>CM075669.1:194892500-196092500 GCA_037962975.1 Clitoria ternatea
CTTAGTACTTATAAATTTTCTTTGTGTAAAAGTTGTTATCATTTGTGATTAAATTTATTATCCTAGTTAAGCATAATTATTAAAGAATCAATTTCAAAAGCATTCCAAGTAAAATTTTTAATACTTAATTAACCCCCCCTCTTGAGTAATTGAGGCTACTTGGTTAACATAATATATTTAATATATTAACAAATAATTTACTGTATCTATTAAATATATTAATTAATAATATATAATATTTCAACTAGTCTGATCTGGGATGCAAAGTCCGGTGTGGGACCAGCCATAAATATATGCTAGCTCTCGTGATTTGTACACCGGTCCAGTGGGGATCCGGTATTATAATCCCTATTCCAGTGGGGAGATGGGGTCTTGAAGTCCTCGAGATCCAATGCACTTAGCTCTCACGTTGAGGGGTGAGAGGTGGCATCACCTGTAAAAGGACTCCGACGCTCAAGTCAGTAAAGAGTTTTTTAATTTTGGCTAGCTTGACTGTAAGTTAGAGAACGTAAAAAACATACCATTGTAGTAGTTCATTCAATATATATATGCATGCAAGTAACGTAAGAGTCCTTTAGGCTTTTGGGTCATTCTATAACGTGTCTCAATATGATTCTGCAAAAAGCTGACACACGACGTATACGCTTCTAAACTTCTTTTCCAATGGTTGTACTGTGTACAATTTGTTGAGTTGGCATGTCACTTTTCAATATGTTATGTGATGACCTGGATTTCCAGGTGTGAAGAGAATGGCTCACACCAGTTATAGATCTGAGGTATCATCTACGATACCGGTTTATGCTTGAAAAGCATGTGATATTACCTTCTTGCCCATGGGCCGATATTTAGAACGGATCCTATGCCCCCTAGCTTGTTCGAGGGACTAGATCGGTTACTTGAATAAGCTATAACTTTTTTCGGAAGTCACCTTTTATATGTGTGGATATCGGCTTCGGGCACTCCTTATTTTTACATAAAAAAAAATTGGGTCTTTAATTGCTACCAATGATGGGTATTTATTGCCAACAATGTAAAAATATAAATAATTATTTCATAACGGAGGCTAACCAATCGCCATTAGTAACTGTTACGACCCTTTCTTCATATTGGACCTTAAAATTTTAAACATTGTAGCCCATTAATTTCCCAAATGATGCAAACTTCACGCGCTATGATCTTAAACGGAAACTCTGCTAGTTATTATTCCTGGAACGACATGCATTTTGCTTTTCTAAACGACACACCTTAAACTTTAAACCATCATATACCTGGCCCCCAGCCACAACTATAAAAAGGGGACTTAGTATTTTGGGGAAGCACTTGCCTTCTTCAACCTTAGGTAAACTATGAGCAACTTACGAAAATACTGGTGATTCTTTAGTTCATGTGAAGTTCAAGAGGCTAACCCTACCTTCACTTTTATTTAGGTAACCTCCTCTTACCCTCTCTATTACTCCATTTCATTCAATAGTATAACGACCATGCGTGGTAGGAGAGGTAACGCTGGTTCAAGTTATCGGGGAGGAAGGATTTTAGTGAATCCTTCTAGGGTCGGGCCACATCATTCAGAAAAGGGCGAGGCTCGTCTAATAAGGCGTCGGATGAGGCTACCATCATCAGAATCCTCATCGAGCTTAAGGGCCAACAACGTGTGTAACATCCCAAGTATTTTTAATCATTAGAAAAATAAATGGATGGATATTTAGACTTAAAATAATACTAATTAAGTGATATGGAGTGAAAATATGATTCAAATATGAATTTTGAAGGAAATGGGATCGGGGACCTGATGTGTTGCATGGCTGTGGCGCATAGCATCGGGGCAACTTAAGTGATCTGACGCATAACGTCAGTGTGACGTGTAGCGTCAACGTCGCGACTGAGATTAAAACTTGTTGGGACAAAACAGAACGCCTGCAAATACAAACTTTCTTCCCTTCTTCCCATTTTTCTATTCTAAACCTAGAAGCTTGATTGGAAGCAATTATTGGTGGATTCTTCAAGTAATTACATAATTGGTCTTGGAGAAGCAAGGTAAACACGTTGGAACCCTTGATTTTGTGATTTCCTTCTCCTTCCTCTACATTCCCTCTTTAATTCGTGACCCCTATTTGTGTTTGGGGGCTTGATTCTTAAGTTTAATGGCTAATTGGAGCTTAAATATGAACTTGGGAGTAGTGGGTACTTGGAATGTGCCATCTCATTTACTTTCCCCTTCATAACTGAATTTTAAACTGGATTTAGGAGAGTGAGGCTCGGTTTAATTACCAATTCAAGACTTGGACGACATTCTTGACATATTATGGATAATTATGAGCTAATGGGTTTTGCGTTTCGGTAACCGTAGGTGTCGGAACGAACGTTAAGTAATTGATCGGTGACGTGGGTAGAAAATCCGAAAGTGGAGCAGCAAACCAAGTGAGTGAAGGACGCAACCATCATCGAGAGCAAATAGAGGAAGCTCGAAATCGAGGTAAGGGGTGTGTTGGGTTAAGGTTAATATACAAATGTAATTACGCCAGTGGCATATAGGAAAAAGTGTTAGGGAATCCATCAGGGTCAGGCAGTAGAAACACAAAGGATTCCTAAAAAGGATTGCAAAAAACAAATGTCTTGAGGCATCATGCAAAATTAAAAATTTTTTATTTAGGGTTTACCTCTTGTAGACGCAAAGCGAGTTCCTCGATTGAAGCAATTGTAGCTTTGTCCTTAGGAGTCCACACGAGCACTCCCACTAGAAAATCGAAGTTCCGAATGCTAGTACAAAAATTCGAAAGTAATCTAATTTCTGAGTAGCAACCTATGAGCATCTCATGCTCTATATATAGGCTTAGGTCTTAACCTTATGTAGGAATTGTAGTGACTTCGGGTCGAAGGGCTATATACCATTATCACATTGAGAACCGTTTATGACACTCATGTAACGATCCATGCAACATTCTCATGGTGGGTCTGTCCAGTACAACATTACTCTTAATGTCTACCTGTGTAAAGACTTGATATCATATATCCATGATTTGTGAGATCAAATCATCAATACATTCACATACTAATCTTAATGTATTTACATGTCCCCATGTAAATACTTGATTTGGGACGTTTTAGGAATAATTCTCATATGACCTATTATTCCAGGATAAATAGTTTTAAAACAATCTTAAAATTGAAAATAATAATTTTATTGATAATAAAATTGATACATTAATAGCTCGTAGTGCATACACCAACAAAAAGGGTATGTCATAGCCGCTTTAATAGTTTTAAAAATTAATTTGAATAATTTATTAGGAAATGTGAGTTATGTGAAATGTAATTTAGTGGAAATAGTAAAGAGATGAAGGTAGGATAATTAATAATTGTTTAAATATTAAGTATTATAACATTGTATGATATTGAGAAGATTTAAGTGTAATTGAGTAGGCAATTGATTCTGATATGAATGGAAAACTAGTTAATTTGCAAGGGGAATATATATATATATATATATATATATATCAAGGTAAAAGGGAATAAGTGAGGATAAACAACAAGGAATAAGAAAAATTGGTGATTAATAATGTATTAGTGAGAAAATAAGTTATGTGAGGAAATGTAATTTATAATTCATGTAATGTTATTGAATTGGTGGTTAAAAGGGGATAATATTCATGTGATGATGTTTATAATGATATATATGTTTGTGTGTGTATGGTGGTCTGTATGTCTAAAACTTATGTGAGTTAATGATTACAATGATATAATGTATTAATGATGTAAGGCGTGTATGCATGATGTGGTGTAATGATTATATTAGTGTAATTACGTGAACAAGTGGTGTGGCTTATATTGTATATCTGATAATTAAGATTGGTGGTAATGATTGATTATAGCTGAAATGATACTCAAAATATCTGATGTTTGTCTGGGTTGGGTTTATGTGGCCGCCCTGAGGAGATATATTTAGGGTTTGGCTTGTGTGGCCGCCCAAGTAGAGATTTGTGGGCTGGGTCTATGTGGCCACCGTGTAGGGTTATGAAATGTCAGCTTCTGACAATTATGAATGAGTTTGATGAAGTTAATCCAGGTATGGTATGTTTCTGTATATGATTATGTGGTATGGGACGGCCGATGGTATGTGTAGCCCCTCGTTTTCTGGCTCCCGTGGTTTTTGTGTCCAATTGAGCTACCCAATGGTCAAGTAGGACCCAGTGGTTGAGGTAGAGAGTCAAGCAAGACTCGGTGGACCATGCAGGGTCCATGGGGTATCAAGTAGGACCCCCAGCTGAAGGCCGGTCCTTTAGTATCCGGATACTAAGAGTCTGATATACATGAGAGTCAATTGTGCATATGTAATATGATCTTGATGTATGTTTTATGATAAATGGTAAATTGATGTTATGATACCTATAATGGATTTAATGATTGATGATGTATATATGATGGTTTATGAGACTAGAGCTTATGTTGTAAATGTGGTTGATTGTTATATGTATGTGCATATGTTAAATTCGTGTAATGAACTGAATAATGTTGTATCGGTGTATATGAGGTACTTAGTAATTTTGGATTGGGATTTAGTGAGTGCAAAATGGAATGTGAACGCATTGATGGTAATTAATTAATGTTGATGCTATGGTAATAATTAATTAATGTAGTGAACGTGAGTTTATTAATGCTGAAATTAGCGTAGAATGGGTTAAACTTAAGACACTTAAATTGATTGAAATAATGTTGTTAACTAGGAAGGTAGCTAGACTACACTTTTCCTAGTTTTGATGTTTACTTCTGTATTATTGCTTAATTCCAATCACTCACCCCCTTTATTGTGCTTTAGTGACCATTGGCAGGTCGTGGATGCACATCGTGGAGGCAGGACGCTAAATGAGGCCAGGGCGGGAATGAAGCAGATATAAAAATGATTATGTATGTGTACTTATTTGATAATAGAAAGTGTGGATGTGTAATAATGCAGCATTGTAGTATTATTAGGTTTATGTGTTATGTGGCATGGAGCCATTGCGTGATTGCATGAGATTGGCAGGTACTGCAGTGTGTTAATGATATGCTTGATGGGTGTGATTGCATATTGAATTGTTGATGATAATGATGTCGTCATTGATTAGCCGGTTGGATTTAGTGAAAAGTATGTGATCATTGGCATAGAACCATGAATTAATGTATGATTAATTGTTATGAGCAGGTGTTGTTTGAATACATGATTGTTGTATGATATGATTAGGAAGTTGATAACCTATTTGATGAATTTGATGGTTTTTGCATATAGTGGAAATAGGCGTTTCATGTGAAAATTAGGAACCGGATAAGTGATTTTATGATCCGGCGGGTTTTGGGACCCCGGAAGAGACCAATAGATTCCCTAGGTCATTTAAGAACTGTACACATAGGTCTTGGACTATTTGGAGTCCATTTAGGTGTTTTGGCGCAAGGGTGTTACACATAAATAGATTAAACTTCATTTCACGTATAACTTGCGCATACGATGTAATTTTAGAGAACGAACAACGCCCACAGTTCTGGAATGGGGATAACAGGTGGCCCGTGAAGTTTCATGGCAATCGGATCTGAACCGGGTCAATTGGGTAGGTCAAAAGTTGACCAAATAGCTTAAATGCATAACAACACTTGATGTTGTTTCTGGTATGCTAACGCTGAGCGTCAGCCTGACGCGTAGCGCCAGTGCTGCGTAGTGAGTGCCACGCTCAGCGTAGAGCCGATGCATAGCGTCAGGCCCCCTATTTTCCAAAACTTGCAATTTTGCATTCCATAATTGGTATATTTGGGGTTTCCAAGTGTTATATAAATGGTATCTTGGGGCTTTTTACAGGAAATAGTTATTTTGGATAAACATGAAATAATTAAATTAATTAATTATGAAAAATTTATTGTGAAATTGAATTAAACGACTTAAAAAATTGTATAACTAACCTAGGACGTCACAACGTGTCCAAGAGCGAAGCTAGCGACGAAAAATACCTTTCTAACGATGTGGCTTTTTACAGTGGCGTTTGTGCCTTTGAAACCTCATTTGAACCATGGCTACTGCAGAAGGTGGTGAGCCGATTGGAACCGTTCAGAGGACACCACACAGAATTTAATGGGTGAAGTTGAACGAAAAATATCCCTATTGTTGGGTCAAAGATGAAATCAAAGAAATCGCATCCAGACACGCCAGGGAGGACGGGACAAAAATCAATCTGGGGTTCCAAATCTACTTTGAAGAGAAATACAAGAATAGATTTATGGTTCTTGCCCCCTTGCCCAACGATAGGATCTGCCATGCTCCTGTAGACGATAATAGTCTATTTATGTATGACTTTCTATTTTCACCGCTCGGGGTTCGATTTCTGTTGACTAACTTCAAGATGGGCGTCCTGAGGTTTCTAGAGTGCACCCCCTCACAAGTGCATCCCAACGGCTGGGGTTTGATGCTTGCCTTAGAAGTGTTGGCAGAGCATTTCAAGGTCACTCCTACCGTGGCCATGTTCTTCTATTACTACCAGGTAGTATAGCGATCTAACAAGGTTGGCAGTATAAGTTTCGTCACACTCCAGTGTGATGCAAAGATCATCAATTTTGAAGCTTTCACGGAATCGGTAAAGACAGACGAGAAGAGCATTAAAAACTCTTTCGTAAGGATCTGTGTAGAGACGAATAAGCAAGTGTTCTAGCGGAACAAGGACAGCGTAAATAGATTCCCTCTGGCCTGGACCCATGAACATTTTCTCCTCACCGGGAAAGCCTACTTCACTGATGAGAGTGACCTGCCTCCCAAATCAATAGAAGTCCTAAGCGCCATGCACGACTATTCTTCCCGTTATGGGAAATTTTCTTGTAAACACTTCTTGGGGACCGCAAGTCAGCGTGCTTCGTACTTGAGTAATTTTTTGTTTATCCTTTACATGATTGTAATTTATTATAAATTATGCATTGCACTAATGTACTGATTCTTCTTGTTACAGGGAAAATTGAGGAGTACGAAGGTATGAATGTTTTGAAAAATTTGTTGGTTGAGGCCTGACCAAATCTTGCCTTGAACGAGATACAATAAAAGTGGAATTCCCCAAGGCCCAGACAAAATCCATACTGCTTACGTCGGGGGTTTCTGGAGATATTCCTTTAATTGAGGGTGCTAAAAAGGCTAGCTCAGAGCAGCAGCAAGAGAGAAAGAAAAGGAAGAACACCTAGGGAGGTGAAGGCAAGAAGGCGTCATCTTCCAAAGTCTTGAAGAAACAAAAGACATTAGAGGATACCGGGGTGGCGGTTACAGAGAGAACCGACGTTGTCGTCGAGGAAATTTCCAACTCTAAGCCTACCACAAACCAACAAGGACGGTTGAGGAGTCTCAAAGAAACGATGTTCGCACCCCTTATTATCCTCACGCCTTGCCCCCTATATTCTTTACGAGGGCTTTGTTTCCACCGACGTCCAACTTCTTAATCTGGTATGTAGGCTAAATCCAATACTTGTCATTCCGTATACGAAAAAGGCTTGTGAGCCAGCCCAGTGGCAACGGGCTGAAGTCAGCGGTGTTCTCCACTCCTTGGCCGCTGCTACTGACAGTGTTGACGATGCTGCAAACTTATTTAATGAAGTATAGAACTTACGAGCTGCTGTTGTGAGGGACAAGGCCGAGATAACGCGCCTGGAGAAGCGCCTTCAAATTGAGCATGAGCTCATAAGGCAAAGAACTCTAGAAATGTCCAGCATGAAACTAGAGATGAAAAAATAAAGAAAAGAGAACGCCAGGCTGAAAGAGGAGGCCAAATTGGAGAAAAAGAAATCTGCCAAGCTGTCTGAAGATTTAAAGATACATGAAAACAATCATGCCCAACAGGTTGAAGAATGGGCCGCCCAGAGAAAGGAACTGAATGAAATAGTGACAAGGCTGGAAGTAGAGAATGAGCCATCTTGGGTGTCTCCTTCACCAAAGCCACTCCTATAGCATCGTCTGAAACAGCCAAGTATAAAATGAGCCACTCCCCAAGGTTAGGCTTCACCAGGATAGGAGGTTTGGATAACACATCTTTGAGGTCTTGGAAAACTTGCTCCTGCTCCTGCCCCCACTTAAACTTCTTAGCTTTTTTCAAAAATTTTATACAGGGGAAGCGATCGATAAGCCATCTTGGGCATGAGTCATGCCAGGGCGGCGATTTTCCCGTTCAGTGATTGTACTTCATGAAGATTTTTTGGGCTTTGCGGATCCCGAATTACTTGGTACTTATCCGAATTTGCCTTGATGTCGCGCTGGGTCAACATAAAACTTAGGAACCTCCTAACAAGTACTACAAAGGTGCACTTTAGGGAATTTAAGCGCATGTTGTACTGCCTCAAGCGTAAGAAAACTTTGCGTAAATCTTCCACGTGATCATCTCCCACCGGAGTCTTCACAATGATGTCGTCAATGTATACCTCCACCAACTTGGTATGCATGCCTTCAAACACCTTGTTGATCATACGCTGGTAGGTAGCGCCAGCGTTCTTCAAACCGAAGGGAATGACGATGTAACAGAACACACCCTTGTCATTGACGAAAGCTATCTTCTCTTGGTCTCCTTCCCACATAGGGATCTGGTTGTACCCCGAATAAGCGTCCATGAAAGATAAGTACTGGTAACCAGATGATTCATCCATCATTCTGTCTATGTTGGGCAAAGGATAGGGGTCCTTTAGGCAACAACGGTTCAAATCAACATAATTTATGCACATTCTCCATTCTCTGGTGGCCTTTTGTACCATCATGACATTGGAGAGCCAAGAAGAATACTAGATCTCTCTGATAAATCTAGCCTTCAAAAGTTCCTTTATGTGTTCACATGCAGCCTTCTACTTCTCGTGGCCCAGCCTTCTTTTTTTCTGGGCCACTGGCTCAGTTTCTGGGTAGACAAAGAGCTTATGGCAACAAAAATTAGGATCCATCCCTAGTATATCAGTGGCAGTCCATGCAAAGAGGTCTCTAAACTCTTTCAGTAACATAAACAAATGTTGCTCCATACTGGCTTTTAATTGGTTATTGATGTGAGTGACTTTTGTCGAGGTATCCCTCAATACGACTTCCTTAGAGCCTCCATCTAGTGTAGGCTTGGATGGGTTTAGAGGATCAATCTTGAGTTCAACCTTGGGATCAAGGTCGATCAAGTTAACTGATCCTGGTATGGCTCCTCCGTCATTCAATTTCCTCCTCTTATTTATCGGCTCTAATTTCACCATGTTGAGGCTCAGGTTGTAACAATAACGGGCCATCTCTTGATAGCCTCAGACTGAGGAAACTTGGTTATCCTTGTCAATGAACTTGATAAGGAGGTGAGGTGTTGAAATAATGGTTTCCATGGCATTTAAGGTAGGTCGGCCTATGATACCATTGTATGGTGACTCGACATCTATCACTAAGACTCTGGATTTCACTGTGCGCGCTCTAGGCTCTCCTTCAAAAGACACCAGGGTGTCCAAGTAACCTTTCATTGCTGTTTGGCCCTATCAAATACTGTCAACTCCTGGGTATAAGGCTATAGATATGAATCATTAAAGCCTATCTTTTTAAAACAATTATAAAGAATAACATCACAAGAACTCCCCTGATCCATGAGGATTTGTTTAACATCCTTATTTGTTATGACTGTGATGATGACCACTACATCATCTCTTATAGGGATCGTAGGGCCATAGTCTTTGTTAGAAAATGATATGATAGGAGCCTAGATGCCATCATGGAATGGGTAGTTATCTGTGTTATTCAAGTGGCCTCAATACTCAAGAGGGGGGTGAATTGAGTTTTTAAAACTTTGCTTGAAATGCCTTTGAACTTGATTCTTTTAATATAAGTTTAGAGATTATGAAAGTAAGATCAAGTAAAGTACACAAGATAATTCAAAACAAGAGGCAAATATGAATAAGACAATTTATCAAACACTTGGTGTGCAATGTACAATATTAACCAAATCAAGCAAGCTAAAATATGCAAACCATAATCAACCAACACAAATCGATCAAGAGCAATATATAAAAGTAAAAAAGTAAGGGAGAAGAGATTGAAAACCGATTTAATGAGTTCCACCAACCCGGTGTACGTCTCGCCTCTAAGAAACCCACTTAGAGGATTTCCACTATTGTAGATTAGAGATACAACTTTGAGCAATTGTGGCTTCCTAGTGTCCCATACTTAAGAACCCAATCCTCATAAGTACAAGGGCAACCCACCCAATCTCACAATATCCCAAAGGTTGAACCCCAACCTTTGTAACCACTCAACCTAGAGTGAATAACAACTCAATCCTAGAGTGAACTTTGGTGTTTGATGTTTGTGTTTACAAGCAAAAATACTCTCTCAAAAGAGTGGATGAACAACTGATAGCTCACACAAAATCTAACTCTCAAAAGAGAGGATATACAAGTTCTAGCTCAAAGAATGATGAATATTCAAAGATTATGGAATTTCTAAGCACAAAGGTAAGTAAAGATTGATTGCCTCTTCTTGTAAGTTGTTGTGCTTGTGTTTTCCTTGCATTTATAGAGCCATGGTTGAGCTGCAGAAGTTCCTAGCTGTTGCATGTAGTGGGCATCTGAGAAATGGTGAAAAAATGAGCTGTCTTCCCACTAAAATGTGTTTTCCCACTATCGTAATCGATTATGCCTCGAGCTGTAATCGATTATATTTCGAATTTTCTAGTTCAGTTCGTGCTGTAATCGATTAGCATTCACTACCTAATCGATTAGCTTCAAGTCAGATACCAGGTAATCGATTATATCTTGCCCAGTAATCGATTAGCTATAGCACCTGATGCATTTAATTCATTTCTTGATTTGGTAATCGATTATGATACTTGGGTAATCGATTAGTGATGTTCCAGTAGCTTGGTAATCGATTGGCTGAAGTCCTGTAATCGATTAACATATGTACCTGATGCATTTAATTCAGTTTTTGATGTTGGTAATCGATTATATCATTTGGGTAATCGATTAGTGTCATTCTAGTAGCTTGGTAATCGATTGGCATTCTCCATCTAATCGATTAGATTATGTTCCTGATGCATTTAATTCAAAACAGAAGCTGCCTAATCGATTAGCTTGGACTCCCTAATCGATTAGCTGTGCAGTTTTTCTGGGTCTGATTCTAAGTCTTTGTTTTTGCAAGAGTTTCTGCAAGAGTGCTTTGTCATTATCAAAATCCTTGAACCTAAAATCATATTCAAACACATTCTCCCCCTTTTTGATGATGACAACAATGTTCATCTCTTGAGGGTTGTTAGTTTAAACAACAAGCTTATCTTTAATTTTAAGTTTAAACAACAAGCTTATCTCTAATTTTATCTCTGCAAAAACATATCTTTTGAATTCTGCATGATCTCTTATCTCTTAACCAGATTTTTAGAATTTGCAAGTTATCTCTTATCTCTTAAATATATCTCATTACATTATCTCTGAAACATTATCAAATCTCCCCCTATCTTTAGGAATCTATGCCTTTGGAGATAATTAACCACTTAGAGATAATTAATCATTTAGCATATTTGTTTTTAGTAGCCAAAACAGATGAATAATTATTTCTTCTCCCCCTTTGGAATCATAAAAAATAATACAGCAAATAGAGGCATGTATTGAAAGGTAAATCTTTATTCAATTCAAACTAAGGGAAAGTACATCAAAGGAAACATTGTAGAATAAAAAAACTTATGCGGAATTGATAAAAACACAAAACATATTAACCAAATCATGAAAAACAGATTTAGTTATCCAAATTAAAAAAGCGAAGCTCGAAGATTTGGTGAGAGAGCTTATCATATCGCTGTTGCATCATCTCAAAGTGCTGTTGTTCAGTCATTGAAAACTCTTGAAGAGAGTTCTCAATGCGGTCAAAGCGACGGTCAAGGTGAGCATAGAGAGATGCGAATGGATCAGTAGGGGCTTCCGGTGCAGGTTGTGTTACAGGAGGAGGAGGGATTGGCTCATCAGCAGGGGCTTCAAAAGGAATGTTGGCATGATAGCCTTCCATCCTTGAGTACCAAGCGCCATTCAGAAAAACAAGACCCAATTTGTTGAGGTGATGGGTGCCAATGCAAGCCTTTGGAGGCACCTTCTCCGACAGCTTTCCAGCCAAGTCTACTCCATAATGTTTGAAGATTCTAGTGAGTAGAATGGCGTAGGGAAGCTTTTGCTGATCCTTGGCTTGGCGCATATGGAGCTTGATCATTTGAACCCAATTTATCTCCTTTTGGTTCTTCATAGCCCACATTAAGAGGACATCATCCTCTTCTACTAGAGCATAGTTCCCACCACGAGGAACCAACATCTTGACCAAGAAGAAATGTAGGAGGCGGTTGTTCATGGTCAAGTGACCCACCAACTTGTGGTTGCTTCTTGGGCGATCAGCCTTCCATAAGGATTGTCGGGCAGTGAGAGCATTGAAACCCCATTCGTCCTCGGGATCTCCTCCGTTGAACTCTGCATCATTGAGTGGCAGAAGAGAGATTTCCGCCAACTGGGCATTTGTGAGCTTAATGGTCACATTTTTAACCTTTGATTCTATCACCCCATTGACAAGCTTGAGGTTACAGTAAAATACCCGGATGAGTTCCGGATAGTAAAGTTCTTCCTTAAGGGTGAGGAAGGGGAAGAGGTTGTAGTGGTGGAGGCATTGGGTGAAGGTGAGGCTATGGTTGTCAAAAGTTTCAGCAATAGTATAATGGGGGGTTATGATGTCTTTTTCAGAGAAATGGTTGATGAAGTGTTGAAGGTCTCTATGGCTTGTGAAAAACCTGGAGAAATCAAGGGGATTATTTGTTTGGGCCATTGAAGACCTTGCCCTCTTGGTGGTTCTTGAGGTAGACATGGTGGTGGAAGAAGAAGAGTGTAGAGGGAAGATGAAGAGAAGAAGAGGGTTCTTTGGGAACTTGAGAGAGTTTAAAGGAGAAGAGATAGTGTGATTTGAGAGAGTGAATAGGTGGGTTTTTATAGGGAAAAAGTAGGTTTAGGAAGGAGAAAAAGTGAGTTTAATGGGAGAAGAAGACGAGCAGCCTCGGAAATCAGCGTTTGATTGTCACAGACTCAAGGCTAATCGATTACGAGGCATATGTAATCGATTAGTTCATTGTTTCTGAGGAATTTGAATCGTTTCGTACAGTGGGTAATCGATTAGGAAGGATGGGTAATCGATTATGTTGAAAACAGAATCGACCTAATCGATTAAGAAAGTCTGTTAATCGATTCGAGGAAAGTTAAAACGTTTTGGACCTGAAACAGAGGCTTTGTAATCGATTATGGACCAAGTGGTAATCAATTAGGTAGAAAACAGAAGCTTGGTAATCGATTAGATGTCAAGGAGTAATCGATTAGGTAAGAACCAGAAGCTTACTAATCGATTATTTCAATCTTTGTAATCGATTATTTTGCTTTAAAACGCCTAGATTTTGCTGATTTTGTTTTAGAAGACTGGAAATCTATCAAGTTTTTCCTTAGAACATTTCGAACTTAATGCAACATAATCAGAATCAAGCAATTATCAAAATCAAGCAATTATCAAAATCATCCATTTATTCAAACACAATTGGTTATATCAAGGATTCCTAATTCTCTCCTAATATGTATGAATTGATCTTTTGCTAGAGGTTTGGTGAAAATATCTGCTAATTGCTTAGAAGTTTCAACATGTTCGAGCACACAATCACCCTTTAATACATGATCTCTAATGAAATGATGTCGAATCTCAATATGTTTGGTTCTTGAATGCATTACAGGATTCTTTGAAATATTAATAGCACTTGTGTTATCACATTTGAGAGGCACATGGTCTAACATAACACCAAAATCTAGAAGTTGTTGTCTCATCCAAAGGATTTGAGCACAACAACTACCAGCTGCAACATATTCTGCCTCAACTGTGGATAGTGCAACACTTACTTGTTTCTTGCTATGCCAAGAAACAAGAGAACTACCAAGTAAGTAACATGTTCCACTAGTGATTTTCCTATCTAATTTACATCCTGCAAAATCCGAATCCGAATATCCAACTAATGTGCATTCAACCCCTTTGGGGTACCATAAACCGACATTTGGAGTTCCAACAAGATATTTCATTATTCTTTTTATAGCAGTTAGGTGTGATTCTTTTGGACATGCCTGATATCTTGCACACATACAAACAGCAAACATGATGTCCGGCCTACTTGCGGTTAAGTAAAGTAAGGATCCAATTATACCTCTATATTTTGTAAGTTCAACATCCTTACCCTTCTCATCCTTGTCCAAGTAGCATGAAGTGCCCATAGGTGTGGCAATGTCATTTGCCTTGTCCATGTTGAATTTCCTAAGCAATTCTTTGCAGTACTTTGATTGACTAATGAATGTGCCTTCATTGGTTTGCTTGATTTGTAGTCCAAGGAAGAAAGTAAGTTCTCCTATCATGGACATCTCAAATTCTTCCTGCATTAACTTAGCAAACTCTTTGCACATTGACTCATTAGTAGCACCAAAGATTATATCATCAACATATACTTGCACCAATAGTATGTCATTCTTTTTGTGCTTTATGAATAATGTTGTGTCAACCTTTCCTCTTTTAAAGTTGTTTTCTAAAAGAAATTTGTTCAATCTTTCATACCAAGCTCTTGGAGCTTGTTTTAAACCATACAAGGCTTTCTTTAGTTTGAAAACATGATTTAGAAATTGATAGTTTTCAAAACCTGGAGGTTGATCAACATACACTTCCTCTTAAATATAACCATTCAAGAAAGCACTCTTGACATCCATTTGGTACAATTTAAAGTCCTTACAACATGAAAAGGCTAATAATAATCTAATGGTTTCTAGCCTAGCTACGGGAGCATACGTTTCTTCATAATCAATGCCCTCCTCTTGATTGTAACCCTTAGCTACTAGCCTAGCTTTGTTTCTTGTAATTATGCCATTTTCATCTAATTTATTCCTAAACACCCATTTTGTTCCTATTATTTGGTGATCATTGGGTCTTGGCACTAATTCCCAAACTTCATTTCTTTCAAATTGATTCAATTCTTCTTGCATGGCCAACATCCAATGTTCATCAATAATAGCTTCATCAATGCATTTGGGTTCTATTTGTGATACAAAGGCTAAATGATTACATGCATTTCTAATGGCGTTTCGAGTACTTACACCTTTAGTCATTTCACCTATGACTTCATCTAAAGGATGGTCCTTCAACGTGATCCATTGTTGTGGTTCCTCATGTTGTGTTGCATCTTTGTCTTTGTTCTCTTCTTCCTTGTCACTCAAGGTTAATTCTTGAAGAGTACCTACAATATCATCAACATCTTCCTTTCTCGGGGAGTTATGGCGATTTTCATCAAATATGACATGAATGGACTCCTCAATGGTGTTTGTTTGTTTATTAAAGATTCGATAGGATTTACTAGATTGTGAATACCCTAGGAAGATTGCCTCATCAGCTTTAGCATCAAACTTTCCTAGATTATCTTTTCCATTATTGAGCACAAAGCATTTACATCCAAAAATATGAAAGTATAAAATGTTAGGTTTTCTTCCCTTGTAAAGTTCATAGGGGGTTTTCTTTAGGATAGGCCTTATTAAACATCTATTCATAACATGACAAGCGGTATTCACCGCATCGGCCCAAAAATGTTTCGCAATGTTATTTTCATTTAACATGGTTCTTGCAAGTTCTGCTAAGGATCTATTTTTCCTTTTAACTACTCTATTTTGTTGTGGAGTTCTAGGAGCTGAGAAATTGTGATTGATACCATGTTTTTCGCAAAATTTTTCAAAAGATTGGTTTTCAAATTCTCCCCTATGATCGGTTTTAATGGATGCAATTTTAGAATTTTGCTCATTTTGGATAATCTTAGCAAGTTTCTTAAATGCATGATATGCTTCATTCTTATGAGCAAGAAACAAGGTCCATGTATATCTAGAATAGTCATCTATAATTACTAGACCATAGTAATTACCACCAAAGCTTTTGATTTTGGAAGGTCCAAATAGATCCATGTGTAAAAGTTGTAAAGGCTTTTGGGTGGAAACAATGTTTTTACATTGAAAGGATGCCTTTACTTGTTTTCCCTTTTGACATGCATCACAAAATTTGTTTTCAAATTTAAGCTTTGGTAAACCAATTACTAATTTTTTAGAAACAAGTTTATTCAAATGGTCTACATGTATATGAGCTATTCTTCTATACCATAGCCAAGTTTTATCCTCTCTAGTCATGAAGCATTGTACATCATTTGAGGACAAACTATCCATATCATTCATGTAAATATTATCAATTCTTTGACCTACAAATTTGATTTCCTTATTAATCTTATGTTCAATTATGCAACAATTTGATTCAAACAAAACTCTACATCCTTTGTCACATAATTGACTTATGCTAAGTAAATTGTGTTTTAGGCCTTCAACATACAACACATCACTAATAGAAGTAGAGGAATTCTTACCAATGTTTCCAATGCCTAGAATTCTTCCTTTGGTGTTGTCTTCGTAGGTGACACTTCCTTTTATTTTGGGAGTGAATGAGGTGAATTTACTTATGTCTCCCATCATATGCTTTGAGCACCCACTATCCAAATACCAGTGGGTGTTGCTTGCCTTGAAGCATACCTACAAAACAAGATTAATTTAGAGAACTAGGTACCCATTGTATGTTGGGTCCTTTAATGTTAGCTTGTGATAATGTTCCTTTGGGAACCCACACTTTTCTTATGACCTTTGGCCCTAATTTTCTAACATTGCAATTTGATGAGCTATGACCTTTGAAACCACAATGATTGCATTTTATAAAAGGTGAGGATAATTTCATAGGTGGCACAAAGAAATTTTTATAGTGTTTTTCTTTCTTGGTAGAGTGGTATCCTAGACCGGTTTTATCAAACATGCATCTTTGGTTTCCAAGTAATATATTTAAGTTATCTCTACCATTAGTGAATTTTTCTAGTGTCCTATTTAAGTCTACAACCTTGGTTTCAAGAATATCACACTTCTTTACAAATTCACATGGTTTGGTCCTAGAGCATGCTTGAACATTTTCTAATTCATCTTTCAAACATTTATTCTCTTTACACACTTCTATAAGATCTTTTTCAAGAGTGTCAATGGTTTTTCTTGACAATTTGTATTTACTAGAAAGCTTGATATATTTATCATACAACTCTTCAAAAGCATTTAGTAATTCATTATTATCTAAATCAAGGAGACTTACCTCATTATCTTCTTCTTGGTGGTTTGCCATTAAAAAAACATTCGCTTCTTCGTTTTCGGACTCATCGGAGCTACTTACATCGTTTTCATCCCACGCAATGTAAGCTCTTCTTCTTCCTCTTTTATCCTTGCCTTTCTTCTTAAGATTTGGGCAATCCGCCTTGAAGTGCCCTTCCTTGCCACATTCAAAACAATTAGGTGAAGAAGATGATTCATTTGGAATAGATCTCTTACCTTGAGATTTGAAGTTCTTTTGGAATCGTTTGTTTTTCATGAACTTTCCGAATCTCTTCACAAACAATCCAAATTCTTCTTCTTCATCAAGGTCACTACATGATTCTTCTTCATGTATAGAGGTGGCCTTGAGAGCTAAGCCTTTCTTCTTGGAGGATTTTTCTTCTTCCTCCGCTTGCTTCAAAACTCTTAGTTCTTGCTCTTGTTCTTGTAATTTTCCAAAGAGTGTGGCAAGTGACATTTCATTGATACTTGGGAATTGTTTGATGGCGGTGACGAGTGGTTGCCATTCCCTGCTAAGACTTTTCAAGACCTTGTGCACAAGTTCTTTGTTAGTGTAAACTTTACCAAGAGTAATGAGATGATTAATTATAAGAGTAAATCTCTTTTGCATTTCTACTATGGTTTCCCCTGAATTTATTCTAAAACTTTCATATTGACTAGTCAAGGTACTGATCTTGGAGTCTTTTACATCACTAGTACCTTCGTGAGTTACTTGTAAAGTATCCCACATTTCCTTAGCGGATTGACAAGTCATTATTCTAAAAAATTCATCTGGACCTAATGCCATAGTGATGAGATTTTTAGCCTTATAGCCATATTGCACTTTCTTCTCTTTATCACCAGTCCATTCTTCCATAGGTTTTTCAACATTTTTATCATTGACAGTATGCATGGGTATATAAGGACCATTTTCAATGGCATTCCAAATTCTTAAATCAATAGATTGAATAAAGATTTTCATTCTTTCCTTCCAAAAAGCATAGCCTTCCCCATTGAAAGCGGGAGGTCCATTTATGGCACCACCCTCGGGAAAAAGGTTTTAAGAACTTGAGGCCATCTAATCTCTTGAAGCTGTTAAGCTTGATCTACCAAGAGTCAAGCTCTGATACCACTTGTTATTCAAGTGGCCTCAATACTCAAGAGGGGGGTGAATTGAGTTTTTAAAACTTTGCTTGAAATGCCTTTGAACTTGATTCTTTTAATACAAGTTTAGAGATTATGAAAGTAAGATCAAGTAAAGTACACAAGATAATTCAAAACAAGAGGAAAATATGAATAAGAAAATTTATCAAACACTTGGTGTGCAATGTACAATATTAACCAAATCAAGCAAGCTAAAATATGCAAACCACAATCAACCAACACAAATCGATCAAGAGCAATATATGAAAGTAAAAGAGTAAGGGAGAAGAGATTGAAAACCGATTTAACGAGTTCCACCAACCCGGTGTACATCTCGCCTCTAAGCAACCCACTTAGAGGATTTCCACTATTGTAGATTAGAGATACAACTTTGAGCAATTGTGGCTTCCTAGTGTCCCATACTTAAGAACCCAATCCTCATAAGTACAAGGGCAACCCACCCAATCTCTCAATCTCACAATATCCCAAAGGTTGAACCCCAACCTTTGTAACCACTCAACCTAGAGTGAATAACCACTCAATCCTAGAGTGAACTTTGGTGTTTGATGTTTGTGTTTACAAGCAAAAATACTCTCTCAAAAGAGTGGATGAACAACTGATAGCTCACACAAAATCTAACTCTCAAAAGAGAGGATATACAAGTTCTAGCTCAAAGAATGATGAATATTCAAAGATTATGGAATTTCTAAGCACAAAGGTAAGTAAAGATTGACTGCCTCTTCTTGTGTGTTGTTGTGCTTGTGTTTTCCTTGCATTTATAGAGCCATGGTTGAGCTGCAGAAGTTCCTAGCCGTTGCATGTAGTGGGCATCTAAGAAATGGTGAAAAAATGAGCTGTCTTCCCACTAAAATATATTTTCCCACTATCGTAATCGATTACGCCTCAAGCTGTAATCGATTACATTTCAAATTTTCCAGTTCAGTTCGTGCTGTAATCGATTAGCATTCACTACCTAATCGATTAGCTTCAAGTCAGAGACCAGGTAATCGATTATATCTTGCCCAGTAATCGATTAGCTATAGCACCTGATGCATTTAATTCATTTCTTGATTTGGTAATCGATTATGATACTTGGGTAATCGATTAGTGATGTTCCAGTAGCTTGGTAATCGATTGGCTGAAGTCCTGTAATCGATTAACATATGTACCTGATGCATTTAATTCAGTTTTTGATGTTGGTAATCGATTATGTCATTTGGGTAATCGATTAGTGTCATTCCAGTAGCTTGGTAATCAATTGGCATTCTCCATCTAATTGATTAGATTATGTTCCTGATGCATTTAATTTAAAACAGAAGCTGCCTAATCGATTAGCTTGGACTCCCTAATCGATTAGCTGCGTAGTTTTTCTGGGTCTGATTCTAAGTCTTTGTTTTTGCAAGAGTTTCTACAAGAGTGCTTTTTCATTATCAAAATCCTTGAACCTGAAATCATATTCAAACACTATCTGAGGGTTTACCCTGTACTGAGAGGATCATCTGGTGGTGGTTCTTACGTGCCAGGATGGACACCCTTCCACCTGCGAAGCCCCCTGTGATCATATCTATGACCTCACGTCTACTACGCTGAGGTTGTGTGAGTGCCTTCTTCTCTTGCGCGATCTCTATAATCACTACACCTTTTTGCTTTTTTGCCACTGTTAGTCATTTTATGGGACCCCGGTTATTATTATCGTCCTCGTCTGGATCCCGATTCCACTTCTCTGTCGGGTCTGGCTAATCTAGGGACCTCTCTTTAAAGAGATACTGCTTTAATTTTCCTTCGCGGATCAGAACTTCAACAACATCCTTCAATGATTTGCATTTATCTGTAGAGTGGCCAGCTTGTTCGTGGAAATTGCAATATTTGTGAGGGTTCCCTGGCCTTTTCACTAGGGCCAGTCTTTGAATCATGTATACCCTAAACGTTGGCCAACCCATTTCTCTTAGAATCTATATGGCTGGGTGTTTAACAGGGCATAGTGGCTAAAGTTAGAAACATGCATATCTTGTTGCCTAAGTGGTGGCTCCCTGAATCTATCCTTCTGCAATGACCTCCCCTGTCTAGCCTTCTCTTTCTCCTTATCTTTCAGCTCGTGTGGAGCTGTTGGGGCAGATTTTGCCCTCGCCGTGGTGGCCTCCAGATGCATCTCAATACCAACATACTTCGATGCCTTCCTTCTGAAATCCTTAAACGAAACAGGTGGGCTTTTAGCCAAAGACAAAGCAAAGGCGGATTTGGGTTGTAGAGCCTCAATGATGATGTGTAGCTGCATTGCTTCTATGAGATTAGGCACCAGTGCTGCTTCTTTGTAAAACCTTTTCAAGAAATCCTTCAAAGATTCATTCTTTCCCTGCCTTATCTGAGCGAGGGTGTGAGAGGTTTTGGGTACATCTCTAGAGATAACATAATGCTCTGTGAAGGATTCTGCCTTATCCTCCCAAGAGTCCATTGACCCAGCTGGTAACCTTTTGAACCAGTTTAGTGCTTCTCCATTTAATGTGCGAGGGAACATGCGACACATAACATCTTCCTTAGCTCCTAAAAATATGGCCTCATATACATATGCATCAAGATGCTTACTCGGGTCGTCTCACCTGAATATTTCCCTATAGAAAGGGGTTGTATTGTCTACAAATACTTGGGGATAAACACGTTCATCAACCTCCTAAAGAAGAGGACACTGAGTTTGTATACCCCTGGGGCCATCACTATTGGGTTTCTTCTCCTGGCTCTGGTTTGTTCACCAGAGTCTTATGACTACTCCATCTCCTCATGCGTGGGAATCTTAGAATACTGAAGAATATTGACGTCTCTCTCTTGGAGGTATCATGCGTCTTTTCTGTATGAGAGACTACCCTCTCCTCCGCTTGCTTATGATCACGTTTCAACTCAGCCAACTCCTCCCTGAGCTGCCTACTAATTTCATCATAAGGATCAGGGGCTCTCGCTACTACCATCCTTCGAGAGCTCCCTCCAAGAGATTCAAAAACCAAACGCATGTTCACTAAGAGCGCATCTCCCTCAACATACCCTTCTTGGGGGCCTCTTCAATTATCTTCCATCGAAACTTCTAAACTTCTATGAAAATAAGAATTACTCTATCATGTCCCACTGGGCGTGCCAATGGAACCAGCCACAAATATATGCTAGCTCTTGTGATTTGTACACCAATCTAGTGGGGATCTGGTATTATAATCCCTATTCCAGTGGGGAGATAGGGTCTTGAAGTCCTCGAGATCCAATGCACTTAGCTCTCGCATTGAGGGGTGAGAGGTGGCGTCACCTACAAAAGGACTCCAACACTCAAGTCAGTAAAGAGTTTTTTAATTTTGGCTAGCTTGACTGTAAGTTAGAGAACATAAAAAACATATCATTGTAGTAGTTCATTCAGTATATATATGCATGCAAGTAACGTAAGAGTCCTTTAGGGTTATAGGTCATTCTGTAACGTGTGTCAGTATGATTCTGCAAAAAACTGACACACGACGTATGCGCCTCCACACGTCTTTTCCAACGGTTGTACTGTGTACAATTTATCGAGTTGACATGTCACTTTCCGGTGTGCTATGTGATGACCTGGATTTCTAGGTGTGAAGAGAATGGCTCACACCGGTTATAGATCCGAGGAATCATCTACGACACTGGTTTATGTTTGAAAAGCATGCGATATTTCTTTCTGGCCCATGGGTCGGTATCTAGACTGGATCAATATTATATTTAATATATTTACAAAAAATATATTAAATATAATTTAAATCATCTTAAATAGATTATTATATATTAATAATATATGATATTTAATATTTTTAGATTTATTTATAGGAAATTTATTACATTTATTAATAAACAATATATAATAATTAATTTAAATATATTAATAAGAAAAATATTAAATGTATTATAAAATATATTAAACGTACTATTAAATATATTAATGATATACTCCTTTCATTCCTTTTTATCTGTTTTTTAAGGTTAAATCACACAGATTAAGAAAAATAATTAATGTTCTTGGAGTACAACATTTTTACATCTACTTTCTCACTTTATCCTCATCTTAAATTAAATTTTTATTAATACTATTAGTGTTTGGTAATTTCCTAGGTAAGGGTATAATAGGAAAAAAATAATCAATGAGTTCTTAAAACTCTAAAGAGATAGATAAAAAGGAAGAAATTTTTTTCATAATGGAGACGGATAAAAAGGAACAGAGGGAGTATAATATTTAATATTTTTAAATATACTTATGAAAAATATATTTTAAATTATATAATTTTATTGTAATATATATTAAATATTTAATATTATATTAAATATTTATAAATGAATGTTATAATATATAATTATTATCATATATGTAAGAAATGATGCATTAAGTCTTTTTTTGTTAGGATTAAAATTTACCATTAACTTTCCATTAGTTAATTGTGGACCATAAAATATTTTTTTGTTAGGATTAAAATCTGTCGTTAACTTTGTCAGTTAAGTATTAGCTCACAATTGACATATGTATGTATTTAATTTTTAAAAAAAATTACCACTTAGTCCTTATTCATCATTTTCCTATTCTTAATCTTCTTCTTACCACCTTTTGCAGCCTTGTTCTCCTTTTTCTTCTTCCCTCATTTGCCTTCTCATTTTCCCTCCTACCTCATGCAAGCTCGTTGTAGCGCTAGAGAAGAGTAACACGATGGAAGAGGTGATGGCTAGCTCTAGCATTGGCAAGCTCAAAGCGAAAGCTCAATCTAAGACACACATGTTTGATCGAAGAAACACTCTTTATGGATCACACTATAAGAATTTTAATGACAAACTTAATCCTAACAAAAAAATATTTCAGAGATTAAATCCTAAAGAACAGTTTCTTAAGGGATTGATCCTTTGAACTTTTAAGAGCTAATTTTATATTTAAGTCAAGAAAAAACATATGTCAATTGAGGTGGCTAATCGTTAGTCACTTTAATACTTAACCGAAGGAAAGTTAACATGGCTTAGTCCTAACAAAAAAATATTTTAGGGGCTATATTTTAAAAAGAACTTCTTAGGGGTTGACCCTAATTTTAAACTTTTTTAGGACTGATTTTATATTTAATCATATTAATAATCCCTTCGATCTCAAATGGTTATATAAATAAGTCAGGTCATCTGTCGTGGCTTATAGCTTAGCCCATCTAGAGCTTGCGTAGGCTAGGCTTGTTGGGCAAAATGTCCAGGCTTAGGCTTTTTAAGAACCTTATTTAATTAAATAGGCTAGGCGAAAAACTTTCAAAAAATCTCATGAAGCCTATCAGGCTAGCCTGTTTAGTTGGCTTATTATGCTAAACATATATCTTTATTGTATTTATAATAAAATAATATATTTAACTAATATTTTTAAATAATATATTTTAAAAAGTTCAATTTATAATATAACTTGAATTGTCTGGTATGCAGAGGGTAATTTGGTTATTCTCTCAGCCGGTATGGAATCTACATTTTCTGTTATTATGTTGGTTGCGAATTCGATATTATAGAACACTGGCTCAATGGGAGCTCAATGCCTTCGACTTCATGATTCGGGGTCCTCAAATTACTTATCCTGGAATAGGATATGGTGGTACTTGCAAAGATTATCTAAAACTTAAGTCGGTACGGATTCAATGATACCGGAGCATTAAGAGGAACAAATGACTTACTTAATTCTTCATAAATGATGGTATTTATAGGCTTTATGGAGGTCTAACTTGTGATTTGACGTGTGACAAGTGACCAGGCTACTTTTCAGTCATTTTGCATCCTCTGTTCAGAGGGGTCTAACTCTCTACAAACTTTTAACTGGTGTCTGTTAGTAGGCATATCAGTTGTACTATCAGCTAATTCATACCATCTTACTAGACCGATGCCTTTTGCCTTCAGTGTGTCATCCCTTGATTTAGGGGCCGGTATGGATACTGGATCATAACTTAAATAAATTAAGAAGGTTCTAGACCTATGCTTAGTAATATGTTATATTTAGTAACATAATTATTAGTTTTATATTGATGTACTATGGGATAATTTGTGAAGAGTAAGGGGGAAAGTGGGTTGGGCATGGAGGATTTGAAAAGGTTTAATTTTGCATTGTTAAGAAAGTCGGTATGGAGGTTGTTGGAAGATCATGAGAGTTTTTGAGGTAGAGTGTTAGAATCAAAGCATGGGAGTAGTGTTCGATTAGGGGATTGAGAGGTTTTTGGGAAAGGATCAAGATGGTGGAGGGACCTGGGGAATGTTATAAGAATTTATGATGAGTTTGGGTGGTTTAGGTCTAATTTAAGGAAAGTGGTTGGTAATGGGTCAAAAACATGGTTTTGGTTTGATTGCTGGGTGTAGGAAACAACTTTAAAATCAAAGTGATGGTTCGGAGAACACACATAGAGGGGGTTTGAATAAGTTTGTTCACTTTTTAAACTAAAAAGTGATATTTAAGCATAACAGCGTTTTCCATAACGGACCAGACTTTGCGAGATGGAGAGCGTGCTTCTTTGATTGAATGAGCATTATTTACTAGACTTTTACTATCAAAGATATTACCGAAGAAGCACCAGACTTTTGATAGTTAAGAGTAGGGAGAAAAAGACAACACACAAGCAATTTATATTGGTTCACTCTCAATGCAGAAGCTACATCTAGTACCTTCAACTTGAAGGGTTTTCCACTATGTAAAATATTTCTTTTACATAAACAACCCAGACCGAGCCTATGAGTATTATTGACTCCAACCACTCCTGGCTTAAGCACAACCCGTGCTTCTGAGTATTTTTGAATCCAGCCACTCCTGGCTTAAGCACAACCCGTGCTTCAAATATTTTTTTTAAGCACCCACTCCTAGGGCAGACCCAAGTATTCTTTCATAAGCCACTCCTGGCTTAAACCCAAGTATTTTTACCAAAGCCTCTTCAGGCCAAAGTGTTTCCCGATAGAACAGATCTATGTTTACAAGAAATAGGAAATATTAGAATAAATGAGACTTATCTTCTTCTTTTAAAGCTCTTGTACGCAAAACATCTGGGGCTTATGTTGTTTTTCTTTTCTTTCTATCACACTTTCTTTCGTGTGACATGCTTGTCTGTGTTCCTAACACACTCCTACAAGCTCTCTCTTTTTCTTTTCTTCTTCTTTTCTTTTCATATAACTGTCTATTCTTATTTTGTAATCTCTTTTCTTTTCTTGCAAGACATTTATATCTATTACTCTCTTGTGCACACATACATATTTCTCTATGTCTCTTTCTTTTTTGAGGAGAGTTATAATATATATATATATGGTATTCTTACTGATAGAGAGATCCGTTGGATGATCATTGAAGAGTGTGTCATTCAAATTCTTGAGAGAAGTCTTCTTAGCGAATATGATCTTCAAGGAGAGTCTTTCTTCTTGCTGAGTATAGATCAGAAAGCTTTCGAGATTTGTGCAGTTGTAGGCATAGAGTCAGTTTCACTGAGATGGAGAGATTTTTATTGAAAGATGAATCTTTGATCTGCTTTATTTCAAAATTTCCTTTCTCATGATAAAACTTTGTGCTGAGGAGGAAAGATGCTTTGTTGAGTCATCATATATAGGTCCAGACTTGATTCATTCAAAGGGAACATCTGAAGCTAGATTGAGGTCTGGTGAATTGTACGGTGTTGATGATAAGACTCAAGCTCAAGAGATATTCCAATCCTTTCTTGCGATTTTGAAGAAGGGCTGAAGCATCTTCTATGTGAAGACAAAGTCTGATTGAAGACAGTTGCCTTAATTAGTGAATTCTTTCAAAATTCATTGAGGCTTGCTATATGACATGAAGAGTCTGGGTCTGTTATACATCTGGAAGAATGTTTTTCTTTAGGAGGGGTGTTCCCAGACTTTGTGTCTCTCTTTGATGCATGGCTTTCTTAGTTTTATCTTACCAGACTTATTGGATGCGAGCTCCCCCTTTGATTTATAACGTATGCTTTATATCCTGAAACACTCGAATAATCTTATCAAACGTTTAACGACTCATAACTTGACTAATTAAGATGCTTGATGTTGGTTATCAATAAATCTAAGAGTACTTCAAAGAGTCTTCTTGGTTCTAACACCAAGTATCACAAATTGTTCTTAATTTCGTCACAACAACATGCATTTGTAGCTGACAAGGGTGAGTGGGTGGAAAACGTGTGGGTCTGGGACCTTAAATCGCATAGAGAGTTTTTCGTCTGGGAACAGGAGTTGTTATCATTCCTTCTTCATGATCTTAAAAGTTTTGTTGGTATACATGCGACCGCTCTAGATTCTTGGTTATGGTTGGGATCTTCTTCAAGCCATTTCTCTGTGAAGTCTACTTACAACCTTTTGCTTCATCATTCAGACTTGTGAGATTCATCTTTTGTGTGTTTTTTTCTAGAATAATGTTGTTCCCCTTAAAGTGAAAGGCTTTGGATGGAGGTTATAACTTGATCGAATTCAAACTAAAAATTAGTTGTCTACATGTGGAGTTGAGTTTGATAATTTATTTGTACTATGTGTCTTTTATGGTGAATGCGTGGAAATAGTTCTCATCTGTTCTTCTCTTGTAAAGTATTGTTAGAACCAAGTCTTTTTTATATAGGACTTTGGAGAACCTAAAAATTATTTTAGAGACCCCAAGATTTATTTATAACACACATCAAGGCCTTTAATTAAATAAACTCTATTTAAGTGTTATTTAATCCTTTTACTTGAGTGTTTCAGAATGCAAAGTATGTGATGCAAGAGCTATAATTCAAATGGGGAGTCTATCATTTTAAAAAGCATTCAAAGTCTGTGTGGGACCAATTCAAAATATTTCAAGTCTGTCCCAGCCTTAAGTATGTGTTGAAGACAACGTTCAAAAGAAATTCCCCTAAGTGTGTCTGTCCCAGACGTGATTCTACTGAGTCATGTTCTTCAAACAAATCATCATTCAGACTTAGTATCTCTCTCACACATGATCATCTATTCAAGCTTCAAAACACATCATACTCGGACGCTTCAAGTTAAAGAATAGATCTCTAATTTTGAATCAAAATATGCAAGCCTATTTTAGTGCTAAATTCCTTCAGTCAAGTCTGATCCTAGCCTAAAATGAACAAAGAGACAAATTCTTAGAGAATCAAACGTTCACATAAGGAGAAATCGATGAAGCTACTCTAAGCATATCAAAAAGCTATCAACATCTTGTGCTCAAGTCAGAAGCCTTCAGAAAGTCAAACAAGCTATGTTACAATATCCTATGTTAGACAAAAGAGAACAAAAAGTGGACTTTCTCTTTACAAGATTCGAGACACCCTGCTTTCGTGTAATTCTCGTCTATCCGTTTCATCTCTTCTCTTATGCTTCTATGTTCAAACGGTTACCTCTTCTTCAATGGAGTAGTAACAGCTAATACGTAGAAGATGCCAAAAAGAAGAGACCTAGCATTTGGAATATAAAAGTCAAAAAACCAAAATAGAGGCAAGAGAACAACTTACAATTGTTAACACTACATCTTGTAGTTTCTCTCTATTTTTCAAGCATAACCTTGTTGTATCTAATCTTTAAAATCATTGTACTCTAGTTCAAGTTTGGTTGTGTTTATCAACCTTAGTTTCTTACAGGAAACATTGTTGGCCTGAAGAGGCTTTTGAAAGAATACTTGGGACCGAGCCAAGAGTGGCTTATGAAAGAATATTAGGATTAAGCCAGAAGTGGCTGGAGTCAAGAATATTTAAGGTACAACAATCTTGTTTATGTAAAAAGATTTTTACATAGTGAAAAGCCTTCAGACTGAAGGGACTGGACGTAGCTATAACGTTTGGAAGTGAACCAGTAAATCCATTGTGCAAATCTCTCTATCCCTTCTCTTTGTTAAGTCTGAACTTGTACTTGTTAAGTTTGCTGCCCTATTTCTTTTTAAATAAGGTTCTTTTTTTGAAAGATTAGAGACTTATTCAACCCCCTCCAAGTCTGTCTCTGAACCTTCAAGTATCTTATTCCTTGTGGCAGTTATGCTTTCCTTGGTTGGGATTTTGTTCGGTTTTGCATGATAGTGGTAAGGAACACTTTGAATGTACTTTGGGTAATGGTTTTGATAATGAGAGTAAACTCAGATTGGCTGTGATGTGGTTTGCTACTATTTAGACTATTTGGGTTGCAAGAAATGATGAAATTTTCAAGGGAGACAATGTGTTTGTTAAGAACATGTTTAAGTTGGTTCAATAGAGGTCGTGGATTTGGTTAAAGTTTAGGCTGAATGGGTTCTTTAGAAGCTATGTTGAATGGTATAAAGAGTTTCTTTTTATGCTTATCAAGATTGTGATTAACTATACTTTTATATAGGGTACCTATTGTACCATTTTTTTAATATTATTTCTTTTTACTGATAAAAAAAGGGATAATTTATGACTTAAGGCATTTTTAATTGTTAAATATTATTGCTTAGAATTTAGATTTTTTTTTCATTTTATAAATTTCTAAAATACTCTTTATGGCTTTTTTGAGTTAATATGTCACTGGCCTATTCATGCTAAAAGACCCGTTGGTTTTTTTTTATAAAATTTCTTAGTAAACAGACCTTAAAAAGGCTGTCAAGATAAGTCAAGCTTGTCATTGAATCAAGTTAGGCCTAAGGGGCCGATCATAGAGAATTAGGTCAGTCTTGAGCTTTTGAATTTTTCACCAAGTCAGGCTCACGCCTCATGAAGCTCAACCTAACCTAGCCTATTTCCACTTTTAGTGTCAAATATAAGCAATAAAAAATTTAAAATTTTGGCCAAAAATATAAGTAAAACTTAACCAACTATACTATATTTAATTATGCAATTCCTACAATATTCATTTATTAATAAAGAGAGATAATGTGAATGACTTTTAAACTAGAGAGAAGAATTATTGTGTCAGCAATTAACGATGGAGATAACATAGGAATTATAGTCCATTCTCTAGTAACATTAATTGAGATAAACTATCATTTTTAATTTGCATAAATTAATTATTTATTGCATATATTTAAGATCAGAAGAAGTAGTAGGTAATTTTCATCAGATAAAATTATTGCTAATTAATCAATACCAATATAGACTATAATGGAAAATAACTTAACAAGCCGGGAATAGATTTATTAATTAACAGTAAGTAGATAAACTAGCAGCAACCAGATAGTTTTTCCTTTGCCGTGAATCGAAGCATGCTTGTCCATAATTTTGTCTATTTAGAATCGTGTAAGCTTCAATCAACTTGTTGAATTATTATTTTCCATAATATATATAGGTTACTTATATTTAACTAACAGCATCAAACAAAATATAAATGTGTCAAAATAGACTATTGTATGACGAGCTCAAGCTTTTTTATAAATAATGCTAAAAAGACATATTTTGAATTTAGGCTATAATTTTAAGGTCCAAACATGGACTACAAGCTTAATGGCTTATCTACTTTTGTGGGATTTTAGGACCGCATTATTTATTTATTTATTTACTTTTTTAGTAAAAAATACAATCGCTAAGAATATATTAAAGTTTTAAAATATTTTAAATCAACTAAAAAATTTAATTTAAGTAAATAAAGATAAATTTTTTTATGTTAATAAAAAAAATGTAACAGGCTATCCCAAGACTAGTCCAACAAAAAGCCTAGTTTTATTAAGTCTCACTTAAAACCCGTTTGTTTAAACTTATTTTTATATACTTTTTAAAAAAATACTTCTTTTTATAAATACTTTTTTTAATAAACAAATCAAAATTACTTCTTAAAATAAATAAAAATCTGTTTATTTTTTATTTTTATTTATTTTTAAAACTTCAAACAAACACATAAAAATTTAAAATAAGTATTTTTTAATTAAAAAATACTCATCTCTTAAAATAAATTTAAACAATCAGACCCTTAATTTGGTATCGGATTATTGATCCAGACTTAATTGGCCAAATCTTTATTTAGGCTACTTTCGTACCGCCCAAGTCCACCTATTTTATAAAATCCTCGTTTTGATAACTCTACACAAATGAATACGAGTAATTATAACACGTGAACGAGGATGATTTCCCATGTACATTAAAGCTCGCGATTTACAAATAGGCACCGTGCTAAACAGTGATCACATCTAATTTTACTAGGAAAAAAAACCCTCCTAGACAAAGCCCCCAAAAATATATTAAAATATATTATAAAACCCAGACTGTTTTTTACTGTGATTGGTAATTTTCTATTTGGTACACAATTCCTGCATATTCGGCAACCTACTCTGAAGCATACTACCTCTAATTGAGCTACTTTTACACCTATCTTGTATATTTGCGTAGGTGTATAACTGTAACAATGGCTTCTCAAGCCAAAAGAAAAACAAAGTACTAGATAAAGGAAATAATGATATAGACAACTAAAATAAAATCTGTAGCAGATCTTGATGAATCAGAATGAATGGATATGGAATACTTAATCAACCAAAACCCGTATAAACCAATTTCTCAACATCCCCTTTACCATTGAACAAACAAATTTCGCATGTGTTTGCTTAAATGTTCATTAAACCCAATTTGCTAGCACACCGAACGCATAAGAAGCCTAGTTACGCTCAGCCATCGGACACAAAATATACCTCTTGGTCAACGCGTTTGGCCAGCCGAGCAATTAAGCAAACACACTGAACCTTTTATCTAAAATTATCCTTTGATGAATGCAATCACATTAAGGATTAAAAATGCAAACCTAGTCTTAACTCTTATCATTCCCTATCCTTTGGCCGATAAAAAGCATCACGTATATGAACAGCTTCATTTAACTATGCCCCCAAATTATATACACGTCAAAATGAGAAGAGCTTGTGGAATACCACCCCCACTACCAAAAGTATGAATTATTTATCAGAAGAAACAATTTAAAGAGACATAACGTTAAAAAAACAAAAAAAAATACGGGGTCATATCCACAATCAAAACCAAGAGAAAAGATGCAAAGAGCTAATAGAATCCTATCAAATAGACGTACTTACAACTTAGGAGCATCAAGAATTACTGAATTTACCAGATAGACTCGGACAATTACCATAACTGCCTCCAAGTGCTGGCTTTTTATGCTTCCAAACACCTGCACCCTGAAATAGCAACTTCAATCTGGTTTTGGTTAGAAGACCCTGTCCCAACATTGATGCGCTAGTAATTGAAGTTCTTGGTCACTTTATTCAATCCCAAATTTTGTTTAAGAAACCTGCTTCCACATATACCTTGAACTTCATATGCTCATGGCTCTAGTAGCCCGTGGTTTTAGTTTGCTTCCAACATTAGATTGGAAGGCCTCTCCGGTCATCCATCTTGATTCTGTTCCCAATCTCAACCCTGCTGGTGGCTTCACTTCTCCTGATTCATATTCACGACGCATGCCCTGACTTGGTACACCCAACTGTTCCAAACCTATGTCATCATTCCCCCCTGGATTTGAAGACTTCCCCAGTCCTTGAGCTTGGTCTTGTGGTTGAAATTGCTTCTCATATTGGTTTGCATTTTGATCTAACTTACGAGGCCTTCCCCGACCTTTACGAGCATGCTGCTGTTGAGCTTGAACTACTAGTTTAAACTGTGGCTCGTGTATATTTGTAGTTTGATTCATTTTACGAGGCCTCCCTGGACGTTTAACTTGAACAAGCTGCTTAGCTTGATATTCTTGTTGTGGCTGGTCGTACTGGAATGTCCTCCCCCAGTCTCCACCTCTACCTCTACCTCTACCTCTACCTCTACCTCTACCTCTACCTCTACCTCTACCATGCTGCTTTTCTTGATCTTCTTGGGGTAACTGCTCCTCATATTGTTCACCATTCTGACTTTGACTTAGTATAAGAGGTCTCCCAAGAGGGCTGCCTTCACCAAGCCTCCCCCAACCTCTACCTCGACCAAACTGACACTGCTTCTCCTTTGCATTTGGCATCTCCTTATTTTGAAAGGCATCCTCTAAGAGAAATAATGACTCTCCTGAGTAGTTTGCACCACCATTCTCTGACTTACGAGGCCTTCCTCTGGGCCGCTTTGGTGGTTTCTGCTCAGAATCCTGGGACAATAAACAAGCAGCTGAATAAACAATAGCAACCTAAATAAGATCAGTGTTTTAATAAATGGAAAATAACATCATTGAAAATTAACGCATAGTTAAGAGACCAGAAGAAAGGGTTGCACCTGGACATCACTTTCATCCATTAAAATCTCCTTACCCTTCTCACACAAACCTTTAAACTACAGCCACAATAGAAAACACGATAGTCAATTTATCTTTTATATGTTTATTTTCATCAATGCAATCATAGCAAAAGGAGATAAATGGCATCTGGGGATATCTCCCAAAAGAGGACATGACTGCATAAAATTAAAGAACCAATATTAAAATGAAATGATGGAAAACCTCACCCGATTTTAACTAACTTGTTTTTAACATTGACTGACTGGAGATAGATACACCCATTGCACAACAATTCTATTAACATTGATCTATAAGTGGAACAAATTTAGTAGAAAAACCTATTTATTACCAAAAAAAAAAAATATAACTCAAGTTAATGCTTTCGTTTCTACTAAAATATTACTGTTTTTAATTACTCAAAATAAGTCCTAATTTCTAAGGCTTATGATAACATTTTCTTTGTGCAAAGAACCAATCTGATATGAAGTTACCCCGTCCAAACTTCTAGACCAGAGTAAATAGTTCTGCAAGTTCATTCAAACAGGATTGAAATGCAGTTTAAAAAAAGGGCTATCAAACCCAAAAACTCAACAATTCTTTATCTATCCTCACAGTAATAAAATAGCTATGGTGCGGGATTGAATTACTTAACGAGAATGATATCTCATAGCCTTTGGAGAGAGCAGGGCATGTAAACAAATTGTAATACTATATTGTAAAGGCCTGCATAAGTTCAAAGCTACTCAAGTTCAGACTTAAAAGGATGATAAACTAGATTCACATTGATGGAGAATTACCAATGTATTTATCCATTGGATTCAAAACAAATTCACTATTTTACCCTAGCAAGCTGAATTTCCTTATTTGTTGAATCAAGATCCAAATTCATGTTTAGCTCTTATTTGGTTTAGGTAAAACTCTCTTCAAAATGGAGACTCTGGGATTTAAACGCCTTTAATAGTGCAAGAAAACTTCACTTGGGGACTACCACCATGATAAATCGATGGTAATTCAAAATCAAAATTTGACCCGTGCAGTATCAATGTGTTCTAAATCCAAACTTTAAGCATACATGTCAAAGCATCAACTCAGTAACTGGTGAGATTAATGAACAAAAATATAACTAAAAAAAGATAAAGTTAACATTAAGTCATTTCAGAGTTAGCAAACGATACATGCAAAGCAAGCAGCTGAATAAACAATAGCAACCTAAATAAGGTCAGTGTTTTAATAAATGGAAAATAACATCATTGAAAATTAACGCATAGTTAAGAGACCAGAAGAAAGGGTTGAACCTGGACATCACTTTCATCCATTAAAATCTCCTTACCATAAGCGGGGTACCAAATATATTTAGCTAAAGTTTATCCGTTTCTGAAACACAAAACTTGAGACGGATATGAGACGATCATTAGAATTGTTCCAAAATTATGAACATAGCAAAATTCATCTAAAATCTATCTCAAGTTTTTGGACAGATTGTACATGGTTCTCAATTTTGTCTCCAATCCGTCAATTGTCAGACATTATAAGCGGGAGATCCCAAAAAAGTGGCAGGTAAATTAGAGATGGATTTGTGATAGTTTTGGGACAAAAGCTATCTTATATTATTTTCTGTCTCAAATTTGCCTGAAAGTTTAAAGTCATTTCAGACAGAATGTTTTTGGTTCCTAATTTCCATGTGAAATGCCTATTTTCTAGCAGTGAAATGTATTTGGTGTGGTCACTAAATCAATGCATTCATGCAGCTAGCAAACCAGAGCTAGAAGATTAGACAGCTTAGATCTAAAATGTGTTTTAAGTTTGATTAGCAAGATAAAATCTAAGCCACCCAATCTTCCTTGTCCAACTGCACAAATCAGCAGAAAATATGACAGCAGTGAATCCAAACCCTAAAGCAACATTAAAAAAAAGCATCTATAAAAGCTATTTAGACATATATCTACTTTTAATAGGAAGCCAAAAATGGCTAAACCAAACACCACTTTACAATTTTTTTTCCTTTTTACCACCACCATAGCTTAAAAAAATAAAGCAAATTCCAAGCATACCATACCATCTACATCAACCCATGTAACAAAGATAAAAAAAATTCCTTTTTACCACAACCATAGCTTAAACAAATTAAGCCAATTCCAAGTATACCACACAATCTACATAACCCATGAAAGAAAGATAAAAAAATTTCTTTTTTACCACCACCATAGCTTAAACTAATAAAGCAAATTCCAAGTATGGCACATCACCTACATCTACCCATGTAACAAAATTTCATTTTTATCAAAAATCAAATTCCAAGAGTTATTGAAACACAACAACACCTGAACTCTTTCACTAGGTGCAGGAGCAGCTTGTGCTTCCTCATGTTGACTTGGTTTTCCAATCATTCCAATGTTCCCCTTCTTTTCAGAGTCTCCAACCTTTCCGATTGAACGTGTCAACACTTGCTCCTGCTGTGTGCATTCCACTGCTGTACCATGCCCATCACTGCTAACACCACCACCATCATCAAACTCAGACCCTTCAACTCCATCATCCACCTTCATCTTCATCTTCCTCTTGCGACCCTTCCTCTTCTTCCTACCCTTACACTGTCCCGGTGCTTCCCCATCAAGCATGAGCACATACCTTCCACTCTCATCACACACAACCTCCCCGGCCTCACGAAGCTTCCCCAAATGAAGGCTAAGAATCCTCCGATGGGCCCATGGCAAATCATCGTACTTTTCTTTAATGAACTCCGATATCGCCTCCTCCGTGGACCCATTCTCATCACTCAACTCCATTATCGCCCTGTGTATCATCTTGACAAAAGAAAATTAAAAAACAATTAAGGTACACGCACAGCATTGTCAATTTTTCGATTCCAAATAAATTTAATAATGATATATGAAGTGAAGAGGAATTGAAAAGTACCGAGGCATAAGGGGGGTGAGTGGGGGTGTGGAAGGAAGGGAAGAGGTGATGGAGGCGTTGTTGGATGAGGGAGGAATGGTGGGGTTGGAGGGGGAACGAAGGATCAAGTTGTGAAATGATAGAGCTTTGCAAGTGAGACATGATGCGGGCTCTTCTGGAATGTTCCTCTCCATGGGGAAGAGGAAGAGGAGGAGGATGGGGATTTCGCGTCGTCGTCATTTGAAGCAGCCGGAGCCAGAGCGAGGGTTTTGGTTTATAAATAAGGCTTTGCTTCACCACTCTAGAAACATGTAAAAGGGGATTCAGAAAAAAAACATGTTAGACTGTTCGGGACTAGGAGTGTGCGCGCCATGAATCCTAGCCTAATAATACTAATAGGAGAACTTGGGTGGTGTTTGGTTGGTACTGGGTTTGTTTCTTTTTGGGAATGTTCATATAGGTTGCAAGTAGGGATGTCAACGGGGCGGGGCGGGCACGGGTACCTCTTTCCCGCTACCCGTACCCGCGGATAAAAATAATATCCGTACCCGCCCGTTACCCGCACGGGTACCCGTTTTACGGGTTTTTTTTCGGGTAGTTACTACCCGCGGGTATCTATGGATATCCACGGGTACCTAATTAAAATAAAAAATTTAAAAATAAAAATATAGAAACATTTAAATAAATTACAAATTAAATATTTATCATCAGAAATTACAAAAATACCCACTGAATATAATTATATATTAATAATAATAAAGGGTATTAATATAATTTTATATATACGGGTACCCGCGGGTACGGATATCATTATATCCGTACCCGTACCCGTTTCTTAACGGGTAGTACAAAACCCGCCCTCCTTCCTCCACGGGTACCCATACCCGCGGGTTTTTATATCCGTGACGGGTTTTTATCCGCGGGTACCCGCGGGCATGGATATTTTTGACCTCCCTAGTTGCAAGAAGTTATGAAACTTTTAAACTTGAATAGACTGAGATTTTTAACTTTTGACTTAATTTGGTTGAAACCTTTGAAATCTTGATTTAGCTCCTAATTTCTTTGTGATTTAATTACTTTTCTTTAAATAATTTCTTTTGTTAGTTTAGTGTTTATTTAAAAGGATTTTTTATGTTAAAAGATAAAAAATTTAGTTTTAGATTTTAAAAATTGTTTTACAAATCAATTTTTAAATACCACTATTCTTGAAAAAAAAAAACTCGTTTGATACCTCAATTTTAAAAACTGTTTTTAGAAACTAAAAAATAAAAAATGACCCAAAATAAGTGAAATGATTTTGTGTTGATAATGAAATTTAAGGTTGAGAAACAAATTTTTGATAATAAAAATGATTGTTACTAGTAGAGATGGAAATTGGTCATGCCTTCCATCGGGGCCTATGACCCGGCTCGTTTAAAGCCTACTAGGCTAGGCTTGTCGGATTAGAAGGTGGCTTAGGTTTTTAAAGAGACTTTTTTAACTAAACAGGTCAGGCTATAGACTTTCTAAAAAACCTTTGAAGTCCAATAGATCGACCTATTTAATTAGATTAATTATTAATTAGTTATATATATATATATTACATACTTATATTTACATAATGTAAATTAATATTACAAATTTACAATTAAAAAAAATTAGGAGGGAAGGGAACACAAATTTTTTTTGGAGCCTCAGTATAAACAGGGCTTTTAAACAGGCCAGACTTTCAAACAGACCAAACCAGGCCTTAAAAAAAGGCCTATGACAAGCTAATAGGCCAGGCTCAAGCCTTAAAAATTTGATGTAGGCCAGGCTCAGGCCTTTCAAAACCCGGCCTGGCCCATTTCCGTCCCTAGTTACTGGTAAAGAAAAATTATGATTATTAATTTTTCAAAATTAAAACTTGATCTGGTCTCTATACCGGCCTATGGGCGAGATGGTAATTTGCACCCATAAATACCATGGACGACCGACATCTCGCTTGAAGATATGATTCTACATCGACATCGCGTATGAGACCCATGATATGACCCCAGTACGATATTCTCTCGATACTAGTAGATCAGGGTTGACTTTTATAACCGTGTGTCAGAAAGTAATCTGCAAAATGACAATCGTAGGGGCATCCACGTCACGTGTCAACTTTTAAGCTCTGACTAGAGTCGTACTGACACTACATATGGAATGTTCCCTAGGGCAAAACGACCTTTTCACTACTTTCTGATATAAATACCCATGAATCAACAAGGAAAAGGTAGAACATTCTTGGCTAAAACTTACACTTGAGCTCTAGTATTCTCTTTGAATATTCCACTGACTTGAGTGTCGAGTGCCTTTGCAAGTGACACCCTCCTTTGCCCCACGACGCGTAGGATTAGTGAAATTTCTCAAGGAACACTCCAAGACTTCTATCTCCCTACTAGAATAGAAGGTATAATATTAGTCCCTATTAGACCGATGTAATATAAACAATATTTCAACACAAATTCAAGACTGGTCCCCACACCGAATCCTATACCTCAGTCCACGCCAGTTCATTGGCACTCCTGGTGGGACTCTTTAAATTAATTCCCACTTTTTCATTCACAAGAAATTTCTCATGGAGGATAACAGAAGGATCCCCAAAAGACATGTAGAGGATTTGACGTACTTAGAGCCAAGGCGTTTAGCCTTTAAAACTCCAAACGCATCCTTAAGGCGAGTGGCTACAATGGTCACTCCCGATCCGAGAGATGAGATTATCAGGTTGCTCTGAAAAGAGATAGTTGAGCTGAGGTGTGAATGTTCCACACCAACTAAGAAGGTGAATCCTCATGGACATCATCAACTCAAAGCATCCAGTCAAAAAGTGTCTCACACGCCTCACTGTTCGAAGATAGTTGTGAGATCCTTCCCTAATTTCCATTTATTTTTAAATTTACTAATTAAAATTACGATAAAAATTTTCACAAAATTACTAATTATCAATTTTTATTCAACCTATGAAACTCACATAACCTCAAAACAACATCTATAATGCATCTCTGGTACCTAAAATTCAGCTAAGGCAACAAAAATAAGGTTTGGGAAAACAGGGGCTTGGCGCGTAGCACACTACGTGTGAGCCCCAACCTTCGGACCTGGCACTGAGCGCCAGTAGCCCCACGCTACGCGTATGCATGACAGTAGCAACAATGTTGCTGCCATGGATTTTAGGCCATTTGACCAACTTCCGACCTACCCAAATGGCCCGTTTTAGGTCCAATTGGCATGAAACTTTGTGAGCCGTATGTTTCCCCATTCTGGAACTATCGGCGCCGTCTGTTTGCCAAAATTCTATCATATGCTTTACCTGTGCGGAAGAATGCATTTAAGGTAAAATAATGCAAATGCATGCACCGAATCTACCAATTAAGCCTCAAACTATGCAATGCCTATATGCACGAGTCATAAATGATGTAGGGAACTTACCGATCCCTTCCGAGGATCCGTAAACCTATCGAATTTCAAAATTACCTCTCCAGTTCCTAAATCTCACATTTTGCCTATTATCACTATTATGCATGACATGTGTTAATTCATCATAACACCGCTTACTCATCTACATTCACACAGTCACACCATTCACACCCACAATATAAAACCTGTCCATGTCCAATTTGCTAACCCAATTGACTCCGTGTCATACCTTTCCATCTTATCAACTAAGATCATAACTTAACTAGCGTGCCTAATTCCCCAACCCACTACATAGATATCATTTTATCATCATCAATCATGCAAATCCTCATCACACATTCATCTTCTATCAATAGACCAATCAATCATGCAACCACAGTCAGTGATTGGCACTGTTTTCAAGCCCAAAAATATGTCAAACAACCCAATTTAAGACACATATATTTAATTCCAACCAAATCATGCAAAGTGGTGATTAATTCAAATATCTTACTCTATAAAAAACAACATCAATTTTCTTGTTTATTTGATTTTTACACAAAACATGCAAGCAAACAAATTCATGTAAAACAATTGAAATAAAACGACAAATGGGTTACCTCCCCAATAGTTCCAAGTTTAACGTCTTCAGCCAGACGTTTTTCACCATTTGGATTTATGAATTCGATACATCAAGCAAATCTAAAGCACTTGCTTACTGAATGGGCTCGCCTGTTAAGTAGTGCTTAAGTCTTTACCCATTTACTTTAAATGGTCCAGACTTTTCGCTTCATAACTCAATAGTGTCAAAGGGAAATACCTTCAGGACTCTAAACGGTCCCGACCATCGAGACCTCAGTTTACCTAGAAATAACCTCAATCTGGAGTTAAATAACAAGACCATATCACCCGGACTGAATGACCTGCGAAGGATATGACGATCATGCCAACGTTTTACTTTTTTCTTATAAATTCTGGCATTCTCGTATGCATCCAAACGAAGTTCCTCTAGTTCATTTTGCTCCAATAACCTGCGCTCACCTGCAACCTTATCAAGATTAAGCATTTTAATTGCCTAAAACGATTTATACTCAAGTTCAATAGGCAAATGACAAGGCTTTCCATATACTAGCTTGAAAGGTGTGGTTCCAATAGGGGTTTTATATGCGGTGCGATACGCCCATAAGGAATCATCTAATTTAATAGACCAATCCTTTTGTGACGTATTGACCATTTTTTGGAGAATATTTTTTATCTCCTAGTTGGAAACCTCAACCTGACTACTAGTTTGAGGGTGATAAGGTGTAGCAACCTTATGCCTTACTCCATATTTTTTTAGGAGGGCCTAAAAGGTTTTTTCAATAAAATGAGACCCTCCATCACTTATGACATATTTTGGGACCCTAAACCTCGGAAATATTATTCTTTTAAAAATTTTAATAACGGTTTTAGCATTAGAATGGGGTGAAGCAATGGCTTTCACCCATTTAGAACGTAGTCAACCGCTACTAAAATAAATTGATTTCCGAATGAAGAAGGAAAAGGTCTCATAAAATCAATATCCCACACATCAAACAGTTCAACTTCCAGAATGCTATTAAGTGGCATCTCATGCCTCTTACCAATGTTACTTGTTCTTTGACAAGCATCACAAGTTAGAACATACTTACGTACGTCCTTAAAAATATGTGGCCAGTATAAACCCGCTTGCAAAACCTTTGAGGCTATTTTGGAGGTGCTCATGTGGCCTCCACAGGATAAATAATGGCAATGGTCCAAGATTTGTCACACTTTCTCTTCTGGTACACATCTCCTTATGATACCATCGGCATACTGTTTGAAAAAGAGAGGCTCATCCCAATAATAGTACCTGACATCTACAAAAAACTTCTTTTTCTGCTGAAAACCAAGGTTAGGAAGTAAAATACCACATGCAAGAAAATGAACAAAATCTGCATACCAAGGCACTTGTTGGACACTAAGACTCAGTAGTTGTTCATCCAGAAAAGACTCATTGACGGAAACAACATCACCCATCTCATCTTTTTTGGATGATAACCTAGATAAATGGTCAGTAACTAGGTTCTCAGTACCCTTTTTATCTTTTATCTCTAAGTCAAATTCTTGCAAAATCAGAATCCACCTAATTAGCCTAGGCTTTGCTTCTTTTTTATGTAAAAGATACTTGATGGCAGAATGATCAGTATATACAGTTGTTATTCAAGTGGCCTCAATACTCAAGAGGGGGGTGAATTGAGTTTTAAAACTTTTCTTGGAATGCTTTTGAAATTAGTTCCTTTTTCACAAATTAAGTTTTTATGCAAGAGATAATAAGTGTAGTTTAAGAAACAATGCAAGATGACAGGGCCCGCAAGCGCACGGGTTATGTCGCGTAATATAAAAGATTATCGTTCTCCACAGGGACTATTTTCAAAGTACCAGCATATTGAAATTTAATTATCCACACAATTGATTTTTAATGTTTTTGTAAAATAAAACACAAATTAAAAATAAATTTAGAAACAAAATTTACTTGACACTTAAAAATCAGAGTTGAGAGTATCTTGGGATTTCGGGGGATCAAGACTCTATTTTATGTTAATGAATTTTAACTTTTCATAAATAAGAATCAAATTAAGTTTTCCAAGGCGGATTTTCCTTAAGCTAATTAATATGTTCCTCTCGGAATCCTATTAATGTACCTAACCTATGGAAAGCGCTGCTTAATCCTTAGAAAAGGCCCATTATCGTTTTGTGAAAATCCCTTATTTATTCCCCCAAAGATTTTGATTACTTTCACGGTTTTACCGAGGTCACAAAAAGTATTTCAAAACCTTAGGCTTAGTTCAAAAACTTTCCAGTAACAATAAATCTCTCGATTCTATTAATTACTTAAACTTACTAATATACCCACAAGTATACAGTTTTATCACTTAGGTTCTTTGTTAGGAATCACTAAGAGCATTGAGCATTTTTTGAACTAAATGGAAAACAGAAATTTATTTAATTCAAAGTCAAAATAACATTATCATAAAATATTATCACACCCCCTTCATCCCAAGATAATTAATTTAGTTACTCATGAAATAATTCAAATTCATATACATGATGGAAAAATAAAACATACAAGACATGGTAAAAATAAAGACTTACGGGTTTCTTAATAAGTCTTGAAAAGACTTAATTATTTCACCTTTTTATTTAACATTATTCAGTAATTATTGGTTAGTTTGTTAGTATTATTTAATAATTTGATAACAATTCGTGTTTTAGTTATGAATTTCAAAAGTACTTCATTTATGTAAGAAAATGATTGAAAATATTAATTAGTTAAGGAATTTTGAAGTATTTATAAATTCACTAAGCAGCCAGCGTATAAATGCTAGGCAATTAGCTGTTTAATGGTGCAGGAACAGGGCGCACTTGAGAAAAGAAGACAAATCCGAGTGAAAATTACAAAAGCCGAGCGAGATTTGGAAAAATCCGAGTGAGACTTCACAAATCCGACTGAAAGGAGTCCAAAGACCGACTGAGTGAGACTTCAAAGACACCGACTCCAAAAAAGAACAAGGACTCGGAATATTGCATGAAGAACCTGAGCGCCTACTGCAGAATACCGATTGAATAATCAACTCGCTCAAGCGAGAGTTAAATTCGCTCAAGCGAAGGTCAAAAATTAGTTCAAGCAAGCAAGTTAGCTCAAGCGTAACTCCAGAATATCATTCTCGCCCAAGCTTCGCCATAACGCTTATGCGAGAAAGCCACACTGCAGTGCAATTCCTAGCTCGCCCAAGTGAGAGTTTAATCCGCTCAAGCGAGAACCCAGCAAGCTGAAGCGTAAGGCAGTAACTTAAACTCTGTTTCTTCCCTCCAACAACACACACTCGGCCCAGTGCTGTTTCCGTCTTCCATTGCCTTTTCTTCTGCACCTTAGTAATTTAGTTAGTGAGATGTTAATTAGTTAGTGATGAGTTGTACATTAGCTAATGATGAACTGGAATCTGCTAAGAGCTGAGCTGTGATTGGTTAATTATTCTGTAATTATTCAATTAGTTAGTTTAGTTTAATTAAGAACTCAGTTTTCAGATATTAGCTAAGTTAGTTAGTTTAGTTAGATGCCTATATATATTCATGTACATACTCTGTAAAGGAGAGAACAGAATAGCGTACAACATAATACACTTCATTTTCCATTTCTAATCTCTCACTACAGCTTCATCTCTCTAAACTCTCTCATCCATGTCTCTCTGTATTCCTTCAATGAATCCAATGTCGATGGAGTTCTAAATCCCTAAGTTTGGGATTACGAAGGTTAGCAATGGAGTCTTGAAGCTGTGAGCAAGGAGATCGGCTTTTAGATCCTGAGGCGAACAAGCTGAGGAGTGGAGCAGAATCTCTGGATTGACAAATCCAGAACTGATGAAGAACTTCGCTAGTGAGGAATCATGGTTGAAGCTTAGGTAACTTCCAGCTTTCTAACTAGTTCAGGCCTAATCAATTTAGGTGAATAGTTAGAGTTCAACCTCCAATTTCGCATTAGATTCTTAGGTTAATCGAGCACTTAAGGAATTAAGGTTCATTGCTTAAGGATTAGTGTTTTTCACCTAAGGAATTAGGGAATAACCACAAGCGGATTATGCTCTAGATTGTGAAGTTCGATTATACTTTAATTGCATGTTTCTTGAGGAAATTGTGAGCCGAAGCAATCCTGACCTGTTTTCTTTTAATCACTTTTCACATTCATCTTAACTCTGTTTCTAAAAATACCAAAAACAACTAGAAAACACCAAAACCATAAAAACCGAATGAACTTCATGTATTTTCTATTGGTTCAGCTTGTACTAGTCCTAGATTGAGGTACTTACCACAATCCCTGTGGGACGATCAAATACACTACAATTTTAACGACTGGTGCGCTTGCTAAAGTGTAAATCCGAGAGTCACATTTTGTTTTACTAAGATTTTCATATCAAATTAATGACTCGGGATTTTAGCATCAAGTTAATGGCGCCGTTGCCGGGGATTGTTGAGTAATATCAACAATCCTTGGACCGGTACTAGACTGAACCATTTTTGTTAGTTTCTGTAGATGTTGTTAGTAGTTAGTAAATTTCGTTGTAAGAGTAGGATTTGTTAAATCTTGCTTGAATTGTTGTTCATATTTACTACTGTTTTGATTTTAGTTGTTTAGTTGTTAGCACTAACTGTTACAGTAGCCTTGTTTGTAGTTAGTTGTTGTATTTATGTTTTTCCTAGTTCCTTTGGAAAGTGAAAAGTTGCAGGTAATGGATCTTGATGACACCTTAGCAGAGTTTCTTCAATATTCACAAACGTTATGCATGAACCATAAAGAGGAGGTACAACCAATTGAGGAGGAGCCATCGGAGTTAGAAAGGAGTTTAATTCAATTCATAAAAGTCACTCAAACCAGCCTCCAAAATTTTGACAATTTAATCATGAATATTCAAAAGTAAGTGGATTTTATTGCAAAGTAGTTAGCCGAAGAGCAAAGCAATACAAAGGTCGTACGAAGAAAAGACTAATATGAAGAGCCATAGGATGATGATGTTGGTCTAGCTGAAGAAATTAAGTATGGGGAAGAAGAAGACCAGCTAGAAAATCTTGAAATGGATGAACCTGAACTTGAAGTTGATGTAGAAACAAAAGAAGAAGAAGAAAATATGGAAGTTCAGGGATATTTGATGGAAGAAGAGTCAATTGAAGAATATGAAGAAGAAAGTGATATGGATTATACTTCAGAAGTGGAAGATGATAGTATATCTAGTGAAGCATTCTTTGATGATTGGAATGAAGAAGATTGGTCTGAAGAAGAACAAGAGCAAAAGTTAACCACATCTTGGCAACACAATATTGATACTAAATTTTTGTTGGAGCCAAGTGTGAACATAAAGAAAGAAGTAGAAGTTCATGCACAAGAAGACTTAACAGGTGTAGATGTTGAGAATATAAAAGAAGAAGAAGAAATTCAGCCATGTTATGAGGAGCGTTTGCTATTCAAAAGGAAACGTGAATCATCAAGTCAAGAAGAACATTGCTTGTGGCATAAAAAGAGGAAGACTAACAAAAAACAGAAAAAGAAAAAGCGTGAAGAAAAGAAAAAGAAGAAAAAGCAGAAAGTTTGGAAAAGAAAGGATTGGAGGAAAGTTATGTTGAGCATTAGCTTCAAACATAACAAGGAAAAACAAGGAGTAAAAAGACCAAGAGTGTACGGATATAAGAAATGGGATCCTGGAGGATAATCTTGTGTTGGTTTTTCTTGTACATAAATAAAATAGTGAGAGACTAAACAACATGAAGAAAATAGAAGAAAATAGAATCAGATTCCCTCCACGCTTGAGCGTTATTCCACACGCTCAAAGCATGACGGTGATGCATGGCTTTTTCTGCACCTCCGCTTGAGCGCTTGAAGCTCACGCTTGAGCGCGATCGGGGCTGAGGATGTACTATGCATTTCCTCGCTTAAGCGAAATCTTAATGAGCCTGAGCGAGATTGACATGATCGGGCCACTGATACCCTTTTCGATCGGAAACTTCTCATGGGGACTTTAATAAATAGTTTCTGATTGTTGATGTAATAAACGGGTCATATGATGAAGGGTGACTTATTTCAGTCAGCCTTTTATCACTCGGATCCCTCATTCCTCACTCCTCACTCAGTTTCTTTCATTTATGTGTCACTCGGCCTTCTTTTCATGTATTCTGTTGTCCACTCTCACCCGTCACTCATTCCCATACTTTATCTCTTCCTCTCAGTCGTTGATTCATTCATTCGTGCTTTCAATCCACCTGAGCTCTTCCTCGGTTTCCTCACCTGCTCTCTCTGTATGTGTTGGTTGTTCATCCAGCCTTTCATTCACTCATTCTTTCTTCCACTCATTTTGTCATTCAATCGTCTTCTTCTTCATCCATTCGGTATTCCGTTCACTCGGACCCCTATGCAGTCATTCTTGTATTCACTCATTTTTCTCACTCAGTCACTCCATATCATTCTGACTTTCGTTGTTCACCTTATTTTTCACTCGTTCTTTATCCCCTCGGTATAACTTGTACTTGTCTATCCCAGTCAGCTTTCATTCATTCGGTCACTCTATTTCACTCGTTCTTCATTCACTCCGTCAATCTTCCACTCATCTTTCATTTATTTGGTCACTTTCACTTATCTACTCGTCTCTCCATCTTGGTCTCTTTCACTTCTGTCACTCAATTTTTCATTCACTCGGTCAATCATTCTCTCGTGTGTTCCTCTACTCGTTCTTTCTTTCACTCAGCCGTACTCTCATTCGTTCTTTCTCCCACTCACTTCTCTGTTCACTCGTATCTCATGACAGTTGTTCACTCGTCCATTCATTGTCACACTCGGTTCTCATACACTTTTCTTTATTCATTCATTCTTTCACTCATTCTATGACCCATTCGGTATTCATTCACTCAGTACCCTTTTCATTCAGTGTTTTATTCACTTTTTCTCACTCACTCATCACTCAGTTCCTCATTCACTCGGTTTCTCGCTAGATCACTCAGTTTCTTCCACTCATTCATCTCTGTCATCCGATCGGTATATCCTTCACTCATCTCCTTCACTCAAAATATTCTTATTCATTCTCCCATTCATTCTTCCATCCACTGGTCTTTTTCATCCACCCTCAATCTACTCGTCTTTCTTCCACTCGGTCACTCTCTTTTCCGTTCCTCACCCGTCATTCAGTCTTTCATTACCGCACTCTATCTTTTATCCATTCGTTCTTCCACTTGTCATTTTATTCACTCAGCTTTGCTCTCATTTTTCCATTCGTCTTTTATTCATCGGTTCTTCCATTTACTCAGCATCTCTTTCATTCTTTCTTGATTCTTCCATTCACTCGGCCCTTCATTCCCCCAGTTAATCTTTCACTCGTCTTTATTTTCTCATTCTTCATTCACTCAGTATTCTTTCCATTCAGTATATCATTCACTCGTTCTTTCAATTTACCTTATTTCCATTGTGTTCCTTTACCCATCTCTCCGTAATTCTCTCATTAACTCGTTTTACATTCACTCAGTTTATTTTAGTCAGTTTCTTATCCCTTCGTTCACTTAGTTTTTCCTTTGTTTTTCTACTCGTCTCTCTCTCTGTCTTTCGTTCACGTATGTGTAATACACATATATTGTTCACTCGACCATTTGTTCGCTTGTTTCCCTCACCGCTTCCTTCCCCGACCTCTTCCACTCAGTATTTTCATTCACTCAGTTTCCCCTGAAGTTGTTCAGTTATCCACTCAGTTTATCTTCGTCTTCTTCTGTCGTTCACTCGTTTTTTTTATTCACCCATTCATTCATTCATTCTTTCATGTTCTTCCACTCGTTTTTTCGTTCTTACGTCTACTCGTTGTTCAGTCATTCATTTTTCATCACCCGGTGTTTTTCTCCATACTCACTCAATCTTTCATTCACTCGTTCACTATTCCACTCGATCTTTTTCATTCGTTTCTCTCTCGGTTCCCTCACTCGTCACTCAGTCTCTCATTCCCACACCCTGTCTCTTTTTCATTCGTTGTTGCATCCATTCGTTGTTTCATTCCACCTAATCTCGTTCTCGGTTTTCTCACCCATCTCTTTGTATTTTTCTTTTTCATTTCGTTTCTTCATCCACCCGTCCCTCATTCACTCGTTCCTTTCGTGGTGCATAACTTCTGTTGTGTTAAGAGTTTGAGCGCACACTCTCACGCTTTGAGCGTGACCACTCATACCTGGAAGATGAGTTCTACGCTTAAGCGCCTCAGGCTCTCGCTTGAGCGAAATCAAGAAGACAGGATATACTGTTCATTGTCTCGCTCAAGCGTGATGAAGTGAGCTTGAGCATTGGGCGTTGGCACGCCAATATTCCAGCATACTTACGTGTATTGTAGGAGAAGGCACGTCTTCTAATTTCTGAGAAAGTCCAACCAGGTGCTTCCCAAGCACTGCCAGTCAGGTAGAAGGGAAGTATTCTAGTACCATGACTCCTTATTTGATTTTCCGATTCTTTATTTGATAAAATATGTTAATTATATTTAATTTCAAATCCATCTTAATAATTTAAAGTTGCTAATTCTTAGGCTTCAGTAGGATAAATTAATTAATCAGTTTTTCCTTAACTCATGATCCCTGCCCATCACTATTCTTCATCATTAATTAAATGTTTACTCGGCATGCTAGTTAGCACTCTGATTTATAATTTTACATTAAGTTTGGGGACATGACTGGCTGATTAACTGTTATACTCATATGAGCTTTTGAGCCTGTATTATTCTTTTCCGAGTGAATCTGCATGCTGGTTAGTGAGACAGAATTTGCTTCAGTGCTTGCTAATTGTTGTATGTCAACCAATCGGAAATGATGGAGGCCTTCTTTGTTTATTTAGCCAGGGCCAAAAAAAATAGCCTTCCTAATCTATTAAATTATCCTTTGACCTAATGATTATGTTTGAGCCTGAAACCTTTCATTCTGTTTATATACCTAACGTTACAAGCCTATTTATCCAAGAAAAACCCGACTGAATTACCCCTGGATGTTCCACTGGTGAATTGCTAGGTTTTTACTTATTGCTAGGGACTAGCTATTTCTAGGTTTGGGGATGAAGAGTGTGCCTAACAGTAATTAAGGACACACTCTGACCTTAATTATGGATGAATATGTAGAAAAATAAAAGGAAGAAAGGCAAAGCCGAGAGAAAAATGAATAAGTCAGAAAAGAAAAAGAGGTGCAAAGCACCACAAAAAAAAAATCGATCGGAAAAAGATGGAAAGAAAAGAAAAAAAAAGGAAAAGTCCGAAGGACTGAAAGAAAAAGAAGGTGCAAAGCAGCATGAGTTATTAAGTAGCATTCAGTCGGAAAAGTTAAGAGAGTTGTTAGTAGAGGCAATTAAGTTAGAATTGAGGCAAGGCATCAATGGATACATCTTGTAACCTATCTATGACTCAGAAAAACAATAATTAAGCCTGTAGCCCAGCCCCATTACAAGCTTAAAAAAGCCCTTACTGATCGGATTGGGTTGGCATATTTCATGATGTTTAGAACTGTTGCAAGCCTATGTTTATCTAACAAGTATGCAGGTGATGAGTGCATTCTATTTACCCCATACACCGAGAGAAGAGTGAAACACCGACCCAGTGAGGAAAGCATCAACAGTTTGTTTCCCAAAGGAGGTGTAAGTTATTGTATTTTCAGAATTTGCGAGAAGAAAGCATGATCGGTATTCAATAATTATAGCATGAACTAAGTTAAGGAAAGGATGAGTGTGTTGATCAAATGCTGTTAGTTAATTAATCTGAATATTTGCTTGAGGACAAGAAAGATTTAAGTTTGGGGATGTGATAAGTCTTGAAAGACTTAATTATTTCACCTTTTTATTTAACATTATTTAGTAATTATTGGTTAGTTTGTTAGTATTATTTAATAATTTGATAACAATTTGTGTTTTAGTTATGAATTTCAAAAGTACTTCATTTATGTAAGAAAACGATTGAAAATATTAATTAGTTAAGGAATTTTGAAGTATTTATAAATTCACTAAGCAGCCAACGTATAAATGCTAGGCAATTAGCTGTTTAATGGTGCAGGAACAGGGCGCACTTGAGAAAAGAAGACAAATCCGAGTGAAAATTACAAAAGCCGAGCGAGATTTGGAAAAATCCGAGTGAGACTTCACAAATCCGACTGAAAGGAGTCCAAAGACCGACTGAGTGAGACTTCAAAGACACCGACTCCAAAAGAGAACAAGGACTCGGAATATTGCATGAAGAACCTGAGCGCCAACTGCAGAATACCGATTGAATAATCAACTCGCTCAAGCGGGAGTTAAATTCGCTCAAACGAAGGTCAAAAATTAGTTCAAGCAAGCAAGTTAGCTCAAGCGTAACTCCAGAATATCATTCTCGCCCAAGCTTTGCCATAACGCTTACGCGAGAAAGCCACACTGTAGTGCAATTCCGAGCTCACCCAAGCGAGAGTTTAATCCGCTCAAGCGAGAACCCAGCAAGCTGAAGCGTAAGGCAGTAACTTAAACTCTGTTTCTTCCCTCCAACAACACACACTCGGCCCAGTGCTGTTTCCGTCTTCCATTGCCTTCTCTTCTGCACCTTAGTAATTTAGTTAGTGAGATGTTAATTAGTTAGTGATGAGTTGTACATTAGCTAATGATGAACTGGAATCTGCTAAGAGCTGAGCTGTGATTGGTTAATTATTCTGTAATTATTCAATTAGTTAGTTTAGTTTAATTAAGAACTCAGTTTTCAGATATTAGCTAAGTTAGTTAGTTTAGTTAGATGCCTATATATATTCATGTACATACTCTGTAAAGGAGAGAACAGAACAACGTACAACATAATACACTTCATTTTCCATTTCTAATCTCTCACTACAGCTTCATCTCTCTAAACTCTCCCATCCATGTCTTTCTGTATTCCTTCGATGAATCTAATGTCGATGGAGTTCTAAGTCCCTAAGGTTGGGATTGCGAAGGTTAGCAATGGAGTCTTGAAGCTGTGAGCAAGGAGATCGGCTTTTAGATCCTGAGGCGAACAAGCTGAGGAGTGGAGCAGAATCGCTGGATTGACAAATCTAGAACTGATGAAGAACTTCGCTAGTGAGGAATCATGGTTGAAGCTTAGGTAACTTCCAGCTTTCTAACTAGTTCAGGCCTAATCAATTTAGGTGAATAGTTAGAGTTCAACCTCCAATTTCGCATTAGATTCTTAGGTTAATCGAGCACTTAAGGAATTAAGGTTCATTGCTTAAGGATTAGTGTTTTTCACCTAAGGAATTAGGGAATAACCACAAGCGGATTATGCTCTAGATTGTGAAGTTCGATTATACTTTAATTGCATGTTTCTTGAGGAAATTGTGAGCCGAAGCAATCCTGACCTGTTTTCTTTTAATCACTTTTCACATTCATCTTAACTCTGTTTCTAAAAATACCAAAAATAACTAGAAAACACCAAAACCATAAAAACTGAATGAACTTCATGTATTTTCTGTTGGTTCAGCTTGTACTAGTCCTAGATTGAGGTACTTACCACAATCCCTGTGGGACGATCAAATACACTACAATTTTAACGACTGGTGCGCTTGCCAAAGTGTAAATCCGAGAGTCACATTTTGTTTTACTAAGATTTTCATATCAAATTAATGACTTGGGATTTTAGCATCATTTCTCCAAAAGCTCAAAATAATTTTACCACTGTATTTCCTTGCTGCAATATTCCTCCACCAATTACAAATTGGAACACTCACTTTTACAATCCTCATAACTCTTACAAAACAAAAAGAAAAAGAAAAGAAAATAAAAAGAGAAAGAAACGGGACAGAGAAAGAAAACGAAAAGAAAAAGAAAAGAAAGGAATAAAGTGAATGAATGAGAACTAGATCTCAAAAGCGACCCTTTCTTCGCTCCTTGAAATGATCCACTCGGACACATTCATCTGAAGTCCGACTTGCTTTTCACTCAGAATGGCCTCAATCGTCAATCAACCCATTCAGACGTATTCACTCGGGAGTCCGACTTGCTTTTCACTCAGAATGGCCTCAATCGTCAATCAACCCATCCGGACGTATTCACTCGGGAGTCGGCCTTGCTTTTCACTCAGAAATTTAGAACTTGAGAGAATCTGGCTTATAGAAGCTCTTTCTAGTTCAGAGCTCTGCTTTGCTCGAAAATACATCTCTCGGCCCCAAATTGTAACATCCCAAATTTTAAAATAAGAGAATTAAATTAATAGAATAAATATTAGGAATTTGTGTGTGAATTACTTAACATCCTAAATTATTGAGAATAATTAAATTGAGAATTTTGGGAATTTCTGGTGGCTTATGGAAACTGGTTAAGCTAAAGACGAGCCCGGTTGAGGCACGGGTGTCAGACCAAGTATCTCTGATTGAGATGATATTGGTCAAGGGTCTTAAGGATAATATTGAGAATCTGAATATGTATTCGGAATAATTTTTAGATGAGGTATTGAGCCCAAACGAAGAGCCTATTTGTGGAAAAATGATAAAGCCTTAATGAATGAGAGTTAAAATAAAATATAAACTCTTCTCTTCTCCCTCTCATTCTCACGTGTATTCTCTCCCTCTTAGGCAAACACTTCTTCTCCTTTCTCTTCATATCCCACTCATCATCTTCTTCTCCTTTCTCTTCAAAAATCCATAAGTGTGGTGTGTGCCATCTCCTCTTCCATTTTCGTGTGGAGCTTGGGCTTGGAGGCTCTCTCTCTCTCTCTCACTCTCTCTATTTTTGTGTTCCTTTTCACCCATTCTAGAAACCATTTCTCTTGGCTTGAGGTAAGGGTTTCTCTTCATTTTCATGAGCTTTAAGATCTAGCTTTTGGGTATTGGTTGTTGGGATAGAGTTAATGCATACGGGTTAAGTTAGGAGAGACATTTATGATGAAAAACCCTAAGGTGGGGTGTATTTAAATTGAGTTTTATGAGGGCCTTGGGTGGTACATGAAAAAGGCATGAGAATGATGGAAAATGATGAACACAAATAGTGGTTATTAGGTTTTTGAGGAAACCCTAACTTTATAAATTGGGGGAAATGTGAGATGTAGGTAGATAAGCATTTATTATTGATGGTAGATGCTATTTATGATGTGTAGTGACCATTAATGGTGGTAAATAGTTGGTGGAGTTCATTAATATGGAAGCCTATGAATGAGTTTAGCACTAATCTCATAATAAGGAATGGTGGCACTTAACCCATGGTGGTTATGGTGGGTAAAATGAAATAAAAGATGTTGAGAGTTAAAATGATATAAACACCAAGTTATTGAAATATATGAGTATTTGAGTCTTGGTGGGTAAATAAAAAAAATTGATTATGTGATGTGTTGTGATGTAGGAAGTGACCCCATTGATGAGGCGGAAACGTCAAACCGCGTTGATCACTACTTCACTTGAGGTAGAAGGGGGTAACTATTCTAAATGCATGATTTCATCCATTGATGATGTGAAAATATGTATATGTGATTATGTTGATGATTGTTTGAATGGATGATGTGATGATGTTATGGTTTGAATGCATTTAGAATGATTATTGTTGTGTGGCATGTGTTTGGGATAATGAATACGATGTTGTAATGAGATTATGATGATGAGATATGATGGTGGTTTAAAACCATGTATGAATTGAAATCCATGATGAAAAATATCCCGAAGATGTATGTTTGAATTGATGAATGTGTATGCCACTAACTCTTAATGTGTATGAAATGTAAAGAGAATTGGTGATGACTGAGGATGATGAAAATATTGAAATCCACGAAGTGGTGGTGAATGATTGTATGTGGAGTGGCATCTAGGATGCACAGTGTGAGGATGCACTTGATTTGCATTTGCATTGCATCCATGGCATATCATAGCTGTCTATGTGGAATATTAGGGGGTTCCACTAGGTGGGCCCAGTGGGAGGGCGGCTCAGTGCACGAGCGTATTGTGGTTTTTCCCCTGTGACTTAGTGTGTGAGTCACGAAGCTGTCCATAGTTTGGTGACGAGGCACCCTATGTGGCGGGCCCAGTGGGCGGGCGGCTCTATGGTGAGTGAGTTACCTTGGTGTCCGACGGGGCATGACTCTCTCGATGTGTGTTCGGGCGGGGCTCGTAGCACTTGTGGTAATTGAGGCCACGATGTTGATCCGCAAGTCACGGGGTGACTAGTGCTACAGATGGGCGATAGCAGTTTGGTACCAGTAAAATTATAATGGTGTAAGCATGCATGAATTGAGATATATGTGTACACAATTTTCTACTACAGTAGGGGCACAGTACACCTATGCTTGTCCCACAATTGAATTAATGTTATACTCCCACAGTCGGATCTGCATTGTTGATGAGAAATCCTTGTGCATATGCATTAGCTTTAAGAGCAATTGCATATAGTATGAGATATGCCTAGTTGAAAGCCCATGGTGGCAATGGATGAATGAGAATTAAAAAGGGAAGAAAGTTGGATACTAACCCTAGGTGTGTATTTGGTAAACCAAATGAATGAAATTGTGGATGTATACTTGAGTTTATGAGATATGTTTATGAATGATGTATGATGTTATGTAAGAATTGCTATTTGTGCAAGTATGCATGTATTTCACCATAATGTATGACTTTTATTCATTTGGATTATGTTGCTCACCTCCTCGTTGTAATTTTTAAGTTTGATGTAGGTATGATGTAAATCCTACCATTTTGGAGGCCGAGTTTGAAGAAGGTAAATATGGAATGGGAATGGGAGAGCCTTGGCCGACGTGTTTTTATATTGTATTGTACATGGCACATATATGCCCAATTTTGTAATCTTGATATAGTAAATGAAGATTTTGGGGTCATGTAGAAAAATGAGACCTTGTGTACATGGCTCATTTTCATTAATGACCTTTGGTAAGGTATAATACCATCGTGATGTTTAAATCTTAGTCAATTTGATGTAAGGATGTTGAAAATTATGAGTTATAGCTCCTTTATGATATGTGTTTGAGATTTGGTATAGTTGTTTTATGCATGAGCTAGGAATTAGCATGGTCAAACAATGATTTATGAGGTTTTGATGCGATGTAAGGAATGAGACAGCTTAAGTATGTTATTTATGGTTTGTGTGAAATGGAATGGATCCACTTTGCCAAAAGTAGACCACTTGGTTACCTTAAAATGCCTTAAAATGAGATAATCGCGCTTATACGCATAAATTACTCATTTTTAGGAATTTTCGAGTGCGGATAGTTGCCACACGTCACAAATAATGTGTTTTAGCTTGTGTTAAAATTTGGTGGCATTCCGATATCATTTGCATAGGTTTTGGTTGTTGAGAAGTTCATCTTTGGTGCAAAATCTGCATAATTTCTGCAGAATAACAGGGCGTAATCGATTAGCCTCCAGGGTGTAATCGATTAAAAGCCCTCTGTCCTTAATGTAATGGATTCTGCATCAGACTGTAATCGATTATGAGTCATCCAAAGTCAATGTAATTGATTATGCTCTGAGTGGTAATTGATTAGCAGAAACACCTGATGCATTACATAAATCCCAGCAGCTTGCTAATCGATTATGGGCAGTGTAGTAATCGATTATGCGTCCAACAGAAACCAGGTAATCGATTAGCTAAGGATCTGTAATCGATTAGGTGATGCCTCTGATTTAATATACCATTCCAGGAAGTCAGTAATCGATTACCATTTGCTTGGTAATCGATTAGGGCATTGTAATCGATTATTTCCAGTCCTTTAAAGCCTTGATTAAGTAAGGGATAGTCGATTATACTATTCGGTGATCGAAATGGTATTGTTTGGACATGTGTTGCGTACTCTGATACCTTCTCATATCTTCATATATGAGATAGGTTACATAGATCCAGGGTATTGATCGATCTCTCCATTATAATTTTTCGTGGAAATAAATTATGAAAGACGTGAAAAATTTACCCCTATTTTTGGGGGCGTCTCAGCCTGGTATCAGAGCAATCTTTGCTCTTGATACGATTATAATTGATGATGTTCATGTGTTTATTGCTTGTGGCTGATTGATTTATGAATTATATGGGTGAATTATGATGGTTGTCATTGAATTGAGATTTCCATATGATTGTTGTTAAGCCCGGCCAGGCAATTCCCTTCTCATATTTACCTTCTGATTATAAAATACATTACGATGATACTTGTGTTAAGATGGTTAATGATGAATGATATATGTATATACACTGGGTGAAGAAACTTTAAGTTTCTAATTGTGTTTATGTTGTTGTATATAGATTGAGTGATGGCGAATAGGCGCAATGTTGATACAGCGCTATGGCTGAAGCTTTTAATCGCTTTGCCGACATACTTGAACGGCAACAACAACCTATTGGTTAGCTGAATCAAGGTCTTGACCGATTCCTTAAGTGGAAGCCTTCTGAATTTCATGGAGGCTATAAACCGGAAGATGCATATGTTTGGATCCGTGATTTGGAACGGATATTTGCTAGCATGGACTGTACTGAAGCTCAGAAGGTGGAATATGCAGTGTTTATGGTTAGGAGTGAGGCCGAATCTTGGTGGATCCTCACTCGTGGGCGTATGATTACTGCCCACACTCCTTTAAATTAGGAGAATTTCAAGGTGGAATTTCTTAGGAAGTACTTTCCTGAGAGTTATAAGAATAAGAAAGAGCTTGAATTTACAGAACTCAAGCAAGGAGGCATGTCGGTCGAGGAGTATGCTTCGAAATTTGAAGAGTTATGTGTGTTTTATCCTCCCTTTCAGCAAGAGGGCACTGAAGCTTCAAAGTGTGTTAAATTTGAAAGCAGACTACGCCAAGAGATTAAGAAGGCGATTTGTCACCAAGAGATTAGGAGTTTTCCTACTCTTGTGAACAAGTGTAGAATTTTTGAAGAGAATGATGTTGCTCCAAAGAGTTACTCGGGGCATGATTACAAGTTGAAGGGCCAATCTTCTAGCTTCAAGAAGAAAGGCAATTTTAAGAACAATAGACAATTTATACGTGGTTCCTCTCCTTTCAGAGGTGGACAAGGTGGCGGAAGGCATGGTGCCAATGGTGGCCAAGGTAATGGCCAAGGACTTCGTTGTTTCCGATGTGGCGGAAACCACTTGGCTCGAGAGTGTAACCATGAAGAAACAGTGGTGTGCTACAGATGCAACCAACTGGGGCATATCCGCCCCGATTGCCCCTTGAATGCCACAGATGTTGTGGTATGTAATAATGCAAACCGTGGAGGCTACGGTGCCTTTAGAGGTCATGGTCGTGGAAATGGTAATGGCGGAAGAAATGGCAACTGGAATGGTGGCAACGGTCGTGGTAATGGAAATGGCCGAGGTAATGCTAACGGTGGTCGGAATGGTCCAAATCGTGGTGCTAATCAACAAATGGCTGGAAGAGTCTTTGCTGTGACCGGTAAAGAGGCAGCACAAGCTGAGGATCTTGTCCAAAGTAAGTGTTAAATACATGGTAATAATGTTAATGTAATATTTGACTCGGGTGCGACGCACTCCTTCATTTCTGAAGATTGTGTGAGGCGCTTGCGGGTGCCTGTATGTATGATGAAAGGCTCTATACTGGTGACTACACCGACCGGTGCTTGCTTAAGATCAATGACTCGATGTGAGAATGTCGAGATGGAGTTGGAGGGTAGAAAATTTGCTGTATCCCTCGTGTGTTTGCCTATGAAAGATTTGGATGTTATTCTAGGCCTGGATTGGTTGTCCGCCAATAAGGTTTTGGTGGATTGTCATAGCAAGATGGTGATTTTCCCAACCTCTAATACTGAAGGCTTTGATGTGCGAGGTATCTCTCAACTTCTTGTGATGTTCTGTTTGGTGGATGGGAATGGTGCTTCCCAATCTTGTGGGATTCCTATTGTTTCAGAATTTCCTGATGTGTTTCCGGAAGAGATTCTCGGATTACCTCCTCCACGAGATGTGGAATTTTCTATCGATCTTATTCCGAGTGCGGAACCTGTTTCCCGAGCACCGTATCGAATGTCTCCTGTAGAGTTGACGGAATTAAAGAAACAAGTGGAAGAATTACTTGGACGGGAGTTTATTCGCCCAAGTGTGTCTCCTTGGGGTGCTCCTGTGTTGTTGGTGAAGAAGAAAGATGGGAGCATGAGATTGTGCGTTGATTATCGCTAACTCAACAAACTAACCATTAAGAATAAATACCCTCTTCCATGTATTGACGATCTTTTGGATCAATTAAAAGGTGCTGTTGTGTTTTCGAAGATTGATTTACGTTCTGGATATCACCAAATTCGGGTGAAGACTGAAGATATTCTGAAGACTGCTTTCCGAACGCGGTATGGACATTATGAGTACGTTGTGATGCCATTTGGGGTGACGAATGCCTCTGTAATTTTCATGAGCTACATGAATCGCATCTTCCATGAATATCTGGACTAATTCGTCGTGGTGTTTATTGATGATATTTTGGTGTACTCCAAGAGTCATGAAGAGCATGAAAGACATCTTCGTCTTGTGTTGACCATCCTTCGCGAGAAGGAGTTGTATGCGAAGTTCTCCAAGTGTGAGTTTTGGTTATCTGAAGTCCAATTTCTTGGACATGTTATCTCAAAGGATGGTGTTGCTGTGGATAGATCCAAAGTTGAAGCTGTGATGGCTTGGGAAAGACTGACGTCTATGACGGAGATAAGAAGTTTTCTTGGTCTTGCCGGTTACTACCGAAGGTTTATTGAGGGATTTTCCCGTTTGGCTTTGCCGCAAATGAAGTTGACTCAGAAGAACCAATCTTTTGTGTGGACCCGAGAGTGTGAAGAAAGTTTCCAAGAGTTAAAGTTAAGGCTTACTACTGCACCAGTGTTAGCATTGCCTGACTTGGCAGATGAATTCGTGGTATATTGCGATGCGTCTAAGCTTGGTCTTGGATGTGTAATAATGCAAAAGGAGCGTGTGATAGCCTATGCGTCGAGACAGTTGCAACCGCATGAGGTTAACTATCCCATACACGATTTAAAATTGGCGGCGGTGGTATTTGCATTGAAGTTGTGGCGACACTATATGTATGGCTCAAAGTTTGTGGTCTTTAGTGATCACAAGAGTCTTAAGTATCTTTTTGATCAGAAGGAGTTGAATATGCGCCAAAGACGGTGGATGGAGTTCCTAAAAGACTATGAGTTTGAATTGAGGTATCACCCCGGAAAGGCTAATGTAGTCACCGATGCTTTGAGCCGGAAGTCATTGCATGTCTCCATGATGATGGCAAAAGAGATGGAGTTGATAGAGCAATTTAGAGATTTGAATGTGGGCGTGGAGACTTACACCCCCAAGAAAATGGCGTTGGAGATGTTGAAGATTACAAATGAGTTTCTTGAATATGTGAAGGCGCAATAACCCAATGATGAGTATTTGATTGAGATGAAGAAGACCCAAGAGAAAGGGAAGAATTTGTTCTTAGTAGAAGATCAAGATGACATTTAGCGTATGAAGGGCCAAATTTATGTTCCCTCAAGTGGTGATGTGAGAAAATGTGTACTTGAGGAAGCTCATAAAAGCATATTGAGTATTCATCCTGGTTCTACCAAGATGTATCAAGATTTAAAGAAAAATTTTTAGTGGCCCGGTATGAAGCGTGATGTGGCAAATTTTGTAGCATCTTGCCTTGTTTGTCAGAAGGCTAAGGTCAAGCATCAGAGACCATCTGGTTATTTGAGACCGTTGGAGATCCCTGTTTAGAAATGGGATAGCATAGCTATGGATTTTGTTTCTGGACTACCCAGGACTCGTGCTGGAAATGATGCTATATGGGTGATTGTAGACCGGTTGACAAATTGTGCTCACTTTTTGCCCATTAATATGAAGAGTTCTTTGGAGAAATTGGCACAAATATATATCAAGGAGATTGTTAGGCTGCATGGTGTGCCATCCAGCATCATATCCGACCGTGATCCTCGGTTTACTTCTCGGTTTTAGGGACGTTTGCACGATGAGTTGGGTTCTAAGTTGAGGCTTAGTTCCGCATATCACCCTCAAACTGATGGACAATCGGAGAGAACTATACAAAGCCTGGAAGATTTGTTGAGAGCTTGTGTCCTTGAGCACGGTGGATGTTGGGAGAGATTCCTGCCGTTGATCGAATTCACATACAATAATAGTTTCCATTCCAGTATTGGCATGGCACCGTATGAGGCGTTGTATGGAAGGAAGTGTAGAACTCCCTTATGTTGGCTTGAAGTTGGAGAAAACTTGGCCTTAGGGCCGGAGATCATTCAGGAGACTACGGAGCAAATTAAGAAGATACAAGAGAATATGAAGATTGCTCAGGATAGACAGAAGAGCTATTATGACAAGAGGCATAAACCACTTGAGTTCCAAGTTGGTGACCATGTATTTCTAAAGGTCTCGCATGATAAGGGAATTGGAAGGGCGCTGAAGAGTAGTAAGTTGAACACTAGGTTTATTGAACCTTACGAGGTTTTGGAGCGGATTGGTAAGGTTGCTTATCGGTTAGCACTCCCTCCGCATCTTGCTAATCTACACAACGTGTTCCATGTGTCGCAGTTGAGAAAATATATCCATGATCCTCTACACGTGATTTCTATGGACGAGATTGATGTACATGAGGATTTATCTATTCCTCTTGTTTCCGTTCGCATTGTCGGACATTCCGTGAAGAAATTGCAGAACAAGTTAGTACCTTTGGTGGAGGTCGCTTGGAAACATGGGAATGTGGAGACGTTCACATGGGAACGCTAAGATGATATCAGAGAATGGTATCCCGATGCATTCGAATCCGGTAAGTTAAATTTCGAGGACGAAATTTTCTTTTTGATGGGGTGGATTGTAACATCCCAAATTTTAAAATAAGAGAATTAAATTAATAGAATAAATATTAGGAATTTGTGTGTGAATTACTTAACATCCCAAATTAATGGGAATAATTAAATTGAGAATTTTGGGAATTTCTGGTGGCTTATGGAAACCGGTTAAGCTAAAGACGAGCCCGGTTGAGGCACGGGTGTCAGACCAAGTATCTCTAATTGAGATGATATTGGTCAGGGTTGTTAAGGATAATATTGGGAATCTGAATATGTATTCAGAATAATTTTTAGATGAGCTATTGAGCCCAACCGAAGAGCCTGTTTGTAGAAAAACGATAAAGCCTTAATGAATGAGAGTTAAAATAAAATATAAACTCTTCTCTTCTCCCTCTCATTCTCACATGTATTCTCTCCCTCTTAGGTAAACACTTCTTCTCCTTTCTCTTCATATCCCACTTATCATCTTCTTCTCCTTTCTCTTTAAAAATCCATAAGTGTGGTGTGTGCCATCTCCTCTTCCATTTTCGTGTGGAGCTTGGGCTTGAAGGCTCTCTCTCTCTCTCTCTCTCTCTATTTTCGTGTTCCTTCTCACCCATTCTAGAAACCATTTCTCTTGGCTTGAGGTAAGGGTTTCTCTTCATTTTTATGAGCTTTAAGATCTAGCTTTTGGGTATTGGTTGTTGGGAGAGAGTTAATGCATATGGGTTAAGTTAGGAGAGACATTTATGATGAAAAACCCTAAGGTGGGGTGTATTTAAATTGAGTTTTATGAGGGCCTTGGGTGGTACACGAAAATGACATGAGAATGATGGAAAATGATGAACACAAATGGTGGTTATTAGGTTTTTAATGAAACCCTAACTTTATAAATTGGGGGAAATGTGAGATGTAGGTAGATGAGCATTTATTATTGATGGTAGATGCTATTTATGATGTGTAGTGACCATTAATAGTGGTAAATGGTTGGTGGAGTTCATTAATGTGGAAGCCCATGAATGGGTTTAGCACTAATCTCATAATAAGGAATAGTGGCACCTAACCCATGGTGGTTATGGTGGGTAAAATGAAATAAAAGAGGTTGAGAGTTAAAATGATATAAACACCAAGTTATTGAAATATATGAGTATTTGAGTCTTGGTGGGTAAATAAAAAAAAATTGATTGTGTGATGTGTTGTGATGTAGGAAGTGACCCCATTGACGAGGCGGAAATGTCAAACCGCGTTGATCACTACTTCACTTGAGGTAGGAGGGGGTAACTATTCTAAATGCATGATTTCATCCATTGATGATGTGAAAATATGTATATGTGATTATGTTGATGATTGTTTGAATGGATGATGTGATGATGTTATGATTTGAATGCATTTAGAATGATTATTGTTGTGTGGCATGTGTTTGGGATAATGGATACGATGTTGTAATGAGATTATGATGATGAGATGTGATGGTGGTTTAAAACCATGTATGAATTGAAATCCATGATGAAAAATATCCCGAAGATGTATGTTTGAATTGATGAATGTGTATGCCACTAACTCTTAATGTGTATGAAATGTAAAGAGAATTGGTGATGACTGAGGATGATGAAAATATTGAAATCCACGAAGTGGTGGTGAATGATTGTATGTGGAGTGGCATCTAGGATGCACATTGTGAGGATGCATTTGATTTGCATTTGCATTGCATCCATGGCATATCATAGCTGTCTATGTGGAATATTAGGGGGTTCCACTAGGCGGGCCTAGTGGGAGGGCGGCTCAGTGCACGAGCGTATTGTGGTTTTTCCCTTGTGACTCAGTGTGTGAGTCACGAAGCTGTCCATAGTTTGGTGACGAGGCACCCTATATGGCGGGCCCAGTGGGAGGGCGGCTCTATGGTGAACGAGTTACCTCGGTGTCCGACGGGGCACGGCTCTCTGGATGTGTGTTCGGGAGGGGCCCGTAGCACTTGTGGTAATTGAGGCCACGATGTTGATCCGCAAGTCACGGGGTGACTAGTGCTACAGATGGGCGATAGCGGTTTGGTACCAGTAAAATTATGATGGTGTAAGCATGCATGAATTGAGATATATGTGTACACAATTTTCTACTGCAGTAGGGGCATAGTAGCACACCTATGCTTGTCCCACAATTGAATTAATGTTATACTCCCATAGTTAGATCCACATTGTTGATGAGAAATCCTTGTGCATATGCATTAGCTTTAAGAGCAATTGCATATAGTATGAGATATGCCTAGTTGAAAGCCCATGGTGGCAATGGATGAATGAGAATTAAAAAGGGAAGAGAGTTGGATACTAACCCTAGGTGTGTATTTGGTAAACCAAATGAATGCAATTATGGATGTATACTTGAGTTTATGAGATATGTTTATGAATGATGTATGATGTTGTGTAAGAATTGCTATTTGTGCAAGTATGCATGTATTTCACCATAATGTATGACTTTTATTCATTTGGATTATGTTGCTCACCTCCTCGTTGCAATTTTTAAGTTTGATGTAGGTATGATGTAAATCCTACCATTTTGGAGGCCGAGTTTGAGGAAGGTAAATATGGAATGGGAATAGGAGAGCCTTGGCCGGCATATATATGCCCAATTTTGTATTGTACATGGCACATATATGCCCAATTTTGTAATCTTGATATGGTAAATGAAAATTTTGGGGTCATGTAGGAAAATGAGACCTTGTGTACATGGCTCATTTTCATTAATGACCTTTGGTAAGGTATAATACCATCGTGATGTTTGAGTCTTAGTCAATTTGATGTAAGGATGTTGAAAATTATGAGTTATAGCTCCTTTATGACGTGTTTGAGATTTGGTATAGTTGTTTTATGCATGAGCTAGGAATTAGCATGGTCAAACAATGATTTATGAGGTTTTGATGTGATGTAAGGAATGAGACAGCTTAAGTATGTTATTTATGGTTTGTGTGAAATGGAATGGATCCACTTTGCCAAAAGTAGACCACTTGGTTACCTTAAAATGCCTTAAAATGAGATAATCGCGCTTATACGCATAAATTACTCATTTTTAGGAATTTTCGAGTGCGGCCAGTTGCCACACGTCACAAATAATGTGTTTTAGCTTGTGTTAAAATTTGGTGGCATTCCGATATCGTTTGCATGGGTTTTGGTTGTTGAGAAGTTCATCTTTGGTGTAAAATTTGCATAATTTCTGCAGAATGACAGGGTGTAATCGATTAGCCTCCAGGGTGTAATCGATTACAAGGCCTCTGTCCTTAATCTAATCGATTCTACATCAGACTGTAATCGATTATGATTCATCCAAAGTCAATGTAATCGATTATGCTCTAAGTGGTAATCAATTAGCAGAAACACCTGATGCATTACATAAATCCCAGCAGCTTGCTAATCGATTATGGGCAGTGTAGTAATCGATTATGCGTCCAACAGAAACCAGGTAATCGATTAGCTAAGGATCTGTAATCGATTAGGTGATGCCTCTGATTCAATATACCATTCCAGGAAGTCAGTAATCGATTACCATTTGCTTGGTAATCGATTAGGGCATTGTAATCGATTATTTCCAGTCCTTTAAAGCCTTGATTAAGTAAGGGATAGTCGATTATACTATTCGGTGATCGAAATGGTATTGTTTGGACATGTGTTGCGTACTCTGATACCTTATTATATCTTCATATATGAGATAGGTTACATAGATCCAGGGTATTGTTCGAGCTCTCCATTATAATTTGTCGTGGAAATAAATTATGAAAGACGTGAAAAATTTACCCCTATTTTTGGGGGCGTCTCACAAACCACTCGGAAGTGCCTTCCTCGGAGACATCTCACTCGGGGTTAGTTTGAAACTTGAGTGAGTCTGCCAGAAAGAGATTCATTCCCGGTCGGACCTTTTCCTTGCTTAAAAAGACATTTTCTCTGAAACACACTACTCGGAAAGGCCTTTTCTTTGCTCAAAATGCCATCTTTTCTGAAACACACCACCCGGAGACATCCTTGCCTGACAAGTGTTCTTCCGAAGTTCAGAGGTTTTTTCATTCAGAATTAACTCAGTCGGGAATCCTCCACTCGGAAACAATTTTGCCCAGAAAAAGCACTGGTCCCCAAATCAGACTCGCTTCAATCAGTAATCCTTCACTCAGACGTATATCTTTGGGCGGTATTTATTCAAAGTCAGTCTCTTTTTCACTCAGAGTGGCTGCAGTCGGGAATCTTCCACTCGGATTTATCTCGAACCGGGAAGTATTCCCTCAAGGTCAGCCATTTTTCACTCGGAATGGCTTTGATCGGAAATCTTCCACTCGGATTTACCTCCAACCGGGAAATATTCACTCAAAGTCAGCCATTTTTCATTTGGAGGCACCTCCTTCGGGAATCTTCCACTCAAAAACACCCTACCCGGAGATAATCCACTCGGTAATGCTTCACTCGGAGACTCCCTACTCGGAAATGATCATTCCGAGTCATCCTACTCCGAAATGTTCATTCCGAGTCAGAATTCAGTCCTCTCAGAATTCTTTCCACTTGGGCCACACTAATAGATAGCGCACTAATAGCCCATTTTCATGCTTTTGTTGCTCTTTTTTCACCGGGGCTTGTTCTTCTTGTTTCTTTATCATTTGATGGTCGTTTTTTCTCTTGTTATTGACCCTTGGATTATTTTTGTACTTGTTCATTAATTTTATTAATTTCTGCAAAATAAAATACCCAAGTAGAATATAGTGGAAAGAAAGAGAAAATCATAAAAATTAAGGAAATACAGTGCATAATGATTAAAATCCTAAGCAAACTAAATCTAATTTATTATGTTATAAAACACTTATCACAAGACAAGGGATAAATGTTACTAAAGCAATTTATCAAACACTTGGTGTGCGGCACTCTAATACTATTTGTTCAAACAAGTTTAAGAGAGGAAATCACAATCAATAATAACAATCAAGCCAGATGCAATATGTAAATGCAAGAGAGTAAGGGAGAAAAGATTGCAAACTAATTTAACGAGTTCCACCAACCCGGTGTATGTCTCGCCTTCAAGCAATCCACTTGAAGGATTTCCACTATTGAAGTTTAGAGATACAAGCTATGAGCAATTGCAGCTTCTTAGTGTCGCACACACAAGAACTCACTAGCACAAGGGCAACCCACCCAATCTCTCAAACTCTCAATACCCAAAGGTTGAACCCCAACCTTTGTGACCACTCAACCTAGAGTAAATAAACTTGGTGTTTGGTGTTTGTATTTACAATCAATAGACTCTCTTAATAGAGTAGATGAACAAATGAAGGCTCATATAATTTCTAACTCTCACAAGAGAGAATTTACAAATATAAGCTCTAAGTTTCAAACAATTAAACTAAACAAAGAAATAGAACTCACAAGACTCAAGATATGATTTCCCTTTGATGGATTTGATTATATTGCTTTGAGTAGCTTGAAGGAGTCTTGCATTTATAGGCCTTGGAGAGGTGCCCTAAGGTCTTCAGAGCCGTTGCACAGCATGGGCATTTGAGTTGGAATGGAGAAATGAGCTGGTTTCCCACTTAAAAACACTTTTCCCTAAATTCTGGCACTAGTGTAATCGATTAGGCCTCGAGCTGTAATCGATTACACTTTGAATTCTTCAGTGTAATTTGACTGGTAATCGATTAACCTTTCCCATGTAATCGATTAGCTAAGAGATAGAACCTTGTTAATCGATTGTTCTTTACCTTGTAGTCGATTATGAGTGGCACCTGATGCATTTAATTTGGTTACGCAACATGGTGATCGATTGTAGCTTGTGTGTAATCGATTGGGTATCAAACAAAAACTCTGTAGTCGATTAGTTTTTAAGTTGTAATCGATTAGTGACATTACAGAACACTGGTAATCGATTGTGGCAGCCTTGTAGTTGATTAACAGATGTACCTGATGCTTTTAATTCATTTTCTTAGCTTGGTAATCGATTGGCTTCCTTGGTGCAATCAATTAGGTGACAAACAGAAGCTTTCTAATCGATTAGGAGAGATCTTGTAATTGATTATGTTACAGACAAAAGCTTCGTAGTCGATTAGATCTAGTCTTGTAATCGATTAGCTTGCGTGTTTTTGCAGGTCTGATGCTGTTTTCTCTGTTTTCATGGTAGCTTGAGCCTTTTGCTTTGAATCTTCAATTCCTTTTGTCATTATCAAAATTATTTATCCTGAAATGCATATTCAAACACATTCTCCCCCTTTTTGATGATGACAAACAATGTTCATCTCATGAGGGTGTTAGTTCAAATAAAATTATCACCAATGATTATCTCTAAAATTATCTCTAAGGTTATCTCTTAATCTAGAATTATCTCAAAATTATCTCCCCCTATCTGAAGGAGTTTATGCCATTTAAAAAGTGAAGATAACCATTTGTTGTTTTGTTGTTTTAACCACTTATTGTTTTTAGTAAATTCTAATTTTAACAGATTTAATTACTTTAGATGAACTTCAATTATTCTCCCCCTTTGTAATCATCAAAAATAAATAAGGCAACAGAGACGTAATTGAAAGGAAATTGCATTCATTTAAAGGAAAGGTACATTAAGGAAATATGCAGAAACAAAAACATAATCAAAGATATCCTAACAAAATATGATAAACTAGGATCTAATTATCTGGATTAAAAAAGTGAAATTCAGAAATTTGGTGAGACAGCTCTTCATAACATTGTTGCATGAGTTCATAGTGTTGTTGCTCAGTAATTTGGAACTCTTGAAGAGTGTTCTCAAGGCTATCAAAATGCCGATCAAGATATGCATAAAGAGAAGTGAAGGGATCAGTGGGAGCAGATGGTTCGTCTTGTGGTTCTTGAGTTGCAGGAGGAGGAGGAATAGGATCATTTGCTGGAGCCTCAAAAGGGATGTTAGCATGAATACCTTCCATCTTGGATATCCAAGACCCATCGACAAAAAATATACCCATTTTTGTGAGATGACGGGTGCCAATGCATGATTTTGGGGGTACCTTTTCAGCAAATTCCCCAGCTAGATCAACACCAAATACTTTGAAGATTTTGGTAAGGAGGATAGCATAGGGAAGTTTTTGTTGGTCCTTGGCTTTGAGCATGTGTAGTTTAAGGAGTTGAATCCAGTTCATCTCCTTCTCATTGTGCATAGCCCATATTAGGAGGACGTCATCTTCCTCAACCAAGGTATAGTTGCCACCACGAGGAACAAGAAGCTTAACAAGAAAGAAGTGGAGAAGATGATTGTTAAGAGTGAGATGGCCTACCAGTTTGTGATTGCTTCAGGGGCGGTTAGCCTTCCAAAGAGATTGACGGGCAGTGATGGTATTTAATTCCCATTCATCTTCTAAATTGCCACCAACAAATTCAGCATCAGAGATCGAAAGTTGGGTTATCTCAGCCAATTGTTCATTTGTAATCCTAAGAGTCATATTTTTAACTCTTGCCTCAAGCAACCCATCAATAATCCTTAAGTTGCAGAAGAAAACTCTCATGAGTTCGGGGTAGTAAAATTCTTCCTTAAGAGTAAGGAAAGGAAAACGTTTATAGTTATGAAGGGATTGGGTGAAGGTAAAGCTAGGGTGGTCAAATACTTCAGCATTGATGAAATGAGGGGAAATTATGTCCTTTTCAAAGAAATTCTTGATGAAATTTTGAAGGTCTCTTGGTGTGGAGAAGAACCTTGAGAAGTCAAGGGGGTTGTTGGTTTAGGCCATGGAAGACCTAGCTCTCTTCACAGTTCTAAAGGAAAACATGATTTAAGATGAATGGAGAAGAGAAGATGAAGAGAGTGAGGGGTTTTTGGAAAGTTTGAGATATTGGAGGGAGGAGAGGTATTGGAGGTGTGAGGTAGAAGAGGTGAAGGAGGGGTTATTTATAGGGTAAAAATAGGGTTTAGAGATGGGAGATAGGAGTTAAAGAGGTGAATGTGGATTGGGCCAAAGATTTGCACTCGGATTCTGTATTTAAGTCTACACCTGATACGTAGGTAATTGACTACGGGGTTTCTCATAATCGATTACACCTTTTCAGAATTCGAATCATCAGGTGTTCTAATCGATTGGGCCAGGTTGGTAATCAATTGTATTAAAAACAGAACCTTGGAAATCGATTAGGAGGATTGTGTAATTGATTATCCGGAAGATGAAACGTCAGTAATCGATTGGACAGGGGTTCTAATCGATTTGGCATGAAATAGAGAGCTAGTAATTGATTAGCTATTAGAGTGTAATCGATTATATACAAAACAGAAGGTTACTAATCAATTAGGTAAGGCTGTGTAATCAGTTAGGGAAGTCCAGAAATGCTCAAATCATGCAGATTTCAAACAGAAGCACTTGAGATTCAATATATCATACCTCAATCAATTACTTACTCATTAAACATACTATAAAGCAAGGAATTATCAAAATCATTCAATATTCAAACACAATTTGAAATATCTAGGATTCCTAATTCTCTTCTAATATATATAAATTGTTCCTTTACAAGAGGTTTGGTGAAGATATCAGCTAGTTGTTTAGAAGTTTCAACATGTTCAAGCATGCAATCACCCTTTAACACATGATCTCTAATGAAATGATGTCTTATCTCTATATGCTTGGTCCTTGAATGCATAACAAGATTCTTTGAAATGTTAATGGTGCTAGTATTGTCACATTTAAGAGGCATATGGTCTAATATAACACCAAAGTTAAGAAGTTGTTGCCTTATCCAAAGGATTTGAGCATAACAACTTCCAGCTGCAACATATTCTGCCTCAGCTGTTGATAAAGCAACACTTAAAACAAGAGAGCTACCAAGCAAATGACATGTTCCACTAGTGCTTTTTCTATCAAGTTTGCATCCAGCAAAATCAGCATCAGAATATCCTATTAGAGTACATTCAACACCTTTAGGATACCAAAGACCTACATTTAGAGTGCCAATAAGGTATTTCATTATTCGTTTTACAGCAGTGAGGTGTGATTCTTTTGGACATGCTTGATATCTAGCACACATGCAAACGACAAACATTATGTCCGGTCTACTTGCAGTAAGATATAGTAAAGATCCAATCATACCTCGATATTTGGTAATTTCAACATCTTTACCTTTCTCATCTTTGTCCAAGTAGCAAGATGTGCTCATAGGAGTGGCAATTTCATTTACCTTGTCCATGTTGAATTTCTTAAGCAACTCCTTGCAGTATTTGGATTGACTAATGAATGTACCTTCTTTGGTTTGCTTAATTTATAGCCCAAGGAAGAATGTAAGTTCTCCCATCATGGACATCTCAAATTCATCCTGCATTAACTTAGCAAACTCTTTGCAAAGTGATTCATTAATAGCACCAAAAATGATATCATCTACATATACTTGCACCAATAGTATGTCATTTTTCTTATGCTTGAAGAATAATGTTGTATCAACCTTTCCTCTTTCAAAATTGTTTTTCAAAAGGAATTTGCTTAATCTTTCATACCAAGCTCTTGGAGCTTGTTTTAAACCATATAAAGCTTTTCTTAGTTTGAAAACATGATTTGGAAATTGATGATTTTCAAAACTAGGAGGTTGATCAACATATACTTCTTCTTGAATGTATCCATTCAAGAAAGCACTCTTGATATCCATTTGGTACAATTTAAAATCTTTACAACATGTAAAGGCTAACAATAGTCTAATAGCTTCTAACCTAGCTACAGGAGCATACGTTTCTTCATAATCTATGCCCTCTTCTTGATTATAACCCTTAGCTACTAACCTAGCTTTATTTCTAATGATTATTCCATTTTCATCTAGCTTGTTCCTAAATACCTATTTAGTACTTATTATTTGGTGATCATTGGGTCTTGGCACTAATTCCCAAACTTGATTTCTTTCAAATTGATTTAGTTCTTCTTGCATGGCCAACATCCAATGTTCATCAATAATAGCTTCATCAATGGTTTTAGGTTCAATTTGAGAAACAAATGCTAAATGATTGCAAGTGTTAAAAGAACGTCGGGTACTTATACCTTTTGTGATATCACCTATAATGTTGTCCAATGGATGGTCTTTTGAGGTGATCCATTCCTTTTGTTAAGTTTCTACTCTTTGTGTTGTGTCTTTTTCTTTGTTATCTTCTTCTTTGTCATCCAAGTTCAATTCTTGGAAAGTACCTACAAGATCATCAAAATCTTCCTTTCTCGGAGGGTTATGGCTATTTTCATCAAATTTTACATGAATTGATTCCTCAATATTATTTGTTTGTTTGTTAAATACTCGATAGGATTTACTTGATGATGAATATCCAAGAAAGATTGCCTCATCATCTTTTGTATCAAACTTTCCTAAATTATCCTTTTCATTGTTAAGCACAAAACATTTGCATCCAAATATATGAAAATAAGAGATATTGAGTTTTCTTCCTTTGTAAAGTTCATAGGGGGTTTTCTTTAGAATAGGCCTTATCAAACATCTATTCATAACATGACAAGCGGTATTTACCGCATCGGCCCAAAAATGTTTCGCAATGTTATTTTTGTTTAACATGGTTCTTGCAAGGTCCACCAAAGATCTATTTTTCCTTTCAACTACTCTATTTTGTTGTGGAGTTCTAGGAGCTAAAAAATTGTGACCAATACCATATTTTTCATAAAATTTCTCAAATAGTTGATTTTCAAATCCTCCCCCATGATCGATTCTTATGGATACAATCTTTGAATTTTGCTCATTTTGGATAATCTTGGCTAGTTTCTTGAATGCATGATATGCTTCATTTTTATGAGCAAGAAACAAGGTCCATGTATATCTTGAATAGTCATCTACAATTACTAGACTATAGTAATTACCACCAAAGCTTTTGATTTTGGAAGGTCCAAATAGATCCATGTGCAAAAGTTGTAAAGGTCTTTGAGTAGAGACAATGTTTTTAGCTTGAAAAGATGCCTTTACTTGCTTTCCCTTTTGACATGCATCACAAAATTTATTTTCAAATTTGAGCTTTGGTAAACCAATTACCAATTCTTTAGAAACAAGTTTGTTTAGATGGTCTACATGTATATGTGCTATTCTTCTATGCCATAACCATGATTCATCCTCTCTAGTCATGAAGCATTGCACATTATTTGAAGTCAAACTATCACCATTAATCATGTAAATATTATCAATTCTTTTACCAACAAACCTAACTTCCTTGTTTAGCTTATTTTCAATTATGTAACAATTAGATTCAAACAATACTCTATATCCTTTATCACATAATTGACTTATGCTAAGCAAGTTATGTTTGAGTCCTTCAACATATAGTACATCACTAATTGAGGTAGAAAATTTTTTACCAATGTTTCCAATGCCAAGTATTCTTCCTTTGGTATTATACCCATAAATGACGCTTCCTTTTCTGGGAGTGAAGGTTGTGAATTTGCTCATATCTCCCATCATGTGTTTTGAACACCCACTATCCAAGTACCAATAGGTGTTGCTTGCTTTGAAGCATACCTACAAAACAAAATTAGTTTAGAGACCTTGGTACCCATTTTATGTTGGGTCCTTTTTGGTTAGCTTGTGGTAATGTCCCTTTGGGAACCCATACCTTTCTTACCACTTTTGGTCCAAGCTTTCTAATATGGAAATTTAAAGCATTATGTATTTTAGTACCACAATGATTGCATTTAGTGAATGGTGATGAAGATTTTCTAGGTAGTACAAAGAAGTTTTTGTAATGTTTTTCCTTTTTAGTGGAGTTATATCCTAAACCAGTTTTATCAAACATGCATCTTTGATTTCCAAGTAATACATTCAAATTATCTCTACCATTTGTAAACTTTTCTAAGGTTTTATTTAAGTCTAAAACCTTAGTTTCTAGGATGTCACATTTCTTTACAAAATCACAAGGTTTATTCTTGGAGCATGCTTGAACATTTGCTAATTCTTCTTTCAAACATTCATTTTCTTTGCCAAGTTCTACAAGATGCATTTCAAGAGTATCAATAGTTTTCCTAGATAACTTATATTTGTTTGAGATTTTAACAAACTTGTCATACAATTCCTCAAATGCATCAAGCAATTCATTTAAATCTAAGTCAAGAAGACTTACCTCATCATCTTCCTCTTGATGATTTTCCATGAGGCATAGATTGGCTTCCTCATTTTCAGATTCGTCCGAGCTACTTATATCATTTTCACCCCAAGCAATATAAGCTTTTCTTCTTCCTCTTTTCTCCTTGTTCTTCTTCTTGAGATTTGGGAAATCTACCTTGAAATGCCCTTCCTTGCCACATTCAAAATAGTTTGGTGAAGAAGAGTTTTCATTAGAGGTAGGTTTCTTACCTTGAGATTTGAAGCCCTTTTGGAATCGTTTGTTCCTCATAAATTTCCCGAAACGCTTCACAAACAATCTAAATTCTTCTTCTTCATCAAGCTCACTATCGGATTCTTCTTCATTGATAGAAGTGGCCTTGAGAGCTAGACCTTTCTTCTTGGAAGATTTTTCTTCCTCTTCCGCCATCCTTAATTCTTTCAACTCTTGTTCCTGTTCTTATAACTTACCGAATAATGTAGCAAGAGACATTTCATTAATGCTAGGAGATTGTTTGATGGCGGCGACTAGATGTTGCCGTTCCCTGGTGAGACTTTTTAATACTTTATGAATAAGTTCTTTGTTAGTGTAAGTCTTGCCAAGAGTAATGAGATGATTTATAATAAGGGTGAACCTCTTTTGCATATCAACAATTGTTTCTCCAGAATTCAATCTAAGCTTTCATATTGACTAGTTAAGGTACTAATCTTAGAGTCTTTGACATCACTTATACCTTCATGGGTTATTTGTAAGGTATCCCACATATCCTTGGCGGATTTACATGTAACTACTCTAAAGAATTCATCATGGCCTAAAGCTAAAGTGATTAGATTTTTGGCTTTATAGTTATATTGCACTTTCTTTTCTTTTTCGCTAGTCCAATCATCTATCAATTTTTCTACCTGCTTACCATCTACAGTATGCATAGGTATAAAAGGACCATTTTCAATTGCATTCCAAACTTTGAGATCAATAGATTGTACAAAAATTTTCATCCTTTCTTTCCAAAAAGCATAGCCTTCCCCATTGAAAGCAGGAGGTCTATTTATGGCACCATCCTCAGGAAAAAGATTTAGAGAATTTGAGGCCATTATTCTCTTGAAGCTATTAAGCTTGATCTACTAAGAGTCAAGCTCTGATACCACTTGTTATTCAAGTGGCCTTAATACTCAAGAGGGGGGTGGGGTGAATTAAGTTTTAAAACTTTTCTTGTAATGCTTTTGAAATTAGTTCCTTTTTTACAAATTAAGTGTTTATGCAAGAGATAATAAGTGTAGTTCAAGAAACAATGCAAGACAAGGGATAAATGTTACTAAAGCAATTTATCAAACACTTGGTGTGCAACACTCTAATATTATTTGTTCAAACAAGTTTAAGAGAGGAAATCACAATCAATAATAACAATCAAGCCAGATGCAATATGTAAATGCAAGAGAGTAAGGGAGAAAAGCTTGCAAACTAATTTAACGAGTTCCACCAACCCGGTGTACGTCCCGCCTTCAAGCAACCCACTTGAAGGATTTCCACTATTGAAGTTTAGAGATACAAGCTATGAGCAATTGCAGCTTCCTAGTATCCTACACTCAAGAACTCAATCCTCACTAGCACAAGGGCAACCTACCCAATCTCTCAAACTCTCAATACCCAAAGGTTGAACCCCAACCTTTGTGACCACTCAACCTAGAGTGAATAAACTTGGTGTTTGGTGTTTGTGTTTACAATCAATAGACTCTCTCAATAGAGTAGATGAACAAATGAAGGCTCACACAATTTCTAACTCTCACAAGAGAGAATTTACAAATATAAGCTCTAAGTTTCAGAAAATGAAACTAAACAAAGAAATAAAACTCACAAGACTCAAGATATGATTTCCCTTTGATGGATTTGATTATATTTCTTTGAGTAGCTTGAAGGAGTCTTGCATTTATAGGAATTGGAGAGGTGCCCTAAGGTCTTCAGAGCCGTTGCACAGCATGGGCATTTGAGTTGGAATGGAGAAATGAGCTGGTTTCCCACTTAAAAACGCTTTTTCCCAAATTTTGGCACTAGTGTAATCGATTAGGCCTCGAGCTGTAATCGATTACACTTTGAATTCTTTAGTGTAATTTGACTGGTAATCGATTAGCCTTTCCCATGTAATCGATTAGCTAAGAGACAGAACCTTGCTAATCGATTGTTCTTTACCTTGTAGTCGATTATGAGTGGCACCTGATGCATTTAATTTGGTTACGCAGCATGGTAATTGATTGTAGCTTGTGTGTAATCGATTGGGTATCAAACAGAAACTCTTTAGTCGATTAGTTCTTAAGTTGTAATCGATTAGTGACATTACAAAACACTGGTAATTGATTGTGGCAACCTTGTAGTCGATTAGCAGATGTACCTGATGCTTTTAATTCATTTTCTTAGCTTGGTAATCGATTGGCTTCCTTGGTGCAATCGATTAGGTGACAAACAGAAGCTCTCTAATCGATTAGGAGAGATCTTGTAATCGATTATGTCACAGACAGAAGCTTCATAGTCGATTAGATCTGGTCTTGTAATCAATTCGCTTGCGTGTTTTTGCAGGTCTGATGTTGTTTTCTCTATTTTCATGGTAGCTTGAGCCTTTTGCTTTGAATCTTCAATTCCTTTTGTCATTATCAAAATTATTTATCCTGAAATGCATATTCAAACACAACAGTAACATGTGAGCCTACCAAGTACGATCTAAACTTATCAAAAGCAAAGACAATAGCCAATAATTCCTTTTCAATGGTAGCATAGTTTACCTGAGCTTCATCAAGTGTACGACTAGCATAATGGATCATATACAGCTTCTTATCCTTCCGCTGCCCAAGCACAGCCCCACTGCGTGATCACTAGCATCACACATCAACTCGAATGAGAGTTCCCAATCAGGGGTTTGTACCTCAAGAGCAGAAATCAAAGCTTGTTTAATCCTACAAAAAGCCTTAAAACATGATGAGTTAAAAACAAAAGGCACATCCTTACCCAAAATATTAGTCAGAGGCTTGGTGATCTTACTGAAGTGTTTAATGAACCGCCGGTAAAAGCCGACATGCCCAAGAAAGCTTCGAATGCCTTTCACATTGGTCAGTGGGGGTAATTTTTCAATCACCTCCACCTTGGCCTTATCCACCTCAATTCCTCTCTTAGACACCAAGTGTCCAAGAACTATGCCTTCTCTTACCATGAAGTGGCATTTCTCCCAGTTTAAGACCAAGTTGGTCTCCTCACAATGCTGCAAGACTTGGCACAAATTAGTTAAATAATTATCAAAATCCAAACCATGCACAGAAAAGTCATCCATGAAAACTTCCATCACATTCTCAATCAAATCAGAAAAGATGGCCTGCATACACCTTTGAAAAGTCACAGGTGTATTACACAGGCCAAATGGCATTCTCCTATATGCATATGTCCCATAAGAGAAAGTGAAGGTAGTTTTCTCTTGATCAGATGGATGGATAGGGATTTGATGAAAACCCGAGTACCCATCCAAATAATAGAAATAAGAGTGCTTAGCAAGCCTCTCAAGCATCTGATTAATGAAAGGAAGAGGGAAATAATCTTTCTTTGTGGCACTATTTAATTTTCTATAGTCAATGCACATGCGCCACCTAGAAACTAACCTAGTAGAAATGAGTTCCTGTTTATTAATTTTCACAATAGTTATCCCTTCCTTTTTAGGCACCACATGAACTGGACTTACCCACTTGCTACTAGCAATGGGATATATGACACCAACATCAAGCAATTTCAAGATTTCCTTCTTAACCACTTCTTGCATTTTTGGATTTAGTCTCCTAAGTGGTTCTACTATGGGCCTACTCTTATCCTTTACAGTTATCCTATGCATGTAAAAGGAGGGGCTAATCCCCTTTATATCATCCATTGTATAACCGATTACCTTTCTATAGTTTCAAAAGCTTCTTAGTTTCACATGGATTCAAGTTAGCATTTACAATGATAGGATGTGTAGAGTTGGGTCCAAGAAATTTATACCTCAATAAAGCTGGCAAAGGTTTTAATTTCACATTTGTGCTCACCACTTCTTCACTCATGACTTCAGTATCATGTTTAAGTAGGGCCCTTTCTTCCAAGTAATCTGATGTTCCTGCAGGCTCAATCCATAAAGCAAATTCAAGTGGATCCTTAGGAAGAATTTCTTTGTTCACCACTTGGTTAATAAAATTCACACAACAAACATCATCAAAAGGTTTCTTTAAAGCATCTTTTAGATTAAAATCAACCTTTTGGTCTCCAACAGTTAGAGACAATTTCCCATTTTTAACACCTATTACTGCACCCGCAGTTGCCAAAAATGGCCTGCCTAGAATAATGGGGATCATAGAATCATCCATTTCCAAAACAATGAAGTCGGCAGGAATGAAAAAATTTACCTACTTTAATAGGTATATCTTCTAAAATACCTACAGGATATTTAACAGACCTATCCGCTAATTGCAATGATATCCTATTAGGTTTCAGTTCACCTAATCCTAATTTCTCAACAATAGACAATGGCATCAAGCTAACACTAGCTCCTAGATCACATAAAGCTCTATCAATGGCCATGTCACCAATCACATAAGGGATAGAAAAACTACCTGGATCCTAAAGCTTTGGTGGTAGCTTTCTTTGGATCAAAGCATTGTATTCCTCAGTGAGTGCTATTGTACCATCCTCTTCTAATTTCATTTTATTGGATAAGATATCCTTTAGGAACTTTGCATATGTCAGCATTTGCTGCAAGGCATCTGTAAAGGAATATTAACATAAAGCTTCTTAAGAACTTCAAGAAACTTACCAAATTATTTATCAAGCTTGGCCTTGGCCAAGCGCTGAGGAAATGGAACTGGAGGTTGATATGGCTTCACCTCCTCCATTTTTTCACTCTGTTTCTCTTCTTCAATTTTGGGATGAAAGTGAGACTCTTCCCCCTTCTTCTCTTTCTTGGCCTCCTCTTCAGTCATACTAACCAGACCATCATACTGTGTACCACTCCTAAGAGTGATAGCCATGGTGTGATTGGATGGTCCTGTTTCAGGGCTTTCCAGGAAAGGTTCCTAGTATTCTTTGAGAAGATGAGGCCTGTTGAGCAATTTGGTTCTCCAATATTTTATTATAGGTGGAAAGAGTGTCCACCTTGGAGGTTAGCTTCTTAATAGCATCAGAGAACTTATCATTTTGTTTTAGCTCGGTGGTCACAAAGGTTTCCATCAAAGACTCCAACTTAGATTTTTACGGAATGAAGGGTCCTTGTGGTTGTCAAAAATTACTTAGATTGCCTTGATAAGAAGGTGGTCGGCTTTGGAAACAAGGTGGTCCTTGTAGCTGTCTAAAATTATTGCCATAATTTCCACTGTAGTTCCCAATAGCATCCACCTGTTGCATCTCTGGCTCGGGACTCTGATTCATCCCAAGCTGGCATCCTGAAATATTATGACCTGTACGCTACACAGCTCACAAACCATGTTAGTAGTACCTGCTCCTAATTTATTAATTTTATCAATTTTAATCGATAGTGCTTCTAATTTAGCAGCTAATAAAGATATAGCATCAATAGGGTACTTACCTGGAATTTTATTTGGTAAACTCCTTTTCGAAGACCACTGGTATGTGTTCTAGGTAACCTCTTCAATGATATTGTAACCTTCCTCCATGTTTTTACTCATGAAGGCACCGCCAGATACTACATCCAAAGTTACCTTTTGATTCGGTGTGAGCCCGTTGTAAAATATATGCACGGTCAACCAGCGTTCAATTCCATGATGTGGGTATTCTTGGAGCATTTCCTTGTACCTTTCCCAGGCGTCATACAAGGTCTCATTATTTTTTTGAGTGAAAATGATGATCTATTTCCTTAACTGATCTGTCTTGCTTCTTGGATAGTACTTGTTGAGGAAAGTATGTGAAAGTTACTCCCATGTAGCAATAGATCCCTCCAGAAGTGAGTATAACCAAGCTCGGGCTTTATCCCTCAATGAGAATGGGGAAAGCCTTAGCCTGATCGCATCATTAGACACTCCACTCACCTTGAGTGTGTCACAATATTCAAGAAAAATCTGTAAATGGAGGTTTGGATCTTCCAACGACAATCCACCAAATTGGTTTTGCTGAACCATTAAGAGTAGAGATGGTTTCAGCTCAAAATTATTTGCCTCAATGGTAGGCTGTGTGATACTAAGTCACCTACCCATTGAGTTTGGTGTTGTAAAATCACACAGTGCTCTGTTGTTGAGATCTTCCATTTGTGCTTGACTCGTTGAACTTGAAGGTTGGTGCCTGTTTTGTTCAATTTGTCTCCTAAGAGTTTTGATCTTTCAAAGAGTTCTTTCAATCTCAGGATCAAATATATGCTCAAAGCTATCACTTTTTCACATAAAAGGGCTTGCACAAATTTATAAACAACAAAGAAAAACAAGCGTAATTCTATAGAAAAATAGAAATAAAACAAAAAATGTAGAAAAATGCAGACTAGACTAATCAAACACCGCTTAGCCAATATTTGGGGAAAAAACAATCCCCGACAACGGTGCCAACAACTTGATAGCATACCGTAAGTGCACGAGTATCGAAGTAATAAAAAGATATCATTCCCACAAGGATTGTGCTCAAGTACTAGTTATAACGGTGGTTCAATTATCTAGTGTAATTAATTAAAATGAATTACCAAAATGATTGTGAACAGTAGATCAGAGAATAGAAAATTCAACGTCTTTTGTAAAAGAATATCAGAGCAAGTTTGGGAAATTGAATCAAAGGTAAATCTAGGGGTGTTAAGGGTTCATATGCCAGTATCAAAACTAAAGGTTACTCGTCTATCCAATTATATGATTTCGTTCCTAAGGCAGATTCCCCTAAGTTAATTAATACCTTTTTCTTGAAAGCCTATTAACGTGCCTAATTCCTAAAGAACCACGTTCAATTTGTTAATTAGGCCCTTTACATTCTATAAAAATTCAATTAATCCCTCAAACAATTTCGCTTTAGGGATTTTAGAATTACATGCCAATCTCTCGATTACCCATAAAATTTGTGATCATCTACGCTTATCTCTAAGTCTTGCAAAAGCATTAGGCATACATAAATTGAATAGAGATTGAAATGATATGAATTGGAATACGAAGAACAATTAATTGTAACATAGAGGCATACTGTAACATCCTAAATTTTTGAGAAAATAAATCTATTGGATGATGATAAGTGATTATTTAAGGTTCAATAACTATGGAAAAATTAATTAGACACTAGAGATGAATTATCGGTAAATTGAGATTTACTAGAATCAGATGATTTAACAGATAGTGTGGGACCCACTTGGTCAAGTTGGGAAATTTATGGATCTAGAATACTTAGAAAATTATTGAGGTTATAGTGGTATATTTAAAATAATTTTTGGGGTTAAAGAAATAATTATTCAGACACGATGTATGATATGAAACGGGGGAAAATACGAGCCAAATGGAATTAGAAGAAAATGTAAATTTCCTTTTACTCTCTTAAACCAACCGTGTAGCTTTTCTACACACTTCATACTCTCCTTTACACAATAGACAAAGCAAATATGGACCAATGGGAAAAGCCATAATGATACACCTTATTAACCAATGGTTAAATTGTCAATAAAATGTATTTTTTCTCTCCTTCTCCTTTGATTATCGGTGGCTTCTTCCTCTACCACCATTCTCCATATTTTTTTCTTCTCCACCTCTTCTTGTGCGAACCGAACCATACCCCTCTTCTTTCTATTCCTTACTAAAATTAAAAAACTAAACATGGATAAATGACGCTTGAATGGCATATTGGAGCAAAAAGCTTAGAGCATCTCCTTTCCCTTCCTTTATTTTTGTCTTGGCATTAGCTTGGATGATGAGGTAAGGTTTTGAACCTTTTTCCTTTCATTCATGGTTTTGGATTGTTGGATTTGAAATGGTTATGTTAGAAACTATGGGTGTTGAGGAAAATATGAAACCCTAGGCTTGAATGGCTTGGAAAACATGATTTTGGTTATGGAGTAGTGCTTTTTGAGGATGGATATTCTTGTGGTGGAAATGTTTTAAGAAAATGATGAGGATTGTGGTTGTGTAATTGTTGGTAAAACCCTAGGTATGATAAATTAGGAGTTTTGGCCAACTTGATGATTTTGATCATTATGAATGCTCTAGAATGAACTATGTACAGGAAATGAATTTTAGGAATATTGGAATTATTTTGAGGATGAGTACATGATATTCATTGTTAGGTATTGGTATTTATGATGATAATGATAATAATGGATAAAAGGAATAAGATGAGTATTTAATGGGGCCGTAGGTCATGATATGTACCATTTGGAAATTGTTAAATTGATGATGGTTAAAGAAGCTAAGATAGCTTATATTGAACTCAAAGTGACAATGATGATTTTGAAAGAATTGAGGTGATAGTTGAGTGATTCATAAGATGATTTGGAAGACTTATAGATAAGAGGTAATGATGTTGTTGGGTATAGTTAGCCCTTAAGATTTAGAAAACCTTGGTTTTGGAAAAGGAATTACTGAAACCTAATAAAAGTAAATGGATAAGTGTTTAGACAAGTCTAGGACTTGATAATAAGTTTTATAAAATGATGCCTTATGATGGCTTATTAATTTCATGTATATATGTGTGTTTGTTGATAGGATTGTATTCCGGATGATGATACGGAATGATCGAAAGTAATTGCATTACGGTTCTTCTCTTGAGGTAGGAGAGGAGTTTGTATTTCAAATCGCATGAGTGAATAATTGCTAAATTATGTATATGTATGAACTTATGCACTGCCTTGCCATGAATGTGTTAAATGTAGAATTGATGATCGGATGAATGATGGCTTGGCCTTTGTTGAATGTTAAGGAAATGTATACATATATGAGATGGTGATAAGTGTTAGGCTGTCCCTTTGTTGGACATGAATTATTTGTCAATGAAAATCTATGAATAGATAAATTACTTGAGTTGTGAAGTAGTAGTTATGATAATTATGCACAATGATATGTGTGGCTGTGATGAAAATTTATGTTAAAACCCTCATATGTAATTAAATGAATTAGAGTTAAAGATGAAGAGGTATGGCTTGTTGAATCAAGCTTAATTGCATGGTTTAACATAGGTAGGATGTTAATTAATCCAATTTTACATAAGATGGATAGTGACATGCAAATGGAGTGAAAAACTTAAGTTTTAGGCGTGTACTGATGATCTCGCTCAAGTGAGATGGATTCTCGCTCAAGTGAGAGTCCTCTACATCAGAGGGGTGGCCTCTGGCCCAATATCTCTCAAGCGAGAAGGGGTCTCGCTCAAGCGAGATGCGTGTGTAACAAGGGGTGCGCTACTGGATGAATCTCGCTTAAGCGGGCGTGGCCGCGCTTGAGTGAGCGAGATGGAAAAATGGTTTTGGATGAATATCGCTTAAGCGAGTGATGAAGCATGTGGAGTCTTGCTCAAGCGAGCGAGCAGGGGATCGATACTAGAGTATTTTCGCCCGAGTGGGTAGTTGGCCTTGGGAAGCCTCGCTGAAGCGAGCGTGTGAGAAAATGAAACTGGAGGAATTTTACCCAGGCGAGCGTGGCTTGTTCAAGTGGGTGGCAATGATCTCACTCAAGCGAGTAGGGCCTCGCTCAAGCGAGTTGCCCTGAATGGAATTTTATTTCATTTACTTGATTTTAATGGTGTTGAGCCCCATTCCTTTTATGGATAATTAAGGAAATATACATATATATGTATAGGGTATATGGGGACAATATGTGTGGGGGTGTCGATATAAATTGAGATATAGGAATATATATATATATATATATATATATGCCCATGATATGTTAGGAAAACATGAATATTCTCCTAAACGACATGATATGATAATGATAATAAAAGTGAAATGATGGGTTGTGAGATGCCTCCTCACATGATGATGAGACCAATGAGGGGATGGTTAAAGGATGAAGTGCTTGTTATAAACCGATGAATCAAAGATGATATTGGTAATGGGTAATAATAAATAATGTTGTGGATCATTTCTTTGAGTAAAGGATGATTGTTATTATGGATGATTATTGAATGCCATTGTATTTGATACAAGTGTGATCTTGTATATGTGGTTTAAAATTATATTGATGAATTGTTGTGATGCCACACTAATATATGAAACAATGGTAATGATAAACGATATGAAAATCTACTAAGAGATTATGCGGTGATATTGATGAACAATTGATGAATATGGTAATGTTTGTGATGCCATTGTGATTGTTGCAAGTATTGACTTGCATGTATGATGTAAAATGTGTTGAAATGAAATGCCACACATAAAACTTGAAACGATGGCTAAGAAACCAACAATGATAAAATCCACTAAAATGAGTGAGGTGGTGTTGGTGATTATGATGATGATGTTTGATGAGTGGCATTTAGGATGCACAGTGTGAGAAATACATTTGATTTGTATTACATTGCATCCATGGCATATCATAGCCGCTGATGTTGGAACGTTAGGGGAGTTCCCTCGGCCGACCCAGTGGGAGGGTGGCTCAGTGCACGAGCAATCTGTTATTTCCCCTATGACTCGGTGTGTAAGTCACGAAGCCACCCATGTATTGCTACTGGGAGGTACATGTGGCCGACCCTTGTGGGGACTGTCTCTTGATGAGCAGGTGACCATGGTGGTCCATTGGATCACAGCCTCTATGATATAAGTTATGGCCGGCCCGTAACACCATATATTGATTATGTTGTTTACCGCGGTCATGGTGAAAATGATCGGTGTTGCAAATAGGCGACACGGTTTGGTACCAGTAAAAGTCTAGTGATTATGCATGCATTATGACATATGTGTACACATTATACTATTGCAGTAAGGGCATGGTATTCGATCATGCTTGACTCATAAATTGGTGTTTATTCCCATAGTCGGATCCGTATTTGTTGTTGTTATACCATTGTACATATGCATTAGCCTAAGAGCATTTGCATATAGCATGGAGATATGCGGAAGATGATGATGATTGATGATGATTGAGATTGTGGTATGGTGTTGATGAGATGGGTAATTGAATATCTAAAAGACCACATAAAATTAATAAATGATATAATTACCATAGAACGATATTGAATATAAAGATGTGTATGTTATGGCCCAATGTAATGAAGGGCATAATTATTTATGATTAATGATAATGATGTTAGCCCATGGTGGCTTTGAGAAAAGACCTGAATAGTCAATGCTGATGATGTTGGCCCATTGTGGCATTGGAATAGATGTGTATATGCCTGCTTTGCCATGACTTGATTAATGAATATGAAATATGTATATGTTATTGAACTAACAATTTATGATGACCATTGATGTGTTTAGCAAAGCATACATGATGTTGATATGCATATGCACATAATCTCAATTATATTCATATCGTCGTTTGAAATGTATAACTCACTTTCCCATGTGGTCTCCTTTTAGCATTGATGTAGGAATATCATGGGATGAGGATGATTTTAAAGTAAGCTTTGGTGAAGGTAAAATAGTGGTAATGGAATGCCTTGGCTGGCAGCAATTGTAAATTATTGTATTATGAATGAGACATGTAAAATAATATTAATAATTACTAATATCGATGGATGTAATGTAAATGATAATATAGGTAGTTGATCATATTGATATTTGGGGTATTGGAATTCATATTCTTTTGATGAATAGAATGACATTGGTTATGTAGCCCATTTGGGAATGCATAAGTGTTGATAATAAATGATGGTAAGATCGAATCAAATAAGGTCATTTATAAAATACGAATATGGGAGATGTATGATGCATAACCATATAGATATATATACATATATATCTTAAGCAAAGCATGTGCATGAATTTATGTGAAAAGATGATGGTTGTCTACTAGGCTTAAGATATGTCGTTGCATGCTTTGTCGAGCCTTTTCTCATATCCTCATATATGGGACTAGGCGTATGCTTGGTATACACATTCTTCTTCTTCCGCTGTAAACTTTGTTATTTTGTATACCGTTATGGTGAACTATTTAACAATCCAGTTATAGATTATTTAATCTCATTTTTCGGTCTTCTGTGGTTTGAGTCTTGGTGTAATCGTTGGGGTGTTTTGAAATTATTTGAAACGTGAAAAATTTACTCGTATTTTTATTATTTTATTATCTTGATTACATCAGGATTCAAGTCCAGAAAATCAAGGTGTAACACATACTACATCCTTAGCCCTAAGAAAAGAGTTCAATGTGCCATAAGGATTGTTGTCCTCATGTCACACATCACAAAATCAATGCCAAACATAAAAGATATCAAAAATGTAAACTAGGGATTTAGAAATCACAAATTAGTTCTCACTAGGATTGTTAATTCCCCTTCCCAAATCTAAAGATTCGATTGTCCTTGATGAATTTAACTGTTGATTCCCAATGAAATCTTCCCAAAGAGTTCTTCAAAATCTCCTAAAAGGTATGTCAAAATCTGTCTATGAAGAAGTGTCCTCAAATTCCCTAGAGTGCCATTTAAATTCCTAAACAATTGAAAGATTTGGGCCTCGTAGGGGACAACCACGGCTAGTGGTTGTAAACCACTGGCAGTGGTTCGGGTTCTGTTCCTTTTTAAACCATAAATTTGTATTTTCTTATAACAAACAGAGCCAACCACGGCTTGAAGACCATGAAGGATTTTGATAATGACAAGGCCAATGCCAGAGATCAAGAATGAAGATCCAAGACCAAGGCATAATTAAAGTAAGACTCTATAAAAAGAAAGTATGGCCATTAATATAAAAAGGTTTTAAAATAAGAATACATTCTGATGGAATGTAATTGATTACCTCATTAGTGTAATCAATTACATCGTGTAATTGATTACCTCATTAGTGTAATCGATTACCTCAGCAATGTAATCGATTACCATGTTTAAGTAATCGATTACAATATGAACGTTATATTTTAAAACTGATTTTAAAAGGCTGTAATCGATTACCTATTTTATGTAATCGATTACAACGTGATCAGAAAGCAAAAAATCATGTTGAAACATTATAACTTTTCACAAAATATTATTTTATCCAAGAGGTACCTTTCTAATTATTTTAATCAATAATTTCACACCTCTTGAAGGCATTTCCTCTCCTATAAATAGGAAGGCATTTCATTTGCAAAAGACACACCAAGATATACCAAATACTTCCAATCTTTTCTTATGAGCAATAATGGCCATATTCTCTTAATAGAGTTATTACTCTTTCTTGTTCCTCAATTTGTTTATCATACTCTTGAAGAGAGTTTTCTTGTAAGAGATCTTTATCTCTAAAAGTGAGATTGATACTCAGAGTGGTGTATCTCTGAGGGGGTTCTTCTTGGATGTGGTGTAGCATCCAAGGGTGATGTTATTGGATGTGGTGAAGCATCCAATGGTGATGTGCTTGGGTGTGGTGTAGCATCCAATGCATTTGTGATCGGGGTGTGAGTCCCCATTGTGGTGTAATCAAGGGAATTGATTATAGTGAATTTCCTCAAGGGTGTCTTGAGAAGACTGGACGTAGGCAGTGGTTGGCCGAACCAGTATAAATCTCTGTTTGCACTTCTCTAACCCTTAAACTCTTTATGTTTTAAGCATTATTATTCAAATCACATATCATTGCATATTGAGTTTTTAGAGGAGAAATTTATTAGTGAAAAAGTTCCTAACTACTCAATTCACCCCCCTCTTGAGTTTCCTAGAGGCCACCTGGGCTAACAAGTGGTATCAAAGCTAGCTTCTTGTATAAAGTTTAGAAACTTCAAGAAGTAGAAATGGCCTCTCCCAACCCTGTCTTCCCCGAGGGAAATTCCATCCATAGACCTCCTGTATTTAATGGTGTAGGATACCAATACTGGAAAACCCGTATGCAAATATTCATAGAAGCTATTGATATAGACATATGGGACTCCATTGAAAATGGTCCATTCATACCAACCAAAGTAGTTGGAGAAGTGACCATGATAAAACCAAGAAGTGAATGGACTGGTGCGGATAAAACAAAAGTCCAATATAACCTCAAGGCCAAAAATATAATAACCTCAGCCTTAGGAATGGATGAATACTTTAGAATATCCAATTGCAAAACTGCAAAAGAAATGTGGGATACCTTGGAAGTAACTCACGAAGGAACAACCGAAGTTAAGAGATCAAGAATAAACACTCTAACTAGGGAATATGAATTATTTAGGATGAATAATAATGAAAATATACAGGATATGCAAAAGAGATTTACACACATAATCAATCATCTTGCATGCTTAGGAAAAACCTTCTCTAACGAAGATTTAATTGACAAAGTTCTAAGATGTTTAAACAGGGAGTGGCAACCAAAAGTAACAGCCATATCAGAATCACGAGACTTGGCAACCATGTCACTTGCTACTCTGTTTGGTAAATTACAAGAGCATGAACTCGAGCTTGAAAGATTGAATCAACATGAGGAAAGCAACAAAAAGAAGAAAAGTATTGCTCTAAAAGCATCATCATCAACCATTAAAGAAAGTAATGAAGAAGATGATGAAGAAGATGATGAAGAAGATGATGAAGAAGGTATAAATGATTATAATGACCTTAAATTATTTGTTAAACAATTTAACAGGTTTCTAAAGAAAGAAGAAGGGCAAAGGAAGCCGAACTTCAAGAATTTCTTCAAAAATGATGAATCTAACCAAGGTCCAAAATGCTTTGAATGTGGAAAGTTTGGACATATGAAGATGGAATGTCCAACCCTAAATAAGAATATGGACAAACAGGAAAAGAAGCATTTCAAAAATAAGAGAAGAGCATATATTGCTTGGGATGATAATAATATGAGCTCTTCTGAGGAATCAGATCAAGAAGAAGCAAATCTTTGCCTAATGACTAACACAGAAGAGGTAAATGACTCAAATCCTACGTTTGATGAATTACAAGAAGCATTTGAAGAACTTCATGAAGAATATCAAAAACTTGCTAAGAAATTTTTAAATATTAAAAGTATTAATCAAAATCTAGAAGAAAATGTTTCAAAGTTACATGAAGAAATAGGACAAGTTAAATTAGAAAAAATAAACCTAGAAAATGATTTGAAAATTAAGGTCACATGCAATCAATCATGCATTACATGTCAAAAGCTTTCTCAAGAAATTGATGATTTAAAAAATACTTTAGCTAAATTTACTATGGGAAGAGACAACCTAGATATACTCCTTGGAAAACAAAAATGTCATTTTAAAGCCAAACTAGGGTCTGATCCTTCCAAAAAGCAAAAGTTACAGAAAAATTCCTTTATTTCACAAAAGACCTCAACTAGCCCATTTGTTAAAATCTCTCATTATCTGAGAAAAGGTCACAATACATCAACATGCCATATAAGGAAAAAAGGTTATACTGAGACAAAAATGATTTGGGTTCCTAAGAATATATTGTCAACGTCTAACCCACAAGGACCCAAGAAAATTTGGGTACCAAGATCAAATGTTTATAATGATGCAGGAATTATCATTGATGGAAGGCACTTAAGGATTAACTCTTACCCACAAGAAACGTCAACACATTTCTTGAAGCATCTATCAATCAACAAGTAACAAAGAGAAATATCAAAATAACGAGTGACATCAAACAACAAGGTGCATCACTCTCTGCTAAAACTTTATGCTCTTATATTCTTTTTGCCATTGACAAAGGGGGAGTAATATATGAGAAGCAAAATAAGAGAAAAATCAATCAAACCTGGTTCATATATGAGAAGCAAAATAAGAGAAAAATCAATCAAACCTGGTTAATATATGAGAAGCAAAATAAGACAAAATCAATCAAACCTTGTCAACTAAACCAAAATTAAGGGGGAGAAAATCTTGTATCTTGCATGCTGTTTATTTTTCTTCTCAGGAATTGTTGTCAATATCAAAAAGGGGGAGAATGAAGAACTAAGGTTTTGATATCAACAACATATATGCAAGACATGATTAACAACATGGACGCAAGACTTGAAGATTTAGTATACCATGTCAAAGCACAAAAAGAGTCATGAAATCAATGAAATATTGTCATCATCAAAAAGGGGGAGAATGAAGACCATGAAGGATTTTGATAATGACAAGGCCAATGCCAGAGATCAAGAATGAAGATCCAAGACCAAGGCATAATTAAAGTAAGACTCTATAAAAAGAAAGTATGGCCATTAATATAAAAAGGTTTTAAAATAAGAATACATTCTGATGGAATGTAATTGATTACCTCATTAGTGTAATCGATTACCTCAGCAATGTAATCGATTACCATGTTTAAGTAATCGATTACAATATGAATGTTATGTTTTAAAACTGATTTTAAAAGGCTGTAATCGATTACCTATTTTATGTAATCGATTACAACGTGATCAGAAAGCAAAAAATCATGTTGAAACATTATAACTTTTCACAAAATATTATTTTATCCAAGAGGTACCTTTCTAATTATTTTAATCAATAATTTCACACCTCTTGAAGGCATTTCCTCTCCTATAAATAGGAAGGCATTTCATTTGCAAAATACACACCAAGATATACCAAATACTTCCAATCTTTTCTTATGAGCAATAATGGCCATATTCTCTTAATAGAGTTATTACTCTTTCTTGTTCCTCAATTTGTTTATCATACTCTTGAAGAGAGTTTTCTTGTAAGAGATCTTTATCTCTAAAAGTGAGATTGATACTCAGAGTGGTGTATCTCTGAGGGGGTTCTTCTTGGATGTGGTGTAGCATCCAAGGGTGATGTTATTGGATGTGGTGAAGCATCCAATGGTGATGTGCTTGGGTGTGGTGTAGCATCCAATGCATTTGTGATCGGGGTGTGAGTCCCCATTGTGGTGTAATCAAAGGAATTGATTATAGTGAATTTCCTCAAGGGTGTCTTGAGAAGACTGGACGTAGGCAGTGGTTGGCCGAACCAGTATAAATCTCTGTTTGCACTTCTCTAACCCTTAAACTCTTTATGTTTTAAGCATTATTATTCAAATCACATATCATTGCATATTGAGTTTTTAGAGGAGAAATTTATTAGTGAAAAAGTTCCTAACTACTCAATTCACCCCCCTCTTGAGTTTCCTAGAGGCCACCTGGGCTAACACGGCTAGTGTTTGTAACCACGGCCAGTGGTTGGTTTTGACTTGCTTTGCTTTTCTCAACAGTGCCAACCACTGGCAGTGGTGGCAACCATGGCCAGTGGTGGTGTTGTTGATGATGTTTCGCCATCAAACAGAGCCAACCAAGGCCAGTGGTTGGTTCTGCCACCAATTTTCTCTTTTCCAGTGCTAACCACGGCCAGTGGTTGGCCACCACTGGTAGTGGTTTCCTCCAACCTTGCCAAGATGCACTCCCAAGGGTCTCAAAGGTCTCTTCTTTCATCCACTTTGCCATTTTCCCTCAAAATAGACCTTGAACATCATTAATCCTTCAAAAATAGGAACAACCAAGCAATATGTGTGGAAATGAATCAAAAATTAAGGGAATCAGGTAGAAACAATATGCAAAAACCCTAAAAACTAGTCCTAAAAATAACCAAAAATAACACACAATGCATACTTATCAACAGCCAGCACATGGTTACCCTCTTCCTCCATCTGATCATCGCGTAGATTCCAACGACATAGACGAATTTTCGATCAGAGTTACGGATTAAAAGTTGAGTTTACGCCCTTTCATCGAGTAACAAAGAAAAAGTGACACCACAAGCAATGAGGGTATATCCTTGGGTATCCTGGGGTGAACCATGTGTTCGGACCGGTTAAGGTTCCTTTTGGGTCCTTACCCTTCAGAGGCAGGTTCCAGAAAATTTTATTAAACTAAGTTATTTTGAGTTTTATTAATATTTTATTATCGTGTTTGTGGTTAATTAGTTATGTTTGATTATTACTAATTTTGGTGACTGAGTAAGTTTAATTAGGTACTGGAGTGTGAAAAGGCTAAAAAGAATACTGGGTGTTGATGTGGGTTCGGTTGATAAATCTCGAAAAATATGATAAATGGGGGTATAAGGATGGATGGGCACGTGATCTTTATCTTGTAATTAATTTATGGCCAAATGTCTGTAATAATTATTTTAGAGTGTGATTGATCATTAATACTGAATTTTATGATACACGACAAGTGTAGAATTAATTATATCATATTATATTAAAAACTTTTAAGAAAAGTAAAATAATTGACCATATTATCTTTAATTGTTATTACTATTATTTGACCTTAAAATATCGAGGCAATAACATTTTAAATAAATTATTTTAAAGGTATAATTTTCTTAAACCGAAAATAAATTCAGACTTGCAGTCGACATTGACAACTAAGTCTTATGTTTTATTAAATCGGTAAAAAGACTCGAATATATATGTTACGCCGTAAGTCTAGTTAGATTTACTCAGTGCATACAATGGCCGGATGCTACTTTATTCTCAAATACCTTATAAGTCTTCCAAACTTAACTGGGTATACCAATATGGGTAACGACTAATGATGTTTCAAGAAAAATCTTTACTTTATAAATGAGTGCCAAATGCCACCTTATCCCCAAATGCTCCATGAATTTAATTCAAGGAAGCATGCAGATAAGGGAAATGGCCAATACCTTTTCATTTCTTGAAATTATACCTGAATCATTCAATTACTAAAAATTATTGTTAGTAATTATAAAGTTGATATACATTCTTTACCATTTAAAAAGGTAATTATTAAGTCGAGATACAGCTCGTATATTTCCTAAATAAAATAGAAATATCTTTTTAAATCAAAAAAACCAAGTAGGACCTAACAAGTTGAAGACAAAAATACAAAACAAGGAACACATAGACACCCAAGGGTCCAAAGTAATAATAAAATTAAAATAATACATATTGCATCATAAACATGTTTTGATAAAACTAAAGTAGCAAAATGGGTATATTAGAGGATATTCACGTTCGATCCCAGGGAGTATCGTGGGAGTACAACTGGGTCGGAAACCTAATGACATTAGAGTCGGGCCTGAAGTCGAGTAAGACGATGCAAGCCTGATGTACGCTGACTAAATAATGGAATGTAACTAAGATCGTGTAGATCCAAGCCATATAATGATATGATTATGAATTATGAGATGAGATGGATCTATATTGATTAGGACTTACGAGTCCTTTGTAACATCCCGATTTTTAATTTAATTACCGATTGAAGTTAAGCTATTAATTAAAGGTTAATTACAGAATTAGGATTAATGGTTAATTAGAGTAATTACTGATTGGTTAGAAATAATTGAATAAATAACAATGAAAATGCCAGGTGAAAGGACGCATGTGCCCCTGGAGGTATAAAAGAACTTCAGCTCTCTCTCTCTCATTATTCACACGGGACAACTCTTCTTGTGTGTGCATATGGTCTCTTCTCCCCTGTTTTCTCTTCTTCACTCTCATTCACGTCGCCACTTGAACAGTGAGAGGGTGGAGAGCTTTCTGGGGGGGAGCAGCAACACGGCTCTGTTCCACTCCCTGTCCTCTTCTTCCTCCCCATTTCCTTCTTCCCCTCCTTCTTCTTCTACCTGGAGCTGTCAGTATTCCAGTTGGAATTCTGTGCTGGAAGTGCCTTAGAGCTGTGGGGGAGACAAACCCGTTAGAGGAAAGAGCAACTCTGGCCCAGGATCAACGCTGAGTTCGAAGGCTGGTGGAAGAGGAGTAGCAGAAGGGCGATCGGTCAGCACTGCAACTTAAGGAGTCTCTGAACCCCGACAGTAGGTAGGGGGCGCTTTGCATGTCAAGTGAATGGTTTATGACCGGGTCCCGGGTGCTTGTTTTAATGTGATATGTTGTGTGAAATGTGTAGATCGATGTGTGGTGATTGACTGATTGTGCATGCAACTCCCGAATTGGGGTATCTGTGAAAGGTTGAGGGTTGTGTGGCTTTGTCTTTGAGTTCCTGTTAATATTTCTGAGATGCATGTTGTTAAAACATAAGTTTGCTGAGTGAATGCGTGTGTGCGTTACCATTATCCCCGAATGCATGAGATGTGAATTGATACGTGATCTCCATTTTGAATGTTGTGTTGAAAAGTATGCTGACTCTATTAAAAATGTTGAGTGGATGTGCTGTAATGTGGTTACCTAGGCTTGCTTGTTGTGAGCTATTATGATAGATACATGTGTTGTTGTAATGGAAATGTGGGATTCTGAATGAATCTGAATGCTATGTGGGGGATCGGTTATGACTCATTGATGGCTGTGTGAGACGCGTCTGGTAAGCTTGGATGCTTGTTGTGGAATTGCATGAGATTGCATATGTGGGATGACTCCCAGATTCCTGACCAGTTCCATGAGGACCCGTGGTAGCCGATGGAGCTAGAGATGGGTCTCGAGACATCACGGGGTGACCGGTGCCACACGGAAAGGGCTAGTGGATGGGGGGTCAGAAAGGCATCTGGAGTCGTATAAGATAAGTTCCAGTCAGATTCCTGGTTAGATCCATGAGGACCCGTGGTAGCCGATGGAGCTAGAGCTGGGTCTCGAGACGTCACGGAAAGGGCTAGTGGACGAGGGACCGGGAAGGAATCTGCACTGAACTCACTGTCTAAGTCGGATCCACATGCATGAGTCTATGAGCATTGTTATTAAGATTATTGTGATTTGCATGGATTAAATGAATTGAGTGAACTCCGACTAGATGATGTCGTATGAGTGAATTCCGACTGAATGAATATACAGGTATTGATACTGTTGCTGAGTGCAGTGTGATGCTATGATTGAGAATATATGTTGCTGTGCGAATTTCGATCGAATGATGTGGTCTGATTCTTATATTAATTGGCAATATATATATATATATATCGTTATGGATTGAGCCCGGTAAATTATCTAATTGAGAATTGAGGTAAAGTCCAAGTCAATAGCTGTCATTTTATATGTAAAAGCTCACCCCTACACCCTTTTTTAGTGTGTGCAGGTTGGACTCTGAAGCGATGATAAGGTCTCAGGTCTGAGTGAGGTGCACTCCGACCGTTGAGTGCTTATTTTGTATTTGTCATGTTTCGTCAGTTGTAGCCTTGGCCGGCTCATAATAACAGTGTGGTGTAATGAATATGAACATATATATATATATATATAAGTAATCTGAGCTATTGTGACCCGAGTGCATGTTTTTATACGTATATAGTTCACGTTGATAGGTTGTACTTGCATCGGATAACAGGTGCTGAGGAATGAATGATGTTAAGGTAATGGGTATTCCGAGTGCATGATTATGTATGTACTTATATGTTGTATGCGGGTGATTTGGGTATGAGTAGACTGAGAGGTATTGGTGGATGGAATATTGCTCAGTTAATGATTTTTCGAGTAGGCGTAATTGGGGGGAGTTAACTCCGAGTGGGACTGCAATTGGCTATGCCTTCTTGTTCGAGTGATGATACTTCAATGGATTCTGAGTAAAATATTTTAGATAGACCTATACTGTGTAAGATCTAATGGGAGAATCCCCGAGTGATATCGAGAGCGGTCATTACCGAGGGAAAAATATAAGTGAAACCCGAGTGAGGAAGAGTTGTATTCCCGAGTGAAAACCCCGAGTGACCCTCTCCCAAAAGAAGAGTCAGTATGGTGGTTTAGAGTGGAATGAATTCTAGGCGTATGATATCTAAACCCGAGTGGACCTGGCTGAGGGATTCCGAGCGATAAATGATTGTGGGACCCCTTCTAAGCGAAGGAGGGTCTACTCGTTCTCTGAGTGTGAAGTGCAAATATGCCGAGTGACGAGGGAGTGAGGGAATTCCGACTATACTCAAGTTTGATGTATACCGAGTGGATAATCCACGTTTCCCGAGTAGAGTGAGGCGTGGCCTTGTGTATAAAGACGTAAGGGGCTAAGTTATGGGAAGTGAGTGTATTATGGTTATCTCCGAGTGAATGGATGTTAATACCGAGCGATGGGAATTACCGAGTGTGTTGCTCGCCTCAGCGACTAAGGTGTTCGCCCCAGCGAGTGGGTGTTGCTGGGAGGCTCTCGTTTGATTTCGCTTGAGTGTTGTTGCTCTTCCGCTCAGTTATTCTAATCGGTTTCTGTCACTGCTTTCCCTTCCCCTTCTCTTGGTCTCTCGGTTTAGTTTTACCCTCCTTGGTCGGCTTTTGCCTCTCTACCCTTACGCTGTTTGCTAATTACTCCAGTCATTATTTTGGGTCGGCTTATGAATGTTTGGCCGGCTTTTACTTATTTCATTACCTTCCTTTCCTTCTCTTTTGGACCCGGTACCATTGGTTTATTTTAGGAAAAAATTTCCCTGTTTTGGTTTTATTTACTATTAAAATAGGGTGTTACATTTTGGTATCAGAGCAGACCGAAAGGTCCACGGCCAAGGTATGCTTACCGAGCGTAAGCGGTTGTGTGCATTGTGACCAAGTGGTCATCATTATTATGGTATTTGTTGAACCTGATTGATAATGTAGTATTGAGTTCTGGACAGAAGGTTGTTTCCCTTCTGGTCCGACTGAATGTGCTAAAGTTACGGAATGCTGGGCTAGGATCCGATCGGAAGAATGTAACCTTGTAAAGTTATCCTTGAAGGGGGTGTGAATTTCAGGATAGGTAATGACAAATCGTCAAAGCATGGAGGCTATAGCCACAGCATTTTAACGCTTTGCGGACGTGTTTGAGAGGCAGGGCCAGCCTCGAGCAGAGGATGGCCAAGTGCTGGACCGCTTTCTGAAGAGGAAGCCGAGTGAATTTCAAGGAGGACGTAACCCGGAGGCAGCTTTTAAGTAGACTCAAGAGCTGGAGAGGATTTTTGGGGGTCTTCACTGCACCGAGGCCCAGAAGGTAGAATGCGCAGTGTACATGCTGCGAGACGAGGCAGAAAACTGGTAGAAGATAGCCAGAAACCGATTGACTGGCGATGACACCCAGCTGACCTGGGAAAATTTCAAGTCATGCTTTTTAGAAAAGTATTTCCCCGACACAATCAGGAGTCAGAAGGAACTGGAATTCATGGAGTTAAGGCAGGGGTCCATGACTGTGGAAGAATACGCGGCAAGATTTGAAGAACTGTGTTTATTCTACCCGCCCTTCCAACAACCTGGGACGGAGAGCTCTAAATGCCTTAAATTTGAGAACGGATTGAGATCAGATATTAAAAGAGCCTGCAGATATCAAGAAATTAGGAGCTTTCCCGTATTGGTGAACAAATGTAGGATTTTTGAAGAGGACGACAAGGCCCACTCGGGCCAGAGCAACAAAGCCGACACCTCCTTGAAGCCTCAGCACTCTCGCTTCATGAGACAGGATGACTCTGGTAGGAGCAGACTCCCTTCTAGGCTCGGAGGCAGGGGTAATCAAGATGGTCGTGCTGGTAGTCGCCCAAAGTACGACAAGTGTTTTATATATGGGGGTGATCACTTTGCCCAAGACTGTGAAGAAGGAGATGATGTCGTGTGCTTCCATTGCAATGGGAGAGGGCATATTCGCCCTAACTGCCCACTGCTGCGACGATCGAATGCTGATGCACCCCATGGAGGTTTCCGAGAGAGAGACCACGGAGATGATGGTCGAGGGAACGGTGGCAGAGGCAATGGAACCAGAGATAACCGGAGAATTGCCCCAAATAACCGTGGGAGGGGCGCGGATCGATCAGCTGCAGGCAGAGTTTAAGTCATCAGTACTGAGAAAGCTATACAAACGAGCGACTAGGTGAAAGGTAAGGGTAAACCATTCTGGAAGCTGATTGTTATTATGTCATTTTATAACTAGGTTTATACTTGTGGGGTCGGAAATCTACCCCCGTTGCACTGTTTTACAGTAGTAGTAATCTATGTTGCGTGATTGAATGTCTGTGTACACGCTTATGATGAGCATTGAAATCAATGTGAATTATATGAATATATGGATGTGATATTGTGAATGAAATCCTTAATATAGTTGGGAATTGGTTTGGGTAAACCCGATTGGATAAGTACATATGTATTGATGCTATTGTTGAGTGCAATATGTGGTTATGGGATGACCTAGTTTAAGGGATTTATCCTAGTTAACTGAGAGTGTTACACCTAACATCAATAGGATCATGTAATCAATGTCTATCCTTTTTGGACACATATTCTGGCTATAACCAGATTCCAATCTGGGAAAGAAACCATGAGAAGATGGCGTTTATCAAAGATAAATGGGTGTTTCATTACACCGTCATGTTGTTTGGTATGTAGAATACAGAGCCATATATTGTGAATGATTAATAAGATCTTCAAGGGTATGCACATAAAGTTGGTGGAAATCTACATTGATGATATCACTACGAAGACCCTAGCGTATGGAGATCACATTGAAGATGTTTGCAAGATCTTTTAGCGGCTTCAACAATATGACATGTGCCTTAACCCTTTGAAGTACACCTTTTTGATTCCTAGAGGAAGGTTCCTAGGATTCATGTTAACACAAAGAGGCATTAAAGCTAACCTAGATAAGTGTCGGGTCATCCAAGAGCTTTAGAGTCTGAAGAATTTACGAAAGGTGTAGTGTGTGAATGGGAAGATCATGGCCTTGGCACGCTTTATACCGAAGATGGTGTATTGGTATCTCCCTCTCTACAAAATTCTAAAGAAGAACAAGAAATAAGAATGGGGACTAGAGTAAGAGGCAACTTTCTAGAGGCTAAAGGAAACACTTTCTAAGCCTCTTATTTTGATAAGACCTGACCCTGGTGAATGTCTAATCCTTCACTTATCTGTTTCAGATGAAGCATTGAAGGTTTCTTTAGTGAAGAAAACCCCTGAGGGTGAAAGGACGGTGTACTTTACTTATAAAACACCACAAAGGGTGGAGAGTTGGTATCAAAAGATTGAGAATACGGCTTTGGCAGCCATTTGGGTGTCTTGTCGTCTAAATCTGATAGTGGTTAGAATTGATCTACCACTCCAGACTATCTTATTCAAACTTGACCTTGTTGAGTGAATGATCAAATGGGTAGTAAAGTTGTTTGAGTTTGACATTACATAAGAACCTTGTGTTAGGGACTCCCTAGTACATGAGCAGTGAAAATACAAGGATTCCCATAGGATTTGCAAAGCGTCGTGTTTCAAAGCACAAGAAAAACACACACAAAAAAAATTTGTTTTAGGATTACCTCTTGAAGAACACCGAAGCAGTAGTAGCCTCGTCCTTTAGGAGTCCACATGAGCACTCCCACCAGAATCGCAACACTTGCCAACTGCTAGTTTGACGGCGTGTCACTCTTGCAACTTTTGTGAATTTATGTCTCACTTTAGTGAATGGCCTATGAGCATCTTATGCTCTATTTATAGGCTTAGGTTTGACCTAATTTGTTCTCTTAAGAGTGGGCTCCTTACTCATTCTAAATGAGTTAGGCCCAATAGCTTTATTTTAGTCCAACTAAAAGAAAACAAAACATTTTCTGATAGACTTACTCTATGTGTATGACCCTATAGGTAAAATACCTGGTCATATTAATAATAAATTATTTTATTATTAATATAAAATAAGAGCGGCATCTAGCAATGCATCATAATATCTGAATATTATTTAATATCAACATAACCTATAAGTTATAATTATTTTATATGTTTGTTCCTTTTGTCACAATATCCTAATTGGGCCTAAGGCATGGTCGCGTCATCCTTGTATGGCCCAATTTATTTTACTTGATACAGGAGTAGACTTGATCCGAATAAATATCTAATATTATTCTTTTTAGCATGGCCATGCGTTTCCTTAGTCTTACTCCATCAAGTGGCCTATAGATATCACTCCTGTCACATAGGAGAGACAAATCTCATCTACATCACTCATATCCCTCTGCATAATTTGTTCATTCTCTAATCACAACCTTTATAGCCCTCTTATTACAGAAGACGTTTAATTGTATTAAAACAACAAACTCCTCATGTAGGAATCGTAGTGACTTTAGGTCGAAGGACTACATATACCATTATCACATTGAGAATCGTTTATGACATTCATGTAACGATCCATGCAATGTTCTCATGGTGGGTCTGTCTAGTACATCATTACTCTTAATGTGTAACCTTGTGAAGACTTGATATCATCTATATCTATGATCTGTGAGATCAGGTCATTAGTACACTCACACACTAGTCTCAATGTATTTACATATCCCCATGTAAATACTTGACTAGGGACATTTTAGGAATAACTTTCATATGACCTATTACTCCAAGGATAAATATGTTTCAAAACAATTTAAACTAAAATTCTTATTTTATTGATAAGCAAAAAAATGATACAAATGAAAATGCATAAAAGCTCATAGTGCATACACCAACACCTTGGAGTTCCATCAAAGCTCAAGTGTTGGCTGATTTCATCATAGAGCTCACCAGTTTGGATCTTAGGAATCTCGTTCTCATTAGATGGTGTACATTAATAGATCCTTAAACAATAAAGGGTGTGGAGCTAGAATCATGGTGGAAAGAGACGACAAGGTCCACCTCAAGATCTCACCACGCTTTAACTTTACCACCTCGAACAATCAAGCTGAACACAAGGATTGTCTCGCAGGCTTAAGAGTAGCTCTGGATATCGAATCAAGATTAGTGACTTTATGTAGTAACTCTTAGAAAGAAAATACATGTGTTGATGTCCTCTCTAGGTTGGCCAGTACAAAGAAAGTTGGGTGCCTAACTATAGTGATACAGAATACAGAATACAGAAAGCTGGTTGAAGAACTCAAGTAGGAAGCCTTTGTTCAAGATTAGACTATCAAAGTAAAGGTTGTACTCCAATATAATAAGCATGTTTCTCAAAGACGTTTCAAGTTTAGAGATCTAGTGCTGCGTTGAGCCAACATAATAAATTTTCCCACTAAGGCAAGCTTACACCGGCATGGAAAGGCCCATACCGCGTACCTAAGGTGGTTGGTAAAGGCACTTATCGCCTCAAATCATTAGATGGAACACTCATAAAGAATAAATTAAATGTTCAGAACTTGCGAGTCTATTATAGCTAGCTGGATGTTTGGCATGTAATCTTTTTCCTAACTTGAGGTGTTTTCCCATTGGGTTTTCCATAAGAAGCTTTTAACGAGGCATGTCCCAACGAAGCTTGGATGTACATTCAGTGATTAATAAAAAATCTATTTACAAAGTTCAAATTTTTTGGTTGTCAATTCTTCAACTCGCATTTAAAAATTACCCTAACAAGTGACGAGGATTAGACCTCTTTTAAGGCTATACAAGACTCTAACGAGCGACATCCCAGTCCTTTAAAAAAGGATTGACTACTTGGCCCCAACGAGTGATGAGAATATGACCTCTATTGAGGTCATATCGGACCCCGATGAACGGCGCAAGTAAAACTTTTAGCCCCTATAAGTGGCATCCCAGTCTCTCAAAAAGGAAGTAGTTACTTGGCCTCAACGAGTGGCGAGGATTGGATCTCTTTCAAGACCATACCAAACCCCAATGAGTGATGCAAGTAGGATTTTACAATCAGGAATGGCAAAGCCATTACCTTAATAATGGCTTTCTTAGCCCTAAGGGGTAATGAGGATTAGATCTCTAAACTCTAACGAGCGACACACACAAACGTTATGTAAAAGTGCAAGATAACTTAACTAGTTATCGTAATCTAATGTGCAATTAGAAATATGAATGTTGTATTTAAATTTGAAAAGTTTTATACAAAAACTAGAGCCTATCTCGATACAGGGCAATATAGTAAAGTAAGAAAAAAAATATAGGAGTTCTAATTTCAAGTAGGAGGCACGTCATGTTCATCCTCAAGGGAGATCGACCAGGGATGCATACTTTGAGACTCAGGTAGGGCGACCAACTCATAGGGCACATCCTCAGGTTCCTTGTACCTTCCATCAACCACTAAAAATAACCTTCTATCATGAAATTCATAGAAGGGGTGAATTTTGTTGAGGTCAAGGTTGACGTCTGAATTTTGATATTTGATCTGCCTTACGGCGGCACTGAATAACTCCCTAACAAGAATGTCACAAAGTTGGAGAGCCTCAGTGGCCATAGCCTGGGACGCAGCCAGATCTCCTTAGAGTTATTGGTTGGCCTTGTAAAGTGGAGCCATTTCTTGATTTTCTTTTCATATAGCCTTCATCTTGGTGGAAAGTTGCTCTTTCTCCTTAGCCTAAGCTTCCCTGGCTTCAATGTTTTCAGCAATTAACTTTTCCACCTCAGCTTAGAGAGTTTCAATACCCGTTTTTGCCTTAGCAGCCTTCTTCTTCACCTAAATATTTTCTTTCTTCAGTTGCTCCAGCTCTTGCTTCTCTACCTTAGCCTCTCCATCTTCTATTTTAGCTGGAGAATTTCCAAGTCTCTCTACCCTTGTAATTCTAACTTAGCCTCAGCCTTCTTCTAAGCATGGTTGAACTCTCTCCAAGCCTTTCATGACTCGAGGCGAGCTTATTTTGCTTGGTCAAAGTAGACACCAGCCTCCTCAATGTTGTCGATCATCTGGGATAGGGAGTTAATGGCTCTGCTGACCTTGGCTAGTTGCCACCGAGCATCTTTACAAGATTACTTCATCTCAGAGACTTCTAGGCTGTGACAAAGGTAGTACATTAGAGGCTCAAGTTTCATCTAATCTTGGCTTTGGTAGAGAATAAATGGGGCAAGACAGGATCTTGGTGTATATGAAGATACCTCAGCTGGAGTTGGTTCAACCAGTTTCTCCACCTTTGCATTGATGGCTAGAGGGGTAGGCTCATTCCGGGATAAAATAGTATGGACTGACGCCTTGTCTCTACCGATGTCACTCTTCTATGGAATCTTCTATTTTTTAGTAGGAATAGGAGTCTTCTCATTCTCAGGGACATCTTTCTTCCTTTTCTTGTCTGGAATAGCCTACTCCTGCAGTGGAGCTTCTAACAATGAGATTTCCCTGGCGTCTTCTTGCTGGAAGGTGATGTTTGGGTTATAGCTTTTAGAGTATTCCTCTTAGGCTGGATGTTATTCTCTCCATTTGTAATTTCTTTAGTCTGTTCATTGCCTCACAAGCTTTGATTTGTTCTACTAAGAAATAAGGAAAGGTTAGATATCAAAAACGATGAATTAACACAAGTAAAGAATAAAGGAAAGTGCATTCTAAAGTTATTACTTAAATAATCATCCCGTTGAGGTAGTGCTCCCAAAAGGCGTTTGATAAGTGCTTTATAGTACAATAAATTAGATCCAGTTTGCTTAGGATTTTTATCATTATCCACTATATTTCCTTTATTTATTACGATTTTTGCTTTCTTTCCACTCTATTATACTTAGGTATGTTATTTTGCAGAAATTAAGGCAATAAAGGGTCAAAAACAAGAGAAAAACGACCATAAAATGATAAAGAAACAAGAAGAACAAGCCCAAAGTGGAAAGAACTCTCTTTTTATGTTGAATTCTGACCAAGAATGCTGAATTCCGACTCCATATACTGAATTCTGACTCATAGTGCTGAAATCTGACTCAAAATGACCAAATCCGAGTAGAAGGACTCAAAAATGATCAAATCCGAGTGGAATAACTCAGAATGGAGCATTGTCGAGTGGAATACTTCATTGTTGGAGGTGATTCCGAGTGGAAAGTTCCCTGTCAAAGAAATTCCGAGTGATATAAATGGCTAACCCGGTTGGAGGTTCAATGTTGAAAAAGAATGTCTCGATTAGAGGAGAATCCTAATGGAAGATCCCCTACTGCGACCAATCCGAGTTAAAAAAGGGACCGACCTTCAATAAAAACTGTCCAAAGCTAATTCCGAGTGAAGGGATGCTGACTGAAGCAGATCTGACCAGGGAAGAAGAACTTTTCTGGGCAAAAAGCTGTTCCGAGTGAGTTGATTCCGAGTAGAAGAGGCCACTGAATGAATGTGTTGAATAAGGAGGAATCTGAGTGGTTTCATTCGGAGAAAATGGCATTCTCAAGTGGAACAAGGAATTTCCGAGTAGTGTCTTAGCAAACAAGGAAAAATCCGACCGAAAATGAAACACACTCGGGCAGACTCTCATGTTTCACACTGAGCCCGAGTGAGAAGTCTCCAAAGAAAAGCATATCCGAGTGAGTTGGGGCAGAAAGCTGCATTTCCGAGCATAGCAAGGCTCGAACATAAAAGAAATTCAATCAGCCGGATTCCAAAGTTTCTGAGTGAAAGTGAAGGCCATTTCGAGTGATTTGATTGACGACTGAAGTCAATTCCGAGTGTAAATCAACTCAGACTTCTGAGTGAAGGTGTGATTTTACCATTTGAATATGACCGAGTGTATTCCTGAGAAATCTGAGCAAGGTCTCTCCGAGTGGTTCAATTCCATAGACATAGCCGAGTGAAACAGTGAGCAGACTTCCCAATCCTGAGTGAGCCATTTTCCAGTCGGTTCCGAGTCACCTTTTAAGCAGTTCCGAGTAAATCACTTTTCACTCAGTTCCGATTCACTCTTCAATCGGTTCCGAAGGAATAAAGCAATCGGAGTTGCTTTGCTCGTCTCCTCAGACACTGTTCGACTTCAAAGCAACTCAACACCGACCGGTTTTCTTCCAAACACCGACCCTCAACTCAATACCGACCGGTTTTCTTCCAAACACCGACCCCTCAACTCGACACCGAGCAAAGATTCACTCGGTCTTCTTTAGAAAATGCATCTTTTCCAGTCGGTTTTGTGCACAAAAGGCATTTTTCCACTCGGATTCTGGAGAGAAGGTGAAATCCGACCCACATTCCCTCTCTTCTATCCGCTGTCCCTTTCCTCTCCATAAATTCCACATCGTCCAGCCCACAACATCCAGATCTCCATCCAACAGCAAGCCACAAAACCGACCAACACCTTCCAGCAAGCTGTCACTCGGTCTTGGGAATAAACAGCAAGCTTTCACTCGGTTTTGTGGAAAAACAGCACTTTTTCACTTGGAATTTCTCCACCTGTACCAATCATCACTAAATCCAAGCACCGAATTATGGAAATATTAAAATAATGCAATTTGGGACAGTTGGAAGTCACATGCACTGAAAGTTTTCTCCCACTTGACACCATCCAGGCTGTCTCCAAGCTGTGATGGTGGGGCGGCTGAGAAGAAGAAATTGCACCAACTGGCAACGCGTTTTCCCAGCTGACTTCTTCCCTTTCTTTGCCTATAAAAGGGAACACGGACAACACCACCAAACCATCGAACAATCACTTCAATTCAATTTCCTTTTCTTTCTTTTCTCTCTTACGTCCTTCTCTTTTCTTTTCTTTCTTTCTTTTTCATTTTCTTCTTCGTTCCTTCTCCTTTCTCTTTCATTTTAATTTCTCTTTTCCTTTCTTTTTCTTTATTTTATTTTAAGAGTTGTGAATTGTAAAAGTGAGAATTTAAATTTGTAATTGGTGGAGAAATTATTGCAACAAGGAATTACAGTGGTAAATTATTCTGAGCTTTTGGAGAAACCCGTAAGTCTTTATTTTTACCATGTCTTGCATGTTTTATTTTTCCATCATATATATGAATTTGAATTATTTTATGAGTAGCTAAATTAATTATCTTAGGATGAAAGGGGTATGATAATATTTTATTTTAATGTTATTTTGACTTGGAATTAAATAAATTTCTGTTTTCCATTTAGTTCAATTATGCTCAATGCTTTTAGTAATTCCTAACAAGAACCTAAATGATAAAACTGTATACTTACGAGTATATTAGTAAGTTTAGGTAATAAATAGAATCGAGAGATTTATTTTTACCGGAAAGCTTTGAACTAAACCTAAGATTTTTGAGATGCTTTTTGTGACCTCGGTAAAACCGTGAAAGTAATCAAAATTCTTTTGAGGAAATAAAAGGGATTTTCATAAAACGATAATGGGACTTTCTGAGGATTAAGCAGCGCTTTCCATAGGTTAGGTACATTAATAGGATTCCGAGAGGAACATATTAATTAGCTTTTGGAAAATTCGCCTTGGAAAACTTAATTCGATTCTTATTTATGAAAAGTTAAAATTCATTAACATAAAATAGAGTCTTAATCCCCCGAAATCCCAAGATACTCCCAACTCTGATTTTTTTTAAGTGTCAAGTAAATTTTGTTTCTAAATTTAGATTTTTAAATTGTGTTTTATTTTACAAAAACCTTAAAAATCAATTGTATGGATAATTAAATTTTAATATGCCGGTACTTTGAACACAGTCCCTGTGGAGAACGATAATCTTTTATATTACGCGACATAACCCGTGCGCTTGCAGGCCCTGTCAGCGTTTGCAGGAGAAATTTTGAGTTGAGGAATATTCAGGCATGGTGTTGATAACTTTTATCGAGGCTAGTGATAATTCCTTCTCATCAGTGTAATACGCCACCCTGGTTAGTAAAAAATGTTTTTGTGTCCATGAGACTGGGAACTTAGTGATCTCGTCCCCACTATCCCAAAACATAGACTTATTGGGGTTCACGTAGATTTTTACAAAAGATTTCTTAAAATTACCACCCATTGTCTTGGTAGATTCAATAAAGGCCTTAAAGTTAACAATTTTTGAATCACACCTCAGCGTGATGAAGCTTAAACTGTCATCCTTGTTGCTTCGACAGAAGACTCTATTGTAATAGAAAAACATCACCACTGTAGGCGTGAAGTTAAAGTGCTAACCTAACCCCTCTAGGTTGTGCATTAAGCTTCATTCGTTTAGGTACAATTGAGTGGGGGAAGAATCCAAGAATCCTAACATATCTATCTCAAATTTTGTTAGAGGAAGCCAGACGACAAGATGGGAGAAGAGGATATCATACATATAAATAGTTCTGTTATCTTTCGGTATGTGACAGACAAGATCAGTTGGTCGGGTGCGAGCATGGTGAAGCATTTTTTTGTATTTTTCCATATAGCCTATAGTGAATTTAAGGTCCAGTATGGCAAGAGGCAGTATCCAACACTTCTCTTTACACCCTCATACATGGCTTCTCAGCTGCCAGCCTCATCTAATCTATCTGGTGTGCCATGACGTTTGAGCATCCCAGAATAGTCTTGACAACCTTTTTTTGTCCTTCCTCAGTTTCCATGGTAGTAACAACATGCTTTAGTTTTCCCACACTGCTGTATAAGGTCATATCATTAGAAAGGTACATTTTAGAGCTACCTTCCCCTTCTACACCCCTAACAACCCCAGAATCCATGTAGGACTCTGCAGAGATTTCCTGTCTCTGTCGCCTCGTTTCAAAGGGCATTTCCCTTTCTAGATAATGTGACTTGAGGTCCCAAGGCCTCATGGTAATGCATCTGCCATGACTTTCGTTCTATCCTCCCGAGCTCTCACTTTCCTATCACAATAAATTCATTCAATGCAAAGATTGTAAATGTAAAGAAAAGAGATGAGAATGGCTACCTGAATTAAGGGAAAAGGTTTTGGAGCGCTTTAGTCACAAACAGAGAAATCCTTAGTAGCAATTGAGAGTCTCTTCGCAGTTTCAACAGAGTTTCAGTACATAAAAAAGGCAAGTACTCCATAGAGGCTTCCAAAGCCACTTTTTATAAGCGTTGTTTAGGGCAAGTGTAACGATGCGTCATTTTAAGATTAAAAGGGTCACATCGTTTCAAAGTTGAAGAGCCATGACGTTTCACTGGCAATTTGACAGGCCCAATTTTTGAATAATAACTGTTACATGGCAGTTTGCATGGGTTACATTACAACAAACACTGTATTTTAGTTACCAAGCATTTAATGTCAGTTATAAAGAAGAGAAATATAAAATTTTTCTAAGTTAAGAATTTCTTCTCTTACACATACCTATAATAGGTGACTGGAGCAGATGATATAACTTATTTAAACAACCAACATGGTCCCCTAAACAAGCTTAGCAGAAAATGATTCGGTCTCCATACTAGCCTATAGGCGAGATGGTAATCTACACTTATAAACATCAAGGATGACTGACATCTCACTTGAAGATATGATTCTGCACAGGCATCGTATATGAGACCTATGATCTGACTCTGGTATAAGTCATTCTCTTAATACCGATAGATCATGGTTGAATTTTATAACCGTATGCCAGAAAGTAACATGCAAAATGATAGAAAGGAAAGTAGTGTCGTAAGGGGCGCCCGTGTCACGTGTCAGCTTTTCTAGTCTGACTAGAGTCGTACTGACACTATGTACGGAATGTTCCCTAGGGTAAAATGACCCTTCCACTACTCTATGATATAAATACCCATGAATCAACAACGAATAGGTAGAACATTTTTGGCTAAAACTTACACTTGAGCTCTGGTATTCTCTCTGAATATTCTACTAACTTGAGCGTTGGAGTATCTTTGCAGGTGACATCCTCCTTCGCCCCAAAACACGTAGGATTGGTGAAATTTCTTAAGGAGCACTCCAAGACTTCAATCTCCCCACTAGAATATAAGGTATAATACTGGATCACTACTGGACCAGTGTAATATAAACAATATTTCAACACAAGGTCATGACTGGTCCCGACACTATATTCTCTACCCCAGTCCACATCAGTTCAAAACTTTTGAAACAAAAATTGCCCAATGAAAAAATAGAATAATTACAATGTAAGTAAATAAGACTCCCTCTAAAATGAACCCAAGAAATTTAGGGAGGACACTTATACCAGTACCACTCAATAAAGAATACGATAAAGTAATGTCATCCTTAACAAGTCAATTAACTGCTTAATTTACTTCTTTAAGGATATGGTTAAATGTCTAAGTCCAATCCAAATGGATTAGAGAAACTTTCTAATCATGTTAACAACTAAAGCTCAAGGATGAATATGACAACTCGATTATGAATGAAGGACATAATAGTTTTGGAGTCTGATTCACAAATCATATTCATAAGAAGAAAAATTTTAAAATTTGAGAATAAGTAAGTGATGTACTATGTATGAAAGAAAATACATCAATTCGGTCCCTGATGTATAGATTTATGATGCACAAACATAATACACATATTGGATATGATGTGTATCCAATATTGTGATAAGATACTGTAACATCCTAGATGATTAAATTAATTATTGGCATTATGTAAAAATTATAAATAACTTATTTAGATTTTAATTAGGATTTTCCTAAATTATCATAAATTAATTAAGAATTATTTTGAGATAATAAATACTAAATAAAGATAAATTAATTTTTTGAGTGGTTAATTAGTAAATTTAAATTATATTAAATGAGTGGTGGTAAATTATAATTTACCAATGGTAAAAGTAAAGTTTTATTAAAGGAAATAAAATAAAATAGAAAAGAAAATGGCAAATGATCAAATCGCCTTTAGTGGCATAAAACAAATTCTCCTTTCTTCTCCCTCGAGCAAAACACACATGCTTCTTTTCCCTCTTGCAACCTCCATGGTCGTGAGCTTCTAAGCATGGTTTAGAGCTTGATTTCACAATAGAACTTTAAATAAATCACATTCTTAGAACCATAGGAGCGAGGTGAGTTCATATATGGGTTCAATTTCATGGTTTTCCCTTTCTCTCTCTCTCTCTCTCCCCCTCTCTCTTTCTAGGTTGAGAATCGCTTATGCATGGGGGGTTCTAATTTTGTATTTTTATGGTAATGTGGAGCATGGTAATGGTCTTTAAAATAACGGGTGTTGCAAATGACTATTAGGTATTTGTTTCGGTAATCGTAGGTGGCAGGCCAAGCTTCATGGAGTCGTTGAACGAAGTGGGACTTGGAATCGAAGGTTGACAAGTTAGTGGGCGTAACTGGCACCTAAAACAACTATCAAAAGCATGGAATCAAGGTAAGGGGGTCTCTGAATTCCTAATTAATTAGAATTGTGTATCAACTTCAATCAAGGTTTGAAATGTAAAATAATATAAAATATGAGAACAAGAATTAATTATGTTTATGTAATATATCGATATGAGAAGGAAAGTGATAGTTAATATGAATTAGTGAGAAATTGAATGACATGATTTATTATTATGAGAATGGTGGTTTTAAAATCTATGACTTATGATAGTTAGCATGTGATGTATATGGAATTGAGATTGTCTGATAGTTATGATGATTGTGTTTGTTGTGCCTTAATGGTTGTGTGAATTTAATTGAGAATATGTGATGTAGGTCTGGCTTGTGTGGCCACCCTTTTGTTTGAAAGTTAATGTTTTAATGATTATTTATGATATGAGATTTTATGCTTGGGCCAGGTCTGTGTGGCTGCCTATTCATTTGAAATGAGGACTTTGTGCCAATTAATAAAGAGAAAAAGAATTTAAAATGAACATACGTGATTTGTGTGGTTAGGAACGACCGACAGTATATTTCACCCCTTGGTTTTGGCTCATGTTAGGATCTAGTTGAGCTACCTAGTGGTCGAGGTGGAGAGCCAAGTAGGACTCGGTGATCCAAGTCAAGTTTACAGGGTGTCAAGTAGGACCCTCAGCTAAAGGTTGATCCTTTTAGTATCCAGATACTAGTGAGTCATTATATTTTGATTAAGAGTTAGTTGTGCTTTGCATGACTTGAACTCATGATGATACTGGAGTAATGATTGTTAAATGATGTGTTGGAATTGAATGAACTTATATTGGTGTATATGAGATCTTGGATAGCCCGATAGGCTCGTGGTGATGCTCGTAGGTTGATGTGTCTTTGATAATTGAAATATATATATTCTAATTAATGAATAAGTTTGATCGAGTTATTTCGACTAAAAGAATAAAAAGACTTAAGGGAGAGTAAGTGAATATTTATATAGGGTTAGGTTAACCTTTTTCACTTATATAATGAGTTCTACATTAATTATGATTTTCAACACTCACCCTTGTTGTTGTCTATTCTTTTTAGTAACTAATGACAAGGAGGTTGCGGATCAATACTAAAAAAAACCTATTAGCAGGACCAAACCCGTTGCTAAATCATGATACTTCCATCGCTAAACCTATTAGCGGTAAAAATTACGACGGACAATACGTTGTCGCTACAACAATCGTCGCTGACACAACAGCGACGAAGGAAGCACCCCATCGCTACGGTTTTGATGGGGTCTTACATCGCTAGTACGGTCCCCATGTTGGTGACCTACCCCTTCGCTATGAGCAGCTATACAATGATCACTAAACGCTGTCGCTATTGTTGGCTAGTCAACGACCACAGGTACTCCATCGCTATTACTGGTAGTTAGCGACCAAAGGCACTCTGTCGCTATTACTACTAGTTAGCGACCACAGTTACTCGGTCGCTATTACTAGTAGTCAGTGACCATAAGCTGTCCGTCGCTATGAATGGTAGTTAGCGACTCTATCAATGCCATCACTATTTTGCTTATATACTAGCGACGTGTTCTGTTCCATCGCTAATATTTATTTAATTTTTTTAAAATTTAATTTTTATTAATTTTTTTAATTGAATGGATCAAATATTATTAGTTAATAATTACAATAAGATGGGTTTTCTTTTTGTAGAATTTTAAACTACAAATATCGAATGACATAAAAATTATAAAAGAGAATAACATAAAACAAATACTAAATGGAATATGATATAAACTATAAATTAAATATACAATGTATACAATATACAAAATAAACAAAGCATAAAAAAGTAAAATCATGGTGGAGGAGGATCCTATGGTGGTGGCGACGGCTGGGAAATAAGGGGAGGTAGCCTTGCCATCAGCTGCATAAGTATCTCCTGCTGTGCAACAAGTTGTCAACGAGTCTCGGTCTACTGCTCCCCGGCCCGTTGCCTTAACCCACTCCTCCAAAAGTTGCCTCTGGCATCACTTCTCCTATAGCTCATTGTTCAGGTTTTGAATAACCTGAACAACATCCGCTGGAAGGCTAAAGGAGGAAGAGGAAGAGGTCTTCCCCTTTTTCGCCAACTGCGTACCCACACTGCCTAATCCAAATATCATTATTTTCTTATTCACACTGCCAATAGCCTTCATATAGATGGCGTTGTCATCGAAACAAGAAAGGGTGGGAGGCACCTCCCCCTCAGGTGTAGAGGCCACCAACTTCGCCTCCTTCTTGGCCCTCATGGCAAGATACGCCTCCTACAATTGTAAAATAATGATAAAATTCAGTAAAATAATTTGTAAGTTTAAGCATATGTAAGTTAAATTAAATTACCACCATGTCTGCCAATTTTTGGTTAACCTAAATGCCGGCTTTATTTTTCTTGGTCATTGGCATGACCTCAAATAGTGATGGCTCCCGGTGCTCCTACTGCTCTTGTTGTTCACAATAAAATTAAAATTGTTAATAGAAAACATATTAAGTAATTCATAAAAAAATAGTAGAAAAATATATACTTAGAAATCTTTTTTTGTGCTAAAGGACTGAAATGCTGCCCCCAGTGTAGATAGAGGCTGCAACATGAGCCACTCTGTTTACCTTGTTCTGAGCATTTGCCTGTTGGAACAAGATACCCCCCACTTCTAGACCATCCCATCCTAGTGGTCCTCAGGGATCCAGTGAGGGCACTCGCCCTTGTCCTCCACCTTCTAAAGGGTACTCTTGATGATTTTGGAGGTCTTTGTGGCAAAGACCCTCCTAATCTCATCAATCATACCCTCTGTCCACTGATAATCCCGCTGTTACATGAAATGAGATTTCAAAATTAAAACTAGATATATGAATTAGCCATAAATTCACAACAAAGGGGAGTGTTAGCTTACCGAGAAGGTGTCAAACCATCTATCCTGGACAGCCTTCCCAGTATCTGTCCAAGAGATGTATGGACCATCCCATTGGGCCTTCAAAACCTTAGTAATCGCTTTGGTAGTGGGACTACTATCAACAAAGCTGTAATAAACAATAGTTAGAAACAAATAAAATAACTTACACACGGGGAGGCTACTAAAATTTTGGTAGAGTCTCCCCTGTAAATGTAACATTTCCAAAATTGAACAATTACCTTGTTACAAATAGAAAGGTTCCTAGTACAGTTTAATTTATACAAGTACCAAATAAACTAACATACAATAAACCAATTTAGGAACTATATGAGTTTTATATACAAAGCAACTAACAAGCTACCAACTAAGAAACTTAAAATAAACTATAGCATACTTACTCATCTCCAGCCGATAGTAGGACCAGCATAGGTAAGGGGGATGCCAGAGGTGGGGTTGCCTCAAGGATAGGGTCATCCAAACCTCGAGGTGAAGGACTCTACTCTGGGGTAGTCTATTTTGTGGTGATCTGTTGTGTTATAGTCTGCTATGATGGTGAATGAGTGGTGGCCTATTGTACTGTGGTTTGCTATGGTGACCAAAGAATAGTGGCCTGCTGTGGGATGATGGTCCCAGGTGGTGAAGGAGTGATGGTCTTTTGTGGGATGGTAGTGTGTTGTGGTGTGGTGGCCTGTTGTGGGGTGGTAGTATACAGACGTGATGTTAGGGTCCTTGAACCACCACTCTGACTGAAGGATAGTCGACGTCCTATCATTTGTGGATAAAACCATGAAAACAAATGTTAGTCTCAGAATATAAAGATATGTATATATGTTTAATAACTACATACTTTGTGTCTGTTTCAGTTTGAAATTCCCCCTCAGTTTCAGTGTCATTATGGCTATCTATTTCAACAAGTTCCTCAGTCTCCAAATTGGCCCTAGACCATTTTGAAATGGAGACAACATCTTTGTCAATGTGTTCACCACCCGTAGTGGCGAGTGTCTCATCCATTATCACTAGATCAATGTTGAACAACAAATAACTGTCATTGAGCTTGTTCAAAGCGAGTTGATAAGCACTCTCAAATTCATTAGAGACATTATCAGTGATCGAACTTTGGGACTTGGCCTTGATGACTACGTACCAGTCCCGGTGCCCACCAGGGAAGTCCGTGTAATAAACCTGCTCGACTTGTTGGGCAAAAATGAAGGGATCAAACCCTTTATATTTATCATTTTTCTTGACCTCAACTAAACTATAGTTGTTGTCAACTTTTGTTCCTACACGATTGTGTTGTCGTACCAATCACACTTGAATAGAACGATATCTCTTCTTAATCATCTGGAGAAAAAAACTTCAACAATCTCTGTCAAGACTCCATACGAGTCTTCCTCTAACTATCCATTTGTGCCTTTAACACAAACCCCATAGTTATGGGTACGTATCCCTTCACTCCATTGGAAAATGTTAAACTTGTAGCCCTTTACATAGTAAATGGACCATTTTTAATAGTTTTCACCGACCTACAAGAAAGGGCTTGGAGTAAGGGATCTTCAATATGGTTATTAGGGTTGTTAGAGTCAAGAAGACTCAAAATAATCTTAAGATTTGTTGATAACTAACATCGTGTATTCTAATTTAAATCATCATATCGTGTTATTATTTAATATGTGTGTTTAAGTGTGTCAGAAGACATAAGGTTTTTGCTATAAAAGAAAGGGGGAGTCTGTGTGTCAAAAGTCTGGAAGGACTTTCATAAAGTCTAGTCACAACATAAATCCTACAATCGAAGACAAAAGAAGTCTTGAAGTCTAGAATTTTACCTCAAGGAGAGAGATCTCTGCATATGAATGTTTTACCAGACCTAAATCTTATATCTTAGAGATTGTAAAAACATCAGATCTTGTTCTCATATGTGCTTTAAGCTTCCAGACCTTTGAAAGGCATCTAAATATTTGTGCCTTAATTTGTCTCATCATTAACACGTTATGGATCACTAGACCTAGAATCCTTGTAAAGGTAGTTCCTATACGAGTCTGGTCAAAGAACTTCAACTATTAGAAAACATCTTCATCAGAGCTTTAGAGAAAAGATTTACGAGAAGAGGAAAGTATCCAAGCTAGGCAGATCTTGATTCACTCCTTAAAACATCCATTCTTTTACCAACTCTCAAAATGGTCAGAATTCCTCTAATAAAGGAATTTCCCTTTTTGGTGAAAAATGTACCACCCTTCTCTGCCTCTATCTGTGCAAATCTCAAAAGCTCTCTACCCTATACAAAATGTGCAGAATGTCTCTCTGACTAAGTAGGCTCATATCCGTTGAAGAAAAATCACTTCTCCTATAGATGAAGCAATGTTCAAATGGTCATCCAATGGATCTATCTCTCCTAAGCTGAACAAGTATTTATATGTTGTAAATCTTCTCTTCAAATATAGACAGAGAAAGAAAAAGAAAAAATAAGCAAGAGAAAAATAATGAAACAAAATTGAGAGAAAATAAACTGATCAGAAGAGAGAAAATAGAGAGAATATGAAAAGAAAGAATAAAAAGAAAGAAAGAGAGAAAAGAAAAATGGCATATGTTATTACAAGAAGAAATAGGAAATTGCCATTAGAGAGGAAGAAAAGCTTGTTGTGAGGTTATGTATTTCATATGTTCAGAAGTCATAGCTGATAACCAACCGTAAGTGCACGGGGTATCAAAGTAATAAAAGAGATATCGTTCCTACAGAGACTGTGCCCAAGTACTAGTTATAACGGTGTTTCAATTATCCAGTGAATCGATTGAGATGAATTACTAGAATGATTATAAAGAGTAAATCAGAGAACATAAAATTTAACGTCTTTATAAAAGAAAATCAGAGCAAGTTTGGGAAAGTCAATTAAAGGAAGGTCTTGGGATTTAAGGGTTCATATGCAAGTACCAAAATTAAAGGTCAATTGCCTATCCAATTATATGATTTCCGTTTCTAAGGTGGATACCCCTGATTTAATTAATACCTTTCTCTCAAAAGCCTATTGACGTGCCTAATTCCTGAAGAACCGCGTTCAATTCATTAATTAAACCCCTTAAGTTTTATGGGAATCCAATTAATCCTCAAATGAGTTCTCTTACCGTTGTAAAACAAAAACATAGGTTCAATTTATGTGTTTTCAAATAATATACCTACTCTTATAGCACATACAATTTGAAATCCACTACGCTTATCTGTAAGTCTTGTAGAAGCATTACGATACATAAATCAAATAGAAATATGAAATCATATCCTTGAAGGTTAAAGAACAATTAATTTAGATACATAAGCATATTACATCCTTTAATCCCAAGAACGAAAGTTTAGTGTACTATAAAGATTGTCATCATCATGTCATACATAACCAAATCAAAGTCAAACATAAAAGGAATCAAAAGTGTAAACTAGGGTTCCAGAATTACAAATTAGTTCTCACTAGGATTGCAAACTCTTTCTCCCAAATCTATAGAATTGATCTCCCTTGATGAATTGATCCTCAATCTCTAATGAATAATCTCCCAAAAGATGCTTTAAAATCTCTCAAAAGGTTCCTCCAAAACTGTTTCTTTGGAACTCCCTCTAACTCTCCCCTAATTGGCCCATTAGAAACCCTAAAACTTAAATGAATTAGACCACGTAGGGGACAACCACGGCTAATGGTTCGAGCCCTGATGCTCCTTGGCTTTAAATACGCAATTATTGGTGACACACAGAGTAAACCATGGCTAGTGGTGGGAAAGCACAACCAGTGGTTGCTTCTGACTTGTTCCATTTTGCTTCAACAAGGCTCCTTGGTGTTCCCCAGTGCCCACCATGGCCAGTGGTGGTCTCTGACCTGCTTTTCCCTTCCTTCCAGTGCCAACCACAGCCAGTGGTTGTCCCCCACTGGCAGTGGTTTCCTTCAATCTTGCAAAAATGCATTCCTAAAGGCCTTAGAAGTCTCTTTTTTCATCTACTTTTCCATTTTTCCTCAAAAGAGACCTAAAATATCATTAATCCTACAAAATAAGAACAACCAAGTAATATGTATGGAAAAGAATCAAAATCAAAGGAATCGGACATGAACAATATGCAAAGAAACCTAAAAACTAGACCTAAAAACAACCAAAAATAGCACACAATACACACTTATCAATAACAACTAAGTCAGAGACATGAAATCAATTTGTCTCTTATGTAAAATCATTGTCTTTGTCTTAGTATTAAAAACTTAGTATATACTTCACTTCACTTTATTATTTACATATACTAAGTTTTCATATGTAAACAAGCCTCTCTTCATCTATATAAGTCTGTTGATCAGACTCATCGCTTAGCGCAGCTAAGTCAGAAGGCTTGTCATTATTGATGTTCAAATTCTTCCAATTTATTGTAAGTACAGGTCTAGTAGACCTGTTGGGAAACAGTGTTAGCTTGAAAAGGCTTTAGAAATAATACTTGGGTTTGAGCCAGGAGTGCCTTGTGAAAGAATACTTGGGATTACCCTAGGAGTGGGTGCTTGCAAAAGAATACTCAGGGCTAGGAGTGGCCAGTGTCAAGAATACTAGGAGGTACGGTATGTTCCTAAGCCAGAAGTGGCTGGAGTCAATAATACTCATAAGCTCGGTCTGGGCTATTTATGTAAATCATTTTTACATAGTGGAAATCCTTTAGATTTGAAGGTACTAGATGTAGTCACCTAGTTAGAGGTGAACAAGTATAAATTGCTTGTGTGATGTCTCTTTCTCTCTTACTATTTACTATCAAAAGTCTGGTGCATTATTATTGTTAAATTTGATAGTAAAAGTCTTGCAAAATACGCTCACTTAACCAAAGTATCACACTCTCCATCTCACAAAAGTCTGCTCTGCTGTGCTTAACGCTTTAACGCTTAAATATCACTTTCTGGTTTGAAAATATGAACAGACTTCTTCAACCCCCTGTTCTAAGTCTGTTCTTTGAACCATCAATTAGTATCAGAGCATGGCCTCTGGGGTTGAACACTCTAACGAGTACAAAGGAAGAAGATCCATAAAGAAATCCATTCTAATGAGAGCTAAAAGGATGAATCAAGAAGAAAAAACTGCTTAATAATTGAAGAATTCAAAAGTCTGAAGTTAATCAAGAATTCAAGGACATCACGAGGAAGGAAGGACAGAGTCAAACCTCTCAAGAAAAGCAGTCACAACCAAATCTGTCTAGTTTAAAGATTGAAGATGGGAAGAACTCAGAAATCAATGCAACAACAAGTCTTCAACATCATAAAGAACTAAAGCTCTGACATTGGAAGACAAGTTCCTAAAGAGATTCAAAAAAAGTAAAAGGAAGGTAAAATAAAATAGGTTTGATCTTCTCTCCTTTTATCTCAAAAATATTTCGTTCATTATAATTTTATGTTGTGCATAAAAATATTTCTTATAAAATTTTTTAATAATGAGTAAAAATATCCATGTCTCTTTGCATCTGTTTTATGTCACATGATTGCTTTAGCATTTACTTTTCTTTCTTTAAAATTGTTCCTCTTAATTATACCTCAAGGAGAGAGATCTCTGCATATGAATGTTTTACCAAACCTTGACCAGAAAAGTCTTATATCTCATATCTCAGAGTCTGTGAAAGCATCAAATCATGTTCTCACATGTGCCTCAAGCTTCCAGACCTTGCAAAGGCATCTAAATATTTGTGCCTTAATTTGTCTCATCATCAACACCTTATGGATCACCAGACCCAGAATCCTCTAAAAGGTAGTTCCTATACGAGTCTGGTCCAAAGAACTTCAACAGTCTGAAAACATCTTCATCAGAGCTTTAGAGAAAAGATTCATGAGAAGAGGAAAGTATCCAAGCTATGAAGATCTTGATTCACTCCTTAAAACATACATTTTTTTACCAACTCTCAAAATGGTCAGAATTCCTCTAATAAAGGAATTTCCCTTTTTGGTGAAAAATGTACCACCATTCTCTACCTCTATCTACGCAAATCTCAAAAGCTCTCTATCCTATGAAAAATATGCAGAACGTCTCTTTGACCAAGTAGGCTCGTATCCGTTGAAGAAAAATCACTTCTCCTATAGATGAAGCAATCTTCACATGGTCACCCAATAGATCTATCTCTCCTAAGCTGAACAAGTATTTATATGTTATAAATCTTCTCTTCAAATATAGATAGAGAAAGAAAAAGAAAAAATGAGCAAGAGAAAAATGATGAAACAAAATTGAGAGAAAATAAAGAGATCAGAAGAGAGAAAATGGGAAAATATAAAAAGAAAGAATAAAAAGAAAGAAAGAGAGAAAAGAAAAATGGCATATGTTATTACAAGAAGAAATAGGAAATTGCCATTAGAGAGGAAGAAAATCTTGTTGTGAGGCTATGTATTTCATATGTTCAGAAGTCATAGCAACTAAGTCAGAGACATGAAATTAATTCATCTCTTATGTAAAATCATTGTCTCTGTCTTAGCATTAAAAACTTAGTATGTACTTTACTTTACTTCATCATTTACATATACTAACTTTTCATATGTAAACAAGCCTCTCTTCATCTATATAAGTCTGTTGATCAGACTCATCACTTAGCACAGCTAAGTCAGAAAGCTTGTCATTGTTGATGTTCAAATTCTTCCAATTTATTGTAAGTACAGGTCTAGTAGACCTGTTGGGAAACAGTGTTGAGACTTTAGAAATAATACTTGGGTTTGAGCTAGGAGTGGCTTGTGAAATAATACTAAGGATTGCCCCAGGAGCGGGTGCTTGCAAAAGAATACTCGGGGCCAAGAATGACCAGTGTCAAGGATACTTAGAGGTACCTGATGTGCCTAAGCCAGGAGTGGCTGGAGTCAATAATACTCATAAGCTCGGTCTGGGCTATTTATGTAAATGATTTTTACATAATGAAAATCCTTCAGATTTGAAGGTACTGGATGTAGTCTCCGAGTTAGAGGTGAACAGTATAAATTGCTTGTGTGATGTCTCTTTCTCTCTTACTCTTTACTATCATAAGTCTAGTGCATTATTATTATTAAATTCGATAGTAAAAGTCTGGCAAAAATACGCTTACTCAACCAAAGTATCACACTCTTCGTCTCATAAAAATCTGGTCCGCTGTGCTTAACGCTTTAATGTTAAAATATCACTTTTTGGTTTGAAAATGTGAACATACTTATTCAACCCCCCTTCTAAGTCTGTTCTCTGAACCATCAAGGATTTTGAATCTATTTATAGCATAACACATAGGTCATCGTTAGATACCTAACATTTGAACTTCAACTAAAAAATAGAAGGTATACGTGTCTTATGTATTGTGCAAACTAACCGATGAATTTGGATGATACCTCACTACAAATTTGGTCATCAGTTATATCATTTTGCTCAAGCTTTAACATATCTGCATATAAGCTATTTAAAGAACAAAAATTTAGCTATAATAAAAGCTAGCTTTAGAATCCAAATTATAAGTTGGTGACTTACTGAAGATAGGGTTCGACTTCCGGGTAATTCAGAAGTATGTACAAGTGAGCCGCCTTTCGATCTTTCTCATCAATGTAACATTTTGTGACCTTGCCCCCAGGACAACCAGGATAGTTAAAAATTGAAGTTTGATCATACAACCCAGCATGTGTGGCCGCCCTAAGGTTACGGGGAATTTTACTCATTCTAGTTTTTATCTCCGTCGAAAAATAGAAAGAAGTAAAAGTGATCATTTCTTTCACTAAGTATGCCTTACAAATTGATGCTTCAACACACGCTTTGTTTAACACTTTGTCTTTTAAAGAGCGTAAGAATCTAGAACAACATAAACAAATGTTAAGTTACATAATACTATTATAAGAAAAATTCTTTACAACGTAATTAAGTAGTTATGACGTTCACCTTTCAAACAAATACATCCAATGGTACTACACTGGGCCACCAACTAAGGCCTCATAGGTAGATGGATAGGCAGATGCTCTATCGAGTCAAAAAAACTAGGTGGGAAAATCTACTCCAACTTATAAATCAAGACCAGAATACTTTCCTCCATCTTCACAAGTTTCTCCTCAGTTAACGAAGTTGCCGTCAACTCCTTAAAGAAGTGACTCAACTCAACCAGTGGTTTCCGAATGGATTTCGGTAAGGCATGAAATGCATACGACAGTAGTTGTTTCATAAACACATGGCAATCATGACTTTTCATGCCAAACACCCTACCCTCCTTCACGTCGACAGATCTACTTAAGTTAGAAGTGAATCTGTCAGGCAGGGTCAACTCATTCATCCACATACATACAACAATCTGTTGAGGTCTAGTTAAAACATATTTCGCATGCGATTTAAACATTTTCCCATGTCCCACATTCCTTAATTCCAACTCCTTCCTAGAACACCAAATCGGAAGGTCTAGTTGACTCTTCTCATTGTCCTTTGTTCTCCCTTTGATGTCCATCACAGTGTCAAAAATATTCATGAAAACATTTCATTCAGTGTGCATCACATCAATGTTATGTCTTAACAACAAGTTTTTCCAATATGGAAAATCCCATAAGATACTCTACTTCACCCAATGGTGTTCCTTCCCATAAGCCGTAAACTCCTTAACATTCTTATCCCAAATGTACGGATACTCTTGGACTCTCTGCCAAACACATGCATCGGATAACCTACGGGGTGGAGGTTCATTAACAACCTTGTTCTTCTTAAAAGCGGTTTTGTTTCTCTTGAATGGGTAGAAACTTTCTATGACAGTTAAAAAACTTATCTTTCCACTAACAGGGAGTAATTCCCCCCCAGTATGTTCCATGCATACAGGGCAAGCAAGTTTCCCAGATGTTGACCATCCAGAAAGCATACCATATGTTAGGAAGTCGTTAATGGTCCACATTAAAATAACCAGTATGATGAAATTGTTCTTCAAGGACGCATCATAGGTCATCACCCTGACATCTCACAATTGTGATAACTCCTCAACCAACGGTTACAAAAACACATCTATTTTTGCCTTTGGATTTTTGGGTCCTAGAACCAATACAGATAGAAACATGACCTCTCTTTTCATACACATATCAGGAGGCAGATTGTATAGGGTCAGTATGACTGGCCAACAAGAGTACGCTCTTCTGTATTGACCAAATGGGTTGAACCCATCAATACATAAACCAAGTCGTACATTGCGCGGCTCTCCTGAAAAGTCTGGATATAGCTTATCCAAACACTTCCATGCTTTCCCGTCAGAAGGATGGCATAGAAGACCCTCCTGTGTTTGGTTCAGAGCATGCCATCGCATGTATTTTTCTGTAGACAATGAGGCATACAAATGTTGAAGATGCGGTGTCATGGGAAAGTACCACATTTTCTTCCTAGCCGTCCTAGTTACTTTCCCTCTCCTTTTAACGATTTTGTAGCAGTCCTCATTACACTGTACATATTTTGTGACACTCTTGTTTACAAACTCATTACAAAACAACATACACCTGCCAATACAACACTCTATTTTCACACAACCCAACCCCAGGTTTGCCACTCTTTATTTAACATGGTACAGGTTTGATGGCATTCGATGATTACTAGGCATGGTGGAACCCATCAGATCAATTATTCTATTAAAATAACATCCTAAAAGATTATAATCTTCCTTTTGGCTCAAACCAGCTAGGGAGGCGAATAATTCAGCGTGACTCTCGCACCCATCCCACAATGGAGTTTGAGCCGCCGCCAACAAATCATAGAATCTCTTCACCTCTAGATTAGGATCCTCCTCTACATTGTCATCCTCATTCCCAGCTTGGTCATCATGATCTAGCATACGCCCGGTGGAGGGTCCAACATGATCCATCATCATCTGCTCTATATTATTGTACGTATCCCTGTTCCCTTCGACCTCATAGTAAAACGATTACACAGTTACAACCATTGGCCTAAGCGGTAACTGCTCACCATGGTTGTATATCTTTCCATGAAACCTTTCTCACTTAGGTGGCACATGACATCATCCGCATATTCAAAACTTATGCACTGGCACTTTAAGCACAGACAACAAATCTTCTAAGTCGCTTCAAAACCAGGCGTGTTTGTCATAGCGAATGAAATAAACTCTAACAAGCCTATCATAAACTCCTCAGTCACTCGTTGACTGCGATCTAGCCGGTTGTACATCCATCATCAATTTTCTAAAACCTCCATTCACGATATTAACAAGTATAGTTCTAGTTACCTTAATTTAAACATTATGTGACTATTGTTCGTGAATCACTCTCTATCTCTTTGATGTTGCAAGTAGGTGGGGCCCTATCTCATTTAGGATGAATATGCAACCACCCGTAACCCATTGTTGTTGTTTGGGTTCTATCATGTATTGTTGATGATCATTTGAAATTTCAGCAGCATTTCGCATTAGTCCCTAAGTACAAAGAGATACGTGATAAGTCTTGAAAAGACTTAATAATTTCACCTTTAATTTAACTTAATCCCTTTAATTTTGTTTAATTTGGCACTATTATTTAATAAATTGTCATTAATTCTGGTTTTATTTATTTATTTCTTAATCCCTTTAAATTATCCAAGAACATGATTAAAAAGATAAAATAGTTAAGGAAAATTGTTTATTTGTAAATTCATTAACCTAGCGTACATACGCTAGGTATTTATTTGTTTGCATGTGCAGGAACAGGTGCAGTAAGGAATTAAAACTTCACGCTCAAGCTGGGAAGTTCCACGCTCAAGCTAGAGGTCACCATGCGATCCACGTAAATGTCACAGCATGTAGCCTTCGATCACGCTCAAGCTCACTCATTCACGCCCAAGCGTGATTCCATTGCATTCATTAATTCAAGTTCACGCTCAAGCGCCTTCCATTCACGCTCAAGCGTGAAGTCCAAATGCAATCACGCTCAAGCGAATATTCAACAGAATGCATAAAATAAAGCTCGTACTTAAGCGCCCTGCAGTCACGCTCAAGCGTGAGGTTGTTTATTCAGTTCATTATTTTTCCCTCTAAGTGAAGTGCTGTAGTGATCCCATTAATTATCGTTTAAGCTGTTAGTTACTGTTGTACCTTAGTAATTTAAGTAATGTCTTATAATTAATCATTTATCTGTAATCATGTAATTAGTTTAATTATTAATTAAGTTTCCCTTGTAATTAATTAGTTAGTTAGTTAGTTGTAAGTTACCTATATATACTTGTACATACTCTGTAAACGAGGGAAGAGAATACACAGAAGCAATAAAACGATTCATTTTCATATTTTTAATCTCTCTCTAATTCTTTTCACTCCCTAAATTCTCTCGTCCATGTCTCTTCATATTCCTTCGACAGAATCCATTCCCATGGGTTTCTAAACCCCTAGGGTTAGGATTGCTGAAGCTTTCGATGGAATCTTGAAGCTGCAATGAGAAAATTATCTTCTGAAGTAAGAGGAGAACAAGCTGAGAAGTGGATCTACTCTATTGAATTGACAAATTCATATCCAAATGAAGAATCTCACTAGTGAGGAATCATGGTTGAGGCTTAGGAAACTTCTGGCTTCCTAACTAATTCAGGCCTAGTAATTAGGTGAATAGTTAGGGTTCAATCCCCAATTTCACATTAGATTTCTCTGTCACCGAACACCTAAGGGATTAGGGTTTAATGCTCAGGAATTGGTGTTAATTACCTAAGGATTAGGGATTAACCATCTGTGAATTGTCCTTTTGCATCTGAAGCTTAATTGAACCTCGATTGCATGTTCCTTGATAAAGTTGTACGCTGAAGTAATCCTAACCTATCTTCTATTAATCATATTTTATCTCCTACGTTGTTGCTGAAAATACAAAAACATAGAAAGTATAAAAACAACAAAAACAGAATGAATTCTTCACTGTGTTATTCTGGTTCAGCTTGTGCTAGTCCAAGATTGTGGTAATTACCTCAATCCCTATGGGACGATTAAATATATTACAAATTTAACGATTGGTGCGCTTTCCAAAAGAATATAATCCTCCGAGAGTTACACACCAAGTAATGGCTCAGGATTTATGCATCAAGTTAATGGCACCGTTGCTGGGGATTGTTGAGTAATATCGACAATCCTTGGACCAATACTAGACTGAACCATTTAATTTTGTTTTTGCATGTAGTAGTAGTTTAATTCTTGTTTTTAGTATAGCAGTAGGTTGTGTGTAGTAGTAGTAGTAGCTTTAATTTTGTTATGTAAAATATTCAGTGTATGCAGTCAAGGAACAAAGGAGAGCCTTTCTTCTTTGATCCTAATATTGATTTGTTAGAGCGTAAGCTTAGAAAGGAGAAAAAGCAAAAAGAACAACAAGAAATGGAACAGAGGAGAGTTACACTAGGTGACTACTCTAGGCCTACTGAAGAAAGATCACAATCTAGCATCCTTAGGCCTCCAATTACAGCTAATAATTTTGCATTTACACCAGCGTTACTGTAGTTGGTTAGGAATGACCAATTCGGAGGAAGTGAGGTTCAGGATCCAAATTTGCATCTAGCAACTTTCCTCCAAATTTATGATACAGTGAAAATGAATGGTGTCCCTGATGAGGCAATAAGATTGAGATTATTTCCTTTTTCTCTAAGCGACCGTGCAAAAGCTTGGTTGCAGAGCCAACCAAGAGGCAGTATATTCACTTGGGAGGATTTACAAAGAAAATTTTTGATTAAATATTTCCCTCCTTCCAAGTATTCCAAATTGCGCACAGAAATCACTTGTTTCTAGTAGAGAGAGGGTGAATCTCTGATGGAAGCATGGGATAGGTATAGAGAGAGTTTGAGGAAATGTCCTCACCATAGGATTCCTGATGTGCAGTAAGTTACCATATTCTATAATGGTGTAAGACCAGCAACTAGGGTCTTGATTGATGCCTCAGCTGGAGGTTCATTGACCACTAAAACTGTAGAAGAAGCTATAGAGTTGATTGATATTATGGCTTCAAATGAATGTTTGGTTAGTGAAAGGAGCCAAATCCCTAAGAGAGGGATATTAGAATTAGAAGCACAGGATGCTTATTTGGCTCAAAGTAAGTTGATGGCTCAGGCTTTAGAGAAACTAAGTGTATAGATTTCAGAACTTCAAAAGCCTAGTCAAGTTTGTATGATGAGCTGTGATTTTTGTGGTGGAGACTATAAAAATGGCATGTGTTATCCAAATATGCCTGCTGAGCAAGTTAATTACATGGGGCAGCAACAATTTCAAAGGAATTATCCCTCTAATTCCTTTAATCCTAACTATAGAAATCACCCCAATTTTTCATGGCAGAAAGGTCCACATTTGAATCAAAACATGCCACAAAATCAAACTATAACTAGACCACAACAACCTTCTCCCTCTCCCTCTAAAGAAAAGTCTGAACTTGAGAATGTGCTATCTCAATTCATTCAGGCCACTCATGTGACATCCCGGCGTTGTTGAGGGTGGGGAGTGATCGCCGGTGCATGGGCACAGACAGGGAGCGGCTCCTGGCAGGCTTCCAGTGGGAGGGACACATGAACGAATCGGATACATACCGGAATGAGAGGGATCCAAAGAATGTATAGGTATGGGACTATACAGTCAAGGATAGCTTAAAGAAATGAATTCGTACTACTATACCAACAAATGCATTAGCCTTTTCAGTGGCCTATCACATAAGGACTCCAAAGTTAAGCGTGCTTAACTTGGAGTAATTCTGGGATGGGTGACCTCCTGGGAAGTTCTCAGGAAATGTGTGAGTGGGGACAAAAGCACATTGGAAAGGTCTCGTGTTGGTCTGTGGGGAGAGTCATTCATTCCTGAAAAGTGGCCAGGGCGTTACAGTGGTATCAGAGCCTAGCCTCTCCTAGTACGGTATGGTTCGAGGACGAACCAGGCGGAAGCTGGTGGGCATGTGACATCCCGGCGTTGTTGAGGGCGGGGAGTGATCGCCGGTGCATGGGCACGGACAAGGAGCGGCTCCTAGAAGGCTTCCAGCGGGGAATGTGATATCCCGGGCACTGTTGAGGGCGGGGAGTGATCGCCGGTGCATGGCACGGACAAGGAGCGGCTCTTGGCAGGCTTCCAGTGGGAGGGACACATGAACGAATCGAATACATACCGGAATAAGAAGGATCCAAAGACTGTATAGGTATTGATTTGATCTTAGAGGAAGCTGTTAAGCTAACTCCTGAGAAATTAAAGAATGCTTCATTTCCACATTGATTCAACAAACAGATAGAGGAGCAAAAGTTTGCTAAGTTCTTAGATGTTTTTAAAAAGCTTCACATAAATATTCCCTTTGCTGAGGCATTGCAAGAGATGCCTTCCTATGCTAAATCTTGAAAGAGCTCTTGTCTAAGAAGAGAAAGCTAAAAGGAGATGAGATGATTGCTCTCACTCAAGAGTGCAATGCAATTATTCAAAAGAAACTCCCTCAGAAGCTAGAAGATCCTGGATCTTTTACAATACCTTGTGCAATAGGGGATGTTCATATTGGAAGTGCTTTATGTGATCTAGGGGCTAGCATTAACCTCATGCCTTTATCCTTAATGAGGAAGTTAGGAATTAATGACCTGCAACAAACTTGCATGTCTTTGTAGTTGGCTGATAGGTCTATCAAATATCCTCATGGGATATTGGAAGATCTGTTAGTTAAGGTAGATAAGTTCATCTTTCCAGTAGATTTTATAGTTTTGGTTATGGAAGATGATAGAGAGATTTCTTTGATTCTAGGGAGACTCTTCTTAGCTACTGGAAAAGCTTTAATTGATGTAGAGAAGGGAGAACTCATGATGAGAGTTCAAGAGAAGCAGGTAACTTTCAATGTCTTTAATGCTATGAAACATCCTGCTGAGAACATGGATTATTTTATGCTTGAAGAAATTAAAAGTTATAAGACTCCTATGTTGTTAAGAACTAAAGAAGAGGCTTTACAAGCCTTTCTTAAGGATGATTTTGACTCTGAGACTGAGGAGTTAGATGACTCACATAATGAGTTGTTGAACCTACTAGAAGCATGTGAAGTAGGTGAATTAGAAAATGAAATGAAAGAAAAATTAAATAATACTAAACTTGAGAAAGGTAAGGAGGTATTTAAAGAAAGGCATGATTTAAAACCTTTGCCTTCTCATTTGAAATATGTTTTCTTAGGAGATAATGAATCACATCCTATAATCATTAATGCTGAATTAGAAGATGAGGATGTAGAAAAACTAATAGGGGTTTTAAGAAAACATGAGTCTACTATTGGTTAGAACATTTCTAATTTAAAGGGAATTATTCCATCAGTTTGTATGCATAAAATTTTGATGGAGGATGACTATTCCCCTGTTGTTTAGCCACAAAGAAGATTAAACCCTATAATGAAAGAAGCTGTAAGGAAGGAAGTGGTTAAACTCCTTGATGCAGGGATTATCTATCCTATCTCAGACAGCGCTTGGATTAGTCAAGTCCAAGTGGTGCCTAAGAAAGGTGGGATGACCACTGTTAAAAATGAAGAAGATGAAGTCATTTCCACTAGACCAACTACAGGTTAGAGAATATGTATAAACTATAGAAGGTTAAATGACTCCACTAGAAAAGACCACTTTCCTTTACCATTTGTAGACCAAATGCTTAAGAGGCTGTCAGGTCATGATATTATTGCTTCCTTGATGGATATTCTTGTTACAACGAAATTGTGGTTGATCCAAAAGATCAAGAGAAGACAGCCTTTACCTATCCTTATGGAATCTTTGCATTTAGGCGCATGCCATTTGGTTTATGCAATGCACCAGCAACCATTCAAAGGTGTATGCTAGCAATATTTGGGGACATGGTAGAGAAGTTCATTAAGGTGTTCATGGATGACTTCTCTGTGTTTGGAAACAGCTTTGATGTATGCCTCAACAACCTATCTAAGGTGCTAGTGAGATGTCAAGAGACTAATCTTGTCCTCAACTGGGAAAAGTGTCATTTTATGGTTAGAGGAGGGATAGTCCTTAGTCACAAAATCTCTGCTGAGGGCATTCAAGTAGATAGAGCCAAGATTGATATCATTGAAAAACTTCTTCCTCCAATCAATGTGAAAGGAGTGAGGAGTTTTTTAGGATGTGTTGGCTTCTATAGGAGATTTATAAAAGATTTTTCAAAAATAGCAAAGCCTTTGACTGATTTATTGGTGAAAGATCATGCTTTTGTTTTTTATGAAAACTGTGTCAAGGCTTTTGAAATTTTGAAACAAAGATTAATTTCAGCTCCAATCCTTGCAGCACCTGATTGGTCTTTACCATTTGAACTCATGTTTGATGCAAGGATTTTGCTATAGGAGCTGTGCTGGGGCAGAAGAAAGAAAAATTAACACATTTAATTTATTATGCTAGCAAAGTTTTAAATCAGAATCAAATAAACTACACCACTACTGAAAAAGAAATGCTTGTTGTGGTGTATGTATTTGATAAATTCAGAGCTTACTTGATTGGTGCTACGGTCATTGTCTATACAGATCATTCAGCAATCAAGTACTTGGTAGCTAAAAATGAATCAAAGCCAAGGTTGATCAGGTGGGTTCTTTTACTCCAAGATTTTGATTTAGAAATAAGAGATAAAAAAGGAGTAGAGAACTCAGTGGCTGATCAACTCTCTCGTTTGGAGGGAGAATCAGATTCTATCTTAATTAAAGAGGAATTCCCAGATGAGAGGCTGATGGCAATTATCACAGGGCCATGGTATGTTGATATGGCCAACTTTAAAAGTTCCTTTGTGGTACCTGAAGGGTGGACATCCCAAATGAAGAAGAAATTCTTCCATGATAGCAAAACCTTTCTTTGGGATGACCCATTTTTGTATAAGATAAGAGTAGATGGAATTATTACGAGATGTGTGCCTGAATCAGAGCAAGAAAAACTCTTATGGCACTGCCATGACTCCTATTATGGAGGACACCATGGTGCCTCTAGAACTACAGCAAAAGTGTTACAATGTGGCTTTTATTGGCCAACAATTTTTTCAGGATGCTAGAGTATATGTGAAAAGGTGTGATAAGTGTCAAAGAAGTGGAGGCCTCTCTGCTAAAGCTGGCATGCCTTTGACAAATATTTTAGTTGTGGAGTTATTTGATGTTTGGGGCATTGACTTCATGGGACCATTTCCAAAGTCATTCTCCAATGAATATATCCTTGTTGCTGTGGATTATGTCTCCAAGTGGGTGGAGGCAATCCCTACCAGAACCAATGATGCACATGTGGTGCTTAGGTTTGTAAAGAAGAACATTTTCTCTAGATTTGGAGTCCCTAGAGTCCTCATTAGTGATGGAGGGTCACACTTCTGCAATAGAATCATGGAATAAGCCCTGAGGCATTATGAGGTACTCCATAAGGTGTCTACTCCATATTATCCACAAACTTGTGGACAAGTTGAGCTTTCCAATAGAGAAATCAAGAGAATATTATAGAAAGTGGTAGGGAAGTCTAGGAAAGATTGGTCTGTGAAATTGGATGATGCATTGTGGGCCTACAGGACAGCATTTAAGACTCCAATTGGCATGTCACCTTATCAGTTGGTATATGGTAAGGCTTGCCATCTCCCTGTGGAGTTAGAACATAAGGCATGGTGGGCCACAAAGCTGTTAAATATAGATTTTGACTAATCTCAAGAGGAAAGAGTCCTAAAACTCCATGAACTTGAGTAGTTTAGACTCAATGCTTATCAGAGTGCCTCAATCTATAAAGAGAAAACTAATAGGTGGCATGATAAGTGGATAAATAAAAAGAGTTTCACAAGGATGATAAGGTCCTGTTGTTTAATTCTAGACTGATACTCTTTCTAAGAAAACTCAGATCCAAATGGTCTGGACCTTTTATTGTGAATGAGGTTTTCCCTCATGGTGCAATTGAGTTGAAAGAACTAGCCACTGGAAGAATATTTAAAGTGAATGGCCAGAGACTCAAGCTTTACTTTGGAGGAAAGTTTGATAGGCAGAAATCCTCCATGCTTCTACAGGCATCTTCTTAGGTGTCAAAGGTCAAGCTAGTGACCTTAAAGTAGCGCTTGAGGAAGGCAACCCTACATTTTGATTGTTGTATTTTGTGTTTTATGTTTGAAATAATAAAAGAAAACTCAAAAGTTTGAATAAAGTGTGAATAAACTTGAAAACTTTTTTAATAAGGTTTGAGCGTTCATACGCTCAAATCCTAGTGTACATACGTGTAATTCCATTAGCTAGAATTAGGATCAGGTACCCCTGGTGCTTGAGCGAGCTTTTATGTGCTCAAGCGTGATTTTAAGCTAAGTTCCTGGCACCTAAGCATGATCCTCTCACACCTGAGCGTGACTTTGGGTAAGCCTCGCGCTTGAGCAAGCTCGGGTCCATGCCTGAGTGTGACCCTTCATGTTGATTCTGGCGCTTGAGCTTGACCCATCACGCTTAAGCGTGATCAAGAAGTGCATGCTCCTACATCCTGCGCTTGAGCATGTCCACTATACGCTTGAGCATGACCATCCTTGTGTATTACGCGCTTGAGCGAAATAATATCAAGCTTAAGCGTGATTGAGCTTGTACCAAACCTGTCATATGTTATGCATTGCGCGCTTGAGCGTGCATTTACTCATGCCCAAGCGTGAGCTTCCTTGCATACCACTGATACTGAAAATAGTCCCACACTTGAGCGTACCATTGCGTGCTTGGGCGTGCTCGGGGTTGAGAAAGTTGAAAGCTTGCTATTCCAAGCTTGTCGCCTGAGCGTGGTCCCTCAGCGCTTGAGTGTGCCCCATGGTACTTTCTCCTCGCTTGAGCGAAGTAGTGTACGCTTGAGCATGATTCACGGTTATGCCTCACGCTTAAGCGTGATAGTGCAAGCTTGCAGCGTGATTCATACCTGTTACCACCTGTGTGTTTTAATTTGGGCGTTTATACGCCCAAGGTTCAGCGTAACTACGCGTACCTCATGTATTGGGTTCAACAGTATAAAACCCTCTTAGCGTATAAACCCTAACTCTGTACGTTGAAAACTTGGGTTTTGAAGAGGAAAAGGCACAATCTGTGGATTCCTTTGAAAGGTAACATCTTTTCATTCTCTAACTTCAGTTAATAACTAGAATTGTTGTAGTTTATTGTTTCAATTTCAAATTTCTTTCATTCATCATATCTTTTCATCTCACAATTTCAATTTGTTGTAATTGTGTTGTTTGTGCATTTGTATCCATTTAGGCTTTATAAATACCATCCTTAACATTCACAATATCCACTAGATCACAAAGACTTCTTAGGAGAACATAAAGAATTATTGAAAAAGAAAGTGTGAAGAAAACCCCAACAGAGAAAGGAAAGGGGGTGGCTACTGTAAGTACCCCTGTTTCTCCACCAGCCAAAAAGAGTAAAAGCCTTGAGGAGGAAAAGAAGTCTTAGATAGTTGAGAATTTTGATGGGCATAGGTTTAGAGATTTTAAGGCTGCCCAAGAATATGAGAAAAAATTCAAAAACAAAGGAGTAATAAGGGAAAGGGCTCTGGTCCTTGATGAAGATAATTGCACAGATGTTGATGTAAAGGCTGCTATGTTTAAAAAGGGATGGCAGTATTTTAATGAGAACTTAGGCAATGGCTATCAAGAACTCACTAGGGAATTTTATGCCAATCTAAGGGCTAATTCTATTGAGGATAAGTTTCTTTTTTCTTCCTTCTTGAGAGGAGTCACCATTCCTCTATCTGGTCACATACTGAATAAGCTTTTGAAAGTACCTATTTTAGTTTATGAAGGATGTCACCACACTTGGAAAGTAGATATCTTTCATAGGGCTGAAAATGAAAATCTTAGGAAAGAAATTTTAGAGGAATGCTGTGAACAAGGAGATGCATATATAACAAAAGTAAATGGTGCACCAAAAAGTGTCAGGAAGAGTTGTTTGAATCATCTCCCCCTTTTATGGTGCCACTATGTCCTTTCATCCCTGCAACCTGTGGCTCATGCTACTGAGGTTGCCATTAAGAGGTTGGTGTTGATTTACTATTTAATGAGAGGCTTGTATATTAACTTGGGAGAGTTAATACTAGAGGAGATGATGAAAATCATTGAAAAAAATCTCCAACTGCCATATTGCTTTGTTATCACTTTGTTGGCCCAAAAGAATCAGGCTAGGTTGAACTATGAAGAATTGACAAAGGTAAAGCTTGAGCGGATTATGGACAAATACTAGGTGATAGACCATATTGACCATTTTATGCCTCAAGAGTCAAAGCGTCCCAGACAACCTAAACCAACATCTTTTACACCACCACCTTCAACAAGTCCAGGTACTTCTTTTGATCTTTCTAGGGTTATGCAAGAACTTCAGGTTATGAGAGATGCAGCTGGGAACCTATGATCTGGTCTTGAACCATGATCTCATGCTGAGAAAGATTGCCACTGCAATGAATATGGACCACATTAAAGAAATGGGAGTTCCACCTGACAAAGACCTATGCTTGGCTTCCATTGGATTTACCATTCCCCCTGATGACACACCTTTAGCAACTAAATTTCTACCCCACCCTGAGCAAGACAATGATGAGCCGATGGAGGAAGAAAATGAAGAAGAAGAGGACTGATATTTTACTTTGCTTATATTTATGTTATGTTAGTAATAACTTTATTATACTATCCTTTGTTGAACAATGTCTTCCCTTTTCAGTTGTAATGACATTATATTTTTATGTTAAGTTGCTTGTTATTAATTTCTTTTCTCCTTTGTATTATCTAAATTCCTACAACCATCACTCAACCAATCACTGCCATATAGGTAAGAAGGGAAGTAATCTATCCATTAATCTTCTTAATTTATGAAAGGTGTTAACTGTGTTTAATTTAGAATCCATCTTAATTATTTAAATCTTGCTAATTCTCAGGCATCAATTGGATAAATTAATTGATTCACATCGCTTGATTCATGATCCTTGTCCATAACTATTTTTAATCTTGTATTATTTGTATATTCACCATGCTAGTTAGCAATCTGAAATTGTAATCTCGCATTAAGTTTGGGGACATGATTGGCTGATTACCTGTAACTTATGAGCTTTTGAGTCTTTATTATTTCTTTTCCGAGTGTGCCTACATTATTGTTTAGTGAGATAGAATTTGCTTCAGTACTTGCTAATGATTATATGTTTGCCAATTGGACATGATGAAGGCCTTCTTTGTTAATTAGCCAGGGCCAAATTTAGCCATCCTTAGTATTATTAATTATCTTTTGACCTAATAATTATGTTTGAGCCTGAGACCCTTTCATTCTGATCATGTACCTAACTTTATAAGCCAATTTATCTGAGAAAAACCAAGTGAATTATCCCTGGATGTACCACTGATGGATTGCTAAGTCTTATCTTATTGCTAGGGACTAGCAAGTTCTAAGTTTGGGGATGAAGAGTGTGACTAAGAGAAATTAAAGGACACACTCTGACCTTAATTATTGATGAGGATTTTAAGAAATGAAAGGAAGAACAGCAAAAGTAAAAGAAAAGTGAAAAATCAGCAAAGCAAAGGTGCAAAGCACCACAATAAAAGAAAAATGGTATTGAAAAAAAATGAAAGAGAAAAAAAAAAGAAGGAGTCTAAAGGACTGAAAGAGAAGAAGGTGCAAAGCACCACAAGTAGTTGAGTTATCCTTCATATGAGAAAAATAAAAGCAAAAGAGCTGGTTAGTAGAGGCATTTAAGTTAAGATTGAGGCAAGGCATCAGTGGGCACATCTTTTAACCCAACATTGACCGGAAAAACAAAAATGGAGCATGTAGCCTAACCCCATTACAAACTTAAAAAGCCCTTACTGATCTAATTGTGTTAGCATATGTCATGATGTTTAGAACTATTGCAAGCCTATGTTGATCTGACAATTATATAGGTGATGAGTGCATACAATTGAACCTATACACTGAGAGAAGAGTGAAACACTAATCCTTGTAAGGAAAGTATCACCAGCTTGTTCCCAAAGGAAGTGTGAGTAATTATATTTTCAGAATTTGTGGAAAGACAGCATGATGGATATTTAATAATTATGGTATGAATTAAGTTAAGGAAAGGTTGATTGTTTTGAGTGAGTGTAATTAATTTAATTAATCTGAGCCCTTGCTTGAGGACAAGCAAGTTTTAAGTTTGGGGATGTGATAAGTCTTGAAAAGACTTAATAATTTTACCTTTAATTTAACTTAATCCCGTTAATTTTGTTTAGTTTGGCATTATTATTTAATAAATTGTCATTAATTCTGGTTTTATTTATTTATTTCAGAAGTGTTTAAATTATCCAAGAAAATGATTAAAAAGATAAAATAGTTAAGGAAATTTGTTTATTTGTAAATTCATTAACCTAGCGTACATACGCTAGGTATTTATTTGTTTGCATGTGCAGGAACAGGTGCAGTAAGGAATTAAAACTTCACGCTCAAGCTTGGAAGTTCCACGCTCAAGCTAGAGGTCACCATGCGATCCACGTAAATGTCACAGCATGCAGCCTTCGATCACGCTCAAGCTCACTCATTCACGCCCAAGCGTGATTCCATTGTATTTATTAATTCAAGTTCACGCTCAAGCGCCTTCCATTCACGCTCAAGCGTGAAGTCCAAATGCAATCACGCTCAAGCGAATATTCAACAAAATGCATAAAATAAAGATCGTACTTAAGCGCCCTACAGTCACGCTCAAGCGTGAGGTTGTTTATTCAGTTCATTATTTTTCCCTCCAAGTGAAGTGCTGTAGTGATCCCATTAATTATCGTTTAAGTTGTTAGTTACTGTTGTACCTTAGTAATTTAAGTAATGTCTTATAATTAATCATTTATCTGTAATCATGTAATTAGTTTAATTATTAATTAAGTTTCCCTTGTAATTAATTAGTTAGTTAGTTAGTTAGTTGTAAGTTACCTATATATACTTGTACATACTCTGTAAATGAGGGAAGAGAACACACAGAAGCAATAAAACGATTCATTTTCATATTTCTAATCTCTCTCTAATTCTTTTCACTCCCTAAATTCTCTCGTCCATGTCTCTTCACATTCCTTCGACAGAATCCATTCCCATGGGTTTCTAAACCCCTAGGGTTGGGATTGCTGAAGCTTTCGATGGAATCTTGAAGCTGCATTGAGGAAATTATCTTCTGAAGTAAGAGGAGAACAAGCTCAGAAGTGGATTTACTCTACTGAATTGACAAATTCAGATCCAAATGAAGAATCTCACCAGTGAGGAATCATGGTTGAGGCTTAGGTAACTTCCGGCTTCCTAAATAATTTAGGCCTAGTAATTAGGTGAATAGTTAGGGTTCAACCCTCAATTTCGCATTAGATTTCTTTGTCACTGAACACCTAAAGGATTAGGGTTTAATGCTTAGGAATTAGTGTTAATTACCTAAGGAATTAGGGATTAACCATCTGTGAATTGTCCTCTTGCATCTGAAGCTTAATTGAACCTCGATTGCATGTTCCTTGATGAAGTTGTACGCTGAAGTAATCCTAACCTATCTTTCATTAATCACATTTCATCTCCTATATTGTTGCTGAAAATACAAAAACATAGAAAGTATAAAAACAACAAAAACAGAATGAATTCTTCACTGCGTTGTTCTGGTTCAGCTCGTGCTAGTCCAAGATTGTGGTAATTACCTCAATCCCTGTGAGATGATCAAATATATTACAAATTTACCGATTGGTGCGCTTTCCAAAAGAATATAATCCTCCGAGAGTTACACACCAAGTAATGGCTCAGGATTTATGCATCAATACATGTGGTACGAAACACCGTACGCAGACATACACTTGGAGACAATACGAAACACAGTAACCAAAATTCGAAATAGACATCTACACAAGATAGAACCCAAACAACAACGATGGGTTACGCCCTACTAGTTACAAATTCATCCCAAACTGTCCAACCGGGACAATTCAAGATCCAATGCAACATAGTATGTCAGCCGATTGTCTTGAATCTTGAACGGGAACCTAGTGGGTTCACACATGACTAAACCCTACATTGTTAAACTTGAATCTACTTTTTTATGTACCCTAAAATAGGGAGCCTACTGAAATTTTGATAGAGTCTCCTCTGTAAACTAGATATTTGCAAATTTTAGAAACGCCCTGTTACACACAGACACTTTTCCAGTACAGTTCAATATATATGTTACGCATTGTATATCAAATTAAGGGAGGTAATCACCACCTAGTGAGCTTTGCTCTCCATTAACAGACAACAATACACATGCATAAAACATCATGTTATCAGTACACAAAACCAATGCCTAATGAGCTCTGCTCTCCACTAACAAACAATAATATACATGCATAAAACACATGCTATCAACACACAAAACTAATGCCTAACAAGCTCTGCTTTCCACTAACAAACAACAATCAACATGCATACATAACACTATTAAGCAACATCATATACGACAATGGTTTGGTAAACTTACCTCTATGTTGCGCCTAACTGTAAGGAAAACACTCAGGCAGGGTCCGTGATAAACGAATGTACGCCAACAATAACAATGAACCTATTGGGTTATTCCACATATAAAATAAATATCAAACTTCTAAATAAGACATGATACAAAACTTTTGAAGTAGACTAGTTACTGACATAAGAAGAGGCCATTAAGGGATGATCAACATAAGAAGAATAACATTAGTTAAAGAATAACATTAGATCAACATAAGAAGAATAACATTAGTTTATTTTTAATTCAAGTGAACCCAAGTTAATCATCAAGCTAGATTTATTATGGAGGATTATACACTTTAATTTCTGAAGTTTTTAAACCTCAAATTAGTCTATAATCTTTACAAAATTTTAATATAAAACAACAATTAGAAATAAAATAAATGACTTTTTATAACGAGATAGACTATTTGAAGTTTTCAAAAACTAAAATACACAATCCATAAAATCTAGGGAACTAATTAACTTAAAGGTTTTCTATTTTTGTTTTGGTAGTGGGAGCATATTTAAAGATATTAAAGATTGGAATGAGGTTATCTCTAACCTCTTCTCGTTTTCTTTGGTGCATATATGTTAGAAGAGAGATTAATCATTTAGTCTCTTGAATTAGCTTCTTAGTTTCACCGGCATGTCTGATTTAATCCCAGTCTCTTAGATATTTACTCTTTTGATCATGTAATTGGTATTTCATGACTTTTTTTAATTTTCAATTTATACTTTATAACTACTAATCTCCATAGATATTTAATTATTGATTAAATTCAATATGTAAATTTTAATCTCTAAACTTCACACCTAAATAGACTAGCATATGGCTAAGTGAGGAAATTCTAATAGAAAAAAGGAGTGTAAAGTCTCAACTAAACTTTGCTGCTCCTCGCAAATTATACAGTTTTGTATTTGATTGTTAAACTTTAGGTAATAATATTCCAATATATACATCTTTTCAACAATATGTGATGTAGGCTCTTCATGCACTTTCTTGAAGAGGGTTGGATCTAGGGCTCTTTCTTCTATCTTCCTTCAATGGAAGCTTGAGACTTCTTCTTCAAGGACCAAGAAAACCGAAACTAAAAGCCTAAGACTAGGAGAAGGTGACGCCAAAACCAAGGAAAAGAGAGTGGAAATGGAAAGAGGGAAGGTGGACAATGGAGGAAGGCTTGAAAATAAGGGAGAGGGAAATGTTGGAGGCCACTTCCTAAGGAGGAGGAAGATAACTCCACTCACCACCAAGGGAGGGAGAAACCCCTTGGATAAGAGCTTGAGAGAGCTCTCAAATTCTAGAGAGAAGGAGGAGAATCTCTCACTAGGAAACACTTAAGTGCTCTCAAATTTTACAAATGGATTAATGGTGCTTGATTACAAAAGGAGAAGCCCTTATATAGGCCACTAGAATTTCAGCCAAGGACTAGCTAGATGGGCTTGGTCATGGATCCAAGGCCCATTAAGAGAAAAAATGAGCAAATGGCCTATACATGGCCCAAAAGGGAAAGTACAAGGCCCAAAAGTGGCCCATTTGACCTTACAAGGCCCAAATCTATCCTATAAGCCTAGAGAAACTATTTAGAAAGTATATTACAAGTAAAGTACACATAGATCCTCATAGGTTCCTTATTGGGCTTAGGCCCACTAGAAGAGAGAAAAGAGAAAAGGGCTTTATGAATGCTCTCTTTGGCCCGTTTGGTCTTTGCCCTTGTGAGGGGACCTCTATATGCTTCAAGTCCTTTCTCCAATGTAGTGTGAGGGTCTTCCTTGGGTATGTCCTCATTATGCTCCCCCTCTTCAAAAGGATTTGTCCTCAAATCAAAGGCATCATCCTCATCATCTATATCAAAGGGAGACAAATCAGTTATATTAAAAGAAGCACTCACACCATAATCTCCTGGTAGATCTAGGACATAAGCATTATTATTTATTTTCTTGAGAATTTGAAAAGGTCCATCACCTCTAGGGTTGAGTTTGGATTTTCTCAAATTGGGAAAGCGTTCCTTTCGAAGCTGTAACCATACCCAATCTCCAACCTCAAAGGTGATCTCCTTTCTTTGTTTATTTACACAACGAGCATAATGTTCATTTTTAGTTTGTATTTGGTGTCTAACCTTCTCATGAAAATCTTTGATAAATTGGGCCTTTGCCTCTCCATCCATATGAAGGACAGAATCAGAAACCTCAATGGGCAAAAGGTCCAAGGGTGTAAGAGGGTTAAAACCATATACAACCTCAAATGGACTATGCTTGGTTGTGGAGTGTTGTACCCTATTATATGCAAACTCAATGTGGGGTAAACACTCATCCCAAGATTTTACATTTTTGTTTACTAAGACCCTAAGAAGTTGTGAGAGGGTCCTGTTTACTACCTCTGTTTGGTCATCCGTTTGAGGATGACAAGTTGTGGAAAAGAGGAGTTGTGTTCCTAGCCTTGACCAAAGAGTTTTCCAAAAATGGCTTAGGAATTTGGTGTCCCTATCAGAAACAATGGTTTTGGGTACACCATGTAATCGCACAACCTCTTTAAAGAAGATCTTAGCAATATGACTAGCATCATCAACCTTATGGCAAGGGATGAAGTGAGCCATCTTGCTAAACCTATCCACAACCACAAAGATAGAATCCATTCCCCTTTGGGTCTTAGGCAGGCCTAACACAAAGTCCATTGATATATCAATCCAAGGTGCACTAGGTGTTGGCAAGGGAGTATATAAACCACTAGGTGAAAGTTTTGATTTAGCCTTTCTACAAACAATACACCTAGAGCAATGTTTTTGAACATCTTTTTTCATTTTGGGCCAATAAAAGTGTTCATGTAAGATAGACAAAGTTTTATCTCTACCAAAATGACCCATGAGTCCTCCCTCATGACTCTCTCTAAGTAGTAGATCTCTTAAAGAGCTTCGTGGAATACAAAGTCTATTGGCTTTAAAAAGATAGCCATCTAAAATGTAGAAGCCCTTATGAGATGTAGAAGTGGAAGATGAGTTAAAGATTTTTGAAAAATCAAAATCATTTGGGTACAAAGACCTAATTTCATCAAGCCCAATAACTTTAGCTCCTAAAGAGGTGAGTAAAGAATGCCTCCTAGATAAAGCATCAGCCACAGTATTGGTTTTGCCATTCTTATACTTGATGACATAAGGAAATTGTTCCAAATACTCAACCCACTTAGCATGCCTTTTGTTTAACTTATGTTTCCCTTTGATGAATTTCAAAGATTGGTGATCACTATGTATCACAAACTCTTTTAGGATTAAGTAGTGCTCCCAAGTTTGTAGGGCTCTAATTAAGGCATAAAATTCCTTATCGTATGTGGGATAGTTAATAGTGGCCCCATTAAGTTTTTCACTAAAGAAAGCTATGGGGTGACCTTCTTGTAAAAGCACAGCTCCTATGCCCACATTTGATGCGTCACACTTAAGCTCAAAGGTTTTAGAAAAATTTGGAAGTTTTAAAATTGGAGCATGAGTGAGTCTATCTTTGAGATTTTGAAAGGCTTTTTCTTGCCTAGGCCCCCACATAAAAGAAACATTCTTTTTCTTCTTTTGGTACTTTTCTTTTCTTATGATTCTTTTCTTTTCTTTTGATACTTTTCTTTTGCCTCTCAAGATTTCAAGATAACAACACCAATTTATAATACCAAATCGAAATGCACAATTGATATTAACAAGTTCAATTAATGCTTCTTGCTTAAGGGAAATTATGCAACCTTCTCCTAAATTGATGTATAGGAGGTGACTAAAATCTTTTTTTGACAAGTTTTATTTTTGATGCAAGCAAGATGAAAATAGGAATATAAAAGAGATATCCTAATAGTGCAACAAAATTAAACCTAGAATCAAACTAAGAATAGAAACTAACAATCCTAAAAATTGAGTTGACTTTGGAGTGTCTTTAATGTGAGACCTCCTAACAAGAATGGAACCTTTGTAGGTGCTAATCAAGATGCTTGAATTACTCCTAATCCACACGGTTTGCACACTAAAAAGGGAGAAGCAATTAACTTCCTAGAACTCTAGAAAAGGTTCCATATGGCACTTAACTAACTTCCTAAATTGGCTCTAACTAATAACTAACAAGTAACTAACATGTAACAACAAACTAACCACCTACTAACCGAATTTAACATGTGCCATTTCTGAAATTTTAGAGACTAAAACTGAATGGTAACAATTGCTAACCGAAAATGACAATAACAAGATGCAAAAATTGAAACCACAAAGAAACTAGCACAAAAACTCAAAAGAACTAAGACTTTTTATGATTTTTCTATGCTAACATGGAATTAATAAGGCATATGAATGACTAAGAAACAAAATTCCAGCCAGCAAAATGAACTCAAAACCGAAAATTAAAATGGAAGAGAAGAAGAAAAGAACCTTCCAAGGCTCAATGATACCACATGATGTAGGCTCTTCATGCACTTTCTTGAAGAGGGTTGGATCTAGGGCTCTTTCTTCTATCTTCCTTCAATGGAAGCTTGAGACTTCTTCTTCAAGGACCAAGAAAACCGAAACTAAAAGCCTAAGACTAGGAGAAGGTGACGCCAAAACCAAGGAAAAGAGAGTGGAAATAGAAGGAGGGAAGGTGGACAATGGAGGAAGGCTTGAAAATAAGGGAGAGGGAAATGTTGGAGGCCACTTCCTAAGGAGGAGGAAGATAACTCCACTCACCACCAAGGGAGGGAGAAACCCCTTGGATAAGAGCTTGAGAGAGCTCTCAAATTCTAGAGAGAAGGAGGAGAATCTCTCACTAGGAAACACTTAAGTGCTCTCAAATTTTACAAATGGATTAATGGTACTTGATTACAAAAGGAGAAGCCCTTATATAGGCCACTAGAATTTCAGCCAAGGACTAGCTAGATGGGCTTGGTCATGGATCCAAGGCCCATTAAGAGAAAAAATGAGCAAATGGCCTATACATGGCCCAAAAGGGAAAGTACAAGGCCCAAAAGTGGCCCATTTGACCTTACAAGGCCCAAATCTATCCTATAAGCCTAGAGAAACTATTTAGAAAGTATATTACAAGTAAAGTACACATAGATCCTCATAGGTTCCTTATTGGGCTTAGGCCCACTAGAAGAGAGAAAAGAGAAAAGGGCTTTATGAATGCTCTCTTTGGCCCGTTTGGTCTTTGCCCTTGTGAGGGGACCTCTATATGCTTCAAGTCCTTTCTCCAATGTAGTGTGAGGGTCTTCCTTGGGTATGTCCTCATTAATATGGATGGGCTGAAATGTGTTCCTTTTATTCTCTTCCAAACAAAATTATTACTAAAATGTATTCCTTTTATTCTCTTCCAAACAAAAATATTTTACCAAATTTTGACAAACAAAATAGTGAGCTTCAACACATAAAAGGACTAAAGTGGTGCATGCTATTGAAACTTAGAGGACCAAAATGTATTAAAGTAAACAACGATTATAATATCACATAATGCCCTTTGGATTAGTAGTTAAGTTTTTCAAAATAACAAATCGATGGGTGAAGTTATGAATTATAAAACGGAACATTTTAAAATGAAAAATGACATTTTTGGTAAGTTTAACCTTAATGCAAATTTAATAGAATGATTACATTTATCTTAATATAAAATTATCACTTTGAGTAATTTAAAGTCTGTCTAAGGGGTGAGGTTAACAAAAATTCATATTTATAGAAAGTTATTTTTTGTGAATTATTTGTTGATGCAAAGAACCATAATATAAATACAACAAAACTAATAAAGTTGGACATAATTGATAAATAGTTAAATCTTTTAAATTTATTTGTCAGGAATTTAAATTAAAACTAATAAAGTTGGACATAATTGATAAATAGTTAAATCTTTTAAATTTATTTGCCAGGAATTTAAATCCTTTATATAGTTTTAGTTCTATAGTGAAGCAGAGAGTCTATAAATGGAGTTATATATTCAATGAAGGAGGGTTTGCATATAGAATTGAAAGGCACTTTGCTAGCTAGAGATTTAAACATTGTGAGAAATTGTATGTGGAATTAAGAGAATAGGATAAAGTAAATTAAGAGAATAATTTTTCCCGTTTGTGCAAGGCTTGTGGTTTGTGCTGTTATGCACATTAAAGCCTTTCATTCATTAGCAAGGGATATTGTATATTTTAATATTGTAAAATTTACCTTAAGACATGAGCAACTGAAATTAATTAGTAATTTTTCGTTAAGCTTCATAATTAGCAATCACTCTTGTGATATCAAAGAATTACACGCTATCCATTTTTTTCCTTTGTTATAAACTTAAAGAATAATAACCATAACGAAACCAAAAAATGTAAAATTTTTCAATTTAAAAATATAATTCAAACTTACTAATACTGATTTTAAATGATCTTTACATAATTTCTTATAAAAACTTTTATTTTTGTTTATTTAAACATTATCATTAGAATACTAATTAAAATGACTCATAACTTATTACCGTTAGTTCTTTACTCCTGTGTTAGTTTTAGTTTAATTGTTTTTGTTAACTTCACACTAACATTGTTACAATAGTTCTGATGATGTCATTATAAATTACCTTTCTTCTTATATTTTTCTTCCACTATGCTATATATATGACTATCATGGTAGAGATAGTCATAGCATGCTTAAGAAATAGTGGTAACCATAAGAGAATATAGTTCATGTTATGAAGGAAAAAAAATAACTAAATTGAAACTAAAATAAACTATAAAAGACAGCTAAACTATAATAAAACATAAATGATGAGAAGCAACTTTATTAACAATGTTAGTTAGCATATTGATAAACTTGAAACTAAATTAAAGCATAAATTTAAAATCAAATTAACAGAAATAAATAAATATGGAGTACTAAACATAATTCAAACTAACTAAATTTTGATAAGTTAATTCTATTTTTTTATTAAAAATGTGTTGACTTTTTATACAAGTAATTTATGAGAATTTAAAACACATAAATAAAGATAACATATTCACGTATGATAAAAGGGATACAAACAAAATAACATTATCAGAAACTCCTAGTCTAACCAAATGGTATCATATATAAAAAATATAGACATGAAAGCAAAACATTACTCATGATTGATACAACCCAAACACTATTTTCAAGTTTCAATAGGATAAGATGAGATTTCCGTTATATGTCAACTTTGATTTTTTTAAATTCTGTGTGCAAATTAACCAAAATCCTACTTCAATTAGTTTAGCCTAATAACTATTTTTATGAGATGTGTTAACTTTTTATTTACAAGGGTAATGTGTAAAAATTATAATATGAATGAAAACAACACAATGACACAAATAAGATGAAAAAAGTAACATATCACAAAGACTAGCCAATGATATGACGTCAAAAGCACAAAGACGTAAAAGTAAAACATTTACATGACTGAACTAGCACAGCAAAACTACTTTACAATCTTAGATACAATGTACGTCAAACATTAAAAAATTTAATCGGAAGACCACCTTACATCTTGGTTTTGTCTTTTTTAGCCTTTATGAACGTGATAAAGTCAACAGCTGAAGTTTGTGCTGGAGAGAGTTGGAGACAAATCCAGCACAAGAGGATCGGTTGCCTATTAGCCCACTAGACCACCAACCCAACTTTAGTTTCCTCATCGACTAAATTCACGTGATTTTGTTTTTAATTCCTGCACGTGTACACTTTACAAGTCCCAACCCGTTAAGTTGGCTCCTAGCTCAGAAACTTTATGACCAGTCATAAACTTTGTTCTTTCTTGACACCAAATGCTGGTAAATTAACTTAAACCTTCAATCAACTATCTGTCTTAAGCTATGATAATTGGCATTTAGTAAGTTTTTACAGAGAGAAGCAATAAATAATTCGTGTAATGCAATGCAAATGAATTCAGAGAGGTGTAGCTTGAATTGTAAACATTAATAGATGGCAAACGTGGCACTGGTTAAGGTTTTAGAAGTGAATTTTTTTATGGAAGAGTGTTATTAATGTATTTCTTGCATGATTTCCATTAAAAACTTATTATTAGTTGATTTCTTAATCACTACTCTTAGAATATTGGTTGGCAAAACCCTTGAAAAATTTTGGTTAAATGTTACAGGTTCTTATTATCCTAAGAATTTTTGTTAAATGTTATAGGTTCTTACTATCCCAAGAACTTTTTTCCTACGGGCAATAGATCAGAGATATAACAACAACGGTGCTTATGTTGGAACAATTTTCCAAAGTAAGGGTGAACCAAAAGATGAACAACAATTTAGAGGACTTGATATGATCTTCTAGGCATGCAGAGCACTTTCCTAAAATCAGTATTTCGTCCCTATAGAGTGTGGGTATCACAAAATCCGATTTTGAGATACAAAGAAGATTCAACAACAATACTCACTCTTGTATTGTTGCAAAACAAGAACAAATGATGAAAGAAATTTGATTTGTGTTTTTATTTTGTATATTTGAGTAATGCACTTGGACCCCTTTATATAGATGTTGATCAGACATCTTCTGAATCAAAGGGACACAAATTTATGAATTGTTATAACTCTTCATGAAATGTTGAGACTCTTTAAATTTACTGAAAAGGCGTGTAATTGATTACAACCCAATGGTAATCAATTACACCTTTTGAAAGTCATACCATTTGGCATTACACCTTTGAAAAGTCATACCATTTGGCGTCTCAAAATTTAAAAAGTTACACAATCAAAGTTTTCACTCTTTGGTAATCGATTACACATAATGGTAGTCGATTATCAGAGAATTTAATTCTCAAATCTCAACAGCTTATACTGTCCTTGAACCCCAAACTTTGATCAATTGGTTTTTCTGATATTATAATTTTTTAAAAGGAAATTGCACTTTGAAGAAACATAACTACAATTTGAATTCACAATGGAGTATATAATATAACTACAATTTGACGAATAGTAACCATGATTAATAAGGAAGTATCTAACTAGGAAGGTGATGTGTCTCTAAAACATATCATTTTAGATTGCATTTTATAGGCATATTTATGATTAATTGAATACAACTCCCCTAAATCCCTTGTAAATTTTGTTATTTCCCTCCTTTACTACTTGGTTTGCTAGTTTTGTAGGAATTTATAGGTTTGAAGACTATTTTTGTGTCAAGTATGGAAAGCAATATATATTGAAGCAACCTTATAACACCCCCAATTTTTCGGACACGAATCCCGATGTAATCAAAATAATTAACTAATAAAAAAATGCGAGTAAATTTTTCACGTTTGAAATATTTTCAAAACACAACTACGATTACATCAAGACCCAAATCATAGAAAACTGAAGAGTGAGATTTAATAAAATATAACTGGATCGTTAAATAGTTTGCCCATAACGGTATACAAAATAACAGAGTTTACAGCGGAAGAAAAATGTGTATACCGGGCATACGCCTAGTCCCATATATGAAGATATGAGAAAAGGCTCGGCAAAGCATGCAAACATACAACACAAGCCTGTTAGGCCATATCCAATCTTACACGTAAATCATAAACATACAATGCCTTAAATATAATTATACATATCTATATGGCCATGCCTCATACATCTCCAATACCCATAATCCATAATTGACCATATTCATTTCATCCTTAAAGTCATACATTATACACATTACATCCACCAATAACAATAATTATCAACGTCATAATATCTACCTTATACATAACATAATAAATTATAGCGCTGCCGGCCAAGACATTCCATTACCACTATTTACCTTCCCAAGAGCTTACTTTGTAAATATTCTCATCTCATGGTTTTCCTGCATCGATACTAAAAAGTAGACCACATGAGAGAGTGAGTGTGAACACCTATTTCGGTCCAGTCAATTTTCACCAAGAATAGAGAATTTTCGTCACCAAGAATAGGGAATCCACAAGTGAAAAGAATTAAAAAAAATAAAAAGAAAAGAAATAAAAAAAAGAAAAGAAAAGAAAAAAAGAAAAGAAAAAAAAGAGAGAGAAAAGGAAGAAAAGAAAGAAAAAAAAAGAAAAGAATTTAAAAAAGGAATTAAAATAAAAAGAGAAAAAGAAAAAGAAATAAAATTCTGACTCGGAAATGATCATTTCCGAGTAAGATGACTCGGAATGATCATTTCCGAGTAAAGAGTCTCCGAGTGAGACATGGCCAAGTGGTATGTATGTGATATGAGTGGGAATTTCGCTCAAGCGAGAGGGAATTTCGCCCAAGCGAGACTGTGGTGAATCAGGAATTTGACCTCTGGCCTCTTCTCGCTCAAGCGAGTGGGAACCTCGCCCAAGCGGAAAGATGAGCGCTCAAGCGAGTGGGAATCCCGCTCAAGCGGAAAGGCGTTTCGAGTAACATGTCTCCGAGTGAGACGTTGCCGAGTGAATTGTCAACCGGGTGGGGTATTTCCGAGTGGAAAAGTAGGCAGGCTCCGAGTAAATATATCCAGGTGGCCAGACTCTCAAGTTCCAAGTCCTGAGTAATAAGAGAGTCGGTTTCCGAGCGATTGCACCCGAGGGATTAAAGCTGAGTTCCGAATTCTGATTGAAAAAAGACCGACTCCGAGTCAATAAATCCGAAGAGTTGATTGATGATTGAAGCTGTTCCGAGTGAAAACAAAGGCCGACTCCGAATGAATCCGAAAGGTTGATTATCAATCCAAATTCTGATTGAAAATAAAGCCGGTTCCCTGTTACTCCCGAGAGAAAACAACCGAATGGAAGGATTCCCGAATGAACACATCCGAGTGGGATGCATTGCTGAAGCTGAGTTCCAAATTCTGAGTGGGAAATAAGGTCGGTTTCCGAGGAAGTGCATCTGAACTATTGTTGTCAAGTGAAACCATTCGGATTGAAATGTAAGAAAGGCTTCTGAGTGAAGACGTCCGAGTGGTCAGACTTTCTCAAGTTCCATTCTGATTGAAATATGAGTCCGACTCCTGAATAAGCAATCCTGAGTAAGCATATCTGATTGGAGACTCCCCAGCAAGTGCATCCAAACTGTTGTTGACGAGTGAAACAATTCAGATTGAAATGAAGGATCGGTCTCCGAGTGAATACACCGAGTGGTCCGATGGTACACCCTGAGCTGAGTTCACAAATGAAACAAATGAAACTTAGTCTTAAGGATGATGAATGCATCCGATTGGATCAATCCCGAGCCATGTATCCGACCAAACATTCTCCGAGGGATTCAATCCGAGTGATGTATTTCCGAGTGAAATTTACTTCACGATTGATTCGGTCTTAAGTCAAAGAAAGAATGGTGCTGACCTGTCGGCCAGAGGCATAGCCGAGTATAATATTTCTGAGATGCCGAATGGATGCTTCAAGCCAAAGCACTGCCGAGCAAAACCCCTCCAATTGAAGCAACTCCGATTAAGTACTTCAAACCGTGATACTACCAAGAAAATCCGAGCAAGGTCTCTTTGACTGGTTCATTTCTAGAGATATAGCCGAGTGAAACATTGTACAAGGGCCGATTGAATCATTTGAACTTGTTTTGAGTCACCCTTCAGACAAATCTGAGTGAGTCCTTTTCAGTGAGCACCGAGTGAGCTACTCTTAGTCAGTACAGAGTGAAGCCTCTTCAGTCAGCACCGAGTGAACTATCTTCAGTCAGTACCGAGTCACTCTCTCTTCAGTCAGCACCGAGTGAAGTATCTTCAGTCAGCACCGAGTCACTCACTCGTCAGTCAGTACTGATTGAGCCATTTTTCAGTCAGCACCGAGTGAGTCCTTTCATCCATTTCCGAGCACCTTTTCAACCATCACCGAGCCACCTTTTCAACCGTCACCGAGCCATTTCCACCAATTCCGATCCCCCTTTTTAACCATCACCGAGCCACTTGTCACCCAGTTCCGAGCCATCCTTTCACCCAGTTCCGAGCCAATCTACAGTCAGTTCCGAGCCAATCTTCAGTCAGTTCCGAGTCACTTTTCACCCGGTTCCGATTGAATATGTCAACTAGAATTGTTTACTCACCCAGCCCTTCATAACCATAATACTGACCCTCCTCACAGTAACTACACCGACCAACAAAGCAACACCGAGCAAAGCTTTCACTCGGTTTTTTTAGGAACATCACCTTTTCTACTCGGTCTTGTGTATAAAAGGCACCTTTTCTACTCCGTCTTGTGCACAAAAGCCACCTTTTCCACTCGGATTATGGAGAGAAGGTGAAATCCGACCCATATTTCCACCGAATGCCCTTGCTGACTTGGATTTCCACTATCCAAGTGGATCCTTGATTTGTGGGGGGCGGCTGACAAACAGACAAGGAAGAAAATGATAAAGAATTCCCACCAGCCTCTATTCTCCCTGATTGTCAAAGATCCAGGCTGTTTCCAACACATCATCCAAGTTGATTTGCTAATTTCAAAGGGTGACTGGAAACAGACAAGGAAAAAATAATGAAGAAGTCCATTTGCCACTGATGGAAGACGTCCAAGACCTTTTTAAATAGAGAGGATCCTGAAGCCTTCGAAAAAAGGAAGAGAAAGGGAAGAAAAACCTTCATTTTAGAAAGACTCTAAAGCACTTTCCCTTAAAAAAAACAACGCAGCTCTCCTACCCTCTCTTCTCCACCAACACTGTCCCTCTCTTCCTCCCTCTCACTGTCCGACCTTCTCCAAACCACCACACCGTTCTCCCTCTCTACCTCACAACACCGTCCTTTCCTCCTCACTCCACAACGTCTTCCTTCCTTCTCAACCGTCCTCCCTCTTAAAAAACACAAACATCGTCCCCTTCTCACTGTTCGACCTCCTCCAAACCACCACACCGTTCTCCCTCTCTACCTCACCCAACACCGTCCCCCTCTCACTGTCCGACCTCCTCCAAACCACCACACCGTCCCAACCTCCTAAAACACCCAATACCGACCCCTTCTCACTGTCCGACCTCCTCCAAACCTTCACACCGTCCCACTCTACACGACCGCCCTCCTCCCTGTCCCTCTCCTTTTAGCCCAGCACCATATCCCCTCTCCTCCCCTCTCCTTTCTCTTGCACCCACACCATCTCCTCACTCTCTTCTCTCCACACCGTCCTCCAACCCACCAACACCATCCCCCTCTCCTTATAACCCATACCATCCAGCTCTCTCTCTCTCCACTAAAACCTACACGGTTCAACCTCTCTTTCTCCACTAACACCGTACAGCCCCCTCATTCAAACCCTCTTAAAACTACACCATCATCTTTTCCTTAAGACACATCGTCCTACTCCTAAAACCAATACTAAACTCCTCTAAACCCACACACCATCCAGCCCCCATAATCCAATAGAAGCTTCAATTCCAGCACTCCATTTCTCTCTCGTTACACCGACCAGCTCACTCACACACTGGTCCCATTCTGGTCCTCATTTTTAATATTTGTATTTGTTCATTTTCTGTTAAATTAATTGTTGTTTGGTGACTATTTTTCCTGTTCAATTATTAATTAATTTCTGTTAATTGATAAATATTAATAGAAATGACTGTTTCACACCTTCTATTTGGACTAGCATAAAAGTTATTATTATTATTATTATTGTTATTATTATTATTACAATTTTTATTATATTTTTTAAAAATGGTGGAGCGAGTTTAATTTGGATGAGACGTCCTGTTAATCTCATTTTTTTATAATATCTTTTCTTAAAAAAAAGGTGGAACGAGTTTAATTTGGACGAGACATCCTGTTAATCTCATTTTTTTATATAACATTTTTTTAAAAAAAAGATGGAGCGAGTTTAATTTGGACGAGACGTCCTGTTAATCTCATGTAAATATTCCGTGTTTATTCTTGTTTATTTTTGTATATTTTATAATGTCGTATGCTTTCTTTTCATGAAGAAGTTAAAATAATGATTGGATAATTATAATGCGCGCTATCATATTGAGGTAACCATTTTTATAACGGACAGTTGTGAGGTGCTAATACCTTCCTCACCTGTAATCAGACTCCCGAATCTGGAATATCATTTTTGACCAATGCTTTAATAAAAGGTTTTCCCGGTATTTTATCCTCAAAAATATTGGTGGCGACTCCCTATTTTTCTTTTTGAACCAAAAATCATTTTTGAGGGTCGGCCGTGCCGCCGTGATCCCGGTCGCGACAGATGGCGACTCCACTGAGGACTTTAGAGAGTCAAGCCAGTCAATTTGATAACGCGTGTTTTAATTAGCATATTAATTATTTAACTTCTTCTTTTATTTTATTTTCCGTCAATGTTTATATATGGTTTCTGTTTGATGTTAATATCTGTGTGATCATTGAACCCTAGGTTAGACGACTTTATTTTGTTGCTCTGTGTTTGTTCTATGTGCAGGATGAGTAAGGTACAGGTATTGAATGCCTCTTTCACACACTACACTCACAATTTGCACACACTTTTGAGTGGGACCCTATACCCGGGTCCAAACAAAACTTAAGATTAGGGGAGGTTAGTAGCGGAGCCATTTGGGATGTACTTCCTGTCCGGTTACCGTGAGAATCTCAGCTAGAGTTTGACTTATTCATGGTGCCCACACCTAGTAGACTTCCTACTATTTGTGGTGAACATCATGAGTAGGATCTTGGCTCTAGTGACCTTTAGAAAGTTTAGAATAAGCCACCTAATGCGAGGTATCACTGATAGACAAACCTTAGAACCATTAGGAGACCTTCAGAAAAATCCACCTTAAGGCACAAAAGGGGAAAACTTTACTTATACCTTTTCTCATTCTCACTTTCCCTTCTGATCCAAATTAAAGGACCACTTGCCTGTTTAGTGGATTACTTTTTCAAAAAAAATGACTTACTTTCAACTAGTGATCCTTTAATGGGCAAGTGGTCCTTTCCTTTTATATTTGCATAAGTCTCAGGATCTTGAGTTACGAATTTTCTGAATCATAAAAATATATATAAAAATCATCATTTTTAACAATGATTAGAAAATCCATAACTCACGTGATCCTTGATTTGTTGCAAGTTTTGTCAAATCGTAACTTCCCTAATACAAAATTGTTTTTAAGAAAGATACTAGGGGAGTATCAATTTGCAAAGCATGTCAGTTCCCAATGACTGATTTTTCTTTTTTTATATGTTCTCATAGGAAGCTATCAAGAGCTTAGCCAGTACCTCTGAGTGAAATATGGAAATTAACATGAGATCAGGTAGTTGTGGTAAAAATGTACCTGAGTTAAAAAAATTACTGCATGTTAAGGCTAGGAAAGTCGATACAACCAGTTTGCAAGCCTTAGGGAAGAAATTGGACATGAATCAGAAAATGGTTTTCTCAAGGAAATATGGAAGGATCCTAAAGTTGGTAGAAGTGGAGGTACAAGTCGAGGCAATTACTGCTTTGGTTCAGTTCTATGACCCACCTCTCCGTTGTTTCACCTTCTGAGACTTTCAATTGGCTCCGTCTGTTGAGGAGTTTGAACAAATTCTGGGAATGCCATTAGAAGAACAAATGCCTTATCGCCACCTTGGACGTCAAGTGAATATTGTTACCATCGCTAATGTCCTAAGGATTCACTCGGAAGTGTTAAGGAGTGCGCAACTGAATAGAAATCAGATCCTGGGGTTTGATCAGGAATATTTTGAGAAGCACATGCACCTGTTGGCTGAGAAAGGAGATTGGGAAACCTTCATGGATACCTTGGCTCTCACCATTTATGGTGTTATCCTGTTCCCTAATATTGATAATTACATAGACTATGATGCTATTGGCGTTTTCCTTGCCCGTAAGTTCAAGTCTGAAAATCCTGTCACTGCTATCTTGGCAAATATGTACTGTACCATGGACTTCTGCTATACACAAGGTGGAAAGAGAATCATTTGCTGTTTACCTGCTCTATATGTGTGGCTTACGTCGCATGTCTTCCACCAAGTCAGCAAAGTTGAATGTCCTATCTCAGATATGAAGTTATGTCAGTTAGTAGTAAAGAATGGGCGTGAATGGGCCAATAACCTGGTAGGGCTCACGGCTGATAAAGTAAGGTGGTATCCGCAATGGCTGATGGTTAACACCATAATTCACCATTGTGGAAACTACCCGAACGTTCCTCTCATGGGTACTCAGGGATGCATTAATTACAACCCTGTTATAGCCAAACGTCAGCTAGCCTATCCCTTACTTGGGCCACCCGATGAAGAATCTCTTACTTCTTTTATTATTTACTACTCAGAAGGAGATTGTACCTCTGTCATTCGGGATGTAGCAAATGCATGGAAGAAAGTCCACAGACAAGGGAAAGAACTGGGAACTCGAAGCCACGCTGTGAAGGAAGAGTATTACCAATGGGTCCTAAACAGAGTTTCCATTGTCAAGCTGCCATTCAGGAATCCCTCCTATCTCCCAACAAGCACACATGTTACCCCTCCTACCCTTGAAGAGGAGGCAATGAGAGCCAAGATAAAAGAGCTAATCGCCAAAAACAAGGAGCTAGAAAAAGACTTGCTGATATCTCAACAAGAATGTGCCCTTCAGAAAAGGGAGAATTTAGAAAGCAAGCAAACCATCAAGGAGATTGGAAAAAAGAGAAAAATCGAAAGGGATTACCTGAGTAAACAAAGTCAATGCCTCCGAACGGCTAATACTCAACTGAAAGCGAAGAACAAGCAAAGGGATACCATGTTGACTGATAAGCAGCTCTTAAGGGACATGTTGACAAAAGACAAAGAGCGCGAGCAAAATGCCTTGATGCAAAAAGAGCTTCTGCAATTGCTAGTTAGCCGATTAGAGCATCAGCTTGATAAGGTGGTAGAGGCTTGCCAACATGAGATAAATGGCGAGCGATGATGCGCGATAGATGTTGAACAAGAATGTGGTGAAGCTATCCGTGTTCTGAAAGATGAACTAACACAGCAAAATGAGGATATTCATTCATGGATGAATCGCTTCACCCACTTGGCATATTTGGCTAATGGAGTTCTGGAAGACCTCCCATTCCTACTCAAGCAAGCTGAGGGAATGGTTAATCCTTTTAACACCCCAAGAGAAATTGTGACTTTTCTTGATTACTGTAGAGAAAGGATTTGTAAAATAAGGGCCATGATTGCCCGAGCTAGGAATGGCTAATTTACTTTTTCTGCATAAAGAATAGACTAGCAGCAGTAATGTATTATTAGAATTCAGAAAGAGGGATTCTCTTATTTCTATAACTATCTCATGTTAATTTCCACTAATCACTTTTGAACAAAGTTCTGAAAAAGGTTGGAGAATACTGGCCGAGTTCCACGATCGCTTCACATACCATTTGTTTTTCTTTTACTGCTTTTATTTAATGCTTTCTTTTTAACAATTTCTTGTTCACTTCCCAGACATAACGGGTAGACATCCTTAGGCGACTAGGCTTAATACAAGACTCATGGCTGAAATGGAATAAGAAAATGAGAACTTGAGAGCTGAAGTCAATCAGCTGAAAGAGCAGATGGCTGAAATGGCCAAGCTTCTTGAAAGGAGAGTCACAGAAGGGGATTCTTCAACGGGTGCTAAAAACGCCAGACAATGATCATTCACTCCCCAACACATACAGGGTCCTGCTGGAGGGCCAAGCTCAAACCCTGCTGCGCCTCCCCTAACTATTCATGTTAGGAAATCAAACCCTGCAGACACCCAGCAACCTATCTACATAGATGAGGAAGGTAATGCCATACCTTTTCCCCCATATGGATTGCCACCTGGCTATTTCCCACCACTTCAAGAATAGCCTGATTATCAGGAAACAATCCTTTATACAGCTCAACCAAACGCTCCACCCGTCTGGGATCCTCAAACGATTCCGACCCATACACAAGCCGCGCAACCACAAGCTACCCATGCAACAACCAGACCCCATATCTTGATGCCTAATGCAAACCCAGCACATGTCGACCAACCAATTAGGGGTACTAGTCATCATGTTGCTGGAGGTCCAAGTGCTGCTGCTGCTACCCAGGAGGGAAGGTTAGAGTTCCTGGAAAGGCGTTTAAGAGAAATGGAAAGAACAAACTGGTTTGGAATGGGCAGTGCTGCACAACTCTGTCTGATTCCTGATGTTGTTATTCCCCCCAAATTCAAAATGCCTGAATTTGATAAGTATCGGGGGCTAACCTATCCGAAGAACCATCTTACCATGTACTACCAGAAGATGGCTTCTCATGCTTCCAATAACCCTCTGCTCATTCATTGTTTCCAGGATAGTCTGGCTGGAGCACCTCTAACTTGGTACAATCATCTTGAACGATCTCATATACGCTGTTGGGAAGATCTGGCAGATGCTTTCATGCAACAGTACAAGTATAATCTGGATATGGCACCAGATAGAGTACAGTTGCAAAACATGACTAAAAAGGATAGCGAGATGTTTAAAGAGTACGCCCAACGATGGCGAGAGGTAGCAGCTCAGGTTGACCCGCCTCTATCAGAGAAGGAGCTAATTTCCACATTTATTAATACACTCCAGTCACCTTTCTACGATAAGATGATTGGAAGCATTTCCTCCTATTTCTCTGACATCGTCACTATCGGAGAAAGAATAGAGAATGGCCTGAGGACTGGGAAGATTACTCGATGCTCACCAATATTTTTTAGGATAAAATACTGGAAAAACCTTTCGTTAAAGCACTGGTTATAAAAATGAAATTCCACGTTCAGGAGTCTAATTACAGGTGAGGAAGATATTAGCACCTCACAACTGTCCGTTATAAAAAAACGATTACCTCAATATGATAGCGCGCATTATAATTAACCCAATAATTATTTTAACTTCTTCATGAAAAGAAAATATATGGGACGACAAAATATACAAAAATAAACAAAAATAAACATGGAATATTTACATGAGATTAACATGACGTCTCGTCCAAATTAAACTCGTTCCACCTTTTTCTAAGAAAAGAAAATAAAAAAATGCAATAATAATAATAATTACAACTTTTACACTAATCCAAATAAAATGTGTGAATTACTCATTTTTATTAATATTTATCAATCAATAGAAATTAATTGATAATTAAAGAGGAAAATAAAGTCACTGAATAACAATTAATTCAACAGAAAATAAACAAGTACAAGTATTAAAAAAAATGAGGGGGCAAAGTGAGACCGGTGTATTGAGAAGGGACTTGGACGGTTGAGAAGGAAGGACAGATGGTGTTGGTGAGCGACGGTGTTTGTTGGAGGAGTGAGGGACGGTGTTTGTTGGAGAAGGAGAGAGGAGAGGGTATGAGAGGGGGGCTGTATGGTGTTGGTTTGAGGAAGAGAAGGTCGGTTGGTGTGGATGAGAGGGACGGACTGAGAGGAGGAAGAGAACGGTGTGGAAGAAAAGGAGAGAGGAGGAAAAGAACGGATGTGGATAAGGAGAGGAGAGGTCGGTGTGGAGAGGGGAGAGTGGGGGACTATACGGAGAGGGAAGGACGGTGTGGAGTGGGAAGGATAGATGGTGTCGGTGAGGGACGGTGTTGGGTGAGTTGGTCGGCGTTAGTGGAGGAAGGGATGGTGTTGAGGGGGTTTTTAGAGGACAGTGCTAGGTGGAGAAGGGAGGACGGTTGAGAAGGAAGGAGGATGGCGTGGAGTGAGGAGGAAAGGACGGTATTGAGTGAGGTAGAGAGGGAGAACGGTGTGGTGGTTTGGAGGAGGTTGGACAGTGAGAAGGAGGAAGAGGGACAGTATTGTACGGGTTTGAGGGGGCTGTGTGGTATGGTTTTAGAGGGAAGGGAGGACGGTTTAGAGAGGAGAAGGAGGTTGGGACGGTGCTGTGAAAGGAGAGAGGGCTATTAGATAAAGTGAGGGTATCTCTTCTCTCTAAAATGCTTCAGAGTCTTCTTCTCCATGAATACTTCTTGCCTCTTCTCAAATGAAAGCTTCTGCCCATCTCTTCTCTTTCGTTGGGGTACTTATAGGAGTCCCCAAATGTGCATGATTGCTTAGACAGCCTGGCTCTTGACAACCGAATGGAGGCTGGTGGGAATTTTTTATGGTTTCTTCCTTTGTCTTGTTGCCAGCCGCCCTTTGAAATTAGCAAATCAACTTGGACAGTGTGTTGGAAACAGCCTGGATCTTGACAAAGGAGGCTGGTGGGAATTCTTTATCATTTTCTTCCTTCGTCTGGTAGTGAGCCGCCTCCCATAATTCAAGGATCCACTGATGAGTGCCTATTTTATGATTAAATTCATGGCTCAATTAGAACCATTTTTTGAATAACTTAACAAAATTGATAAATAATTGAGCATGATTTTGATCATAAAGGGAGTATTAAGAAAAGAAGCTTGAAATTTGAAAATCAGTGAACAAAGTGACAAAAGCCTTGAAGAAACAAAGAGCATCAAGCAAAGGACACTCGAGCGTGGTACACTACACGCCTGAGCGTGAAGGAAACAAAAGCCTACGTTGCCCATGCACCCAAGTGAAACAATGAGGAACACACCAACAGCCCCTCACGCTTGAGCGTGAGCCTGAGCTCGCTCAAGCGTGACTTCATGCATGACTGGCGCTCAAGCGTGGAACCATGGAGCTCAAAGCGTGACTGAATTGAATTAAGGAACAGCATCAGGGGCATCTCACGCTCAAGCGTGATAAGGAGCCGCTTGGGCGTGACCTCGATCCCGCTTGAGCGTGGCTTGAGCGTGGAACACATCTGTGGGGATAGAGGAGCTCGCTTAAAGCGTAACATGCCCAGCTTGAAGCGAAGGATCAAGCATATGCTGAACAAAGGAACCACGCTTAAGCGTGGACGAGGAAGCTCAAGCGCAAGACTATTAAAAAGCTTCAGAGCCCTTCACGCTTGAGCGTGACCATCAAGCTCAAGCGTGACTCACACAGCGTGGGCTTCTTAATTCTTTATTCACCCGTAATGCGATGCAAACTCATCCACTTTCTGCTGTTTCCACCAGTCTCTGAAAGATGCCGCATGGGTTCTACGCAAGTGGGTAAGAGAAGCTGAGCCAAAAACTCCTATAAAGCAAGCTGCAAACAGGGCATCATCATCATCAATCTCCTATCACATCATACATCATTTCATCCTCTGTATTTTTCATTTCACACTTTCCATTTTCTGTATTCATTCCTTTGATGGTGAAAATGCAAGGCATGAGTAACTAATCTCCCTTATGGGATTAGCTGTAATCCATTCAACACTAAAGTAATGCTGCTGTAAGTTTTCATTTAGTAATGAGATTTGATAAGTTGCTGTATTTCCTTCTGCGTTTAATGCTTGAAAGTACTTGATCACTATTTTCTTGTTCTAAGTTTTCTTGAGTATGCTGGGAAGTGACTTTTGAAAGCAGACCCTGAAAGAAATGCTTGTTGTGAGTAGGTAGCCAGGGATGGCGTCTAACGCAACAAACGTCAAAACAATCGATCGATAATGCTGGAATGGTTTCCAAAGTGACTGAGGGATCAGCGGTTTGGAAATCATTCTTATGAATTTTGTAGTCGAGGGATCGATGCAAATGACTTTGATTGTGACGTAGAACTTATCTTTTCGATTTACTTATATGGAAACTTATGCAGCTTACAGAGGTGACGATGTGATGAAGCCAATCCCTGTTTTACAAAACTGATTTTTCCAACCTCATTTACTGTCATCTTTTCAACAATATTATTCTCTATTATTCTGTTACTTGCTGTTTTTCATTGAACAACATTCACAACAAACCCAAACAAAAACTTTCTGCCAAATCAATTCAAACTAAAGTCTTCATTCTAGCACCTCCTCAGTGGAACGACAACTATACTGTATTACAACTTCTGTGTTTAAACTTGGCACATCCATTTCATTGAGTTCATATTATACAAACTTGATTTTCTCTCAGTGAACTCAATATAATCAAAACACTTACCAAGTTTTGGCACCGCAGCCGGGGAGGTGATTAAGTTTGAATATTTTAGCATTGAATTGACAAGACAGTGTAAATAAACTTGTTTGTAATTTGTTTTTTATTTTTTTAACCTTGCTACTTTGAGTTCTTGATTTATGATCTTGAGAGGACAGGGTACAAAAGAACAACTTGCATTTGATCCTGAGATAGACAGGTTCCTCAAGAAAATCAAGAAAGCCAAGCAGAACTTCCACATAGGACAAACTTCCTCTGTTACAATGGAGGACAACAGCAATAATCAAAACCCACCAAGGAGAACACTTGGAGACTATGCTTTACAGCAAGGGCCAAGACATTTCTCAAGCATTGCAATTCCAAACACTGTCAGAGCACTAGAAATGAAACCAACATTTTTGAGTTTGATTAGTTCACATCAATTCCATGGAATGTCCAGTGAAGATCCGTACACTCACTTGGCCACATTCTATGAATTGGTTGGAACCATGGGATTTGACCAAGATATTATTGATGCTGCATATTTAAGACTATTTCCTTTCTCTTTAGCAGGAAAAGCAAAGGAGTGGTTACAATCTCATCCAAATCAAAGTTTAAATAGCTGGAACATAGTTGAAGAAAAATTTCTACAAAGGTTCTTTCCTCCATCTAGATTCATCAAGGCCAAATCAGATATTACAACATTTAGACAAGGCCAAGATGAACCTTTTTGTGAGGCATGGGAACGCTTTAAATCACTGCTCAGAAAATGCCCAAACCATGGACTTGAAGATATTGCACAACTTAATATTTTTTACAGTGGTTTAAGGGCTGACACTAAAATGATTTTAGATGCAGCAGCAGGAGGAACAATGATGACAGTGGATGCTGACCAAGCCACAAGGATAATAGAAGCTTTATCCTCAACAGACTACCAAGCTCAACATGATCGTCAGCAAGTTCAAAGGAAAGGAGTTCTTGACTTAAACACCACATATGCCATCTTAGCACAGAACAAAATTCTGACCCAACAATTAGAAGCATTGACCAAAAAGATAGCCAATCTTCCACAACAATTACATGCAGTACAATTATCACAACCAGGGCAACAACAAATGCCTACAAAATGTAACTTTTGTGGAGGAGATCATCTCAATGAGAACTGTGGCTCACAAGAAGCAACTGTATACTTCATGAACAACCAAGGAAGGTCTGGTAATTTCAATTCAAATTTTTCTAACCAACCGTTTTAGGGATGGAGAAGTAACCAAAACCAAGGATGGAAGCAAGAGCCCAGCTCTTCAAATAAACCATATCAAAATAATGGTCCTACTTTGGTGGAGAGAACTTCTAGATTAGAGGACACCTTGGAAAAATTTATGCAAACTTCTTTAGCAAGTCAAAAGAACAATGAGGCATCACTTAGGAACTTGGAAACACAATTGGGACAACTAGCCCAACAACTTGCTGAAAAACAGAAGCCTCAGTATGGAGCAAACACTGAAACAAACCCAATAGAGCATTGCAAGGCTGTAACCACACTGACTGAGGAAATAACTGAGGAAGAAGATGGACATGATGCTATCACACATGAAGCAGTACCTTATAACACCAAAGATCCAGGGAGTTTTTCTATTCCCGTTACTATTGGAAATCTTTCAAAAAGTAAAGCTTTATTAGATCTTGGTGCTAGTGTAAATTTGATGCCATTATCCACACTTAAAAGTATAGGGGATTTTTTAGTGAAGCCAACAAACATGACTTTAAAAATGGCAGATCAATCAATAAAAACCCCTTATGGTATTGCTGAAAATATTGAGGTCAAAGTTGATAAATTTGAATTTCATGAGAACTTTGTTGTCATAGATATGGAGGAAGATTCTGAAGTTCCTCTAATACTGGGGAGACCATTCTTGAAAGCAGCCAAAGTCATCATAGATGTGGATGACAGAAAAGTAAAAATTCGAGTGCAAAAAGAACAAGCTGATTTTGCTATTGAAGGTGCACTTGAAAAACAGAAAGGAAGAAAGCCAAGGCCTGACTTAGGCAAGGAGGTGGAAAAACTCAACACTCTCATTCACCAACTCCATGACCCATATTGAAAAATCTATCAGGCGTCGAGCTAATGACGTTAAACAAGCGCTTATTGGGAGGCAACCCAATCTTTTGTGTTTTATTTCTTTGAAAATTTTTCATTTTAAAAGTTTCTGTTTACCTTGTAGAAGAGTATCAAACGAAGGCAAACAAAACTGGAGCTGGAAGTTGAATTCAGAGAGACATGAGGACATCACCACGCTCAGGCATGGATAATCTAGCTTAAGCGAGCCAAGGTAAGTCCTAAACCATCCTCATCAAGCTTAAGCGTGAGAGTCAAAAGCGTGGCACCTCTGCAAAAGGAATTTTCAACAAAATAAACCCGATCTCGCTTAAGCGTGACCTTTTTCGCTTAAGCGAAAGGACCTGGACAGCAATCAGAGGCTAACACGCTCAAAGCAAGACCCCTGCGCCCAAGCGAGAAATTAAATCAGGCATCAGGTGGTTGATCACGCTCAAGCGTGATACTTTGGCGCTCAAGCGCAACATCCCTACGCTCAAGCTTGCCAAACATGCGCTCAAGCGAGACATTGAATAGAGCATCAGGTATTAAAACTTTGTTGCATGCTCAAGCGAGATAAAAACCAGCCTGAGCGAGGAAAGCATACCTTGGAGCAATGCCCACACGCTCAAGCGTGATAAACCTGCGCTCAAGCGCGAAACTCTTACGCCCAAGCGTGACAAAAACACGCTCAAGCGTGAAGTTTTCATTCTCAAACTTTGCATCCAGGCCGATCACGCTCAAGCGTGGTTATATTGCGCTCAAGCGTGGAACTTTCACGCTCAAGCGTGACATCATGGCGCTCAAGCGTGAGAATGCAAAACAGCCCCTGATGCTAATAAATGCAGAATTTTGAAACTGCCCACTCTCTCACTCACATAACCGTTCAACAACCTTCTGACTCTCTAAGTTTTGTAACCTCCCTCTCTTCTCCAATAATTGTCTTTTCATCTCATAAGTCACACTTTTATTTTGCAAACCATTCTCTCTTGCACTTTCGGATCCTTCCAGGTAACTGCTGCACTATCCTCTTTTTGAATTTCAAAGCATTAGACTACTGTGTAGGGAGAATTGATACATTTCTTTTGAGAATATACTGAAGCCTTTAAACAACTTCTTCCTGTTTTTTTTATGAATGCTATGATCTATGCTTGGTTGTTTCTGAATTGTTTAGAGAAAGACGTTCAAGCTTTGCTCTTGTATTTCAAATTCTTTGTAATGCATGACCCTTTTCTGTTTCACATTCCTTTAATGCATGCTGAATGTTTGATAAAAGTACTGAAAGGAAGTATCTTAAGTGCAAAATGGTTCTTAACTTTCTTGCAGATGGCCAGAACCAAGCAAACTGCACCAACTCCCCCTGCCACCACTTCCCCAAAAAGGAGTTCCCGAAAGAACAAGGGAAAAAGACCACGAACAGATGAACAAGATGATGCTCCAAGATTCAGGAAGCAAGGCAACAGCAAGCGGTATGAAGACATCTCAAATTGGACATTCATACCAGAAAGGAAAGTAGACTTGGCCTTGGGAGAATGCGATGCCTTCCTGCAGATCATAAGAAGGAGAAATTGGTTAAAAGTATATTACCCAAGGGAGAAATTTGACCCTGAAGTGGTAAGAGAATTCTATGCAAACGCCTGGATAAGAGATGGAGGGGGGGAACGAAAAACCTATGTGCGGGGTACCTGGCTCTCATATGACAGAGACACAATCAATTTCTACTTGGGGAACATCATGACCTTAGGAGAAGGGGAAATCTGCGAATATGCTGCCATGGTTGCAAGGAACCAGTTCATTGCCACACATGACCTTAAAGCCGCTATTTGTGTTCCAGGACACCACTTTCAAATGGGGCAAGGGGAGACACCACTGAGAGTTTTAAGAAAGGACATGACTACTATTGCTCAAGTTTGGACTTCCTTCTTATTAGCTAACATAGCACCTAACGCTCATGTCTCTGATTTGATTTTTAGTAGGTGTTATCTCCTATACTGCATTCTGAGAGAGGACATCTCTATTGATCTAGCCCAAGTACTATCGGATGAAATCCACAAGTTTGTGATTTCTGACCAGAAGTATTCCCAGGCAGGTCAAAAGGTAAAAGGGAGTCTTGGTTTTCCTACCTTTATCACTGATTTTTGTGCAGCTCATGGTGTTGAGGTATAAGACCTCAAACCAATCAGGCCTTCCATAGACAAACGCTTCATTGAGCGTTACTGCAGTAATCCAGCACTCCCTGCAACTGATATACCTCCTCCACATGCCTCACAAGCAGCACAGCAAGCATTCAGCACTGCACCTGCCCACCCCCCCTCAGCACAGAAGCCAACCTGATTTTACAAGGCATTCACATCCTGAAAGTTCAAAACAGCCATCTCATGGCCCAGCAGAACGCTCAGCATAGAGGTTTGTTACATGTTCACAATGGCCTTTATCATAGCATTCCTGCAGGTCAACACAATCCATGGATGCCACCTGCCCAGTTTGAGGCCCTGCTTGCTTGGCCTGGGGATAGGCCTCCTTTTGTGGGGGGAGGTGAAGCTACACAGGAGGATAGGCCAGGAACTTCTACTCAGGGACCTCCAGAAAGAGACTTGGGAACAGAGGAGGACTCATCCGAGGAAGAGTGAAACTTTTTAATGCTTTCAGTTCTTGACAATTAAAATTGCTACTTAGTTTGACAATTTATAGCTTACTTTATCTTTAGTACAGCACACTTTAGAATTGCTTGAGATTATCTGCTTGTGATTATTCTTATCTGCTTGTGATTATTCTTGTTTGCTTGTGATTATTTCTGTTTTGGTGATTAAGACTTTGAACATTTTTGAAAACCCCAACCAAAGATTTCATTTTTTGAACAAAGAAAAGTTTCTAAGCAGCAGAATGTTTTTAGACAACAACACTGATTCTTTTTTTTAGGCAAAATGACTTAATTAAGAACCAAGGAACTGGAATGCATGTACTTTTGCTTGTTTACATGACTTGAACCCTTTTCTGTTAGAATAAGGAAGTAATCAGTGAGAAATCTAAACACTTGAGAGCCTCATTTGAATTTGTTAAATTAGCATTGACTGATTTTCTAATTAACCTTTTTTCTTAAGAAACAAGCAAGGAAATGATAAGGCAATTTTTGAAAACATAGTTAGCCAAGAGCCAAAAAGCTACCCTGAAAAAAAATCCGATTTTTGGTAGCCCATCTTTGAGCCATAAAAGCATAAAATTTTTTTTTCTCTCTTCCCTGAGCTAAACATAAAAGCAAAAATCCTATCTTACCTGCATGTTCATCTTAAAAAAAGAGCATAAAATATTTTTCTCAAAAGAAGATGAATCAAATGGAGGCAGTAGAAGAAAATACAGAAAGAATAAGTAAGCTCTCCAAAGATTGTATAAAAGAGCTGGAGTAAAACAAAAGAAAAATCTGAAGTTTCAATGCAGAGAAAGAGCCTTCTAAATTAACCAAAAACACTTATGCTCTTCTTTAAAACATGCGTTTTGAAACCTAGAAAAACCAAAAGTTTCTTGTTAACCCAGCCTCATTACACCCTTAAAAGACCTTTTGATCCTTGCTATTCATTTGAATTTTGGTTTTACTAGAAATGACGGCCAATGTTAACGGAGCAGTTCTAATGATGGATGAGCGAAACAGACACATGGTAAGAAATAATGAGAAATTCTATATTCTTACAGCAATGGGTTACATGCTTTATGAATAAGGTAATGGTGCATTACATTTTAAGGAATTGGTATTAAGAAAATCATTTGCCGAGACATTAGCTCAGATTATTGCCTTTTAAACTTTTGTCTGCAACAGAAACTCAGATTTTTGAAATGCTTGGTTCCCTTTCCAAATCTTCTTTTTACTTGAGGACAAGCAAAAAATCTAGGTTGGGGAGAGTTTGATGAGTGCCTATTTTATGATTAAATTCATGGCTCAATTAGAACCATTTTTTGAATAACTTAACAAAATTAATAAATAATTGAGCATGATTTTGATCATAAAGGGAGTATTAAGAAAAGAAGCTTGAAATTTGAAAATCAGTGAACAAAGTGACAAAAGCCTTGAAGAAACAAAGAGCATCAAGCAAAGGACACTCGAGCGTGGTACACTACACGCCTGAGCGTGAAGGAAACAAAAGCCTACGTTGCCCATGCACCCAAGTGAAACAATGAGGAACACACCAACAGCCCCTCACGCTTGAGCGTGAGCCCGAGCTCGCTCAAGCGTGACTTCATGCATGACTGGCGCTCAAGCGTGGAACCATGGAGCTCAAAGCGTGACTGAATTGAATTAAGGAACAGCATCAGGGGCATCTCACGCTCAAGCGTGATAAGGAGCCGCTTGGGCGTGACCTCGATCCCGCTTGAGCGTGGCTTGAGCGTGGAACACATCTGTGGGGATAGAGGAGCTCGCTTAAAGCGTAACATGCCCAGCTTGAAGCGAAGGATCAAGCATATGCTGAACAAAGGAACCACGCTTAAGCGTGGACAAGGAAGCTCAAGCGCAAGACTATTAAAAAGCTTCAGAGCCCTTCACGCTTGAGCGTGACCATCAAGCTCAAGCGTGACTCACACAGCGTGGGCTTCTTAATTCTTTATTCACCCGTAATGCGATGCAAACTCATCCACTTTCTGCTGTTTCCACCAGTCTCTGAAAGATGCCGCATGGGTTCTACGCAAGTGGGTAAGAGAAGCTGAGCCAAAAACTCCTATAAAGCAAGCTGCAAACAGGGCATCATCATCATCAATCTCCTATCACATCATACATCATTTCATCCTCTGTATTTTTCATTTCACACTTTCCATTTTCTGTATTCATTCCTTTGATGGTGAAAATGCAAGGCATGAGTAACTAATCTCCCTTATGGGATTGGCTGTAATCCATTCAACACTAAAGTAATGCTGCTGTAAGTTTTCATTTAGTAATGAGATTTGATAAGTTGCTGTATTTCCTTCTGCGTTTAATGCCTGAAAGTACTTGATCACTATTTTCTTGTTCTAAGTTTTCTTGAGTATGCTGGGAAGTGACTTTTGAAAGCAGACCCTGAAAGAAATGCTTGTTGTGAGTAGGTAGCCAGGGATGGCGTCTAACGCAACAAACGTCAAAACAATCGATCGATAATGCTGGAATGGTTTCCAAAGTGACTGAGGGATCAGCGGTTTGGAAATCATTCTTATGAATTTTGTAGTCGAGGGATCGATGCAAATGACTTTGATTGTGACGTAGAACTTATCTTTTCGATTTACTTATATGGAAACTTATGCAGCTTACAGAGGTGACGATGTGATGAAGCCAATCCCTGTTTTACAAAACTGATTTTTCCAACCTCATTTACTGTCATCTTTTGCACAATATTATTCTCTGTTATTCTGTTACTTGCTGTTTTTCATTGAACAACATTCACAACAAACCCAAACAAAAACTTTCTGCCAAATCAATTCAAACTAAAGTCTTCATTCTAGCACCTCCTCAGTGGAACGACAACTATACTGTATTACAACTTCTGTGTTTAAACTTGGCACATCCATTTCATTGAGTTTATATTATACAAACTTGATTTTCTCTCAGTGAACTCAATATAATCAAAACACGTATCATCCACTTGGACAGTGGGAATCCAAATCAGCATGTGGAAATCCGAGAGAGGATGACTCGGATTAGCCTCTCAGTGGGTATTCATCCAGAGTGGGAGTCAATTCCGAGAGGAATGAATGTTCTCCCATAGAAAACCGAATGGGAATTGATCTTTGAGTATAAAAGAAACGAGTAAGAATCCTTCTATAACAGACCGAGTGGGGATCAATTTGAGAGGAATGAATGCTTTCCTAAGGAAGGCCGAGTGAAAGCTTTGCTCGGTGTTGCTCTGCTGGTCAGCGTTGAGTTGCTGTCAGGAGCTGGACGAGCAAAATAATTCTGGTTGAAACATTCAGTCGGAAACGAGTGAAAAGTGACTCGGAAATGATTGAAAAGTGGCTCACTCGGTGTTGACTGAAGAGTGGTTCATTCGGTGTTGTCTGAAGAGTGATTCCCATTCACGCTTGAGCGTGTTAAACTCGCTTGGGCGAGCACATTCCAAGAGCTAACATTATGCCTCCCGCTTGAGCGAGACTCCTTCGCTTAAACGAGATTATGGCCTCCAAGTTTCTCGCTCGAGCATAACCAAAGTCGCTTGAGCGAAAGACCTTTGCTAAATCAGAATTGCTTCAATCAGAAGCACTCAATCGGAACTGTTTAAGTGATTCACTCGGAGATCATTTGCTCGGAAGTAGAATTGCTTGGAGCATTCGACCGGAATTGCTTAAGTGATTCACTCGGAGATTGTTTGCTCGGATTTGCTTGGTAGTATCACGGTTTGAAGTACTCAATCGGAGTTGCTTCAATTGGAGGAGTTTTGTTCGGCAGTGCTTCTGCTTGAAGCATTCATTCAGCTCCTCTGCTTGATTCAGTCAGTATTTCAAAATATTTTACTCGGCATCTCAGCACCATTCTTTCTTTGACTTAAGACTGATTCAATCCTGAAGTAAATTTCACTCGGAAACACATCACTTGGATTGAATCACTCGGAGAAATTTTTGGTCGGATACATGGCTCGGGAGTGAGTCAATCGGACGCATTCATTATCCTTGCCTTTCACTCAGAATTGTTTTATTTGTGCATCAACCCGCTCGGATGTACAATTGGGAGTCGTCCTTGTTTCTTCAATCAGAATGGAACTTTCAACTCAGCTCGGGATGTACAATTGGACCACTCGGTGTATTCACTTAGGAATCGGACTTGCTTTTCATTCAGAATTTGGCCTCAACCGTCAATCAACCCATTCGGACTTACACACTCAGGAGTTGGTCTTTTTTTTCACTCAGAACTTTGGAGCTTGATAGAATCTGGTCGGTAGAAGCGTTCTTTCCAGATCAGTGCTTTGCTTCGCTCGGAATGCACCTCTCGGAGATCTGTTCTTATTCAACAAGTGTTCTTTTGGAGTACAGTGTTTCTTTATTCGGAATCAACTCACTCGGGGATCTTTGATTCGGAAATAATTGTGCCCAGAAAAAGTACCTATCCCGAATCAGATTTGTCTTCATTTAGCATCCCTTCACTCGGAGAATAGCTTTGGGCACTATTTATTCAAGGTCAGTCCTTTTTTCCCACTCGGATTGGTTTGCAGTCGGACAGCTACCACTCGGATTCACCTCTAACAGGGACATATTTCTTCAAGGTCAGCCATTTGTCACTCGGAATGGCTTTGATAGGGAAGCTTCCACTCAGATTCTACTCCAACAGTGAAGTATTCCACTCGGCAACGCTCGATTCTGCTTGGATTTAATCATTCTGAGTCAGATTTGTTTTCAATCAGAAAGGTTCCAGTCGACAATCAACCCTTCAGATGCATTCGCTCGGAGTCAGCTTTGTTTTTAATCAGAAGGGTTTCAGTCGGAGATTATTCACTCGGATATATTCACTCGGAACTGACTTTGGGAGTTGGTCTTATCTTCCAATCAGAATGATTTCACTCATCATCCAATCATTCGAATTCATTCACTCGGCATCGGTCTCATCTTCCAATCAGAATTTGGAATTCAGCTTCAACAATGCTTCCCACTCAGATGTGTTCATTTAGGAGTAATCAGAATTTGGATTGACAATCTTCCTTTCGGATTCATTCGGAGTCGGCCTTGTTTTCACTCGGATGTGCTTTCCTTGAAGTCTTCATTCAGGCTTAATTTTCATTCAGACTGGCTTTATTCGGGAATGTATCCAATCGGTAAGTATTCATTCAAAGACAGTACCTTTTTCATTCAGTGGTTTCAATCGGGAATCCTTCACTCGGAAACACCCGGAGACAATTCACTTGGCAATGTCTCACTCGGAGACTCCTTACTCGGAAATGATCATTCCGAGTCATTCTACTCGGAAATGACAATAAAGAGCCTTTTTCTCGTTCGAAATTAACTCACACTAGGAACCCATTCAGAGACTTGTCATTCGGAAATGATCATTCGGACATAAGGAAGTCTTTGCTTTGTTTGGAAGTAACCCTCTCGGAAGCAATCCACTCGGAAACTATCAGTCGGAGACATCCCAGTCGGAATTTCACACAGTAACGGCTGACTCGGATATGTCACTCGGTAACAGGTATTTTCACTCGGAAATAGCCTTCTTCACTCGGAAATAACCATTTTTCACTCGGAAATCATCATTCTGAGCCATTCTACTCGGCAGATCATTCAGAAATGAAGCCCAGTCCTCTCAGAATCCTTTCTATTTGGGTCGGACCGAAAGAGGTGTTCACAGATGCCCCTCTTTACTTCTTTTTCATAAGAGAAACAGGAAGCTTTCTGTGTTTTTGAAGTGAAAAGGAAGTAAAGATATGAACACCGATGTAGGGACCAAGTGGGACCTCTCGATAGGTATGGCGTCTGAGTTGTTGTGACCTTTTCCTCTTTTCCACATCTGTCTCTCTCTCTTTTTTTCCTTTTTCTCTCTTTTTTTTGTTTTGTTTTTTTTGTTTTTTTTGTTGTTTGTTTGTTTGTTTGTTTTTTTTAGTTCTGAATGAACCGGGAAAAATTCTTTCAGTTAACAGGAGGTGAGAAGATCGAGATTGATCCCCGGTAGACTGGAAAGTAAAGGGTGCCTGCATAAGCGACTGGAAAATAAAGGGTGCCTGAATAGGCGACTGGAAAGTAAAGGGTGCCTGAATAGGCGAACGGAAAGTAAAGGGTGCCTGAATAGGCGAATGGAAAGTAAAGGGTGCCTGCATAGGCGAACGGAAAGTAAAGGGTGTCTGCATAGGCGAACAGAAAGTAAAGGGTGCCTGCATAGGCGAACGGAAAGTAAAGGGTGCCTGAATAGGCGAACGGAATATAAAGGGTGCCTGCACAGGCGAACAGAAAGTAAAGGGTGCCTGAATAGGCGAACAGAAAGTAAAGGGTGCCTGAATAGGTGAACGAAAGGTAAAGGGTGCCTGCATAGGCGAACAGAAAGTAAAGGGTGCCTGAATAGGCGACTGGAAAGTAAAGGTTGCCTGAATAGGCGAACGGAAAGCAAAGGGTGCCTGAATAGGCGACTGGAAAGTAAAGGGTGCCTGAATAGGCGAACGGAAGGTAAAGGGTGCCTGCATAGGCAAACAGAAAGTAAAAGGTGCCTGAATAGGTGAACAGAAAATAAAGGGTGCCTGAATAGGCGAACAAAAAGTAAAGGGTGCCTGCATAGGCAAACAGAAAGTCAAGGGTTCCTGAATAGGCGAACAGAAAATAAAGGGTGCCTGAATAGGCGAACGAAAAGTAAAGGGTGCCTGAATAGGCAACGGAAAGTAAAGGGTGCCTGCATAGGCGAACAGAAAGTAAAGGGTGCCTGAATAGGCAAACAGAAAATAAAGGGTGCCTGAATAGGCGAACGGAAAGTAAAGGGTGCCTGAATAGGTGAACAGAAAGGAAAGGGTGCCTGAATAGGTTGACGGAAAGTAGAGTGTGGGGTTGACCCTCGGTTGAAAGGGAATGCAGAGATTGGGGGAGCTAACAGGATGTCTCGTCCGAATTAACTCACTGGACTTAAAGGCTCGGGGTGATGCCCCGGTTTGACATGACTGAAGGTTCTTAGGGAATTGCTCCCTGAATAAAAGAGAGTGATCCTGGGGTGATGCCCCAGTTTGACATGATTCGAAGGAACCTTAGGGAACTGCTCCTTGACTGAAAGAGAATGAACCTGGGGTGATGCCCCAGTTTTTGAAGGAATCTTGGGGAATTGCCCCCTTGACTGAATAGATCTGGGCTGATGCCCCAGTTTGAGATGGTTTGGAGGAGCCTTGGGGAACCACCCCTTGACTGGAACAGAAGAAATCTGGGGAGATGCCGCAGTTTGAGTTGTTTTGGAAGTGTAGTTCCACTGGGGAAGAATTTGGTGATTCGGGGTACTACCCCTGATTGAGAATGGAAAATTTAGGGTCCATCGGGGAAGAGATCTTGAGAAGTGCCAGCTTTGGCGATCGATTCCACTGGGGAAGAGAATTTGAGAGATGCTGATTTTGGAGTTGAGCGGGAGACTTTGAAGATTGCCAACTTTGGCGATTAAGGAGAAAGAAACTTCGAAAGGTGCCAGCTTTGGAGATTGAAGAGGAGACTTTGAAAATTACCAACCTTGATTAAGGAGGAGAGGATTGAGGATTGCCAACTTTGGCGATTAAGGAGGAAACCTTGAAAGGTGCCTGCTTGGGCGATGGAGGAAGAAACCTTGAAAGGTGCCAGCTTTGGTGATCACGGTTCCATTGGGGAATGTATGGCAGGCCCACCAGAGGAGAAAATTCTAGAAAATGTCCCAGTTTGGGACATTTTAATGAGGGTAACTCCATTGGGGAAAGTGTCTTCCTATTGGGGAAGGATTGATAGTTCGGGGTACTGCCCCTTGATTGGGAAGGGAAAATCTGGGATCCACCTGGTATGTGTGGATTTACCGAGAGAAGTGTGCTGGTACCCTTTAGGGAGAGTTCTTCTAAGCCTGATTAGAAAAGTGTTCTTATTATTAGGGGGAAGAAAATGATCTGAATTTTTGGATCACCGGGAGAGAGTTTGGTGATTCTGCTAGGGGAGAGAATTTTGCTGGAAACTATCCTTGGGCTTGGGAAGGAACACGTTTGACTGTCAGAATGTATCGAGTAGATCCCTTGGAATGGAGTTTGAAAGGTGTCAACTTTGACAGTCGAGAAAAAGACTTCGAGAAGTGCCAACTTTGACGATCTAAGGAAGAAGTTCTGAGAAGTGCCAACTTTGGCGGTTGAAGAAGAGATTTTGAAAAATGCCAACTTTGGCGATTTGGGGAAAGAATTATGAGATGCGCCAACTTTGGCAGTTGAAGAAGAGATTTTGAGCAGTACCAACCTTGGCAATTTAAGGATTCTGAGGAGTGCCTGCTTTGGTGGTTTGAGGAAAGGATTCTAAGGAGTGCCTGCTTTGACGATTTGAGGAAGGGACTTGAAGGACTTGATTGAGGTGTCAATATCTGACATGACTGTCTGTGATAATAACCTGCAGAAAAAAGGGTAAGTAATGCAAAGATAAATTCAAAAACTAGGTAGGTCCTGTGAAACCGCGACCCTTAGGATAACTCATGGACAGAGGAGAATGCAAGAGGCGATCATAGCCTTGAAGCGCGTGCCTAGCTGAGTCTTCATGATGATGGCCTAAGACGAGGTCGAGTAGTGGGAGCGTCCTGTTCCTCACGACTTTAAATGTTCACCATTCTTTCATTTTACTTTTAAAAAAAAATACAATGTTTCATCAAATCAATGCAATTCATAACACGTATCGAAAAAAGGGATTCATGTATGTCAAACAGAATACAGAGAATGGACAACGGGGAAATAGATGGGATGAAATAAAGTCACGTAGGACAGGTCAAGGCCAGGGGAAACAGGGAAGGTTCAAGGATCCTCCAGTGAATTCCTGAGACTAGTGAGAACCTTAATCCCACGTCGCGACCTCAAGTACATCGTTCAACTCTGCCTTTGAGAGGGTAGTTTGACCATGGTCCATATGCCTCAGTTTGCACGTTTTGCATTGGTAACTTTAGTTACTCTGCCGAAATCTTGACCCTAATTTTACTTGAGCCGCCTTTTTCAGGTTTTCAACTCACCGGGTTGCTCTAACTTTTGCCTAGGCCGCCCTTTCAGGTTTTCAGCCTGGTGAGCTTTTCATTTCCTTTATAATGTGTTTTTTTCTTTCTTGTTTATTTTTGGCTGTATCCTTTACAGTAAAAACGTTGAAACTGATCACACTCTAGTTGAGTCTGCCTAACCTTTTGTTTGGATCCTTTAGGGAACTGATATCATCTCAAATAGGAGACTCTACTCCTTATGCCATGTACCCAAGGAAATATTGGTGAGTCTTTTGGCATCAATGAGAGGGAATTACTTTTGAATCATCATTTTGACCTTTATTCTCTTTTTCTTTTTTCTTTTTTTTTCATTTTCCATTTCTTTTTGTTCGCTCTCTTTTTTTGTTATTTTTGTTATTTTTGTTTTTTTTAATCCCCTTAATGACGCAATGACTCAATCTGACAGACTATTTCCTTGGCTACATAGGCATGAGGAATGGCGCACTCTTTAGGGTTGAGGTGTTGATGACGACAAGAATGCAAGTTCTTGGCCTAACGACATTCATCCCCCTTATACAGAAAATGACAGCTTGCTCGATGATCTGGAGGTAACCAGCTTGCCCTACTTGGCACATGCACTGGACTCCAACCCCGACTCTATTTTTCTTTTTTTTCTTTTTTTGTTTTTTTTCTTTTTGTGCTTTTTTATGCTTTTTTTTCTAGCAAAGTCTCCCTCAATTGTGTCTGCATTTGTAGGTATCAGCAATTTACCTCTATCTATATTGGTGACTGTTGAAGTTTCTTTAAATGACTGGCCTACCACTTGTCCAATTTGGGAGTTGGCCATGTTGTCATTCCATAGATTCCTTCCACGTCCTGAAACAAAATTACTAATGCTTTCTGATAGATTTCCCCCGTGATTCCTTCAGTTGTTCTTGACTTAGGGGTATTCTTTAACCTCTTGTTCTAACAATCTCGTTAACTTGTGCGGTGGCTCACAGGTTTCCCTTACCTTCTTCGTCGGCATAGTCGACTGGGTAATCGAAATCGTGAAGCGTGATTGTGATTTCACTAGTCTCAAGAGGATGATTTTTGGATCTGCAATTTAGTGTGTTATGGCAAAATAAAGAAGAGAAAGGAAAAGCAAGTTAAAGATAATGAGTCAAAAGTAAGGATAAAGGGATGAGAATTTTTTGAATTTCGATACGCATTTATTGATTAACTGGTAAAACAAGTTTTTTTTTCGCCCTTATTACATGAAAAATCCCAAAGCCTTAGGCATAGCAGAGGGATAAACAAGACTTTGAGGCAATGGTAAATTATTTTGGTGAATCATTTAAAATCGAAGGGAGTTCGACAGCCTCCCTATTACTGAGCTCTTGGTCCAGCGGGCAAGCGATCACCAAATCAGTATTATCATCAAAACCATCTTCAATATCGGCCACCATGGCATTAAATTTTGAACCTCCATGATTGGGCAGGGGATTTGTGGTCACGTTAGGGCTCCCTTCCCGAAAATTAATCCAGTCGGCTTTGATCAAATCTCTCACTTTATATTTCAAAGCCATGCAATTTTCTGTAGAAAGCCCTGGTGCCCTAGCATGGTAATCACAATGAGCGTTTGGGTCATACCCCGTTGGGTAAGGAGGTTGCAACGGCCTCATGGGGCATGGAGCTACTAGACCCTTTTGAACGAGGATTGGTAAAAGTTCGGTATATGTTATGGGAATTGGATCGAACTGCACAGGGGTGCACTCATTGTTGGGGTTTCTCGTATTCTGATTATGATCAGGTGGTCGAATCGCTTGTTGCAGATTATTATATGGCATGGGTTGTGGCATTGGTGCTCTTACCATAGGCGGACGGAAGTGGGGAGTATAAGCTGTCGGGCCCTGAGCGGCAGTGGCCACATAAGGATTGGGAGCTTGAATCATGGTAGGGGCAAATGGTCTTGGTGGAGCTGTCTTTTGATTAGAAGAGATGGCGTTAGTTTCTCCATCCCTTCTCCCAGACGCCGGCTTTCTGGTCATGCTTGCCCCAGATGGGCCCTGAGTGATCTTTCCTGTTCGTATTCCGCTCTCTACCCTTTCCCCAATAGTCACAATGTCAGAGAAGTTGGATGAAACACTACTAATCATCTTGCCATAGAAAGGTGATGGGAGTGTGTCGATAAACATTGCGACTATCTCTTTTTCCGACAATGGGGGGTCCACTTGGGCTGCTGTCTCTCTCCATCGTTGGGCATATTCCTTAAATGTTTCACTGTCCCTTTTCAACATATTCTGTAACTGAACCCTGTTGGGTGCCATATCCATGTTATACTTGTATTGTCTAAGGAAGGCATCTGCCAGGTCCTTCCAACAACGAATATGGTTCCGCTCAAGGTGAGCATACCATGTAAGAGCGGCCCCCGCCAGACTATCTTGGAAGCAGTGAATCAACAATTGGTCGTTAGAAGAGTAAGATGCCATCTTTCGACAGTACATCGTGAGATGGTTCTTTGGACAAGTTATTGCTTGATACTTGTCAAAGTCTGGCATCTTAAATTTGGGCGGGAGGACAACATCTATGACTAGGCATAGTTTAGAAGAATCTATCAGTCCGAAACCTCCGGCGCCTTTCATCATTCTCAAATGCTCCTCTAGGATTTCTATCTTTTCCTTTTGGGGAGCTGCGACCATGCTATGACCGCCTACCAGGTTCATCATGCGGGTTGTATCTTGGAGATTGGTCATATAAGGAGTTGTGTATCCGTATGGATAGCCGAGTGGCTGGTTGAACGGAGGCAACACATGGGATTGGTTCATTAGGCCTGTATTTGGTGAGGGTCCTTGGGGTTGGGCTATAGTTTGTACAGCATAAGTTGGCTGGGTCATCTGGGCTCGTGTTTTTTGGGCTTGTGTGTTGCAGGTTGGCTGGGCCATCGGGGCTTGTGTGTTTTGGATTTGGTAGGTTTGTGGGTCATGGGTCTGCGTGTTTTGGGTTTGGTAAGCTTGTGGGTCATGGGCTTGCGTGTTTTGGATTTGGTGAAGTGGTGGCATATTTGGCTGGGTAGGGTATGAAGCGTGAGGATTCATCGCTTGCTGGTCGTGGGCGTCTTGTTGGTTAGCGAGCGGGGGATAGTACCCCGGTGGTAGGCCATAAAGTGGAAAAGGTACTGGGTTGCCGTCAGGACCGACAAATGTATGCTGTTGTGCATAGGACTGGCCGTAAGGTGGCTGGGTCTCAATGGCAGGGTTAGGTCTTCCGACATGAATAGTGAGAGGGGGTGTCGTTGTGTTAGGTAGTTGGGTTCTTGCTGGGTCAGAACCAATGGGGGGTGGTACGGTGACAGGCTGCTGTTGGCTGTCCTCAACACCTGCAGGAGAGCCTCCTTCTGTGAGTTTCTTTTCTAAGAGTTTAGTTAACTCCGCCACTCGCTCTTTTAGCTGCTCGAACTCAGTCCTAAAGTCTCCCTCAACAACTTCTGCCTCAGCCATGAGTTTCCTTTGAAGTCGGGTCTAGTAAGGATGCCTACCCGTGACGTCTGTGTTTCTTTTTTTTTTTTAAAGAAAAAGCAAAGAAATCTTAGGTGGAGATAGAAAGAAAGAGAATGTCATGGGAAGCAATTACAGGCTTCAGCGAGTATACTTTGACCATTCCTTAGAACTTATCGTTCAAAAGTACTAGGTATGGTAAACATGGAAATTAATACGGGATAGTTGTGAAGATGGAAAAATCCTTCATTCTGAAATACAATAGGAGCTTCAAGTTTAGCTATTTCTAGCTCAGGGAACCATGACCCTTCTCTTAAAGGTTTGATCCCACGTTAATTTCCATATCTTGCTCAAAGGTATTCGTTAAGCCCTGAATAGCTTCTGGTGAGAATAGAAAGAAAGGAGAGAAAGAGCCATCAGGAAATGACGTGCTTTGCAAATTGATATTCCCCTAGTAACTTTCTTGAAAACATTTTTGCATTTAGGGGGGTTACGATTTGACAAAACTTGTGTCAAGTCAAGGATCATGTGAGTTATGGATTTTCTGATCATCGTCAATACAAAAAGAATTGATTTTTTGTTTTTTATATATATATATACATATATATATATATATATATATTTTGATGATTCGAAACATCCGTAACTCAGGATCCAAAGACTTGTGTATAAAAAGAAAACTACTTGCCCGTTAAAGGATCACTAGTTAAAAGTATGTCATTTTTTGGAAAAAGTAATCCACTAAACGGGAAAGTGGTCCCTTAATTTTGGATCAGAAGAGAAAGTGAGAATGAGAAAAGGTAGAAGTAAAGTTTGCCCCTTTGTGCCTTAAGGTGGGTTTTTCTGAAGGTCTCCTAATGGTTCTAAGGTTTGTCTAAGAGTGATATCTCGCATTAGGTGGCTTGTACTAGACATCTAGAAGGTCACCAGAGCCAAGATCCTACCCATGACAGAGACGCAACAGTAGGGAGTCCACTAGGTGCGTATATCATGAGAGGTCAAACTCTAGTTGAGGTTCTCACGAACACCGGATAGGAAGTACATCCCATACGATTCCGTTACCAACCTCTCCTAACTTAAGCTTCATTTGGGGCCCAGGTATAGGGCGCCACTCATCAGTGTGTGTAAAAATGTGAGTGTAGTGTGTGAAAAGGCATTCAATACCTTTTACCTTAACTCATTCTGCACAAAGAACAAACACAGAACAAATATACAAAGTCATCTACCCTAGAGTTCAATGATTGCAGAAATGTAACATGGTTCTCTAGCCTAGGGTTCAACAAACATGCAAACATTTACAGGACATAAATGATAGAATATAAATAAAACAGAAACCATATACAAATATTGATAGAGAATAAAATAAAAGAAGAAGTTAAATAATTATTATGCTAAGCAAAGCACGCGCTATCAAGTTGACTTGCTTGACTCTCTAAGTCCCCAGCGGAGTCGCCATCTGTCGCGACCAGGATAGCGGTGGCACGGCCGACCCTTAAAACGATTCGAGTTTTGAAAAGAAAAAAAATAGGGAGTCGCCACCAATATTTTTTAGGATAAAATACTGGAAAAACCTTTCGTTAAAGCACTGGTTATAAAAATGAAATTCCACGTTCGGGAGTCTAATTACAAGTGAGGAAGATATTAGCACCTCACAACTGTCTGTTATAAAAAAACAGTTACCTCAATATGATAGCGTGCATTATAATTAACCCAATAATTATTTTAACTTCTTCATGAAAAGAAAATATACGGGACGACAAAATATACAAAAATAAACAAAAATAAACACGAAATATTTTACATGAGATTAATAGGACGTCTCGTCTAAATTAAACTCGCTCCACCTTTTTCTAAGAAAAGAAAATAAAAAATGCAATAATAATAATAATTACAACTTTTACACTAATCCAAATAAAATGTGCGAATTACTCATTTTTATTAATATTTATCAATCAATAGAAATTAATTGATAATTAAAGAGGAAAATAAAGTCACTGAATAACAATTAATTCACTAGAAAATAAACAAGTACAAGTATTAAAAAAATGAGGGGGCAAAGTGAGACCAGTGTATTGAGAAGGGACTTGGACGGTTGAGAAGGAAGGACAGATGGTGTTGGTGAGGGACGGTGTTTGTTGGAGGAGTGAGGGACGGTGTATGTTGGAGAAGGAGAGAGGAGAGGGTATGAGAGGGGGCTGTATGGTGTTGGTTTGAGGAAGAGAAGGTTGGTTGGTGTGGATGAGAGAGACGAACTGAGAGGAGGAAGAGAACGGTGTGGAAGAAAAGGAGAGAGGAGGAAAAGAACGGATGTGGATAAGGAGAGGAGAGGTCGGTGTGGAGAGGGGAAAGTGGGGGACTATACAGAGAGGGAAGGACGGTGTGGAGTGGAAGAACAGATGGTGTTGGTGAGGGACGGTGTTGGGTGAGTTGGTCGGCGTTAGTGGAGGAAGGGACGGTGTTGAGGGGGTTTTTAGAGGACAGTGCTGGGTGGAGAAGGGAGGACGGTTGAGAAGGAAGGAGGACGACGTGGAGTGAGGAGGAAAGGACAGTATTGAGTGAGGTAGAGAGGGAGAACGGTGTGGTGGTTTGGAAGAGGTCGGACAGTGAGAAGGAGGAAGAGGGACAGTATTGTACTGGTTTGTGAGGGCTGTGTGGTACGGTTTTAGAGGGAAGGGAGGACGGTTTAGAGAGGAGAAGGAGGTTGGGACGGTGCTGTGAAAGGAGAGAGGGCTGTTAGAGAAAGTGAGGGTATCTCTTCTCTCTAAAATGCTTCAGAGTCTTCTCCTCCATGAATACTTCCTGCCTCTTCTCAAATGAAAGCTTCTGCCCATCTCTTCTCTTTCGTTGGGGTACTTATAGGAGTCCCCAAATGTGCATGATTGCTTGGACAGCTTGGCTCTTGACAACCGAATGGAGGCTGGTGGGAATTTTTTATTGTTTCTTCCTTTGTCTTGTTGCCAGTCGCCCTTTGAAATTAGCAAATCAACTTGGATAGTGTGTTGGAAACAGCCTGGATATTGACAAAGGAGGCTGGTGGGAATTCTTTATCATTTTCTTCCTTCGTCTGGTAGTGAGCCGCCTCCCATAATTCAAGGATCCACTTGGACAGTGGGAATCCAAATCAGCATGGTGGAAATCTGAGAGAGGATGACTCAGATTAGCCTCTCAGTCAGTATTCATCCAGAGTGGGAGTCAATTCTGAGAGGAATGAATGTTCTCCCATAGAAAACTGAATGGGAATTGATCTTCGAGTATAAAAGAAACGAGTGAGAATCCTTCTATAACAGACCGAGTGGGGATTAATTTGAGAGGAATGAATGCTTTCCTAAGGAAGGCCGAGTGAAAGCTTTGCTCGGTGTTGCTCTGCTGGTCAGCGTTGAGTTGCTGTGAGGAGCCGGACGAGCAAAATAATTCTAGTTGAAACATTCATTCGGAAACGAGTGAAAAGTGACTCGGAAATGATTGAAAAGTGGCTCACTCGGTGTTGACTGAAGAGTGGTTCACTCGGTGTTGACTGAACAGTGGTTCACTCGGTGTTGACTGAAGAGTGATTCCTATTCACGCTTGAGCGTGTTAAACTTGCTTGGGCGAGCACATTCCAACAGCTAACATTATGCCTCCCGCTTGAGCGAGACTCCTTCGCTTAAGTGAGATTATGGCCTCCAAGGTTCTCGCTCGAGCGTACCCAGAGTCGCTTGAGCGAAAGACCTTTGCTAAATCAGAATTGCTTCAATCAGAAGCACTCAATCAGAACTGTTTAAGTGATTCACTCGGAGATCGTTTGCTCGGAAGTAGAATTGCTTGAAGCATTCGACCGGAATTGCTTAAGTGATTCACTCAGAGATTGTTTGCTCGGATTTGCTTGGTAGTATCACGGTTTAAAGTACTCAATCAGAGTTGCTTCAATTGGAGGAGTTTTGCTCGGCAATGCTTCTGCTTGAAGCATTCATTCGGCTCCTCTGCTTGATTCAGTCGGTATTTCAAAATATTTTACTCGACATCTCAGTACCATTCTTTCTTTGACTTAAGACTGATTCAATCCTGAAGTAAATTTCACTCGGAAACACATCACTTGGATTGAATCACTCGGAGAAATTTTTGGTCGGATACATAGCTTGGGAGTGAGTCAATCGGACACATTCATTATCCTTGCCTTTCACTCAGAATTGTTTTATTTGTGCATCAACCCGCTCGGATGTACAATCAGGAGTCGTCCTTGTTTCTTCAATCAAAATAGAACTTTCAACTCAGGTCGGGATGTACAATCGGACCATTCGGTGTATTCACTCGGGAATCGGATTTGCTTTTCATTCAGAATTTGGCCTTAACCGTCAATCAACCCATTCGGACTTACACACTCAGGAGTTGGTCTTTCTTTTCACTCAGATTTTTGGAGCTTGATAGAATCTGGTCGGTAGAAGCGTTCTTTCCAGATCAGTGCTTTGCTTCGCTCGGAATGTACCTCTCGGAGATCTGTTCTTATTCAACAAGTGTTCTTTTGGAGTACAGTGTTTCTTCATTCGGAATCAACTCACTCAGGGATCTTTGATTTGGAAATAATTGTGCCCAGAAAAAGTACCTATCCCGAATCAGATTTGTCTTCATTTAGCATCCCTTCACTCGGAGAATAGCTTTGGGCACTATTTATTTAAGGTCAGTCCTTTTTTCCCACTCGGATTGGTTTGCAGTCGGACAGCTACCACTCGGATTCACCTCTAACAGGGACATATTTCTTCAAGGTCATCCATTTGTCACTCGGAATGGCTTTGATAGCGAAGCTTCCACTCGGATTCTACTCCAACAGTGAAGTATTCCACTCGGCAACGCTCCATTCTGCTTGGATTTGATCAGTCTGAGTCGGATTTGTTTTCAATCAGAAAGGTTCCAGTCGACAATCAGCCCTTCAGATGCATTCGCTCGGAGTCAGCTTTGTTTTTAATCAGAAGGGTTTTAGTCAGAGATTATTCACTCGGATATATTCACTCGGAACTGACCTTGGGAGTCGGTCTTATCTTCCAATCAGAATGATTTCACTCATCATCCAATCATTCGGATTCATTCACTCGGCGTCGGTCTCATCTTCCAATCAGAATTTGGAATTCAGCTTCAACAATGCTTCCCACTCGGATGTGTTCATTCAGGAGTAATCAGAATTTGGATTGACAATCTTCCTTTCGGATTCATTCGGAGTCGGCCTTGTTTTCACTCGGATGTGCTTTCCTTGAAGTCTTCATTCGGGCTCAATTTTCATTCAGACTGGCTTCAGTCGGGAATGTATCCAATCGGTAAGTATTCATTCAAAGACAGTCCCTTTTTCATTCAGTGGTTTCAATCGGGAATCCTTCACCCGGAAACACCCAGAGACAATTCACTCGGCAATGTCTCACTCGGAGACTCCTTACTTGGAAATGATCATTCCGAGTCATTCTACTTGGAAATGACAATAAAGACCCTTTTTCTCGTTCAGAATTAACTCACACTTGGAACCCACTTGGAGACTTGTCATTCGGAAATGATCATTCGGACATAAGGAAGTCTTTGCTTTGTTCAGAAGTAACCCTCTCGGAAGCAGTCCACTCGGAAACTATCAGTCGGAGACATCCCAGTCAGAATTTCACACAGTAACGACTGACTCGGATATTTCACTCGGTAACAGGCATTTTCACTCGGAAATAGCCTTCTTCACTTGGAAATAACCATTTTTCACTCGGAAATCATCATTCTGAGCCATTCTACTCGGTAGATCATTCGGAAATGAAGCCCAGTCCTCTCAGAATCCTTTCTATTTAGGTCGGACCGAAAGAGGTGTTCATAGGTAGCATTTGGAGTTGATATGAAAAAGTTAGAGGGGTTAGAAGTCCAAAATCTTGCATTTTCCTGCATAATCTCTGCATCCTAATAGGTTGTAATCGATTAGCTCCTCAGCTTAATCAATTACTAGGATTCTGTTTTGATAGTAATCGATTAGCTTAATCGATTCCAACCTTGTAAGCGACACTGTAATCGATTACGTTCAAGGTTGTAATCGATTATGTGTTAAACATAACCCAGGTAATCGATTACCCTAGTATTATAATCGATTATGTAACAAACAGTGCCAAGGTAATCAATTATCCTAGCCTTGCAATCGATTAGGCTGAACACCTGATGTATTATACCACTTACAGAAGCGTAGTAATCGATTACCTTATTCTCCGTAATCGATTATCACCTATTTAATTGATTAGATCAGCTTGGAAATGGCATTCTTACTACTCTTGAATACTTATCTCGTATTCCTTAGTTACTTAAGCCATTTTAACAGTTAAATGGGACATTAGTGGACCTCTTTTCGAACCCATACACCCTAGAGTGATTATTAAACCAATGAGAGGATGATTAAATGACGAGGTGGTTGTTATAAACCGATAAATTGGCGATGATGTTGGTATCGTGTTACAATAAATGATGTTGTGATCTTCCCTTGAATAAATGGGTGAATGTTATTAATGATAACTGTTGAATGCCATTGAATTTATGATGCAAGCGTGATCTTGTATGTATGGTCAAATTATATTTATGAATCATTGTGAATACCACACTAATATGTAAGACAATGGTGATGAATAATAAGATGAAGATCCACTAAATGAATGTGTGGTGATATTTATGAATGATATGTAATGATGTGATGCCATTGAGGTTGATTGCAAGTATTGTCTTGCGTGTGTGATATGAAATATATATATATATAGATATATATGAAAGATGTTAAATGAAATGCCACACTTAAAGCTTGAAAATAATGGCTAAAAACAATGATAAAATCCACTAAGGTGTGTATGGTGGTGTTGGTGATTATGATGATGATGCTTGATGAGTGGCATTTAGGATGCATAGTGTGAGAAATGCATTTGATTTGCATTGCATTGCATCCATGGCATATCGATCGCTGTCTATGTGGAATATTAGGGGGTTTCAGTAGGCGGGCGCAGTGGGAGGGCGGCTCAGTGCACGAGCATTCTTGTTAATTCCCCTGTGACTCGGTGTGTGAGTCACGAAGCTGTCCATAGTTTGGTGACGAGGCACCCTATGTGGCGGGCCAGTGGGCGGGTGGCTCTATGGTGAGCGAGATACCTCGGTGTCCGACGGGGCACGGCTCTCTTGATGTGTGTTCGGGAGGGGCCCGTAGCACTTTTGGCAAGTGAGGCCATGTTGATCCGCAAGTCACAGGGTGACTAGTGCTACAAATGGGCGATAACGGTTTGGTACCAGTAAAATATGATGTTGAGCATGCATGAAATTAGATATAAGTGTACACTTTTACTACTGCAGTAGGGGCATAGTAGCACACCTATGCTTGACCCACAATTTGGTGTTTATTCCCACAGTCAGACCCGTATTTGTTGTTGATTATTCCATTATGCATATGCATTAGCCTAAGAGCATTTGCATATAGCATGGAGATATGCCAGGTGGTGATGATGATTGATGATGATTAAGATTGTGGTGTGGTGTTGGTGAAATGGGTAATTAATATACCTAAAAGACCACATAAAAGTAATACATAATATGAATATACGAAATGATATCGAATATGACGATATGTATGTTGTGGCCCAATGTAATGAAGGGCGTATTTATTTATGATTGATAATAATGATGATTAGCCCATGGCGACTTGAGAAAAGACTGGAATGGTCAATGTTGATGATGTTGGCCCGTTGTGGCGTTGGATGTTATGTGTAAATGCTTGCTTTGCTATGATTTGAATAATGAATATAAAATATACATATAGTTGACATGAGAATTTATGATGAATATTGATGTGTTTAGCAAAGCATACGTGATGTTGATATGCATATGCACATAATCTCAATTGTATTCATATCGTCGTTTGAAATGTATAACTCACTCTCCCATGTGGTCTACTTTTTAGTATCGATGCAGGAAAACCATGAGATGAGAATATTTACAAAGTAAAACTCTTGGGAAGGTAAAAAGTGGTAATGGAATGCCTTGGCCGGCAGCGCTATAATTTGTTATGTTGTGTATAAGGTAGATATTATGACGTTGATAATTATTGTTATTGGTGGATGTAATGTGTATAATGTATGACTTTAAGGATGAAATGAATATGGTCAATTATGGATTATGGGTATTGGAGATGTATGAGGCATGACCATATAGATATGTATAATTATATTTAAGGCATTGTATGTTTATGATTTACGTGTAAGATTGGATATGGCCTAACAGGCTTGTGTTGTATGTTTGCATGCTTTGCCGAGCCTTTTCTCATATCTTCATATATGGGACTAGGCGTATGCCCGGTGTGACGCCCAAGAAATTTTTCCCGAATAAATTTTTCGTGTTTAAAGAATCATTTTGAAACTCGTAATTTAAATTCTGAAGTCACGTAAAAGTTGATAAATGCGGAATATTATCATGCATACTAGTTGTGAACAATTAAATCATAAAACATTTATATAGCGGAAACGATAGAGAAGATTACAGTACATGGTACATAATATTATTACAATCCATTAAATTTAAATGAAACCAAAGTCCAAGCAATAATTCATAAAAGCTTCATTCATGGCATCACTCGTCATTCTGTGTAGCATGCACTGTAAAAATTAATGTAAGAGTGAGACATAATATATAATAAATATAAAATAAGTAAAATTGCACAAACACAATCAACAAACCACAATGATATGATGAATATGCCAAACAAGTTCATTTACATTTAATACTTTTTAATATAGTCAAATGATGTCATGCTGGATCCATTTTGGTTTGGTGGGAATACTGCAGTATAAGGTCTCATAGAGACACAATTAGGAATTAGCATAACCATGAATCCCTACACTTTCATGGCTCCTGCGAAAATAAGTACACAAGTAGGAATTAGCATAACCATGAATCCCTACACCTCCATGGCTCCTGTAGTACCGAAGTACACAAGTAGGAATTAGCATAACCATGAATCCCTACACTTTCATGGCTCCTGCAAAAATAGGGCTTTAACTCATCATAGAGTAACCCCCCACCAGGGTAGGCAATCATGGAATCCCTAAATTCCATGGTGCGTCCAAATACTTATGATGCATGAATGCCTTTAATTCTCTTTATCGATTTAACATACCATGATATTAATATTTCCATAATCACTTGGAAAACCACAAGTCCTCAAAGGACACATCACATATAATAATTTTTAGAATCATGGATTTACTGTTTCAACAACATATCTCAATAAACCACAAGGCATTCATGTATACATTAATTTAGTCATTCATAATTATTCATGACAAAAATATATATACTGTATGTCATGTATAGGACACTCAATAACATCCATAATAATCAATAATCCCTCAATGATTCATAAATAAATCATTACTCACATGGAAATTATCATTAACATCCATAATAACCATTTAGGTAAGTTTCAGAATTTTACAACAGCAACATACATCAGTAAAATGACCATAATGTGAGCAAATCAAATCCTTTTTAAGTAATTCCACTTTCTGTAGTTCCATAATAAAATTATCTATAACTTTAATGAAGACTATAATTTCAAATTCCAAACAGAAACATCACATAATCACAGTATACTAAACCATCTTAAAGAAGGTAGCAAAATGTACATATGTTGGTGTTTTCAATGTTTCTGGAGCTACAAAAATAATTTTGGCATGGGACCAGTTCTAAATTACTCATAAAACAAATATCTAAAACTTTTATGAAGACACTAAACACTAATTCTCATCACAGAATTCCCAGTTTTAAAAATACAATTCGTAATTTATGTTAGCAGATTTTCAGCATGAACATACTTCTGTATTTTAGGCATAACTAGAGGTAAAAATATCCTTTTAACTTGAAACCACTTTCTATAGATCCATAACATAAATATCTACAACCTTTGTGAAGACATCAAAGTCTAAATATGTATGTATAATTCCCAGAATATCAATATATACACAAAATAGAAGATACATATTCCAGAACGTACATGCTGTAGTATTTTGACTATAACTCATGCTATACATGTCCAAATAAGTCGGTTCAAGTCTTAAAATTCATATAACAAAAAGTTCTACAACTTTGATGAAGAAGTCAGAGTCAAATTCACACGTTGGCAGCTTAAAAATTGAGCAACAAGTTATGAAGATAATTCTGGAAAATCCTAGAACAGCATACAATTCTACCCATTTCATAATTATTCACAACCCTATCCCCTCTTACCTTGATGAAGGGTCTTAGATTGGTTGAAAAACATTTTCTTCTTACTGTCCTAGCTTTGAATCAGAGGTGACTTGTACGTAGAGAAGGAAATGAGAAAGAGAGACTTTTACTAATTTTCGTTGTTCTGAGAATTCAGACTTGGAAAAGGTGTGGTATTGATTTAATAATGTACAATACAAGTGGGGGACAAGCTTTCTCATGACTGGAGGTTAGGTGCATCAATTATGGAAATAATAGAGGTTTTAGATAAGAAATGAGCTGTATTGTTGACTATTACAGCCGCCTATGTACAGGAGCTAGCATGATTGAAATAGATATATATTAAAATATGTAAAAGATGCTATGATTGGAGTAAAAAGTCCCTGTATGTGTCTTGGGCGAAATTGTTCCAGTAACCATTTCCTCAAGCACTTGCTTGAGCGAGGCACCCTCTCGCTTAAGCGAAATCCGACCAGAGGCCATCCTTCCCTTCCACACTCGCTCGCTCGCCGAGGCTTCCTATCACTCGGTCTTTCACTCGGGCGAGATTTTTACAGAACCGACTTCTCTCTCGCTCGGTCTTTCACTCGGTGAAATTATTCCAGAACTGACTCCTTTCTCGCTTGGTCTTTCACTCGGCGAAATTATTCCAAAACCAACCGTGATGACACACTCGGATTTGTGTGAACCAGCGGACCGGTCACTAGCATGAGCCAACCTTTTGGTTAGGAATGGCGTCACAGTTCCAACCCTGTTCCATTCGGATTCTATTGATCATATCTCCTATCAATTGGCATTGGTTCGGCTTATCTCTTTTCGAGAAGTTTCCAGCAGTCTCTCATTCAGAATTGCTCCACTCGGAAAGCATTTGCTCGGCGAGGCTTCCTATAACTCGGTCTTTCACTCGGGCGAGATTTTTACAGAACTGACTTCTTTCTCGCTCGGTCTTTCACTCGGTGAAATTATTCTAGAACCGACTCCTTTCTCGCTTGGTCTTTCACTCGGCGAAATTATTCCAAAACCAACCGTGATGACACACTCGGATTTGTGTGAACCAACAGACCGGTCACTAGCATGAGCCAACCTTTTGGTTAGGAATGGCGTCACAGTTCCAACCCTGTTCCAGTCGGATTCTATTGATCATATCTCCTATCAATTGGCACTGGTTCGGCTTATCTCTTTCCGAGAAGTTTCCAGCAGTCTCTCGTTCAGAATTGCTCCACTCGGAAAGCATTTGCTCGGGACTATTTCTGCTTAAAACACTCGGACATAGCCTTTCCTTCCTCGGAATGACTCACTCGGGAATGTCTCACCCGGACTCATTCAGAAATATCTCACTCGGATATCTCTGTCCAAAAGTGTTCTCTCATAGTCGGTCACTTTTCGTTCAGACTTGATTCACTCGGTAATTTTCTACTCGGATATATCTGTGACTTCGAAGTCAGTCTTCACTCGAAAATACTTCTCTCGGAAGTGTGTCACTCAAAAATCATATAACTGAGATCATTTAGAGTTCTGTCACTCAGAAATCTTAACCGAAAGGATCATTCGGAGTTGTCACTCATCTCGGAAATCGTTCCACTTGGAAGTATCACTCGGAGTTGAAGACAAGCTTGCAGACGAACCAAGCATAAGCTCTCGGCAACTTTAAGACATTCGAGCACGAATAGAATGGGGTTCTTCACTCGGATATTTACGTCCCCCCGGAAAGTATTTCCCTTGAAAATAACACTCGGTATATTTCAATCGGTGCCTTATCACGCGGAAATTGGAAATCTCACTCGGTGTTATCCTACTTGGAAATGTCTCACTCGGTTAAATCCCACACGGCAGTGTCACACTCGGAGACACCCCTTTTGGGAAAGTTACACTCAACTCTGAGCTAACCCACTCGGAATTCACTACTCGGACACATCTGGGTCCGAGAAGTACTCATTCGAAATCAGCTTTTCTTCGGTTGGAAATACTTCTCTCGGAAACGTTTCACTCGGAAATGTTTTATTCGGGAATGAGGCACTCAAAGGCCTTTGACTCGGAAACGAGTCACTCGAAGACGTTTGACTCGGAAATGAGTCATTTGAAGATGTTTGACTCGGAAATGAGTCATTTGAAGACATGTTACTCAGACCTTTCACCCAGAAGTGGTTCTCTCAAACACACTTCACTCAAAATGTCTCCGAGGCTAGGAATCCACTCAGAAGTGTTTCTCTCGGTCATACCTCACTCGGAAATATAACCTTCACTCGGAATTTCTCTCGGTCACTCGGAAACATAACCTTTACTCGGAATTTCAACCTTCACTCAGACAGTCTTATTTTAGATATTATTCACTCAGAAATTGGATAATATCATTAATGATCTAGATTTAAAATGATTATCCATGGGATTGAAATTTTTGGGATGTTACACCCGGTATACACATTCTTCTTCCGCTGTAAACTCTGTTATTTTGTATACCGTTATGGGCAAACTATTTAACGATCCAGTTATATTTTATTAAATCTCACTCTTCAGTTTTCTATGATTTGGGTCTTGATGTAATCGTAGTTGTGTTTTGGAAATATTTTAAACGTGAAAAATTTACTCGCATTTTTTTATTAGTTAATTATTTTGATTACATCGGGATTCGGGTCCAGAAAATTGGGGGTGTTATAAACCTCGTGCCAAAATAAATGAAAAATGAAAATAATTGATGCCCTAGACAGTGCACTCCATGGCCAGGCCCTGGTGGGAACCATGGCCATGAAGTGAAATGCATGAAAATTAAAGAGGATGAGTTAGAGTGAACCATGGCCAGGCCATAGAGCCCAACACGGCCGTGGTTCATGTCTAACAGATGGTTTTCACATATTTTTCTTCTATAAAAGGGGGGAGGGAGGCACTTTTTAAAGGACCTACATTCTAGACTCTACAGGCACTTTGTACACGCATAAGAGGTGATTCAGGAAGGCTTTTTCAAGGATTTTCAATAAGGAGAACATGAAGGGAACGAAGGATTCAAGGGATCTGCACTTCTTGTGGTTAGTTTTTAGGATTCTTGGTTTTGCCTTTTGTTTGAATCTTTGTAATTGATAAGTGTTCATGTTAGCTAGTTTTTGAGTGTTTTTAAGTGTAGTTTTTTGTTAATTTTACCTTTGTTTACTTCTGATTCCCTTGATTTTTAATTCCATTCCGCATATATTACTCGGCTGTTTATGTTTTGCAGGGTTCTTGATGTTTTAAGTTTATTTTTTGATAAGAAAAGGCAACTTGGATGCAAGTAGAAGTTTCAGGGAACATTGGCAATGTGATCTGGCCATATTAGAACAAACCACTGCCAATGGTTACAACCACTGGCTATGGATGGCATTAGAATGAAGAGGAACAAGTGATAGTGGCCACCACTGACCATGGTCTCTCACCACTGGCTGTGGTTGGCACTGGAGCCAAGTTAATGGAGAGTCAAAGACAACTATTGGCCGTGGTTCCCCACCACTAGCCGTGATTGTCATTAGGTGCCTTGAAGAAAATGCGTTCAGGAAGATTTGGACCATCAGACCCTGAATCAGTGTTGGTGTATGCACTATGAGCTATTAATGTATCAAATTTAACTTATCAATAAGATTATTATTTTTAGTTTTAAGACTAATTTTAATGATATTTATCTTGGAATAATAGGTCATATGAGAATTATTCCTAAAACGTCCCTAATCAAGTATTTACATAGGGACATGTAAATACATTAAGATTAGTGTGTGAATGTACTGATTATTTGATCTCATAAATCATGGATATATGATATCAAGTTTTTACATGGGTACACATTAAGAGTAATGTTGTACTAGACAGACCCACCATGAGAACATTGCATGGATCGTTACATGAGTGTCATAAACGGTTCTCAATGTGATAATGGTATATAGTCTTTCGACCTGAAGTCACTACGATTTCTACATAAGGAGTTTGTTGTTTTAATACATTCAAACGTTATCTGTAATAAGATGACCATAAAGATTGTGATTAGGCAATAGACAAATTATGCAGAGGGATGTAAGTCTTGTAGATGGAATTTGTCTCTCCTATGTGACAGGAGTGATATCTATGGGCCACTGATGGAATGAGACTAACGAAATGCATGGCCATGCTAGGACGAATAAATATTAGATATTTATTCTGTAAAGTCTACTCTGGTATCAAGTAAAATGAATTGGGCCATACAAGGATGACGACGACCATGCCTTAGGCCTAATTAGATATCATGATAAAAGGAATAAATATATAAAATAATTATCACTTATAGGTCATGTCGATGATAAATAATATTCAGATATAATGATGTATTGCTAGATATCGCTCTTATTTTATATTAATAATAAAATAGTTTATTATTAATATAACCGAATATTTTACCTATAGGGTTACACACATAAAGTAAGCCCACCAGAGGATAGTTTTATTTTAGTTGGACTAAAAATAAAACTACTTGGGCCTAACTTATTTACAATGAGTTAGGAGCCCAATGTTTAATGAGAGCTCAGGTCAAGACCTAAGCCTATATACAGAGCATGAGATGCTCATAGGCTGCTGCTCAGAAATTAGATTACAATCAAATTTTCGTACTAGCATTCAGAACTTTGTTTTTCTGGTGGGAGTGCTCGTGTGGACTCTTAAGGGCGAAGCTATAATTACTTCGATCGAGGAACTCATTTTGCGTCTACAAGAGGTAACCCTAAATCAAAAATTTAATTTTGTATAATGCCTTGAGACATTTGTATTTGCAATCCTTTTTTTGGGAATCCTTTGTATTTCCGCTGCCTGACCCTGGTGGGATTCCTTAACAATCAGTGCCAGTGGTTTGCAACCACTGGCCGTGGTTATCACCATGAAGCCTAGTTTCTTGAATCTTAAGATACGAATTAGGTAGTTTTTGGGCACTTCTGAAGACACCTTTGCACAGGAAAAGGAAGGGACAAAAAAGGGAGATTTTGATAGGGAATTGGCAAGACAAAAAGGCAAGGATTCAAGGATCAACAACATCGAAGGATCAAGATTTCTAGGGATTTTAGAGAGAGATCTATTCTCTATTTTTCTTGTATTCTTCTTCTCTGTATTTCTGGGAAATCTTCTGATGATATATGTGATGATTGAAATTAATTACATTTTAAACTTGTTCCAGGATAACTAAACTTCCAATCTTGGGATTAGGGGGAATTATACTCATGTATCAAAACTGAGTTTCTGATTTTCTTGATTATGAAGTTCTATTTTCTTTTCATTTTCATAAGTTCTTATTGCTTTTAATGATTTAGAGATGAACTTAATTGATCTTAGGTGTATCAGATAATCGAGAGATTAGCAATCATTGGAAAGCATGAAAATGAACCTGAGATTTTAGGTTACGAAAGTAAATAAAATTGCTTAAGGAATGATGGGTTTTCACCGTACTTAATGAATTTGATTAACAAATTAAACGTTTTTCTTTGATAACCGAGTGGTTGGTAAGGTTCCGAGAGGAAATTACTGATTAGTTGAGGAAAATACCCCTTGGAATTAGAATTTTGTAATTGAGAAAAGATTGAATTTAGTTGAGTTACGTTTCACAAGAACCCGTTAGCTCCCAAGAGTCTCTCACAATCTTTGCTATACAAAAAGAATTAAGTTTACTATCACGTTTTTACAGCTATTTAATTTACTATGAATTCTTCATTGTCAATGGGATTTTTAGATAATTGAACTACCGCTATAACTAGTACTTGGGCACAATCTCTGTGGGAATGATACTTTTATTACTGCGATACCCCATGTATTTGCGGTTGGCTATCAAGTTTTTGGCACCGTTGCCGGGGATTGTGTTTCCCCCAATATTGGCTAAGCGGTGTTTTGTTTAGACTAGATTTTCTTTTATTTTTCTGTATAATTTTTCTGGTTTTTGTCTTATTTTTCTATAGAATTACACTTAGGTTCTTTGTTGTTTTGTGAGTTTGTACAGGATTTTTATACAAAGAAGCGTAAGCTTTGAGCATATTTTTGATCTAGAGATTGAAAGGACTCTATGAAAGATCAAGGCCCTCAAGAGAAAATTAGAGTAGAGTAAGCATCAAGCTTCAAGCTCAACAAGCCAAACTAAAATGGCTGAACAAGACAACAGAGCACTCCGTAATTTTGCAGCACTGAATGCGATGGGTAGGAGACCTAGCATCACAAGGCCCATCATTGAGGTGAATAATTTTAAGTTGAAGCCATCTTTGCTCTCGATGGTTCAACAAAATCAGTTTGGAGGATTGCCATCCGAGGATCCCAACTTGCATCTACAAATTTTTCTTGAGTATTGTGATACACTCAAGGTAAATGGGGTCTCGAATGATGTAATTAGGTTGAGGCTTTTCCTATTCTCCTTAAGGGACATGGCCAGAGCTTGGTTGTATTCCCTCCTGGATGGGTCAATCACTACATGGGAGCAACTGTCTCATGCCTTCCTCAATAAATACTATCCATAGAGCAAAATAGACTAGTTGAGGAAGTAAATCATCACTTTCACTCAAAGATGACAAGACTTTATATGATGTCTGAGAGAGGTACAAAGAAATGCTCTAGGAATACCCACACCATGGAATTGAACGCTGGCTGACCGTGCCTATCTTTTATAATGGGTTTACTCCAAACCAGAAAGCAACCTTACATGTCGTAGCGGGCGGTGCCTTCATGAGTAAGAACATGTAGGAAGGTTACAACCTTATTGAGAAAGTTGCCCAAAACACATACCAATGGTCTTCAAAATGGAGTTTGCCGACTAAAACTCCAGGTAAGTACTCTTTAGATGTTATTTCCCTTCTTACTATTAAAGTAGAAGCATTATTTGTTAAATTTGATAAGTTGGGAACAGGTACTTCTAATGTGGTGTGTGAGTTATGTGGTGTTACAGGTCATAGCATATCAGGTTGTCAGCTTAGAGTAACTCAGAGTGCCGAGCCAGAAATACAATAAGTGGATGCAATTGAAAACTATGGCGGAAATTATGGTAATAATTTCAGACAACCACAAGGTCCACCTGGTTTCTAAAATAGACCACCTTCATTCGAAGGCAACCACAGTAATTACAGACAACCATAAGGATCCTACACTCCACAAAAATCCAAATTAGAGTCCTTAATTGAAACGTTTGTCACTACTCAACTTAAGTAAAATGATGAGTTCTCTGATGCCATCAAGACTTTGGCTTCAAAGATGGTCTCTCTTGCCACCCATAACAAAATACTGGAGAATCAGATTGCTCAACAGGCCTCTTCTTCCATAAGAATACCAGGAACCTTTCCTGCAAAGCTTGAGGTGGGACCATCCAATCACACCATGGCTATCACTCTTAGGAGTGGTACTAAGTGTGATGGTCTAGTTGGCATGACCCTAGAGGAAGCTATGAAGGAAAAGAAATTGGATGAGTCTCTATCTCATCCTATGATTGGGGAGGAGAAACCATGTGAGAATAAGGAGGAGGTGAAGCCTTATCAGCCTCCCACTCCATTTCCTCAGCACTTGGCCAAGGCCAAGTTGAACAAACAATTTGGTAAGTTTCTTGAGGTCTTGGAAAAATTATATATTAATATTCCTTTCACTGATGCTTTGCAGCAAATGCCTACATACACAAAGTTTTTGAAGAACATTTTGTCCAACAAGAGAAAGCTAGAGGAAAATGGTACAGTAACACTTACTGAGGAGTACGGTGCACTGATCCAAAGGAAGCTACCACCCAAGCTTCAGGATCCAGGTAGTTTTTCTATCCCTTTCATGATTGGTGATATGGAAATAGATAAAGCATTATGTGATTTAGGAGCTAGTGTTAGCTTAATGGCATTGAAGCCTACTAGGATGTCTTTGCAACTTGCTGATAGATCTGTTAAATATCCTGTAAGCATTTTAGAAGACGTTCCTATCAAAGCAGGAAAGTTTTTTTATTCATTCCAACTTTATTCTTTTAGAAATGGATGAGGATTCCATGATCCCCATAATCCTAGGCAGGCCATTTTTAGTAACCATGGATGCGGTAATAGATGTTCAGAATGGAAGGTTGTCTCTGACTGTTGGAGACCAAAAGGTTGATTTTAACTTGAAAAATATATTACAAAAGCCTTTTAATGATGATGTTTGTTGTAGTGTGGATTTTGTTGACTAAGTGGTGAAGGAAGAAATTCTTCCTCATGACCCGCTTGAATCTATTTTCTTGATTGAGCCTACAGGAACATCAAATTCCTCAAGCATATGTATACCAGTTTCTATATTAATCTTTAATTTCAGTCATTCACCTTCTTGTTGTGGTTTTTAAGTGACTGGTGATAGGTTAGTGATGGACACCACGAAGGCGAGTACTAAATGAGATTGGCATAAGTCAATGACAAGGAAGAAGATTCAGGTAATTGATATATATATATATATATATATATATATATATGTATGTGTGTGTGATTATATGTATGTGTACATTTGGTTTTGAATCATTAGTGTTATGATGATAATTGTGTGAATATGGATGTTGTGTATAGTCACATTGATGATGAAACTATAGTAATTAGGACCAAGATGATGGTCATGATGAGATAACTATGTATGTATATGCATGTGGTGGTTTGATGTGATTTTCTATAGTTGGTTGCTTGATGATCAAGCTCTGCTTTGATTAATGTTTGGCTTTGAACCATTGGCTATAGATATATGCTAAATGGTCAGGTGAATTATGATTCAATATGTGTGTGGCGCAGGTTCATTGTGTGTTCATTTTGATGATGGTGATAGAGGTGATAAAAATGATGATAAATAGATGTGATTACATTTATAAGTAATGAGCTAATGAAATTTAGCAACTGCATAGGAAAATTGGAGATCTAGTGGGAATTAGAAATGTAACATCCTAAAATTTATGAAAATAATTAATTGAGAAGAATAAATATTAAATAATTATAAATGAGTTAATAAATGTCCTAAAAATGTTGAAATAATAAAATTGGGATTTATGAAGATTATTCATAATTTATTAAGACTTAATGAGCAGAAATTATACCCGGTTAAAATATGGGTGTCAGACTAAGTATCTCCGATTGAGATGCCATTGGTCAAGGCTGTTAAGAATATTATTGGGAATCTGAATATATATTCGGAATAATTTTTGGATATAGTATTGAGCCCGAACAGATATCCTATTGGTTATAAAATAGAAAATTTTAAAGAGGAGTTAAATTAAAACACTAAAACTCTTTTTTCCTTTCTCTTATTCACGTTGCCTCTTTTTTCCCTTCTCTTATTCACGTTGTGATGGATTAATGAAATGAAATAGACACAAAGATTTGATGAAGACCTAGCCATTTGGGTTAGTTGATTGATGATAGTTAAATGGATCTAAGAGGCTTATTTTGAATTTGGATGACAATGATGATAGTTAGATGATTCATCTAAGATTAAAAGCATCCTAGATGAAAGAGGTAGTGTTGTTATTGTCGGGTATGATTAACCCTTTGAGATTTAGAAAATCATGGTTTTAGGAAAGGAATTCCTGAAACCTAACACAATGGTATAAATTGGTGTTTTGACAAGTTTAGGACTTGTTCATAAGCCTTACAATGTGTAAATCATTATTTAGAATTATGATGAAAGCCTTGTGATAGCTCATGATTGAATGAATGCATATATGTGTGCTGTGTAGATTGTGTTCTGGATGATGGTGCGGAATGATCAGAGCATTTGAATTGCGGTTCTTCTCTCAAGGTAGGAGAGGAGTTTACATTTCAATTGCATGAGTTGAATGGTTGATGGTTAATGTATATGATTATACTCATGCTTGCCTTACCATAATTATTTTGGAATTATGGGATGATTGACAATGTGATGAGTAATGTGCTTGGTAATTTGTTGATTTTGGGGAGTTATATATATGTATGAGATAATGATGAATGTTTAGTGGTCCCTTGATGGGAATTAATGCGTTTGTAATGAATGATCCATAATGATATGAAGTATGAATGGTTTGGGTCTAATTATAGCTCACAAAGTGCATTTTATGCATAATCAAGGAAGTGGATAGGTGATATTCTAATTTAATGGGCTAAACTTTATGTAAAGGTCACCTATAAGTCATAATATATGTATGAAACTTGTGTGCATGGTTGGTTGTGGTTAAAGAGGCTTACTTTGCAATTTGGCATGCTTGGTTTAGCCAAAAAGGGGCATGGATTGTCACTAGAGCATATCTTGATCTAGAAAATGAGTTGTTGGATGAGACTTGTTGGAGCAAGTCACATTTATATATGTGAATATGGGTCCATAGAGCATTTAGACCAAAACTTAGCCAATTGCATTTTGGTATGTAATGTAAAATGCCCAAAATATGTATAAAAATACCCTATAGCTTAGATTTTGATTGGGGTGGAATTTTGGCTTGAAACTTTTCCATATAATTAATATTAGGGTAGGTAAGTTGTGTATAAAATTTATGCAAATTGGAGTTGAATAGCCTAGTGAAAAGGGGTCCTAAAGTTGACAAAAACATAAGGGCCAAAAAGCTGCAGAATGGGACTTACAGCAATGAGATCCGCGGCCAGTGGGAATTTCCCATTGCCATTGGATCATTCTTCCTCAAAATATGAAAAAAATGGCCATTTTGGGTGGTGGATATAGTGGGTTCCACGGCCAGTGGGAATTTCCCATGGCTAGTGGAATTGCCACTGTTAGGAAATTTCCAACTACTGCTTTTCTCTTGCTATTTTTGGCCTGTTTGGGTATCTTAATGACATTTTTGGCCTCCAACTTCTGCATAAAAGTTATAGATAATAATGTTGTTGAGGTGTGAAATTTAGCCTTACCTTAATTAGAGTTTTCTAACTCTTATTAGGCGTAAAACACCGGACCCACTACATTGTAAAATTCCAATTTAAGAGGGTTTTGAACCCAACTTTTTATGGTTATCAAATTGGGACTAATAGGTGATATTTATGACATGTCCCACTATTTTTAAAACTAAGAATGAGCTTTTCTCATGTCTTAATGTTGAAATTTTTCATGAGCTTAATAGTATCCAAAACCCCTTTATTATATAAAAATAAAAGATTGTATTAGGGGTATATGATGATGGTGTGTCTTGGTGGTATTTGATATTGACTTGGTATGTTATGAAAACATGAATGTATACCACTAATGATATGTTATGATGTTTGATAATGAAAAGTTAAATGATGTGGTTGTATGACACACCCTTTTATGATGATGAAACTAATAAAGGGCAAACTGAATGACAATGTGTTTGTTATAAATCGGCGAATTAGAGATGATGTCGATAATGGGTAATGATGGATGATTGTTATTATTGGTGATTTGTTAAATACCATTGGGTTTGATACAAGTGTGATCTTGTATGTGTGGTTTAAGACTGTATTGATGAATTGTTGTGATGCCACACTGGTGTATGAACAATGGTGATGACCCATAAGATGAAAGTCCACTAAGAATTATATGGTAATGTTATTGATAAGCAAGGATGAATAAGTATGCTAAGCATACCTTTAATATAATGAAAGATTGATCAATGTTATTGATGTTTATAATGCCATTGTGAATGTTGCAAGTATTGACTTGCATGAATGATATATGTATGTTGAAATGAAATGCCAAACATGAAACTTGAAACAATGGTTAAAACCAACAATGATAAAATCCACTAAAGATTGTGTATTTGTATCTTGTGGATAGGTTTTTGATAATGACAAAAGACTCAACAATAAATTCTTAATTCAAACATTCAACTATCAAGAATCAAGAAGCTATGAACAAATCAAAAGAGGACACAAAGGGATTTGATAAATTCAAATCAAAGATCCAAGAAACCATGAAGAACATGCTCCTAAGTGATTAAAGAATCAAGAAAATGATGCATAAGGATCAAGGAAAGGTACCATGACTCAAAACACTTCAAGAATGCATTAAAAAGCATGGAAACCACCAAACAATATTGCTTGAATCGATCCAGACATGCAGGAATTGATTCAAAGGCCTGGAAGTCCCAAAAATACCAAAATAGAATGTCTTGAATAGATTTAGAGAAGCTTGAATCGATTCACACGCCTGGAAGTCCCAAAAATACCAAAACAGAATGTCTTGAATCGATTCAGAGAAGCTTGAATCGATTCACACACCTGGAAGTTTCAAAAATCCCAAGCTAGAATGCCTTGAATCGATTCAAGGATGCATGAATTGATTCAAACAGTGGGAAATATATTTTAAAAAGTCAGATTTAGTGGGAGACAAAGACCCATACTCTATGACATGCGTGGGGGACAACCTGGAGCTCATTTGCAACGGTTAGAAGCTCTCCAAGGCCTATAAATGCACTATCCATTCAAGCTACACAACGCAGAACAAGAAGCAATCAATCAAAGCTTTCATTCGCGCTTGTTAACCAAGTGGCCTCAATTACTCAAGGGGGGGGGTGAATTGAGTATTAAAAATTTTACTTGGAATGCTTTTGAAATTGATTCTTTAATTATTATGCTTATTGAAGATGATAAAATTAATCGCAAGTAATAACAATTTATACACAAGACAAAACAACAAACACTAAGTATATGGCAAGTAAATATACTTAAAGAGTTAAAGAAATATTTAAGAGAATAATTAATAATTTTAAATTAATCAACACACTATTTAAAGCACTTAGGAGGATAATGATTAATTTAAACTCAATTAATTTAAGAATAGAATTTTAACAACTTGATCTAAGTAATATACGATTTATATTAAGCTAAGAGAATATGCACTTAATTTAATCAAGCAAATTAATTAGGAATGATAAAGAAGTTTAAATAACAAAGTTATTAAACGTAACAAATTAAGCAAGAAATTTAAGTGTACAAATTTAAAGAGATTAGGGAAGAGAAAATTTTGCAAACTGATATATACGAGTTCCACCACATGGTGTACGTCTCGCCTCTAAGCAACCCACTTAGAGGATTTCCACTATTGGAGATTAGAGATACAACTTTGAGCAATCGCGACTTCTTAGTGTCCCACACTCAAGAACCCAATTCTCACAAGTACAAGGGCACCCCACCCAATCTCTCAATCTCACAATTACCAGGTTGAAACCCCAACCCAAACCTCTAGAATTTTTGGTGTTTAGGTGTACAAAGATAACTCTCTAAAAGAGTGGATATACAAATTAAAGCACTTGAGACTATTTTCCTTTCTAAGAAAGAATATGCAAATTTAGCACACAAAAATTATTTTCCTCTCTTAGAAAATAATATGCAAATTTTAGCACTCAAAATAATTTTTCTTTCTCAAGAAATAATATTCAAGTTTAGCTCTTAAAAATTAATTTTGCTCACAAGATTCACTCTCAAAATAATTTTCCAAATAATAAAGAAGAGAGCAATTGATAAACAGAGAGCAATGAGAAAAAACAGTGAGAGTAAGAAGGAAAGCAAGGGAATTTCGTTGCTTGCAAGGTGTGCTTCTGCCTCTTCACTTCTTCTCCTTTTATAGGCATTTCAAGGGACTTGCTGCCAAAAACAAATTTCCACTGATTCCTTAATTAATGCATTGGAAGACTTAATTTGTCAGCGATCTATGTTTCCTGACTTGAGAATTACAATTGTCTGCCTCAATAAATGCAACGCCATTTCAATTAGAGAGTCTCAAGAGAGGATTCAGTGGAGTTGAGTTTCTGAAAACGCGTATTGATAATTTCCATGATTCAGCGCATGATTCCAGTTATGAATCGATTCTTCCAGTTCATTTTTGCACTAAAAACATCAAATGAATCGATTCCTGGCAAGGGGAATTGATTCCCAATAGCATGAATCGATTCCTTCAGTCATTGAATCGATTCCTGGGGTATCTCACTTTGATGAATCGATTCCTGCAGCTGTGAATCGATTCCTTGATGCTGTGAATCGATTCCTATGCTTGTGAATTAATTCCTAGAGCTTTTAATAGGTGTGAATTGATTCCTTTGGTATGGTGAATCGATTCCTTGCAATCCTGGATCTGTTTCCTTGCATTTTTGATGTATTTTGATGCGTTTTGGACAATATAGCTCATGGTTCTTGATTCCTTGGCACTTGAATAATTATTTCTCTTGTTTTAAACTTCTAAGAATGCCTTGAATCATTTCTTTTGCATTTTAATTTCTTGACCCGAATCATTCTTGATTTTCATGATTTTTGATTAATTGCTTGTACAACATCCTTTAGATTTCTTGATCCTTCAATTGTTTGTCATTCATCAAAACCTGTTTCAACATACAAATACATTCTTCCCCTTTTTGATGATTACAACAATTGTTCATCTCTGGGGTGTTAGTTTCATAACAGTTATATTTTTAAAGTATAGAACTCCCCCTATCAAATTTAATTATAATTTTCATGCATTAGTGTACCACTTGTGATGACACATTGGCTCCCCCTTAATCATGCAATTTAACAAGGATATATAGAGATGTTTTATCTCCCCCTTTGGATCATGAAAAATCAAAGAGAAATTAAACAAACAATGAAATTTTATTAAATAGGATTTATTGTATCAAAGCGGGTATCAAAATGAGAGGTCAACCTATTAAAGAAAGCATTATTTGGATTTATAGGAGGTGGTGGAAATGCTTGTTGTTGAGGTTGATCATCATTGTCATCACTGCTTTATGCATTTGGAGGTGAGTATTGCCAAGCACCATCTTGGTTGTGCCAACCCATTTTTGAGAGATGAGTGCTCCCTATTTTACCTTTATGCCTAACTACTTCCTTTACTTCATTTGAAAGATCAACATTGAAATGTTTGAGAAGCTTGGTGATTAGAACCGCATAAGGAAGTTTTGTGAGTCTTTTAGAGTCAATCATATGATTGCGAATAAGTTTGGTCCAATTTATCTCTTTTTCATGGAGCATAGCCCAAAGAATAAGAGTTTGGTTCTCACTTACTCTAGCATTGTTTGACCCTTTTGGAAGAATGATTTTGACCAAGAAGTAGTGTAGAAGGCGATGATCAATGTTTAGCTCCCCAACGGTGCTTTTGGAAGTAGAAGATAGATTTTAGAAAAGCACGAGCATCAATAGAACTATATTCCCAATCGAGAGATGGTTCAAAGCTAAAGAAATCAACATTATTTAGTGGAAGCTTTCTGACTTGATGAAGAACATTATCATCAAGGGTAATGGTTATCCCTTTGATTTTGGCTAGGCAGCGTCCATTAGAGATCCTTAATGTTGAGTAGAAGGCTCTAATCAACGCAGGATAAATGTGATTTTCTTCAAGTGTGACGAACTCCAAGAGATTTTGTTGCCTAAGGATATTGAGTACCAGAAAATCATGTTCGTCGAAGAGTGGAACATCAAGCCAATGAGCAGGTATGAGGAGTCGTTCTGAAAATTTTTGGAGGTACCTCTCAAGTTACGTTTGATTATCAAAAAATCTTGAGAGATCATTGATATTTAAGGATGAGGAACCAGCATCTCCTCTTTTTTTCTTCCTATTTTGGGATGTGGAGGCCATGATTTTTATGGTTTTTAGAGAAGAAAGGGAAAGGCTTATGCAAAGAAGTGAGGCAAAGGATGAGACTTCAAAGAATCAGCGTGAGAAAGCGTGATTTTATAGAGGATTTGATGCGTGAATCGATTCAGCCTGGGGGGAATCGATTCATTGAGAGAATTTTGTCAGTTTTAGGTGCACTTTGAATGTGGGAATCGATTCTTGTGAGGGGGAATCGATTCCTTCATGTATTCCTGGTCCAATTTTGCTTCATAGACAAAGTGATTCACGTGAGTGCCTTTTGGGAATGAGAGTTTTGTTTTATTCTTTACATGTGCTGTTGAAGATTCACGTGAAGGGCTTTGGTTTGCAAGAAGGAGTCTAGACAAGGCAAATAAGACAAGACACGTTCACATGCAAGAGTAAGACTTTGAAATTTTTCAAATGTGCAGAATTTTGTAGGTGAAAATGACAAAATAAATGAGATAAGAGATCTTCACATGTACTTGCAACATTTGATCTCCTCCTAATGGTATTAATGTGAAAGGTTTTAAAAATTTTGCAATTTTACCAATGATTTTGTTTCATAAAATTATCAAGAAAATCAAAGGTTAATTTGCATTTATTTTTGAGATCATGATTCATTATTTTGTGTAAAAGAAATATGTTTAATAAAGTAGATACTTAAATGGGAAACAATAGATTTTATTTAGAGGTTTAATGAAAATGTGTGTATTTCAAGATAATATATATGTCAAAAAGTATGCAAATTTTATAATAAATATTTAAGACTAAGAAAATATGAAATGTTTAAAAAATATTTAAGAGATTTAAAAAATAAATTTTTAAGTGTAATTAAAAAATTTCTAAAATGCCTAACTCCCTTCTAATATTTATAAATTGTTCCTTTGGAAGGGGTTTAGTGAAAATATCCGCCAATTGTTTAGAAGTTTCAACATATTCAAGAACACAATCTCCTTTTAAAACATAATCTCGTATGAAATGGTGACACATTTCTATGTGTTTTGTCCGTGAATGCATAACCAGATTTTTGGAGATGTTTATGGCACTGGTGTTGTCACATTTAATGGGTATTTGGTCTAGAACAACACCAAAGTCAAGAAGTTATTGTCTCATCCATAGGATTTGAGAACAGCCACTTCCAGCTGCAACATATTCTGCCTCAGCTGTTGATAATGCGACACTTACTTGTTTCTTACTATGCCAAGAAACAAGAGAACTTCTGAGTAAATGACAAGTACTGCTGGTACTTTTTCTATCTAATTTGCAACCGGCAAAGTCAGAATCAGAATATCCTACAAGAATACATTCAACGCCTTTGGGATACCATAAACCAACATTTTGAGTACCCACAAGATATTTCAAAATTCTTTTTACGGTAGTGAGATATGATTCTTTAGGACATGCTTGATATCTGACACATATACATACAACAAAGATAATATCAGGTCTACTAGCTGTTAAGTAAAGTAAAGATCCAATCATACTTCGGTATTTAGTTATTTCAACGTCGTTACCCTTCTCATCTTTGTCTAAGTAGCAAGAAGTACTCATTGGTGTGGCTATTTCATTTGCTTTATCCATTTCAAACCTTTTGAGTAGTTCTTTGTAGTATTTTGTTTGACTGATGAAAGTTCCTTCTTTTGTTTGCTTAATTTGTAGCCCAAGAAAGAATGTGAGTTCTCCCATCATGGGCATTTCGAATTCATCTTGCATAATCTTGGCAAACTCTTGACAAAGAATTTCGTTAGTAGCACCAAATATTATGTCATTAACATAAACTTGTACCAAAAGGAAGTCATGTTTTTTACGTTTTATAAATAGTGTTATATCAACCTTTCCCCTTTCAAAATTATTTTCTAGAAGAAATTTACTGAGTCATTCATACCAAGCTCTTGGAGCTTGTTTCAAACCATATAAAGCCTTTCTCAATTTAAAAACATGGTTTGGAAATTTATGATTTTCAAAACCGGGAGGTTGATTTACATAAACTTCTTCTTGAATATAACCGTTTAGAAAAGCGCTTTTGACATCCATTTGATAAAGCTTAAAATCTATACAACAAGCAAAAGCTACCAATAATCTTATGGCTTCTAACCTAGCTACTGGAGCATATGTTTCTTCATAGTCTATTCCATCTTCTTGATTATATCCCTTAGCAACTAATCTAGCTTTATTTCTTGTTATTATTCCATATTCATCTAGCTTATTTCTAAAAACCCATTCCGTGCCTATTATTTGATGATCATTGGGTTTTGGCACAAGTTCCCAAACTTCATTTCTTTCAAATTAATTTAATTCCTCTTGCATGGCCAACATCCAATGTTCATCAATAATAGCTTCATTGATATTCTTGGGTTCTATTTGTGATACAAAGGCTGAGTGATTGCATGCATTTCGTTTCGAGTACTTACCCCTTTTGTTATTTCACCTATGACATTGTCCAATGGATGGTTCTTCATGGTGATCCACTTCTTTTGTTGAGGTTCGTCATTTTGTGTTGTATCTCCTTCATTTTTGATTTCTTCTTTATTGTCCAAGTTCATTTCTTGGAAGGTACCTACAAGATCATCAATTTCCTTTCTCAGAGGATTTTGGTTAAGTTCATCAAATTTGATGTGTATAGACTCTTCAATTGTACAAGTTCGTTTGTTAAAGAGTCGATATGCTTTACTAGTAGATGAATAACCTAAGAATATTGCTTCATCAGATTTTGCATCAAATTTGTCGAGATTATCCTTTCCATTGTTCAAAACAAAGCATTTGCATCCAAATACATAAAAATAAGAGATATTTGGTTTTCTTCCTTTATAAAGCTCATAAAGGGTTTTCTTTAATATAGGCCTTATCAAACATCGATTCATAACATGGCAAGTAGTGTTTACTGCATTGGCCCAAAAATGTTTCGCAATATTACTCTCATTCAACATAGTTCTTGCGAGCTCCGCTAAAGATCGATTTTTCCTCTCAACTACTCCATTTTGTTGTGGAGTTCTTGGAGCCGAAAAATTATGTTCAATGCTAAATTTTTCACAAAATTTTTCAAAGGATTGATTTTTAAATTCTCCCCTATGATCCGTTCGAATGGATGCTATTTTCAAATTTTGTTCATTTTGGATGATCTTGGCAAGTTTCTTAAATGCATGATGTGCTTCATGTTTATGAGTAAGAAATAGTGTCTATGTATATCTAGAATAATCGTCCACAATCACGAGACCATAATAATTTCCACCAAAACTTTTAATTTTTGAAGGTCCAAATAAATCCATATGTAAAAGTTGTAAAGGTCTATTTGTTGAGACAATATTTTTTGCTTGAAAAGAAACCTTTACTTGTTTTCCCTTTTGACATGCGTCACATAATTTATTTTTGAATTTCAATTTTGGTAAACCAATTACTAAATCTTTTGAAACAAGTTTGTTTAAATGGTCTACATGAATGTGAGCAATTCTTCTATGCCATAGCCATGATTCATCCTCTTTAGTTATGAAGCATTGCACATCATTTGAAGCAAGACAATCAAGATTAATCATATAAATATTATCAACTCTTTGACCAACGAATTTTATTTCTTTGTTTAGCTTATTTTCAATTATGCAACAGTTTGATTCAAAAACAATTTTATAGCCCTTATCACATACTTGGCTAATGCTAAGCAAGTTATGTTTGAGTCCTTCAACATATAAAACATCATTTATAGAAGTGGGAGAATTTTTACCAACATTTTCGATTCCTAGTATTCTTCCCTTTGTGTTGTCTCCGTATGTAACGAATGCTTTATTTCGTGGAGTAAATGAAATGAACTTACTTTTATCTCCCGTCATATGCTTCAAACACCCACTATCCAAATACCAATGGGTGTTACTCGCTTTAAAGCATACCTACAAAACATGTCAAGTTAGAGAACTTGGTACCCATTTTATGTTGGGTCCTTGTAGGTTAGTTTGAGGTAATGATCCTTTAGGAACCCATACTTTTTTCACAACCTTTGGCCTTAGTTTTCTAACATTACAATTAGATGCACTATGTCCTTTAAAACCACAATAATTGCATTTCATGAAAGGTGATGCGGTTTTACTAGGTGGTATAAAGAAGTTTTTATAATTCTTTTGTTTCTTATAGGCATTGAAACCTAGTCCCGTTTTATCAAACATACACTGTTGTTTTCCAAGCAAAACATTTAAGTTGTCTCTACCATTTGTAAATTTTTCTAAGGTTTTACTCAAGTCTAAAACTTTAGTTTCTAGAATGTCACATTTCTTAACAAATTCACAAGGTTTGGTTTAGAGCATGCTTGAACATTTACTACTTCCTTTTTCAAAATCTGATTTTCTTTTACCTGTTCGATAAGATGCGTTTCAAGAGTTTCTATGGTTTTTCTAGATAATTTATACTTACTAGAAAGTTTAACAAATTTATCATACAATTCATCAAACGCATCAAGCAATTCATCTTTATCTAAATCATGGAGGTTTACCTCATCTTCTTCGTCTTGATGGTTGGCCATGAGACAGAGGTTTGCTTCTTCATTCTCGGATTCATCCGAGCTGATCACCTTGTTGTCATCCCATGCTATGTATGCTCTCCTTTTTCCTTTCTGATCCTTGTTTTTCTTTTTGAGATTTGGAAAGTCCGCCTTGAAATGTCCTTCCTTTCCACATTCAAAATAAGTTGGTAAGGAATTATTATCTTTGGGAACGAATTTCTTACCTTTAGAAGTGAAGCCCTTTTGGAATCTTTTGTTTCTCATGAGCTTTCTAAAACGCCTCACAAATAGGCCTAACTCATCATCATCATCTTCTTGATCACTTTTAGATTTGTCTTCTTTATTAGAGGTGGCCTTAAGAGCTAGCCCCTTCTTCTTGGAAGACTTTTCTTCTTCTTCCGCCATTTTCAAGTCTTTTAATTCTTGTTCTTGCTCTTGAAGCTTACCGAATAAAGTGGCAAGAGACATATCATTTATGTTTGGCGATTGTTTGATAACGGTGACAAGAGGTTGCCATGCCCTAGTAAGTCTTTTTAGAACTTTATGGATAAGTCCTTGTTAGTATAAGATTTTCCAAGAGTAATAAGATGGTTAATAATCAAGGTAAACCTTTTTTGAAGTTCTAAGATGGTTTCACCAGAACTCATTCTAAGACTTTCATATTGGCTAGTTAAAGTACTAATTTTAGAATCCTTAACATCGCTAGTTCCTTCATGAGTAATTTATAGAGTATCCCACATTTCTTTGGCAGATTTACATGTTACTACTCTAAAAATTTCATCAGGATCCAATGCAAGAGTAATGAGATTTTTAGCCTTATAATTATACTGTACTTTCTTTTCTTCATCACTCGTCCAATCATCCATGGGTTTTTCAACAAGTTTACCATCAACAGTATGCATGGGTAAGAAAGGACCATTTACAATGGCATTCCAAACTCTTAAGTCAATTGATTGAACAAAAATTTTCATTCCTCTTTCCAAAAAGCATAACCTTCCCCATTAAAAGTAGGAGGTTAATTTGTAGCACCACCCTCAGGAAAAAGGTTTAAAGAATTTGAGGCCATTGTTCTCTTGAAGCTGTTAAGCTTGATCTACCAAGAGTCAAGCTCTGATACCACTTGTTAACCAAGTGGCCTCAATTACTCAAGAGGGGGGTGAATTGAGTATTAAAAATTTTACTTGGAATGATTTTGAAATTGATTCTTTAATTATTATGCTTATTGAAAATGATAAAATCAATCGCAAGTAATAACAATTTATACACAAGACAAAATAACAAACACTAAGTATATGGCAAGTAAATATACTTAAAGAGTTAAAGAAATATTTAAGAGAATAATTAATAATTTTAAATTAATCAACACACTATTTAAAGCACTTAGGAAGATAATGATTAATTTAAACTTAATTAATTTAAGAATAGAATTTTAACAATTTGATCTAAGTAATATATAATTTATATTAAGCTAAGAGAATATACACTTAATTTAATCAAGCAAATTAATTAGGAATGATAAAGAAGTTTAAATAACAAAGTTATTAAATGTAACAAATTAAGCAAGGAATTTAAGTGTACAAATTTAAAGAGATTAGGGAAGAGAAAATTTTGCAAACCAATATATACGAGTTCTACCACACGGTGTACGTCTCGCCTCTAAGCAACCCACTTAGAGGATTTCCACTATTAGAGATTAGAGATACAACTTTGAGCAATTGCGGCTTCCTAGTGTCCCACACTCAAGAACCCAATTCTCACAAGTACAAGGGCACCCCACCCAATCTCTCAATCTCACAATTACAAGGTTGAAACCCCAACCCCAACCTCTAGAATTTTTGGTGTTTAGGTGTACAAAGATAACTCTCCAAAAGAGTGGATATACAAATTAAAGCACTTGAGAATATTTTCCTTTCTAAGAAAGAATATGTAAATTTAGCACACAAAAATTATTTCCTCTCTTAGAAAATAATATGAAAATTTTAGCACTCAAAATAATTTTTCTTTCTCAAGAAATAATATTCAAGTTTAGCTCTTAAAAATTAATTTTGCTCACAAGATTCACTCTCAAAATAATTTTACAAATAATAAAGAAGAGAGCAATTGAGAAACATAGAGCAATGAGAAAAAATAGTGAGAGTAAGAAGGAAAGCAAGGGAATTTCGTTGCTTGCAAGGTGTGCTTCTGCCTCTTCACTTCTTCTCCTTTTATAGGCATTTCAAGGGACTTGCTACCAAAAACAAATTTCCACCGATTCCTTAATTAATGCATTGGAAGACTTAATTTGCCAGTGATCCATGTTTCCTGACTTGAGAATTGCAATTGTCTACCTCAATAAATGCAATGCCGTTTCAATTAGAGAGTCTCGAGAGAGGATTCAACGGAGTTGAGTTTCTGAAAACGCGTATTGATAATTTCCATGATTCAGCGCATGATTCCAGCTATAAATCGATTCTTCCAGTTCATTTTTGCACTAAAAACATCAAATGAATCGATTCCTGGCAAGGGGAATTGATTCCCAATAGCATGAATCGATTCCTTCAGTCATTGAATCGATTCCTGGGGTATCTCACTGTGATGAATCGATTCCTGCAGTTGTGAATCGATTCCTTGATGTTGTGAATCGATTCCTTTGCTTGTGAATCAATTCCTAGAGCTTTTAATAGGTGTGAATCGATTCCTTTGGTATGGTGAATCGATTCCTTGCAATCCTGGGCCTGTTTGCTTGCATTTTTGATGTATTTTGATGCGTTTTGGATAATATAGCTCATGGTTCTTGATTCCTTGGCACTTGAATAATTATTTCTCTTGTTTTAAACTTCTAAGAATGCCTTGAATCATTTCTTTTGCATTTTAATTTCCTGACCCCAATCATTCTTGATTTTCATGATTTTTGATTAATTGCTTATACAACATCCTTTAGATTTCTTGATCCCTCAATTGTTTGTCATCCATCAAAACCTATTTCAACATACAAATATATTGCTTAGTGAGTTTATTTTCTTGTATAGTTTCATCATTCTGAAACTTTGAGCTTGTAATTGCATATCCTCTCTTCTTAGAGAGCTATTAGATTTTGGTTAGAACCTTCAATTGCTTATCCACTCTATTTAGAGAGTAAACATTTGTAAATCAAACACCATACACCAAGGCATTCACTCTAGGTTGAGTGGTCACAAAGGTTGGGGTTCAACCTTTGGGTATTGAGAGATTGTGAGATTGGGTAGGGGTGCCCTTTTGCTTGTGAGAATTTGGTTCTTAAGTGTGGGACACTAAGAGACAATTGCTCAAAGTGTAACATCCCCGTTTTAAAATTTAGTGCTGAATAAAGAATGAACCATTAAGACTTGATTTCAACTAGAAATAACTGTTAATTGCATTTAACTAAGTAAGTTTAAGCCATTAAAGTATAAAAAAAATGGTGGTGGTCAGGGGATGGGGTGGAGTGCACGTGGCTGCTGCAGCACGCACTCTCCCATCCCACTCTTCTTTTACTGTGCGCATGCACATATATATATATATATAAGCGTGAGCCCTTGGCAGAGAAACGCACTTGCTATTTCTTCAGACTCTCTCCTCCGTCACTTCATCCTCTACTTCCTCTCTTCGTCTTCATCTTTCTTCTTCTTCCATCTTACTCTTCGCTCTCGGAGATCTTGATTCCAGTACTGAAGAACGAACCACATTTCATCCCAGAATCAGGCGCAGAATACGACAAAGCCAAGGAAGACCGGACGAACCAGGAGAAGGACATCGGACCCAACAACAAGAACGGAAAAGGTTTCTGAGGTTCTTCTAAAGGTAGGGGGCGCTTGCATGTCGAATGCATGGTCTAAGAACGGTACCGGATGAATGTATCGCTGAGTGCGTGTGTGTGTGTGCATGTTTTTATAATCATTAGAACTGATGCTGTGCATGTGTGCATGTATTCACAATTACTAAAACTGATGCATGAGTTGAGATTCTGATAGTGATCTTCGTGGTGATGGCGTAGTCTGCTCGTGGATGATAATGATGGATCTATTTTGTTGTCACTATGAAAAGTATGTATGTGCATGTTCTTAATTAGATTGCTCAAGGTTGTTAGTCTGATGACCGATTGTAACATGCGCTGGTGTGACTGACTGAATGATGACGAGTAGTGGAGGATATTCGTTCTTACTTAATGACTACGGTAATGTGTTCATGGCGCGATGATGTGTAATAATAATAAATGTGTTAGTTGCATGAGTAAGAGTGGGGTGACCCATGGAAGGTCAAGAACCCCAAGGGAAATGACTTCCAGTTACCAACCCTGGCTAGATCCCAATAGAGCTCGTGGTAGCCGTTGGAGCTAGAGAAGTGAGTCTCGAGACGCCGTGGGGGGCCGGTGCCACCTGGTAAGAGCTGAGGGACGAGGGGCCAAAAGAAAAAGGGGGCCGTAACTGAGAGTCTTTACCCGAGTCGGATCCGCAGGCATGCATATAGAAATAAGGCCGATCGTGGTGATGTATAAATCTGTATATGTGCATGTGTATGATTTTTGAATGCATGAATATATATTTAGATGTGGAATAAACTCTGTGAATTATGTGTGTCATGAATGTTGTTTGAATTGTATGAATTTGGTTACTTGAGAAAGGTTGAATGATAGCAGGAGCGTGTACTGACGCTGATACCGAGTCTGTGAGTATCATTTTACATGTAAAAGCTCACCCCTGCAGTGGCCATTTTCAGTGAATGTCTCTCGTGAGGAGAATCAGAAGCAGAGCTGGAATGCTGGGCGGAGTGCTGATGCATTTCGAAGGTTTAATTAAGGCGTTGTTAGATGAAGCCCGGACTGGCTCATACCGGATATTAATGTTTTTTTTGGGGATGAATAGAACTTTATGAACAAGAAGAAGTCTGATTCTGCATTGTAAATATTAATATACACTCTTATGTACATATAGATGTATGGTTTTGGTGTGTGTGATGCTATGTGCTGCCTTGTTTTATAATTGTGCTTTAATAGATACGCAGGGACAGTCTGATTGAGCAGGTTATAGCTAAGTCCGAATGAACCGAGAATTGTCTTTAGGAAAACTTATGTCGGATACGCTGGGCGGAGTCGTACCCCGCCCGAAGTGTGGGAGCAATTCGCCCAAGCGTGAGGACTCACGCTGAAGCGAGGAATTACCAGAGCGAGGTATCGACCATTATCCTTTCCTATCCGTTGTGATACTAACGTAATCCGGACCCCGGTGTTGAACCCCGGATTTGGGCGTTATGGCTAAGTCCGCCCAGGCGTTGTCATATTTAGTTGAGTTGGGCGGAATAGGTTCAGACTCTTCCTTCTTCCACAACCTACTAACGTATATGTACCCTGTAACTTCTCATTTTTCTGAGTGAAAGGCGAATGTGAGGATTTACTTAGTGGACCCTTGTCCACACCCGAAGGAGGAAACTACCTTGTAGTAGTGTTAAAGAGGCGCTATGTAGATTTCGTTTAGGCGGCATCATACCTCGCCCAAGTAACTAGGACAGCCCGCCCAAGATAAATATACCCCGCCTAGCCAAGTAGGATGATTCTAACTTCGCTTTCCACCAAATGCTATGCGTGTGAATGTATTAACATATTTCCCTTATCTATTCCTCCTGTTGAGTGATCAGTATTTCTCGAAGGGAAGCCTCGGTGCGAAATTTCTTCTATCCGCTGCTGTATTACCATACTCCGCCTGGACGGTGTAAGACCCCGTCTGAGCGAATAAACGGTGTTGTGCAATCTGCCCTAGTGTTGGTGCGTTACGATAAACCCATTGAGCCGGCCCCAGTTTTTTTAGCTTCCCTGTAGGTTGCTTTATGCGCGTGAATGTTCTTAGTTTTCCCCATTGCCTGCTCCCTTCTACATCAAATGTTACGTGACTGTTTTTGTGAAAAATTTTCTCATATTTTGGGATTTATTAGTCGCAAATAATTAGGGTGTTACATTTTGGTATCAGAGCGGACCGAAAAGTCCAAGGCCAAAGTATGCTTACCAAGTGTAAGCGGTGGTGTTTGTGTCTTTTGATTGAATGGTTGAAATTGTTGTGATATTGGTTGAACCTGATTGATATTGGCTTGCGGATAGGAGGGTGTTGCCCCTCCTGGTCCTATTGATTGTATAATATATATATATAGAGATAGCATGATGTGCTAAGTCATTGAACATTAGGCTGAAATCCGAATGGTAGTAAGTGGCTCCGTATACTTATCCTTAAATGTCAATTTCAGGATAAGGAATGGCGCATCGTCAAAGTATGGAGGCTATAGCCACAGCATTCCAACGCTTTGCTGATGTGTTTGAAAGGCAAGGCCAAACTCAACCTGAGGATGGCCATGTGCTGGACCGCTTCCTGAAGAGGAAGCCGAGTGAATTCTTAGGAGGACGGAACCCTGAGGCGGCGTTCAAGTGGACTCAGGAATTAGAGAGAATTTTTAGGGGTCTTCGCTGTACCGAAGCCCAGAAGGTGGAATGCGCAGTGTATATGCTGCGAGATGAAGCGGAGAATTGGTGGAAGATAGCCAGGAGCCAATTCCCCGAAGATGACAATCAACTGACGTGGAACGATTTCAAGGCCTGCTTCCTAGACAAATACTTTCCCGACACGGTGAGGAGTCGGAAAGAGCTGGAGTTTATGGAGTTAAAACAGAGCTCCATGACTGTGGAAGAATACGCGACCAGATTTGAAGAATTGTGCCTATTCTATCCGCCCTTCCAGCAGCCGGGAACGGAGCACTCCAAGTGTCTTAAGTTTGAGAACGGACTGAGATCGGATATCAAGAGGGCCTGCAGATACCATGAGATCCGGAGTTTCCCTGCCTTAGTAAACAAGTGTAGGATATTCGAAGAGGATGACAGGGCCCATTCGGGCCAGTGCAGCAGAGCCAACCAACACCTGAGGCCTCGGCAATCACGTTTCAAGAGGCCAGGGAACGTGAGGAGGAATGAACCCTTCACCAGATATCAGAACCATAATGACCGAGGGAGACAGATGAGTGGGCGGCCAAGGTATGGCGGATGCTTTAAATGTGGCGGTGATCATTTTGCTAAGGAATGCAATGATACAAATGTTAAATGCTACCACTGCGGAGAGAAGGGACACGTTCGCCCGGACTGCCCCCAACTCCGCCAGGCAAACACCAATGTGCGTCAAGGAGGATTTCAAGATCGAACCAGAGTGAATGATAACCAACGACCTGGTGGCAGAGGCAACGGAACCAGAGGAAATATGATGCATGCCCCGAACAGTCGAGAGAGGAACACCGGCCCAACAGCGACAGGAAGGATCTACACCATCAATGCAGAGGATGTTGCACCAGCAAACGATCTAGTACAATGTAAGTGCTCACTTGGAATGAATACGCTTAATGTTGTTTTCGATTCGGGGGCAACCCATTCTTTTATAGCTGATGAGTGCGTGAAACGGTTGAAGCTACCAACTGTGTCTATGAACCGGACTTTAGAAGTGGCCAGCCCCACTGGCCCTAGTGTGTTCACATCGTCAATATGTAAAAATGTAGCATTTGAGTTGTATGATCGGAGTTTCACCTTCGATCTGATTTGCATGCCCTTAAAGGGTCTTGATATTGTGCTTGGAATAGATTGGCTTTCAGCCAATAAGGTATTAGTAGATTGTAAAAACCGAGAGATAGTTTTCCCAAAACAACCCACTGAAGATGGCACGGCACTAGGTATAACCCAACTATTTATGATGCTTTGTCTAACCAAAGATGAGAATGAGACCCTAGTGAATGAAATTCCGGTTGCCTGTGAATTCCCAGAAGTGTTCCCAGAGGACGTCCCGAGTGTGCCTCCCAATAGAGAAGTTGAATTCTCTATAGACTTGATCCCTGGAGCCGAACCGGTCTCCAGTGCACCCTACAGAATGTCCTCAACTGAATTGGTAGAATTGAAGAAACAAGTGGATGAGTTACTTGAGAAGCAGTTCATTAGACCAAGCATGTCACCATGGGGCGCACCTGTGCTACTTGTTAAGAAGAAGGATGGCAGCATGAGACTTTGTATAGATTATCGACAGCTTAACAAACTCACAATCAAGAATCGATACCCACTGCCTAGAATTGATGATTTAATTGACCAGCTGCGTGGAGCCTCAGTCTTCTCAAAAATCGACCTACGATCGGGATATCACCAAATCCGAGTGAAGGACTCGGACATTCCTAAAACTGCCTTTAGGACTAGGTATGGTCACTATGAGTATGTAGTGATGCCGTTCGGTGTGACAAACGCCCCTGCTGTTTTCATGAATTACATGAACAGCATATTCCATTCCTTCTTAGATCGGTTTGTTGTTGTCTTCATCGATGATATTCTAGTTTATTCTAAGACATCTGAGGAGCATGAAGGACATCTCAGGACGGTACTTCAAGTGTTGAAGGAGAAGCAATTGTTTGCAAAGCTTTCAAAGTGCGAATTTTGGATGGATGAGATCCACTTCCTCGGGCATGTGATCTCCAAGAGAGGCGTCTCGGTGGATCCTGCGAAGGTAGCTGCTGTAATAGCGTGGGAGAGGCCCAAATCGATCTCGGAAATAAGGAGTTTTATGGGCTTGGCAGGTTACTATAGAAGGTTCATCGAAGGTTTTTCTAAGTTGGCATTACCTCTGACTAAATTGACTCGGAAGAACGTTCCTTTTGTGTGGAGTCCGGAGTGTGAGAGCAGCTTCCAAGAGCTGAAGAATAAGTTGACAACGGCTCCGGTGTTAGCATTACCTGAGTTACGAGAAAGCTTCGTGGTCTATTGTGACGCGTCCGGACTCGGATTAGGATGTGTACTCATGCAGAAAGATCGAGTGATAGCATATGCCTCTCGACAATTGAGACCCCACGAACAGCATTATCCGACCCATGACCTGGAATTGGCAGCAGTAGTTTTTGCATTGAAAATCTGGAGGCATTACTTGTACGGATCCAAATTTGAGGTGTACAGCGATCATAAGAGCCTCAAATACCTATTCGACCAAAAGGAGCTGAACATGAGGCAGAGAAGATGGGTTGAGTTTTTGAAGGACTATGATTTCGAGTTGAAATACCACCCAGGTAAGGCAAATGTCGTAGCAGACGCTTTGAGTCGAAAATCCCTCCACATAGCAGCCATGATGGCGAAAGAAGTTGAGTTGTTGGAGCGGTTCCGAGACATGAACTTGCATGTTGACGCCCCTTCCTCTCAGAAGATGACAATCGGTACGTTGAGGATTGCCAACGAATTCTTAAAATCCGTGTACGAACAGCAACAGGCGGACTCTTACCTAGCTGAAATGAAGGAAATTCAGGCTAAAGGAAAGGATTTATCCTTGGCAGAAGGATCAGATGGGATCTTCCGGGTGAGGAACAGAATATACATACCAAGTGAAGGAAGATTGAGAAGGATGGTGCTTGATGAAGCCCACAAAAGCCTACTCAGCATTCACCCAGGAACCACGAAGATGTACCACGACTTGAGGAGACAGTTTTGGTGGCCCGGACTAAAGAAGGATGTGGCGGAGTACGTGGCCCGGTGTATCACTTGTCAGAAATCGAAGGTAGAGCACCAAAAACCGTACGGTGCAATGCAGCCTCTGGAAATCCCCGTGTGGAAATGGGACTCAATTGCGATGGATTTTATCATGGGATTACCCAAAAACCGAGCGGGCCATGATGCCATTTGGGTCATTGTTGACAGATTGACGAAGAGTGCACACTTCTTACCTGTAAATATGAGGTACCCATTGCATAAATTGGCTCGAATCTACATTCAAGAAGTTATTCGACTGCATGGCATACCTACTTCCATCGTCTCAGATAGGGACCCTAGATTTACGTCCAGGTTTTGGACCACCATGCATCAAGAACTGGGGACGAAGCTTTGGCTTAGTTCTGCCTACCACCCCCAATCGGATGGACAATCCGAGCGAACGATTCAGAGTCTAGAAGACTTATTGAGAGCGTGCGTGTTAGAGTACGGTGGGGACTGGGAGCAGTATCTTCCCTTGATCGAGTTTACGTACAACAACAGCCATCATCACAGCATTGGCATGGCACCTTACGAGGCATTATATGGGCGTAGATGCCGAACCCCACTCTGCTGGTCAGAAACGGGTGAAAGTCTACTATTGGGACCAGACATCGTGAAGCAAACCACAGAACAGATCCGAGTGATAAGGGAGAAGATGAAAGCATCACAAGACAGGCAGAAGAGCTACCATGACAAACGCATCAAGCCATTGGAATTTCAAGTCGGAGATCGAGTGTTTCTGCGAACCTCTCCGAGTAAAGGAGTTGGACGAGCCTTAAAAAGTGGGAAGTTAAGCCCTCGCTACATCGGACCTTATGAGGTAGTAGAACGGATTGGCCCCGTGGCATACCGCCTCGCGTTACCAACTCACTTGTCCCGATTACACAACGTTTTTCATGTGTCTCAGCTAAGGAAGTATTTGCATGACCCCAGCCACACGATGCCTGACGACGAGATAGAGATCAAAGAAGACCTAACCACTGTGACTACACCGGTTGGAATCGTGGATCAATCGGTAAAACGCTTAAGAAACAAGAACGTAAGGCTGGTTAAGGTGGAGTGGCAGCAAGGCAAGATCACCTCCTACACGTGGGAACGCGAAGACGCCATGCGACAGCAGTACCCCGAATTGTTTACCTACGTAAGTACCAACTGAATTTCGGGGACGAAATTCTTTTTCAGTGGGGGAGAACTGTAACATCCCCGTTTTAAAATTTAGTGCTGAATAAAGAATGAACCATTAAGACTTGATTTCAACTAGAAATAACTGTTAATTGCATTTAACTAAGTAAGTTTAAGCCATTAAAGTATAAAAAAAATGGTGGTGGTCAGGGGATGGGGTGGAGTGCACGTGGCTGCTGCAGCACGCACTCTCCCATCCCACTCTTCTTTTACTGTGCGCATGCACATATATATATATATATATAAGCGTGAGCCCTTGGCAGAGAAACGCACTTGCTATTTCTTCAGACTCTCTCCTCCGTCACTTCATCCTCTACTTCCTCTCTTCGTCTTCATCTTTCTTCTTCTTCCATCTTACTCTTCGCTCTCGGAGATCTTGATTCCAGTACTGAAGAACGAACCACATTTCATCCCAGAATCAGGCGCAGAATACGACAAAGCCAAGGAAGACCGGACGAACCAGGAGAAGGACATCGGACCCAACAACAAGAACGAAAAAGGTTTCTGAGGTTCTTCTAAAGGTAGGGGGCGCTTGCATGTCGAATGCATGGTCTAAGAACGGTACCGGATGAATGTATCGCTGAGTGCGTGTGTGTGTGTGCATGTTTTTATAATCATTAGAACTGATGCTGTGCATGTGTGCATGTATTCACAATTACTAAAACTGATGCATGAGTTGAGATTCTGATAGTGATCTTCGTGGTGATGGCGTAGTCTGCTCGTGGATAATAATGATGGATCTATTTTGTTGTCACTATGAAAAGTATGTATGTGCATGTTCTTAATTGGATTGCTCAAGGTTGTTAGTCTGATGACCGATTGTAACATGCGCTGGTGTGACTGACTGAATGATGACGAGTAGTGGAGGATATTCGTTCTTACTTAATGACTACGGTAATGTGTTCATGGCGCGATGATGTGTAATAATAATAAATGTGTTAGTTGCATGAGTAAGAGTGGGGTGACCCATGGAAGGTCAAGAACCCCAAGGGAAATGACTTCCAGTTACCAACCCTGGCTAGATCCCAATAGAGCTCGTGGTAGCCGTTGGAGCTAGAGAAGTGAGTCTCGAGACGCCGTGGGGGGCCGGTGCCACCTGGTAAGAGCTGAGGGACGAGGGGCCAAAAGAAAAAGGGGGCCGTAACTGAGAGTCTTTACCCGAGTCGGATCCGCAGGCATGCATATAGAAATAAGGCCGATCGTGGTGATGTATAAATCTGTATATGTGCATGTGTATGATTTTTGAATGCATGAATATATATTTAGATGTGGAATAAACTCTGTGAATTATGTGTGTCATGAATGTTGTTTGAATTGTATGAATTTGGTTACTTGAGAAAGGTTGAATGATAGCAGGAGCGTGTACTGACGCTGATACCGAGTCTGTGAGTATCATTTTACATGTAAAAGCTCACCCCTGCAGTGGCCATTTTCAGTGAATGTCTCTCGTGAGGAGAATCAGAAGCAGAGCTGGAATGCTGGGCGGAGTGCTGATGCATTTCGAAGGTTTAATTAAGGCGTTGTTAGATGAAGCCCGGACTGGCTCATACCGGATATTAATGTTTTTTTTGGGGATGAATAGAACTTTATGAACAAGAAGAAGTCTGATTCTGCATTGTAAATATTAATATACACTCTTATGTACATATAGATGTATGGTTTTGGTGTGTGTGATGCTATGTGCTGCCTTGTTTTATAATTGTGCTTTAATAGATACGCAGGGACAGTCTGATTGAGCAGGTTATAGCTAAGTCCGAATGAACCGAGAATTGTCTTTAGGAAAACTTATGTCGGATACGCTGGGCGGAGTCGTACCCCGCCCGAAGTGTGGGAGCAATTCGCCCAAGCGTGAGGACTCACGCTGAAGCGAGGAATTACCAGAGCGAGGTATCGACCATTATCCTTTCCTATCCGTTGTGATACTAACGTAATCCGGACCCCGGTGTTGAACCCCGGATTTGGGCGTTATGGCTAAGTCCGCCCAGGCGTTGTCATATTTAGTTGAGTTGGGCGGAATAGGTTCAGACTCTTCCTTCTTCCACAACCTACTAACGTATATGTACCCTGTAACTTCTCATTTTTCTGAGTGAAAGGCGAATGTGAGGATTTACTTAGTGGACCCTTGTCCACACCCGAAGGAGGAAACTACCTTGTAGTAGTGTTAAAGAGGCGCTATGTAGATTTCGTTTAGGCGGCATCATACCTCGCCCAAGTAACTAGGACAGCCCGCCCAAGATAAATATACCCCGCCTAGCCAAGTAGGATGATTCTAACTTCGCTTTCCACCAAATGCTATGCGTGTGAATGTATTAACATATTTCCCTTATCTATTCCTCCTGTTGAGTGATCAGTATTTCTCGAAGGGAAGCCTCGGTGCGAAATTTCTTCTATCCGCTGCTGTATTACCATACTCCGCCTGGACGGTGTAAGACCCCGTCTGAGCGAATAAACGGTGTTGTGCAATCCGCCCTAGTGTTGGTGCGTTACGATAAACCCATTGAGCCGGCCCCAGTTTTTTTAGCTTCCCTGTAGGTTGCTTTATGCGCGTGAATGTTCTTAGTTTTCCCCATTGCCTGCTCCCTTCTACATCAAATGTTACGTGACTGTTTTTGTGAAAAATTTTCTCATATTTTGGGATTTATTAGTCGCAAATAATTAGGGTGTTACACAAAGCTTGTATCTCAAATCTTCAATAGTGAATCCTTCAAGTGGGTTACTTGAAGGCAAGACGTACACCGGATTGGTGGAACTCGTTAAATTGGTTTACGTTTCTCTTAACCTTGAACTCTTTACTTAATTGTGCATATAAACTGTTTGTTGTTTTTCCTAGGCTAAATACTTGAATTGTTCTTGCCATTCAAGAAGAAACTTATACTTGCACACAAACTGTTTGTTAAAATTACTGAACCAATACTCTATTGAGTTTCTCATTTCCTAGTTAAGATTACTTTGATTCTTACATTGATTCAAACCATTCAAAGTGTGTTACATACTAGTTGCTTGCAAAATTCTCATATATCTTGTTTTAGTTGCATAAAAAACCAAGTTCAAAGGAAGTCCAAGTAAAAGATTTTTAAACACTTAATTCACCCCTCCCCTCTTGAGTATTGAGGCCACTTGAATAACAAGTGGTATCAGAGCTTGACTCTTGGTAGATCAAGCTTAACAACTTCAAGAGATTTAGATGGCCTCAACCTCATATAACATGTTTCCTAAAGGCGGAGCTACAAATAGACCTCTGGCTTTTAATGGTGAAGGTTATGCCTTTTGGAAAGAAAGAATGAAAATTTTTATACAATCAATTGATTTAAAAATTTGGAATACAATTGAAAATGGTCCCTTCATACCAATGCATGCAGTAGATGGTAAACAAGTAGAGAAACTCATGGATGATAGAAGTAGTGAAGAGGAGAATAAAGTCCAATACAATTACAAAGCTAAAAATCTCATCACCTTTGCTTCAGGTCCAGATGAGTTCTTTAGAGTTGTAACTTGTAAAACTGCTAAAGAAATGTGGGACACTCTCCAAATCACTCATGAGGGAACTAGTGATGTAAAGGATTCAAAAATTAGTACACTCACTAGTCAATATGAGAGCTTTAGATTAAACTCCGGGGAAACCATTCTTGAAATGCAAAAAAGGTTCACACTAATCATAAATCATCTTATCACCTTAGGCAAATCTTATACTAATAAAGAGCTTATTCATAAAGTTTTGAAAAGCCTAACTAGGGAAGGGCACCTGTTCATCACCGTAATCAAACAATCTCCAAATATCAACAATATGTCTCTTGCAACATTGTTTGGGAAGCTTCAAGAACAAGAGCAAGAGCTCAAAGACTTGAAGAATACAGAGGAAGAAGAAAAGTCCTTCAAGAAGAAAGAATTACCCCTTAAAGCCACTTCAACTAATGAAGAAGAATCCGAAAGTGACCTTGATGACGATGAAGAATTTGGATTGTTTACGAAGAAATTTGGCAAATTCATGAAGAAAATAAAGCTTCAAAGAAGCTTCACAAACCAAGGTAAGAAACCTATAATCAAAGATAATTCTTCCTCACCCTCTTGTTTTGAATATGGCAAGAAAGGACATTTGAAAATAGATTGTCCAAACCTAAAGAAGAAGAATAAAGAAAGAAGAGGAAGAAGGAGAGCATACATAGCTTGGGATGAAAATGAAATGAGTAGCTCCGAAGAATCGGACAATGAAGAAGCAAATCTTTGCTTAACGGCCAACCACCATGAAGAGGAAGATGAGGTAAATCATCATGAACTTGATAAAGAAGAATTATTGGATGCTTTTGAACAACTATATGATAAATATATTAAACTATCTAGTAAGTATAAGTTATCAAGAAAAACTATAGAAACTCTTGAGATGCATCTAATTGAGCAAGTAAATGAAAATGAAATTTTGAAAAAGAAAGTTGTTGAAAATCAAACTTGCTCAAAATCATGTGAACATTTCAAGAAATATGATCACCTAGAAAAGAAAGTCCTAGACTTGAATAAAACCCTTGAGAAATTCACAAATGGTAGAGATAATCTAGATGCATTACTTGAAAAACAAAGATGCATGTTTGACAAATCCGGATTAGGATATAATCCCACTAAAAAGTAAAAACATTATAATAGTTTCTTTGTGCCTCCTAGAAAATCATCATCGCCTTTTATGAAATGTAATCATTATGGTATTAAAGGACATAATGCTTTAAATTGTCATGTTAGAAAGTATGGACCAAAGGTTGTTAGAAAGGCGTGGGTTCCCAAAGGGACATTACCACAAACTAACCCAAAAGGACCCAACATAAAATGGGTACCAAGTTCTCTAACTTGTTTTCTAGGTATATTTCAAGGCAAACAACACCCATTGTTACCTAGATAATGGGTATTAAAAGCACATGATTGGTGATATAAGCAAATTCACATCATTCACACCCAAAAGAAAAGGAAGTGTCACTTATGGGGATAATACCAAATGAAGGATCCTTGGTATTGGAAAGATTGGTAAAAATTCTTCCACCTCAATTAATGATGTATTATATGTAGAAGGACTTAAACATAATCTGCTTAGCATAAGTCAACTATGTGACAAAGGATATAGAGTAATATTTGAATCAAATGGTTGCATAATTGAAAACAAGCAAAATAAAGAAGTAAAGTTTATTGGTCAAAGAATTGATAATATTTACATGATTGATGTTGATTGTTTGTCCTCAAATGATGTACAATGCTTTATGAATAGAAAGGATGAATCATGGCTATGGCATAGAAGAATAACACATATACATATAGACCATTTAAATAAACTTGTATCTAAAGAATTAGTGATTGGTTTGCCAAAGCTAAAATTTGAAAGTAAATTTTGTGATGCATGTCAAAAGGGAAAACAAATAAAGGCATCTTTTCAAGCTAAAAACATTGTTTTAACTCAAAGACCTTTACAACTTTTGCACATGGATTTGTTTGGACCCTCTAAGGTCAAAAGCTTTAATGGTAATTACTATGGTCTTATGATTATAGATGACTATTCTAGATATACATGGACCTTGTTTCTTGCTCACAAGAATGAAGCATATCATGCATTCAAGAAACTAGCCAAGGTTATCCAAAATGAACAAAACTCAAAGATTGCATCCATTAGAACCGATCATGGGGGAGAATTTGAAAATCAACTATTTGAAAAGCTTAGTGAAAAACATGGTATTGATCACAACTTTTCAGCTCCTAGAACTCCACAACAAAATGGAGTAGTTGAAAGAAAAAATAGATCTTTGGTGGAGCTTGCTAGAACCATGTTAAATGAAAATAATATTGCAAAACATTTTTGGGCCGATGCAGTAAATACCACTTGTCATGTTATGAATCGATGTTTAATTAGGCCAATTTTAAAGAAAACCCCCTATGAACTTTACAAAGGTAGAAAACCAAATATATCTTATTTTCATGTATTTGGATGCAAGTGCTTTGTGCTTAACAATGGAAAGGATAATCTAGGAAAGTTTGATGCAAAATCTGATGAGGCAATCTTTCTTGATATTCATCTTCTAGTAAATCATATCAAAGCTTTAATAAACAAACAAATACTATTGAAGAGTCCATTCATGTGAAATTTGATAAAAATGGCCATAATTCTCCGAGAAAAGAAGTTAGGTACACTCCAAGAAATGACTCTAAAGAACAAGGAAGAAGTAGAAATTAACAATGAAGTAGCTTCTCAAGATGAACAACAACAATAAAGCTCTCAAAGAGAATGGATCACATCAAAGCACCATCCCATAGACAACATTATAGGTGATATCAATAAGGGTGTAAGTACTCGATGCACATTTAACACTTGCAATCATTTAGCTTTTGTTTCACAAATTGAGCCTAAAACTATTGATGAAGCTATTATTGATGAGATGTTGGCCATGCAAGAAGAATTGAATCAATTTGAAAGAAATGAAGTTTGAAAATTTGTACCAAAACCCAATGACCATCAAATAATAGGAACCAAATGGGTATTTAGAAACAAGCTTGATGAAAATGAGATAATCACTAGAAATAAAGCTAGGCTAGTTGCTAAGGGATATAATCAAGAAGAAGGTATAGATTTTGAAGAAACATATGCTCTCGTAGCTAGGTTAGAAGCCATTAGGTTATTACTAGCCTTTGTATGTTGTAAGGATTTCAAATTCTATCAAATGGATGTTAAAAGTGCTTTCTTAAATGGATACATTCAAGAAGAAGTATATGTTGATCAACCTCCTGGTTTTGAAAACTATCAATTTCCAAATCATGTTTTCAAACTAAGAAAAGCTTTGTATGGTTTAAAATAAGCTCCAAGAGCTTGGTATGAAAGGTTGAGCAAATTCCTTTTAGAAAATAATTTTGAAAGAGGAAAAGTTGACACAACATTATTCATTAAGCACAAAAAGAATAACATACTATTGGTACAAATTTATGTGGATGATATCATTTTTGGTGCCACTAATGAGTTGCTCTGCAAAGAGTTTGCTAAGATCATGTAGAATGAATTTGAGATGTCCATGATAGGAGAACTCATATTCTTCCTTGGACTGCAAATAAAGAAAACCAAAGAAGGAACCTTCATTAGCCAATCCAAGTATTTCATAGAGCTACTCAAGAAGTTCAACATGGACAAAGCAAATGAAATTGCCACACCTTACTTCATGTTATTTGGACAAAGATGAAAAAGGTAAGGATGTAGAACTCATAAAATATAGAGGTATGATTGGATCCTTACTCTAACCGCCAGTAGACCAGATATCATGTTTGTTGTTTGTATGTGTGCAAGATATCAAGCATGTATCACATTTAACTGCCATGAAATGTATAATGAAATACTTAGTTGGAAGTCAAGATGCTGGTCTATGGTATCTTAAAGGAGTTGAATGCACTCTTGTTGGCTATTCTGACTCTGATTTTGCAGGATGTAAACTTGATAGAAAAAGTACTAGTGGTACTTGCCACTTGCTTGGTAGTTCTCTTGTATCTTGGCATAGCAAGAAATAAGTAAGTGTAGCATTATCAACAGTTGAGCCAGAGTATGTTGCAGCTGGTAGTTGTTGTGCCCAAATCTTTTGGATGAAGCAACAACTTCAAGATTTTGGTGTTATCTTAGACCATGTGCCTCTTAAATGTGATAATACTAGTGCCATTAATATCTCTAAGAATCCTGTGATGCATTCAAGAACCAAACATATTGAGATAAGACATCATTTCATTAGAGATCATGTGTTAAAGGGTGATTGTGTGCTTGAACATGTTGAAACTTCTAGACAGCTAGCTGATATATTTACAAAACCACTTGTAAAAGATTAATTCATAAACATTAGAAGAGATCTAGGAATTTTAAAGATAAATGATATTAATTAGATTCATGATGGACATAGAAAGCCTTAAGTTATTTAAGTATAAATGGTGGATGTTGATAAATCATGAATCTTGTTAAATTGTTGGATATAATGTCTTGTTTAAGCCTTGAATTTCATAAATGATTGAGTCAAATGTTGCTCATGTATGTTTGATTAAATTAAAAGGAAAATAGAGTCATAAAATTGAAGGTTTCAATGATCCAAAGTGTTGCCCAATACCCTGAATCGATTCAGCAGTTCAAAACTACAATTCAAAGGGAAACAGAATCGATTCAACTATGCCCCAAATCGATTCAAATTCCTGATGCTCTAAAATTTTTGAAAATAAAGAGCTCTGAATTGATTCACGTGAAGTTTGAATCGATTCAAACCCTTGATGCCCACTATTTTTCACAAACAGCATGTTCTGAATCAATTCAAAGCCACCTTGAATCAATTCACGTGACTTAAATTGCCTATATTCACGCTGTCTTGGCCCATTTTCTCTTGTCTCTTCAAATCCTTCTTACTCTTCTTCTCCTAGAATACTCCTTTCTCTCTCAAAACTCATTCTCCAACTCCCATCACTCATGGCTTCCTCTTCAATCCTCGTAAGAAATAAAGAGCAGATGTCACTGGATCTTCTGCACCACAACATTTAGATCTTTCAAGGCTCTTTGATACTTAAAAGGAGATAGAAAGGTACCAAAACAACTTTTCTGAAAAATACTTGATTTCCCCTCATTGGCTTAATATCTCATTCTTTGAAAATGCTGGTCTTTCTTTACTTGATACTCTACACTAACAATAACTTGTTAGGTTTATGTCACTTGAGGAGATTTCCATTTATCTAGAATTAATCCGTGTGTTTTATTCCACACTCCGCCTACAAGATAGTCGATATTTTGCCAAGGTGAAAGGCAAAACCATTGTTCTTGACAATGAGGTTATGCATAAGGTTAGAAAACTTCCCATCAATGATGCTGATTTCTTTGGAAGAGAACCTTCCCCGTGGTGGAACTATAACCCATTAGAAGCAAAAGCTTTCTTCAATCTATCTTCCTCAACAACTAGCACTGTTGGCACATTAAGCATTAACCACCGCTTACTGCACCATGTCTTGGTGAAAATTCTTCTCCATTTAGGAGGTAATTATGCACGAGTAAATGAATCTCAAATCCTGATTCTTTGGGCCATACTTAATCAGAAAGAGATCAACTGGATCAACATTGTGAGGAACCACATGATAGATGCTTAAAACCTTACCCGCCTCCCATATGCCATCTTCATCACCAAACTGCTTCGTCACTATAAGGTTGATTTAAAGAACGAAGTGAAAGAACTTGTCAAAAATGAACATTCATGAGTACCAAGGACTTTGGGAATATCTTTGTCGTCCCCGTGCTACACATGTTGTAGATGATGATGAAGAAGAAACTGCTCCTCCTCCTCCTGCACCTGCACAAGCGCCTACTGATGATCTATTTTCTCGCCTCACTGCTCACATGGATCAGTATTTAGAGTTGCTAGAAGCAAACATCAACACAAGGCTTGACAAGATTGAAGTGAATATGGAAGAACGCTACACTGAACTTGCAACTTAGATCTCTAGCATCCATTTCCCTCAGCCTTAGATAGCTTTCACTTTCATTACTTTTATGCTTGAAACTATTTACTCTCACCTTATGATATTTTGCACTTTGATTGATCATCATTGCCCTTCTGTAGCCTTTTTGCTTATTGAACTTTATTGTTATGCTTGAATTTAATACTATGGATGTTCCCTTCAACTCTCACATGCTTATATTGTTTTTGATAATGACAAAGGGGGAGAAATGAATAATGGATGTGATTAGATGAATGATATGATTTGCGTTTAAATTCACATGAACATCATATGTTGTATAATGAACAAGACTCATGAACATGTGTATGGTTCAATAAATATCCAATTGAAAAACAAAAGGGGAGAAACAATCTATTCTATAATTTCAAAATATTCAACAAGTGGTTTCTCTTACTATACATGAATATTGATTATTGAAACTAACACCCCAAAGAGATAGCTATTAGTTGTCATCATCAAAAAAGGGGAGAATGTATTTGCATGTTGTGGATAGGTTTTTGATAATGACAAAAGGCTAAACAAGAAATTCTTAATTCAAACATTCAAGTATCAAGAATCAAGAAGCTATGAACAAATCAAAAGAGGACACAAAGGGATTTGATAAATTCAAATCAAAGATCTAAGAAACCATAAAGAACATGCTCCCAAGTGATTAAAGAATCAAGAAATAATGCATAAGGATCAAGGAAAGGTACCATGACTCAAAACACTTCAAGAATGCATCAAAAAGCATGGAAAACACCAAACAACATTGCTTGAATCGATTCAGACATGCAGGAATTGATTCAAAGGCTTGGAAGTCCCAAAAATACCAAAACAGAATGTCTTGAATCGATTCAGAGAAACTTGAATCGATTCACATGCCTGGAAGTTCCAAAAATACTAACCTAGAATGCTTTGAATCGATTCAAGGACGCATGAATCGATTCAAATAGTGGGAAATGTGTTTTAAAAAGTTAGATTTAGTAGGAGACAGAGACCCATACTCTATGACATGTGTGGGGGACAACCTGGAGCTCATTTACAATGGTTAGAAGCTCTCCAAGGCCTATAAATACACCATCCATTCAAGCTACACAACACAGAATAAGAAGCAATCAATTAAAGCTTTCATTTGTGCTTAGTGAGTTCATTTTCTTGTACAGTTTCATCATTCTGAAACTTTGAGCTTGTAATTGCATATCCTCTCTTCTTAGAGAGCTATTAGATTTTGGTTAGAACCTTTAATTTCTTATCCACTCTATTGAGAGAGTAAACACTTGTAAATCAAACACCATACACCAAGGCATTCATTCTAGGTTGGGTGGTCACAAAGGTTGGGGTTCAACCTTTGGGTATTGAGAGATTGTGAGATTGGGTAGGGTGCCCTTTTGCTTGTGAGAATTTGGTTCTTAAGTGTGGGACACTAGGAGACAATTGCTCAAAGCTTGTATCTCAAATCTTCAATAGGGGAATCCTTCAAGTGGGTTACTTGAAGGCAAGACGTACACCGGATTGGTGGAACTCGTTAAATTAGTTTGCGTTTCTCTTAACCTTGAACTCTTTACTTAATTGTGCATAAAACTATTTATTGTTTTGACTAGGCTAAATACTTGAGTTGTTCTTGCCATTCAAGAAGAAACTTATACTTGCACACAAACTATTTGTTAAAATTACTGAACCAATACTCTGTTGAGTTTCTCATTTCCTGGTTAAGATTACTTTGATTGTTGTAGTTCAATACATTGATTTAAACCATTCAAAGTGTGTTACATACTAGTTGCTTGCAAAATTCTCATATATCTTGTTTGAGTTGCATAAAGAACCAAGTTCAAAGGTAGTCCAAGTAAAAGATTTTTAAACACTCAATTTACCCCCCTCTTGAGTATTGAGGCCACTTGAATAACAGATTGTATGGTGGTGTTGGTGTTGATGATGATGATTGATGAGTGGCATTGTAGGATGCATAATGTGAGAATACATTTGATTCATATTTCATTGCATCCATGGCATATCATACGCTGTCTATATGAAATGTTAGGGGTTCCAATAGGCAGGCCCAGTGGGAGGGCGACCCAGTGCACGAGTATATTGTTGTTGTTCCCTAGTGATTCTATGAATCACAAAGCTGCCCTTAGATTGGTGGCGAGGCACCCTATGTGGCAGGCCCTGTGGGCGGGCGACTCTGTCATGAGCAAGTTACCTCAGTGTCCGACGGGGCACAGCTTTCTCGATGTGTGTTCGGGAGAGGCCCATAGCACTTTTGGCAAGTGAGGCCATGTTGATCCGCAAGTCACGGGGTGACTAGTGCTACATATGGGCAATAGCAGTTTGGTACTAGTAAAATTAGTGATTATGCATCCATTATGAGATATGTGTACACATTATACTACTGCAGTAGGGGCATAGTAGCACACCTATGCTTGACCCACATTTGGTGTTTATTCCCACAGTCGGATCCGCATTTGTTGTTGACTATTCCATTATGCATATGCATTAGCCTAAGAGAATTTACATATATCATGGAGATATGGCACAAGGTGATTGATAGCCTACCGCAAGCACACGGGGTATCATAGTAATAAAAATATCGTCCCACAGAGATTGTTCCCAGTTACCGGCTTAAACGCTTTGATTATCTAGACAAATTATTTGTTGATTCAGAAATTTATAACGCAAACTAAATGGTATAAATAGAAAACACTAAACAATTCACAATGAGAATAGAAAGGTTTAATTTAAAATAATAAAGATTAGTTCCTTGGGAGATAAAGGTTCACATGTATTACCAATATTAAATGCAATTCAGTTTCCAAATTACCAAATCCTGTTTCTTAAGGCAAGTTTTCCTAATTTGCTTAGTGACCTTCTCTCGAAACCTCACTAACGTACCTAATTATTGAAGAACCGCGTTCAATTCACTAATTAGATCCCTTAGGTTTTATAAAAACCCGATTATCCCTCAAAGAGTCCTGTTTACTTTCGTAACCCGAATCCTAGGTTCAATTTGATGTAATTCAAACCATATGTCAATCTTTCAATCATTCATACCATTTAAGATCATCTACACTTATCTCTAGGCTTAGTAGAAGCATTAAGATTGCATAAAATTGAATAAGAAACATGATTCAATAATTAAGAACGAAGAACATTCAATAAAGGTTCAAATACATGCTATACCCTAATTCCCAAGAATAGAATTTAGTTCGCCATAATGAAAAGAATTACAATCCCATAATATGATTCAATTTCAAACATAGAAGAAATCAAAATTATAGAACAAGGGTTTGAAAGAAAACTAGAGTTCTCACTTTTGTCTTGAATCTATGCCCAAAATTCTGAAGATTTGATGTTGTCCCTTGATCCTTGATTTGTTCTCCAAGAAGAAAACCTTCCGATTCTCACCCAAAAACTATTTCTTTTTTTCCTCTTTTTCTCCACACCTTTTTTTATGGTTCCTTTGCCTTTTTATCCCTTGAAAAACAAAAGAAGTCTGAAAGTAACTGCTGCAACGCGTAAAATCCACTGGCAGTGGGAAAATCCACTGGAAGTGGATTGTTCTGTGTTGTCCCCAATCACGTGAGAAACAAAAATCTGGGCAGAAACCACTGGCAGTGGGAAAATCCACGGCCAGTGGATTTTATGGTAGTGAGTTCCACGGCCAGTGGATTTTCCCACTAGCAGTGGATCATTCTGACCTTAATTTTTCCATTTTCCAGAATGTTCCACTAGCAGTGGATTTTTCCACCGCCAGTGGATTTTTCCACTGGCAGTAGATTTCCTTGAACCTTGGCAAACATGTGTTTTGTGGGTGTTTTTGGGCTCCGAAATGTATATCCTTCTTTAATTGATGGATTGGCTTCAATTTTGAGTCTTCCATGAACTCTTTTTATTTTCCTATTCCCTTCAAATTCTTCCAATTCCTTTTGCAAAAAGACTTGTATCATGAAAGTTCCTGCAAAATACAACTACCCAAGTAGCATATGCAGAAATAAAAGAATAACAATGGAAATTAGGGGGAAAATAAGATGAAATAAACTAAAACTAAGACTACATAGACCCTAAAACTAATGCAACCTAGACACTTATCAAAACACCCCAAACTCGGACATTACTTATCCTCAAGCAATCACAGTCATCACAAGCATGAACAATAAAGAATGAAGAACTCAACCAACTCAAGGATCCCAAATTGAATCATTTTAAGCAAATGATTACAAGATCATCAAGACAAAAACCACACAATTATTCATACCATGTTTACCAAGACTAGACTACGGATACACATCCTTTCATTTCTCTCTAAGTGTTTAGGCTTGTGTATAAGTATCACTCACATCACAACATTTCAAAACACTACCATAGGCTTGGCAAGTGACCCTAATCTCTATAGTTATCCAGAAAACACGTTATGGTCTAAAGGTCTTTCAATTGGTTGTAATGGGGCAGGGGGTTCACAATTCAGGTATGGATACTAAAAAAAAGGAAGTTCAAAAGGGTTTTCATAATGAATTTCCTGAGAATAAAAGTTTCGGAAGGCAAACCAGAAAACACATTTCCTTGTCCATTCAAAAACTTCTAAGGATTCCTATTCATTTTCATTTTTTCATTTTAATAAAAAAATTTTCTTGACTCCTTATTTAATTCTCACTCTCATCCTTTTTCTTCTTTTCTATATCCCTTTTTTTAAATTTGAAATTACAATTTCACATTTCTATTATTTTCATTTCCCAAATCAAACTAATTTTTCTTTGAGCCTTTTCATCTAGTTGCCCTCCTTGAATTTTCTCAGGGATTTAGAAAATTAAATATCAATGGCTTTCAAGAATAACATTTTAAGCTCAACAGGGGAAACTAATGGTAAATATAACATTCAAATTCTGAGGCTAGGAACAAAACCTAGATTGCCTTTTTCATTCCATAACATGTAATCACCAACCATTTTGAATCGGTCACAAGCCAAGTTCTAGAGTGCCCAAAAATGCATGATACACTCAAAGAAGAAAAACAAGGGTTCTTTAGAATGTTTTACCCTTTTTGGTCAAAAAGCTCTCTTTTTAATGGCAATTAGTCATAGTCCAAGCAACCAAGGAATCATCATGAGTGGTTCATGCAGACAAACTAGTAATCATAAGACTCATTTATAAAATTTTTTATTTTTTTTATTATGGAATCCAAGAGGGCTGAAATTTTAACATTCAAATTGGCACACACTTGCAAGACAATTATCACAAGGAGACAAACCATGTCATCCTAAACAAAAGCATGCAAATCACAAAAATTAAAAATAACACAAAACATAAAACAAAAGCATAAGCAAAACAACAACATAAGAGTTCAGAATAAGTTTTCGTTACCTACCACCCCAAACTAAAGATGGACAGTGTCCTCAATGTTCAGTAAGGGAAAAGTAAGGTAAACAAATACTTATTCGAATAGGACCACCTTTCATGGAGGAGGTGGTAAATGGCCCTACTGGGAATGCCAGTCATACATAAAGTCCACTCTCTGGGAGATATGGTTGAGCTAGGCTCTTTGCCTTTCTTGTTCCTGGGACATGGCTTCCATTCGTAAAGACATAGAATCCATGTAACTATTCATTCCTTCCATCAAAGAATACATATGCTCCTGTAAAGAGCCGTGTGAGGAGTGGGAGGTGCCAGCTGATGGCTGTGTGTCATGAGGTACGTCTGTGTCATCATCGATTCCTAAAAACACAAAAGAAGTCTTGTCTTCCAGGCTAGTACAGCTAGGATCAGGAAAGGGGAGAGGCACAGAGATTCCAGGAATAATTAAATAATAAACATCACGCTCAAAGACAATCATACCCATATGGATCATCTCATCAATATTAACCCTTTTAGATTGACAAAGCAGGTTGTCATCATCCAGATTTATTCCCACATACCTGGCAATTGGGTTAATCTACCCAGCAATAATGATCTTATCAGAGGTGGCCCGACCAACTCTAGTGAATTGGCTAAGAAGCCATTTAGAGGAATTAATGGGTACATTATTGATCATGGCATACAAAAAATACAATTCAGCAACCCGAATAGTACCCGGGCTATCAAATCGCCCAAAAATAGAGCGAGCCATGAAATGCTGAAGGTATTTAAGGATAGAATGATGCATGGATGAGGCTTTAGTAGATGATGGATCATAAGTATCACCTGCTCGTGACAGTAGGGACCAAAAGTAGGAGGCATTAAAGCCCCTAGGAATGCGAATAGCATCCATACGAGCATGCATGTCTTCAGAAGCAGAGGGAAAGCCATAGATGGAATCCACCTCCGCTAGATCCATTCTAAAATTAGTATTATTAAGCCTAAAGGTGACCTCCTAGCCAGAAACATTTGAACATGCTTTAATATCAACAGAGCTAAGGAACTCTAAGCTAGTTTATTCATAACATGGTTCAAAAAGGTCAATAAAATTCTCCCATCCCAAGTTTTGACAAAATATAAGGGTATCCTCATAAATCCCTAGCTTAGTCAGTGATTCCCTATAGAAAAACCAGGAAGGAAGGATATCCCTCCCGGACAAAGAAGCAAGTCGCATTCTTTGTTCATCGGAAGTACACTCAATGTCATCAATGTTACCATAGCTAGATGACTTACCCTTATTTTTATGCTTTTTGCCAACCGTCTTAATTCTCCCTTGAGACATGATTCCTTGCTTAAAAACACAAGTTGGAGAAAAATTAGGCATATAGAGGGAATGTTAGAGTAACCCAAATAGTGGTCTAACATCAAGAAGATATATTGCACAAATATAAGTTCATGAAATCATCAAAGGATTCACACCAATGTAAAAAGGAAAAATGCCTAATCATGGACAATTGCTTATGAAATCATGTATCCTATAGCAAAGGACTAAGATTCAAAAGCCATTGCATGAAAAATATCAAAGAAACATGAAGTTAACATGGTGTAGGCATTTTAACAAACACATGGTGTGCACCATTGTGTAGAACCAAACATAGCAAAGACTTATCATGTAATAGTTCCTTTTGCTCACAAAAGTTTAAAAACATAGCCATGAGTCCAAATCAAAGCTCAAATAACAATAACAAAACAACATTTATGTAAGATAGATCAAATGGGGTTCATGGATAAAGATGAACAAATTTGGTGGTTCATGAGGTTTCGATCAAACCCATTGCAATTTGTGTCATATAATAGCATCATTAATCATCAAATTATGTTTCTATAACATTAATTTGCAAGAATAATGAAAGAAACACCCAATTTGAGTGAACCCCAAAAGTGTAAAGAAACCCCGAACTTAGAAAAAAAATGGTGTTTCTTACTTGTTATTAGAGATGAAGTGAAGAATTTTCAACAATGGTGATGGGTAAGTGTGCAAAGATGGTGATGGAAAGGAAGAATAGCAAGGTTCAAGAGTGGGTTTTAAAGTTGTAAAGTGAGAAGGATGAAGTAAAGGAATGAATATGCAAGTGTAAAAGGAAAAACGTGGTTTAAAATGCAAGTAGGGGCATGGGTACATAATCCACGGCCAGTGGAATTTTCTACGGCCCGTGTAGTGTACTGTTTTGGGCCCAGTTTTTCCTTTAAATTTTCACGCATGAACACTGATGGGGATCCACGGCCAGTGGATCCTACTAGTTTTTGCCCCGAAAATTAATTTTTTGAGATCAGAAATGTCCACGGCCAGTGGATCCTACTAGGTTGCCCTCTAAACATTTTCTCCTCTTGGTGGCCAGAAAGATCCACTGCTAGTGGAATTTTCCACTGCCAGTGGATCCTACTGGTTTACTTGCAAAATTTCTCCTTTTTTTTGTTTTTTTTTTGTTTTATGGCACCCAAATGAACAAAACAACTAAAAAAATAGAGAAATCAATAACATAAATGGGGTTACCTCCCCACTAATGCTAAGTTTAACGTCTTCAGCCGGACGCTTTCACTATTTGGAATCAAGAATCTGATACATCAAGCAAGTCCAAGACACTTACTTGTTGGAAGGGTTCTCCTGTCAAGTAGTGCTTAAGCCTTTGTCTATTTACCTTAAATGGACCAGACTTGTCGCTCCATAACTCGACAGCTCCAAAGAGAAATACCTTTGTTACCTTAAATGGTCCCGACCACCGGGACCTCAATTTGCCAGAGAATAGCCTCAAATAGGAGTTGAAAAGCAATACCATATCACTAGGGTTGAATGACCTCCGGAGGATGTGACGATCATGCCAATTTTTTGTTTTTTCCTTGTAAATTCTGGCATTTTCATATGCATACAACCAGAGCTCTTCAAGCTCGTTCAACTCCAGCAACCTTTGTTCACCTACAACCTTCATATCAAAGTTAAGCATTTTGACAGCCCAAAAGGATTTGTATTCTAATTCAACAGGTAAATGACAAGGTTTCCCATACACTAGTTTAAAAGGTGTGGTTCCAATGAGAGTTTTATAAGCGGTTCGATACGCCCATAAGGAATCGTCTAATTTAATAGACTAATCCTTATGGGAGGTATTAACGACTTTCTGAAGAATTTTTTTGATCTCCCTATTAGATACCTCAACCTGGCCACTAGTTTGAGGGTGATAAGGCGTAGCAACCTTATGCCTCACCCCATACTTTTTCAGGAGGGTCTGAAAGGCTTTCTCAATGAAATGTGACCCTCCATCACTAATGATGCATTTAGGGACCCCAAACCTCGGAAAAATTATTTTTTTAAAAAGCTTGATCACAGTCTTAGCGTCTAAATAAGGTGAAGCAATGGCTTCCATCCATTTAGACATGTAGTCAACTGCTACCAATATAAATTGATTTCCAAAAGAAGGGGGAAAGGGTCCCATGAAATCAACGCCCCACACATCAAATAATTCAACTTCTAAAATGCTATTTAATGGCATTTCATGTTGCTTACCAATGTTACCTGCTCTCTGGCAAGCATCATAAGTCAGGACATACCTGCGCATATCCTTAAAAGGGTGTGGCCAGTAGAACCCGGCTTGCAATACCTTCGAGGCTATCTTTGATGTGCTCATATGGCCTCCATAGGATAGAGAATGACAATGGTTCAGGATGGCATAGACTTCACCCTCAAGAACACACCTCCTCATCGAACTATCTACACATTGCTTGAAAAGGAAGGGTTCATCCCAATAGTAGTGCTTGACATCTGAAAAAAACTTCTTTTTCTACTAAAAACCAAGGTCAGGGGGTACAATGCCACATGCAAGAAAATTGACAAAACCCGTGTACCAAGGCACTTGTTGGACACTTAAACTAAGTAGTTGTTCATCCGAAAAAGACTCATTGATGGGAACAACATCACCCATCTCATCTTTTTCAGATGATAACCTAGATAAGTGGTCGGCAACAAGGTTCTCAATACCCTTTTTATCTTTTATTTCTAAGTCAAACTCTTGTAAGATCAAAATCCACCTAATTAGCCTAGGCTTTGTTTCTTTTTTATTTAAAAGGTACTTGATGGCAGAATGGTCAATATATACAGTAACATGCGAGCCTACCAAGTACGATCTAAATTTATCAAAAGCAAAGACAATAGCTAATAATTCATTTTCGGTGGTAGCATAGTTTACCTGAGCGTCATCAAGCATACGACTGGCATAATGGATCACGTGCGGCTTCCTATCCTTCCACTGCCCAAGCACAGCCCCCACTACGTGATCACTAGCATCACACATCAGTTTGAATGGGAGTTCCCAATCGGGGGGTTGTATACTACAGGAGTAGAAATTAATGCCTGCTTAATCCTGCAAAAAGCCTTAAGATAAGATGAATTAAAACAAAAGGAACATCCTTACCCAAAAGGTTAGTCAAAGGCTTTGTGATCTTGCTGAAGTCTTTGATGAACCGCCGGTAAAACCAGGCATGCACAAGAAAGCTTCGAATACCTTTCACATTAGTTGGTGGGGGCAATTTCTCAATCACCTCCACCATGGCCTTGTCTACCTTAATTCCTCTCTCAGACACCAAATGTCTAAGAACTATGCCTTCCTTTACCATGAAATGGCATTTTTCCCAATTTAAGACCAAGTTGGTCTCTTCATAGCGCTGCAAGACTTGGCACAAATTGGTTAAACAATTATCAAAATCCAAACCATGCACAGAAAAATAATCCATGAAAACTTCCATCATATTTTCAATTAAATCAGAAAAGATGGCCTGCATACACCTTTGAAAAGTCACAGGTGCATTACACAAGCCAAATGGCATACGCCTATAAGCATAAGTCCCATAAGGGCAAGTGAAGGTCGTTTTCTCTTGATCAAATGGATGGATGGGGATTTGATGAAAACCCGAATACCCATCCAAATAACAGAAATATGAGTGCTTAGCAAGCCTCTCAAGCATCTGATTGATGAAAGGGAGAGGGAAGTGATCTTTCTTGGTGGCGCAATTTAATTTTCTGTAATCAATGCACATGCGCCACCCAGAAACTATCCTAGTAGAAATCAGTTCCTGTTTATCATTTTTCACAACAGTTATCCCCCTTTTTAGGAACCACATGAACTGGGCTTACCCACTTGCTACTAGCAATGGGATAAATGATGCCAGAATCTAACAATTTCAAAATCTCTTCCCTAACCACTTCTTGCATTTTAGGATTTAGTCTCCTAAGTGGTTCTACTGTTGGCCTACTCTCATCCTCTACAGTGATCCTATGCATGCAAAATGAAGGGCTAATCCCCTTAATGTCATCCATGGTTTACCCAATAACCTTCCTATACAACCTAATTTGTTTTAGGAGTTTTTAAGTTTCTACAGTATTTAGTTCAGCACTCACAATTACACGATATGCAGAGTTTGGGCCAAGGAATTCATACCTCACTGAAGCCGGTAAGGGCTTCAATTCTACCTGGGGACCCACCACTTTATCATGCATGACCTCAGTGTCATGCCTTGGTGGGGCTTCTCCTTCAGAGCTACTTGATGTACCTGTAGGCTCAATCAAGAAAACATATTCAAGTGGTTCAACAAGAAGGGTTTCTTCCTTCACCACTTGGTCAACACAATCCACACTACAGCAAACATCATCAGTAAAAGGTTTTTTTAAAATATTTTTCAAGTTAAAATCCACCTTTTGGTCTCCCATAGTTAGAGACAACCTCCCATCTAGACATCTATTACCGCACCCGCGGTTGCCAAAAATGGCTTGCCTAAGATAATGGGGATCATTGAATCCTCATCTATTTCAAGGACACAAAATCAGCAGGTATAAAAACTTTTTCCTACTTTTATTGGGACATCTTCTAAAATGCCTACAGGGTATTTAACAAACCTATCAGAAAGTTACAAAGACATCCTAGTAGGTTTTAGTTCTCCTAATCCTAATTTCTCAGAAATAGACAATGGCATTAGACTAACACTAGCTCCTAAGTCACATAGTGCTCTATCAATAGCCATGTCACCAATCACACAAGGGATAGAAAAACTACCTGGATCCTAAAGCTTGGGTGGTAGCTTCTTTTGGATCAGTGCACTGCACTCCTCAGTAAGTGCTATGGTACCATCTTCCTCTAGTTTCCGCTTATTGGACAAAATATCCTTCAAGAACTTCGCTAGGTCGGCATTTGCTGTAAAGCATCTATGAAGGGAATATTGATATACAATTTTTTAAGGACCTCAAGGAACTTACCGAATTGTCTGTCCAACTTGGCCTTGGCCAAGCGTTGAGGAAATGGCACCGGAGGTTGATATAGTTTCACCTTCTCTTTCTTTTCACTTTGCTTTTCTTCTTCCATCATGGGATGAGAATGAGACTCATCCGCCTTCTTTTCTTGATTGGCCTCCACTTCGGTCTTGTTTGCCAAACCATCATATTGTGTACCACTCCTAAGAGTGATAGCCATTGTGTGATTTGATGGTCCCGATTCAGGCTTTCCAGGAAATGTTCCTGGCACTCTTTGAGAAGAGAAAGCCTGTTGAGCAATTTGGGTCTCTAACATCTTGTTGTAGGTGGCTAGAGAGTCAACCTTTGAAGCTAAGTTCTTGATGGTGTCGAAGAACTCATCATTCTGCTTCAGTTGGGTAGCTACAAAGGTTTCCATCAAGGACTCTAATTTTGATTTCTATGGAATGAAATGTCCTTGTGGTCTATAGCTACTTTGCTGACTTTGAAACGGGGGTGGCCTGCTTTGGAAACCCGGTGGTCCGAGTGGTGGTCTGAAATTGTTTCCATAATTCCCACTGTAGTTCCCAATGGCATCCACCTGGTGCATTTCTGGCTCGGGGGGTTGAGTCACTCCAAGTTGACATCCTGAAATACTGTGACCTGAAACACCACACAACTCACAGACTGTGTTAGTAGCACCTGCTCCTAATTTATCAAACTTATCAATTTAAACAGATAAAGCTTCTACTTCAGCAGTTAATAAAGAAAGAGCGTCAAGAGAGTACTTACCTGGAGTTTTAGATGCATACTTCGTTCTGATGACCAATGATAAGTGTTTTGGGCGACCTCCTCAATGAGGTTGTAACCTTCCTGCATGTTTTTGCTCATGAAGGCACCGCCAGCTGCAGCATCCAAGGTAACTTTTTGGTTTAGAGTCAACCCATTATAAAAAATGTACACCGTCAACCAACATTCAATGCCATGATGTGGGCATTCCCAGAGCATTTCCTTGTACCTTTCCCAGGCGTTGTACAAGGTCTCATCATCTTTCTGATTGAAAATGATTATCAGCTTCCTCAATTGGTCTGTTTTGCTCCTCAGATAATATTTATTGAGGAAGGCATGACACAGCTGCTCCCATGTAGTGATCGACCCTTCCGGAAGCACATACAACCAAGCTCTGGCCTTGTCCCTTAGGAAAATGGGAAAAGCCTCAGCCGGATTGCGTCGCTTGAGACCCCATTTACCTTGAGCGTGTCACAATACTCAAGGAAAATTTGTAGATGCAAGTTGGGATCCTCGAATGGTAATCCTCCAAACTGACTTTGTTGAACCATCGAGAGCAAGGATGGCTTCAACTCAAAATTGTTCACCTCAATGTTTGGTCTAGTGATACTAGACCTCCTACCCATTGCATTGGGCGCTGTAAAATCACGGAGTGCTCTATTGTATGGGTTATCCATTTGCTCGTTAGTAGCTGAACTTGAAGCTTGTTGTTTGCTTTGCTTTAGTTGCTGCTGAAGTGCTCTGAGTTTCCATAGTGTTCGTTCGATTTCAGGGTCAAAGATGTGTTTGAAGCTGGAACACTTTCACATAAAGAAACCTGCACAATCCACAAACAAACAAATACCAAAGCGTAATTCTATAGAAAATAAGAACCAAAAACCAGAAAAAGTTATGCAGAAAAATAAAGGAACGCAGCAAAAATTATGTAAAAAAGAAAAAAAATTGAATAAAAGAGTATCTAGTCTAATCAAAACACTATTTAGCCAATATTGGGGACAATCCCCGGCAACGGCGCCAAAAACTTGATAGCCTACCGCAAGGGCACGAGGTATCGTAGTAATAAAAATATCGTCCCACAGAGATTGTTCCCAATTACCAGCTTACAACACTTTGATTATCTAGACAAATCATTTATTGATTCAAAAATTTATAACGCAAAACTAAATGGTATAAACAGAAAACACTAAACAATTCATAATGAGAATAAAAAGGTTTAATTGAAAACAATGGAGATTAGTTCCTTGGGAGATAAAGGTTTGCATGTATTATCAATATTAAATGCAATTGAGTTTCCAAATTACCAAATCCTGTTTCTTAAGGCAAGTTTTCCTAATTTGGTTAGTGACCTTCTCTCGAAACCTTACTAACGTACCTAATTATTGAAGAACCATGTTCAATTCACTAATTAGATCCCTTACATTTTATGAAAACCCGATTATCCCTCAAAGAGTCCCGTTTACTTTCGTAACCCGAATCCTAGGTTCACTTTGATGTAATTCAAACCGTATGTCAATCTTTAAATCATCCATACCATTTATGATCATCTACACTTATCTCTAGAATTAGTAGAAGCATTAAGATCGCATAAAATTGAATAAGAAACACGATTCAATAATTAAGAACGAAGAACATTCAATAAAGGTTCAAATACATGCTACACTCTAATTCCCAAGAATGGAATTTAGTTCGCCATAATGAAAAGAATTACAATCCCACAATATGATTCAATTTCAAACATAGAAGAAATTGAAATTACAAAACAAGGGTTTGAAAGAAAACTAGAGTTCTCATTTTTGTCTTGAATCTATGCCCAAAATTCTGTAGATTTGATTTTCTCCCTTGATCCTTGATTTGTTCTCCAAGAAGAAAACCTTCCAATTCTCACCCAAAAGCTGTCTCTTTTTTTCCTCTTTTTCTCTATACCTTTTTTTCTGGTTCCTTTGCCTTTTTAACCCTTGAAAAACAAAAGAAATCTGAAAGTAACTGCTACAACGTGTAAAATTCACTGGCAGTGGATTATTCTATGTTGTCCCCAATCGCGTGAGAAACAAAAATCTGGGTAGAAACCACTGGCAGTGTGAAAATCCACGGCCAGTGGATTTTATGGCAGTGAGTTCCATGGCCAGCGGATTTTCCACTGGCAGTGGATCGTTCTAACCTTAATTTCTCCATTTTCCAGAATGTTCCACTGGCAGTAGATTTTTCCACCGCCAGTGGATTTTTCCACTTGCAGTGGATTTCCCTGAACCTTGGCAAACATGTGTTTTGTGAGTGTTTTTAGGCTTTGAAATGTATATCCTTCTTTAATTGATGGATTGGCTTCAATTTTGAGTCTTCTATGAACTCTTTTCATTTCCTATTCCCTTTAAATTCTTCCAATTCCTTTTGCAAGAAGACTTGTATCATGAAAGTTCGTGCAAAATACAACTACCCAAGTAGCATATGCGGAAATAGAAGAATAACAATGGAAATTAGGGGGAAATAAGATGAAATGAACTAAAACTAAGATTTCATGGACCCTAAAACTAATACAACCTAGACACTTATCAGTGATGATGATTGATGATGATTGAGATTGAGATATGATGATGATGAGATGGGTAAATGAATACCTAAAAGACAACATATAAAATATGGATACAATAAAAAGAAATCGAATATGATGATGTTGTATGTGATGGCCCAATATGATGAAGGGCGTATTTGTGCATGATTGATGATGATGGTGATGGCCCATTATGGCATGAAGAGATGTGTGTATGATTGCTTTGCTATGAATTGATGGATGAATACATGATATATATATATATATTGTTGAAATGAATAGATTATGATGATTGTTAATGATTTTAGCAAAGCATACATGATGTTAATATGCATATGCACATAATCTCAATTGTATTCATATTCCTCATTTGAAATGTGTAACTCACTCTCCCATGTTGTCTATTTTTAGCATAGTGATTGCAGGGTTGTCATGGGATGAGATTGAGTCTTTGAACTAAAGCTTTCAAGAAGATAAATAGCAGTAATGGAATGCCTTGGTTGGCAGCGAATGTTAATTATGATGTGATGATTGAATTGTATAAGATTATAGTTCATAATCATTGATTTGATGCCATTATATAGACGACAACGCATATGAATGATGTATTGATATTGAGGTATTGGGGTTTATTCTCATTTGATGATTAAAATATGTTAGGCATGTAGCCCATTTTGGGAATGTATAAGTGTTGATGATATATGCCTTTGAGGTTGAATCGAATATGGTCAATTATGGAATATGGATATTGGAGATGTATGTTGCATGACCATATATATATATATATACATTTTAGGTAATGCATGTGTATTACTTATGTGTGAGATGGATTATGGTCTAATAGGCTTGTGTGGTATGCTCGCATGCTTTGTCGAGCCTTTTCTCATATCTTCATATATGGGACTAGGCGTGTGCCCTGTATACATATTTTTCTTCCGTTGTAAACTTTATTATTTTTGTATACAATTATAGGCGATTTATCTTGCGATCCAGTTATAAATTATCAAATCTCACTCTTCGGTCTTTTACGGTTCGAGTCTTGATGTAATCATTGAGGCATTTTGAAATCATTTTAAACGTGAAAAATTTACTTGCATTTTTATTATTTAATTATCTTGATTACATCGGGATTCGGGTCCAGAAAATCAGGGGTGTTTCAAGAAAGCTCGAAGGGCACTAATAGGTTTCCCAAGGTCATTTAGAACTTGTGTGGATGGTTATTGTTTACTTTGTAGTGCATTTGTTTTATTTTGAATATGGTATTGTGCAAAATATGGTTGAAATGCATTTTTGTGCATAAGTTATTCATTTTATGGAATCTTACGGTACGGACTGCGCCAATAGGTGTAAAATGGGGGAATATAGTGCCCGTGAAGTTTGGTGGTGATCGCAGTTGGAACGGGCAAGTTAGGTAGGGCGGAAGTTAGCTCGGAGGCCAAACTCTACATAATTATACAAAATAAGGAGTCTGGTAATCAATTACCAGAGGAGTGTGTAATTTTCCTACGCAGCAGGCTTATAGGTAATTGATTACCACATTTGTGTAATTGATTACCAGGACCCCAAAAGGGAGTTTTGGGGTGTTTTGAGTAACATGGCCCTTAGGTTCCTATTGTTTATTGCTGGGGAAGTTTAGAAGGCAAAAAATTTACTCTAATTTTATCAGATCCCGGGATAAATTCTAATTCTAGGAATTGCTAAGAGGATGTTACATTATATGTCTTGTTTTTAGTTACATTAGAATTTTATAAACTTTTTAAAAAGCTTAAATACTTAATGGAAAAGTATTACTAAAGTATCTGGGAGTATCATAGATGACACTATCAAATGCGATACGTGAGGATAATGCAAGTATCGATGCTTCATATACTATTAATTCAATTTGGTCCCCACACTAACATTTAAATATTCATTTTTCTTGTTTCATTTAACAGTTACCTTATTCTCTCCTTATATATGAGCTTTTCTTGTATGCTTGGCTCCTACCAGTGATGGTGGGACAAGCATATGAGGCAATGCGAAGTTCAATAAAGTAGGATAGTTCATGGAGGAATAAGGGAGGAAACTCAACCTCTGACTAGTCAAGATACAAAGGCTATTTTCAATTTCAAAGTTATAGAGACTTTTTATTTCTATAGGTACATCTTACCAAAAGCTTTTCAAATTTCAAGGATAACTCAAAATCTTAGGGGATTGTTATATATGCTTAAGACCAAGACATGGAGGCTAATGTGATTTCTTTAGGTGGGTTGATATGAATCAATTCACAATCTAGGCCACTGTGATTTAATGCTTATGAAAGTGAGGTTGTTTGTATTTAGTTTGATTTTTTATTTGGGTTAAGTTTAAAATTATGTAGAATACATGTTGTTTAAGAAAGAATTTCATCATATTGATTCTTAATATATTATAATTTGTATAAAAGAAATTTCTAATATTAACTCCTTTTCCTAGATTGACATACTACAAATTGTTTAAGAAGTTGTCATTTTTGCTAATCTTTCTAGAAGTGGCATAACAATTGTTGAAATACCTACTACTTCCATTATGGTGAGTTTTCCTTTTTCAATTCATCACTCATTATATTAAACAACTTTTCACCCATTATATAGACCATTTCTTATGTCATTCCAGCACATAAGTCGCCCCAAGTATAACCCAAGACAATGTGCATAGCAAAAACACCAAACATCTAATGGACCAACCAACCATTTGGACCACCATGCCATGAGCATACCTCCAGTTCATACATCATCCCCATCATTTACAAGACTAGGATCTAACTTGTGAGTATTCCCTCACTTGAAGGAGAGACTGAAGTAACCATGAGGTTAGGGTACTATAAGAGAAACACTGTGACACCCCAAAAATAGGGGGTAAATTTTTTTTTGCGGTTTTAACATCATTAATTAACGAAGACGTCAAGCGGTAAAGCTTATTTCGACACCCTGGATCTATGAAAACCTGTCTCACATATGGAGGTATGAGAAGGCGAGTCAAGAACAATTATTAAGAATTTTTCAATTAAACACAGCCGAAGAATCGATTAAAATAATGTCGTTTGGTTGAATCTAAAGAGGATGACTTCCATGAAGTTTAATGGTTCATAAGCACCTCACTTAAAATCTTAAGAATATGTACAATTTAGTATGTAAGACCTTGTATACACATGGCATAATCTAAAAATACCAAGCTCGTATGAAATCTGATGAAAATAAGCCAGAACAGCATTATGAATCGATTCAACTCCATGCATGAATCGATTCATGCGTTACTGATGTGCCAAAATCCTATTTCAAGTGAATGAATCGATTCCCCCTTACACATGAATCGATTCACGCGTTCTCAAGGCACATGGTCATGTGATCCAGGGTGTCGAATTAAGCTTTATCGCTTCACGTCTTCGTTAATTAATGATGTTAAAATCGCAAAAAAAAAAAATTACCCCCATTTTCGGGGCGTCACAAACACAACAACACTTCATGAGATTCATGTCAACATCAAGATTGAAGGATTCTTTTCCAAAGAAGAGTGGTAATAGAGTCCTTTATTTCTTGTTTATTCTTTATTTTTTATTATATGCATAGTGTATGTTGTTGTTTAGGAAATATATGTTAATGAAAAATCTTTAACTTATTATTTTGTCTACAGAGGTGTACTTTATAGACATCGTATGCTCCAATTACTCTTTATTTGGCATATTGTAGTCTGGTTTTTACTTTGTTAAGGATAAATAAGGATTTTGAATCCTTAATACACGTCTTGTATTATCACAATATATAACTTTAATATCAATCCATTATATTAATTATGTTAAAAACTGTCATGCACTAATTTTATTGAATAACACTTGTTTCGCATTAAAACGATTTAAAAATAATAATATTACATCAACATAAAGTAATTAATCCACATATGTATTAGGGTCTAGTTTGATGTATTTAAACGAACATTAAGAATTGATATGTTATGATTATTAACACACTATGGACTTTTTTTATACAAATTATTATAATTGATTAAGAACTAATATAATATGTTTTTAATATGGTGCAATGACTAATTTGATGTGATATTCTATACATTTTTAAGGAAAAAAATTGATGTAATATCTATACATCAGGGACCATATTGATGTATTTCATCATTGCAAGTTTGAAAACGTTCATTTCAACATAAAACATGGTCATGCAGGACACATTTTTTAATCATTTGATTTGTATATCTATTGGTTATTAGTATCATATTTACTGTATTGTATTATTTTTTTTAGTTTGTCTAAATATATTATACACGTAAATATGGTTTATTAGCATATTTAGATATAGGTTTTTGAACTTAGTGGAAAGGTTTTACTATAAAAAAAACTTTAAAATCATTTTATGTGTAAATTAACTAGCAGAAGGTAACTTCATTAGAAATTTTGGGTTTTTTTTTAAACAGGATGAAAGGAAAAAGACAACACAACTAAAAGCCTAAATCAAAACAAAAAAAAAGGTATGAAATAAAAAGGAGGGGATCTCCGGAACCGAGTGTCATTCCTTCGCTAAATAGCCCACTTTGCAGGGGCATCTTCTACTGCGTCCATCTCGCAAGGAATATGAACAAAGTTTGTCTTCCAATCCCAACCAAGCATGTCTCTAATAACTTGTAGTGTATCTCACTCCCAATGATTCAAAATGTTGGCATCAAATAGTCCACCTCAAACTTCACATCCTTGTAGTCATTGTCCGCTAATTCTAACACCCTGACCTTAGCTTGGAAAGCTGATGAAGCTAAATTAGCAATTTTGAGTTTGATTCATAAAAAAGGCAGCCTTATTAAAACTTAATAGAAAAAGTTTTGTCACTTATAGTAGTTTTTCAAGTAATTTTTAGTTACGACGAATGACTTCGGCTCAGTGACAAGTATTTGTTTTTTAACAATTGCTTGCTTCGATATATATTACATTGTCCTTAGTTTAATCTTTCCTTGTGAATTGAATTGGTTATGTGTTATGCAATGTCTGATTATTGAATTTGTGTGTGAGAACATAATGGGTGCCATTTTTCATATAAGTTGTCGAATGAGAAAGAGTTTAATTTGATAGGGCAAGTCCAAGGGGAGACCATTTCTCAGGTTGGGCATGATGATTTTGGTTAACGAAACAATGTTGTTGAAGGTGATTACAATGAACAAATGGAAGGTGGTGACAAAGTACAAAATGATTTTGGTGGTGACGATGGTAAAAATTTTGTTGAGATTGAAGGTGTTAGGAACCACAATGAACAAATGGACAAGTTAGCCAACGTAGAAGAATGGGCGGATGATAATTCTCAAGATAGGGAAAATGTGGTTACTAGTAGTACAATCTATGTTCCAACAACGAACTACTACACATTTGGTAAATTCAATCATATAAAGAAAGCATACATCTACAATAAAGAAAGCATACATCTACACCATTGGTAAATTCAATCACAAAAGTAAAATACTTATAGGGGGTAAATTTCTAGTCATAAATGCCATATAGAATACATAACATCATTTAAATAAATTGCACTTGACTCATCTTACATTTGGGCTGGTCCAATCTACTCATTTGACCAATTATATTTAAACCTAAACTAATTAATCATAATACCGTGTCAATATTTTGCTAAATTTTTCTATTGTATTTCATCTATCTAGCCTTTGGTCCTCTTTAATGATAATCATATACCCAACTAACTAAAGAAATTTACTCTAAAGTCTTTATTCTCTTCTTACGTAAATATCAACCGCTCATTGTTTATCTTAGATCATCTCAACAAAAGATACTTTCTCAATCAAATACTCAACATACTCATTATTTTGTATTGCATCACCGAAATTAAAAATACTAACGACAGGAATCAACAGATAATTTTGAAAACATTGTTTAGGGTAATGCAGACTTATAAAAACATCTAACACATAACATCACAAACAAATTTTCTTAGCTAACATATATCTACTGATATAATTACTACAAAAATGTTAAATCTTAATTAATCAATTGACAAAACAGTTGAGTAGTGAACCACGTGTGTTTAGCACATGCTTCATAAAACTAGTAAGAAAACATTTCAAAGGACAATTAGATGAAATCATATGAGGGCAACTGTAAGTCTCAAAGGCATCTTTAAGGCATAAGACTTTCGTGATTTCTCTATTTTTATTTTCTTTTGCAAAGGTTTGTTCTCTTGGATTTTAGTGTCCATTCTCTCTATCTTCTCTTTGTCTCATTTCTTTTTTTTCTAAAACTGTTTTCAAAACAACTCTCATGCAATTGTATATCATTCAAAGGACTTGATGGTACAAAGTTAGACTTAGAAAGGGGGTTGAATAAGTCTTAAACTCCTTTTTTGAAAAATCTACATACCGCTTTAGTGAAGTATATAATTTTAATGGACTGGAGAAAGGAAACAGAGAAACACACAGTGGAATTTATCCTGGTTCACTTCCAACTTAAAAGCTACATCTAGTCCCTTCAGATTGAAGGATTTTTCACTGTTGTAAAATGCCTTTATAATCTGCACTAGCCCAATGCAACAGTATTCTTGACTTCAGCCACTTTTGGCTTAAACCCAAGTATTCTTGACACTAGCCACTCCTGGCTACAAACCCAAGTATTCTTCCAAAAGCCTCTTCAGGCCACGATGTTTCCCAACACTAATAGATTCTGGCAACACACTAGAATGTACAACATGATAATAGAGAAAATGTTTGAAGTTACAAGAAAATAACTCAACGTACATAGATATGAAATGATTACAGGGTACACTGAGCTACAGACTACTATAAGTCACGGTTTGCACTAAGTAGAACTACAAAGAGGATTTATGTAGTGAATACAAGAACTTAGAAAGTTTAAGAAAAAGTCTCTCAGACTTTGGTTTCTAAAAAAGAAAATTCAAGTATGAGAATGACCAGCGTAACTACATAACTTATAACTAACTTGAATTCTGAAGTTTCTTGTATTTATAGTCCTTCTGAAAAATATCTGTTGGTTAGCTTCAAAGGATGTTGGACTCTTGAGGATTGTGCTGTTAGTGAGTGCAAACACATGCTTCAGAGAAGTTTCCTTATCTGGGTAATTTGAAAGTCTTAAGTAAAAGATCCCTTTTGCTTATGCACTTTAGGAAAGCACGTACACTCTATAGTAGTTGACCTTAGGCTATCCGTTCTGATTAGGTTTAGCTTTTCTAACACCTTGAGACATGTGAGGCAGTTTTCTTAATACGCGTAAAAAAGTCTTCAACTTTTACGTTGATTGCCTCTTTAATGCTAGCTTCAGAGAAGACATGAGAAAGTTCATACAGCTTCATATTTGGAAAGGAAAGATCCTTTTCAAGTACATGAAGAGTCACAAATCTTCTCGTAGTCTGAAGACTCAAAAAGAGACTTGATCCAATGAAGCTTGATAGAGTACGGACTTTATTTTAGAAGCGAATTGATTTTTATGGACCCTCTCTTTCTTTTACAAATGGAGCTCTATGGACTTCTAGCACACTTCAATAGAATTGTTAGACAAACAAACAGTACAAACTTCATTTTAGTTGAGAGTCTTGATGCGTATTATTAAAAAATCACATGGGGTTCAGACTGCTCAATCATGTGTTTAGACTTTACTCTAACAATCTCCCCCTATTTGTTGATAACAAACACAAATTCTGTATCACTACCAAAAAAAGATGGAATAGTGACGAAAATACCCTGTCGTTAACAGATAAAACTCTGTCGCTACACGTATTAGCTACGGATTCTGCTATGGCGAAACCCCATTGCTCCAATCTTGGTGGCTAACAACTCAGCGACGGCCATAAAGATCGTGACAAAATTAGTGACGGCATAACCCTGTCACTGAATGTTGGTTGTCAAATGTCTGATGTTTGTCGTAACCTTAGCGACGGGCAGGACAATATCCCGTTGCTACAACCGTAGCTACCTTTTGAAAACAACCGTCGCTAATGTCGTAGCTGACAGCACCCATTTAGCGACGGTGCTTAAGTAGTCGCTATCGTAATTGAAGTCACTCCGTCGCTACAGCCGTAGCTAAATAATCTAGAACACCGTCACTAATGTCGTAGATGACAACATCTAATTAGCGACGAATATCGTTTGTAGGTGTGTGGTAGCTGAATAGGGACAACATTAGCGACGGAGTGTATCGTAGCTAAATAGGGACAACATTAGCGACAAAGTATATCGTAGCTGAGTAGGGACAACATTTCCTTCGCTAATGCATAGCTGAATAGGGACCACGGTTAGCGACACTGTTCTTCCACCGCTAACCTATTTACAAATGAGCGATGGTTTCTTTTCCGCCGCTAATATTAAAAATTTGTTTTTTTAAATTCTTTCTAAAAAATTTGAAGATTTAAGGTTCTTTTATAAAGTTTCATTAAATATTTTTATATATATGATAATTTTCTTATAATACTTTTATTTAATAGGTAATAAACATGATTAATAAACATAAAAAAATGTAACATCATCAAACACAATTGAATATAAAATATAAATCGTCATAAAATTTACAACTCAAACAATAAAAAAATAAATACAAAAATGTGTAACACTAAAAAAAATAATAAAAAACATAAGAGTCAACTGGGGGGGTCCTAGGGTGGTGGTTGGGAAGTAGAGGCTCCGTCGCCAGGTCCAGCCGACAACTGCTCCATCAACCGATGGATCAGATCCTCCTACTGAGCCACCAGCCTACGAGTGTCCTCTCGATCCTGCTCAGCTCGCTCCTCCGCCATCTGCCTCTGTTTACGCTCCTCTACGAGTTCAGTGTTCAGGTTCTAAATAACCTGAAGAACATCCACCAGCAACGTAGAGGAGGCAGGGGACTTCCCAGTCCTGGTTATCTGTGTGCCAACCCCACTGAGGCCAAACACCCTCCCCTTCTTGTTGACACCTATGACAGCCTCTAAATAGATGGCATTGTCGTCGGTAGAAGAAAGGGTGGGAGGTGTCTCCCTGTCAGGAGCTGAGAGGCTAGCTTAGCCTCCTTCTCGGCTCGCATAGCCTGATACGCCTCCTGCATATGTTTAGAAAAATCAAATATGTTAGTAAATGTTAATGTATAAAAAAATTTGAAAACGGTTGTAAGTTTAGATAAAGTACCACCATGTCAGTGGTCTTCTGGTTAACCCAGTTACTAGCCTTGTTCTTCTTGATGATTTACATCACCTTGAATAACGAAGGCTCGCGGTGCTGCTTCTGCTCTTGTAATTTATAACATATTAAAATTGTTTGTGAAAAAGCTTTGAAGTCATTGTAATAATAAACATACAAAAGAAAATGTACTTACAAATCTCTTTTTGTGCTCAATAATTGAGATGGAACCTCCAGTGTAGACGGAGGCTCCAATAATAACCTGTCTATTTGCCTTGTTCCAAGCACTGGCCTGTTGGAACAAGACACATTCCCACTTCTGTAGCATACCATCCCAATGGGATTCAGGGATCCAACGGGGGCTCTCCGTCTTCGCCTTCACCTTCTAGAGGGTACTCTTGATGATTTTGGAGGTTTTTATGGTAAAGATCTTCCTAATCTCATCAGTCATACCCTCCTCCCACCGAAAGCCACGTTGTAAATTAAAATACAATTTCAAATTAAAAGTGTACGCAATGTTCAACAATAAAAGTTACATGAAATTAGAAGAGTTGTGCTAAACTCATTAAGAATGTGTCAAACCATCTATCTTGGATAGTCTGACCAGCATCCATCCAAGAGATGTAAGGACCATCCCATTGGGCCTTCAAAATCCTAGTAATCGCCTTGAACAATTAATTAACAAAATATTTTTATAATCAAACAAACATAAACCTTGGGAGTCCACTAAAATTTCGGTAGAGTCTCCCCTATAAACCGGACATTTCCAAATTTTTACAAAAACCCTGTTACACACAAAACTTCTCAATACAGTTTAATGTAAAGAAATAGTAACAAACCTTAGTGAGCTTTGTGCTCCACTAACATAAGCATAAATCATGATGAACATCAACATCCATAAATTAACATAAGCATAAAACACACAGATTCATCCTAGTGAGCCTTGCTCTCCACTAACAAACATAAATCATATATGAATCTCATCAATTGTAATAGTAATGCGATCAGCATAGAAATCAATACAAAAACACGTAAATGTTAGGATATATAGTGATACTTACTCGTTAGCGTCTGATAGTGGGACCAGAGTGGGAAGGGGGTCAGATGCTGTAGAAGGGGTCGCCTCACAGACCTGTTCCTCCTTCTGCTGCTGAGGCTGTGCACTGTCCAGGTTGGTGGAAGTGCCTACAGGATCACCTGAAATGGTCGGTGAAGGCGTCACGTGTGCAGTGTCATCGGTCGGTGTAGTCTCACTCTGCGAGGTAGGGGTACCCAGCCGTGTAACTGAGGAGTGCCTACCACCACCCCGACCAAATCATCCTCTGTGTCCAGTCATCTGTCAATGAAACAATGTAAGCATTAAGCAATTAAAAAAACATATATATATATATATATATATACATAAATTTATATACAACTACATACTCAGTGTCTGGTTCAGTTTGGGAGTCCCCTTTAGTGTCAGTATGACTCTCAAAATTTATTTCAGATGTGTTATCATTATCCAATTTGGCCATGGACCATTTTAATGACAAGATAGCTTGTGTGTCAATGTGTTCACTGCCTGAGGCTGTAAGTGTCTCATCCAATATGGCTGGATCAATATTCAACACTGAGTGACTACCGTGGAGGTCACTCAGAGTTAGTTGATAAGCATCTTCATCCTCATCTGAGATGTTATTAGTGATCTGACTACGAGCCTTGGCTTTGATGACTGCATACCAGTCCTGGTTCCCTTCAGGGAATTCTGTGTAATAAACCTGCTCGGCTTGCTGGGCAAAGATGAAGGGATCAAACCCTTTATATCTACCGCTCTTTTTCATCTTAACCAATCCGTAATGGTTGTCAACTTTTGTACCTACTCCAATTGTGTTATCGTACCAATCACAATTGAATAAAACTAAATCTTTTTTATCCCACCCGGAGAAAGAAACTTGAATAATCTCTTTTAACACACCATAGAAGTCCTCCTCTAAATGTCCAGTTGTTCCTTTAACACAAACCCCAAAGTTATGTGTTTGCATTCCTTCACTCCATTGGAAAACGTTAAACTTATAGCCGTTTACGTAATAAAGTAGCCATTTTTTAACAGTTTTCACAAGCCCCCAAGAAAGAGCTTGGAGTAAAGGGTCTTTAATTTGGTTATTTGGATCTGGAATCTATTCAAAGCATAACATTGTGTATTATGTTAGAATGTACATAACTATACAACATAAAAAAACATATAGTGTATGGCCTTACGTGTTGTGCAAACCAATCGACGAACTTGGATGATACCTCACTACGGATTTGGTCGTCAGTTATATCATTTTGCTTTTGTCTAAGTATATCTGTATATATACTATTTAAAGAACAAAAGTTTAACTACACAAAAACCTATGGAAGTGAAGTTGGAAAAATGTAAAAGTAGGTGACTTACTCGAGGTATGGTTTAACTTCCTAGTAGTTTAAAAGAATGTACAAGTGGGCCGCCTTTCGATGTTTCTTATCAATGTAACATTCTATGACCTTGCGTCTAGGACGATCGGGATAGTTAAATATTGAGGTTTGTTCGCCCACACCAGGGTTTGGTGCCACTACAAGGTTGTAGAGGATTCTATTCATTCTTGTTTCTATCTCCGTCAAAAAGTAAAATAAAGCAAAAGTGGTTATTTCTTCCTCTAAGTATGCCTCACAAATCAACACCTCAACGCATGCCTTGTTTGATACTTTGTCTTTTAAAGAACATGGGAATCTAGTGAAACATAAAGAATTATTGAGTTACAATCAATTTAATAGTTTTCCAAGAAAGTGAATTAATGGATTTGAAGTTGTTCTACCGTTTAACCTTTCAAATGGATACATCCAACGATACTGGACGAGTCCACCAACCCTAGCCTCGTATGGTAGATGAATCGACAGGTGCTCCATAGAATAAAAAAAACTAGGGGGAATATCTACTCCAACTTACAAATCAACACTGGAATGCTTTCCTTTATCCTCACAACAGTCCCCTCTATTAAGACTGTTGCTATCAACTCTTTAAAAAAATAACTCAACTCAACCAACGGTTTCCAGATAAGTTTTGGTAAGGCATGAAATGCGTATGGCAATAGTCGTTGCATAAATACATAAGAATAATGACTTTTCATGCCGAACAGTCTGCCCTCCTTTAGGTCAACACATCTACTCAAATTCAAAGCGAACTTGTCAGGCATGGTCAACCCATTCACCCAGACACAGACAACCATCCGTTAAGCATTTGTTAATGTATATTTCACTTGCGGTTTAAACATTTTGCCATGTCTCACATCTCTTAACTCCAGCTCCTTCCTTGAACATAAACTTGCAATATCTAATCGGTTTTTCTCGTTGTTCTTTGTTCTACCTTTGATGTCCATCATAGTGTCGAATATGTTCATGAAGACATTTTGTTCAGTGTGCATGACGTCTATGTTATATCTTAACAAAAGGTTTTTCAATATGATAAATCCCATAATATACTTTGCTTCACCTAATGATGCTCTTTCCCGTAACCTGTAAACTCCTTAACATTCTTATCCCAGATGTAAGGATATTAAGATACTCTCTCCCACACCTGTGGACTGGATAATCTACGGGGTGGCGGTTCATTGATAACCTTGTTTTTCTTAAAACCGGTTCTTGATCTCCTGTAAGGGTGATCCAATGGTAGGAATTTACGATGACAGTCAAAATAACTTGTCTTACCACTAAAGGGGAGTGATTCCCCCCGGTATATTCCATGCATATAGGGCAAGCAAGCTTCTCAGACGTTGACCATCTAGAAAGCATGCCATACGCAGGGAAGTCATTAATAGTCCATATCAAAATAACCCTCATCATGAAATTGTTTTTTAAGGATGCATCATAAGTCATCACCCCAACATCCCATAATTCTATCAACTCCTCAATAAATGGTTGCAAAAATATGTCTATTTTTACGTTTGGATTTTTAGGTCCTGGGACTAGTACGAATAGAAACATCACCTTCCTCTTCATACACATCTCAAGAGGCAGATTGTATGGGGTCAGTATCACTGGCTAACAAGAGTACGCTCTTCCGTATTGACCAAACGGGTTGAACCCGTCAGTACATAGGACAAGTCGTACATTACGCGGCTCATGTGAAAAGTCTAGGTAAAGCCCATCCAAATACTTCCATGCTTTTCCATCAGATGGATGACACAAAAGACCATCCTGTGTTCAGTTTAGAGCATGCCAACCCATGTGCTTTGCCATCGACAACGAGGTGTATAAATGTTGAAGCCGTGGAGTAATCGAAAAGTACCACATTTTCTTCCTTGCCATTCTAGTTACCTTCCCTCTTCTCTTGACGGTTTTGTAACGATCCTTGCTACAGTAAACACATTTGTCCACACTCTTGTCTGCGAACTTGTTTTGGAACAACATACACCCATAAACACAACACTCTATCTTGACACATCCCAATCCCAGATTCGCCACACTTTTCTTAGCATAATACAGGTTTGACGACATTTTGTTGCTATTTGGCATAGTGGACTATTAGGGAATCCCTAGTGCATGAGTAGCGGAAATACAAGGATTCCTATAGGATTTACAAAGTGTCGTGTTTCAAAGTATAAGACAAACACAAAAAAATATTACATTTTAGGATTACTTCTTGAAGATTATCGAAGCAGTCGTAGCCTCATCTTTTAGGAGTCTACACGAGTACTCCCACCAGAAACACTACACCTTCCAAATGCTAGTTTGACGGCGTGTAGATTTTGCAACTTTTATGTATTTTGTGTCTCTTTTTGGGTAGCCGCCTATGAGCATCTTATGCTTTATTTATAGTCTTAGGTTTGACCTAATTTGCTCTCTAAAGAGTGGGCTCCTTACTTATTCTAAATGAGTTAGGCCCAATAGCTTTATTTTAGTCCAACTAAAATAAAAGCTATTTTTTGACGGGCTTACTCTATGTGTGTGACCCTATAGGTAAAATACTTAATTATATGAATAATTAAACTATTTTATTATTAATATAAAATAAGAGCGGCATCTAGTAATACATCATTATGTTTAAATATTATTTAATATCAACATAACCTATAAGTGATAATTATTTTATATGTTTGTTCTTTTTGTCATGATATCTTAATTGGGCCCAAGGCATGGTCGTGTCATCCTTGTACGGTCCAATTTATTTTACTTGATACCAGAATAGACTTTATCTGAATAAATATCCAATATTTATTCTTTCTAGCATGGCCATACATTTCCTTAGTCTTGCTCTATCAAGTGGCCTATAGATATCACTCTTGTCACATATGAGAGACAAATCCTATCTACATCACTCACATCCGTCTGCATAATTTGCTCATTGCCTAATCACAACCTTTATAGTCCTCTTGTTACAGAAGATGTTTGATTGTATTAAAACAATAAACTCCTTATGTAGGAATTGTAGTGGCTTCAGGTCGAAGGACTACATATACCATTATCACATTGAGAATCATTTATCACATTCATGTAATGATCCATGCAACGTTCTCATGGTGGGTCTGTTTATAACATCCCAAATTTTGTAAAAATGATTAAATAGGAGAAATAAATATTAAATAATTATAAATAGGTTAATAAATGTCCCAAAAATATTAAAATAATTAAATTAAGATTTATAAGAACTATTTATGATTTATTGGGACTTTAAAAGTTAAAATTATACCCGGTTAGAATATGGGTGTCAGACCAAGTATCTGCATTTGAGATGCCGTTGGTCAGGGCTATTAAGAATATTATTGGGAATCTGAATCTATATTCGGAATAAATTTTGGGTTAAGTATTAAGCCCGAATGGAGACCCTGTTTATCATAAAATGATGAAATCACTAATGAATGGAATAAAATTTAAGACAAAACCCCATTCCCTTACCCCCCTCTTCACGTGGGAAATTCCCAAAAGGCAAACACACTTGCCTTCTCTATTCTTCTTCTCCTTCTTCTTTCTCATTCCTCTCCACCCTTCTCTCCAAAACCTAAGCCAAGTGGTGCCTTCTTCTTCCTTCACCATTTTCACTTGAGGAAGCTTGAAGGAAGCCATTGGAAGGTTGGATCCTCTTCCTCTCTTTTCCAATTTTGTGTGACTCTCTCTCCCTTGGAAGCTCATGGTTGTCTCTTGGTTGAGGTAAGCTCCTCATCATCTTTCATGAGCTTATGCCATAGGTTGGGTTTTGGGTGTTGGGAGAGTGGTTTATGCATTTGGGTTATTGGTAGAAGCTATTATTATGGAAAACCCTAAGGTGGGGTGGTTTTAAATGCAAGTTTTATGAGCCTTTAGTGGGGTACACGAAATTAATGATTTGAATGGTGAAAAAATGATGATGATACATGGTGTTATTGATTTTTTATGGAAACCCTAACTTTAGGAATTTAGAGAAAATATGAAATATGAGTGGGAAATATATTTAATGATGATAGTGAGTGATACTGATGTGGGAGAATGGTCATTGATAATGGTTGATGAATATTAATAATGATAAGTAAGTTTTAGTGAAACCCTAGCCCTAAGAATTTGGGGAAAATGGATATATTGTAACATGAGAAGTTGAATTGAATGTGAATAGGTGATATTAAATGTGTGAGTTGTTATTTGTAATGATGGATAATGATAGTAATGACGAATCATAGAGAATGAAGCTCATGGATGAGTGTTGTTAGGAAATGTGTAAGAATGAATGTTAATATTAAGGTCATAGTGTGGTGATGGATCAATGACTTGGAAGTGTGGTTCGATAAAGTCTTAGACCATAATATGTACCATTTGGAATATGTTGATAGATGAAGATTGATTTGAGCTAAGATGACTCATGTTGAACTCAAAGTGATGATAATAGCATTTGAATGATTGATGTCATGTAAAAATGCATTTTAGATGAGGGATGAAAGAGATATTGTTGTTGTTGGGTATGGTTAACCCTCGTAGATCTAGAGAATCTTGGTTTTGGGAAAGGAATTCTCGAAGCCTAACACAATGGTATGGATTGATGTTTTAGCAAGTCTAGGACTTGATATTGGGCTTTAAGATAAGCTAGAAAATGTTTAGAATTATGAGGAATGCCTTGAGATGGCTTATTAATTGTATGAATGCATATGTATGTTATATAGATTGTGTTCCGGACTATGTGGCAGAGCTTTTGGAGCATGCATTCGGATTTCGGCTCTTCCCTTAAGGTAGGAGAGGAGTTTACATTCAAATTGCATGAGTTATATAATTGATGATTATTGTATGTCATGACACTCATGCTTTCCTTGCCATGTTTATAGTGAAATGATATGAATGGTAAATTGTTGGCTATTGATGATAACATATGTGTAATATATTGATGAATAACCCATGGGGGGTTGAAATAAGTACATGTTAATGAACCATCCTTGAGGGGATGAAGTATATGTTTTGAGAATTGAGAATTTATGTGGATGTTTGGCATTAAATGTGATAGCCATTGTGATGGTATTGATGATAAGTTTGAAAGATAATGCATAATCGAGGAACTCATAGAGTCAAATTGAGCGTTATGTGATTTTAATGGTATGTGATAGTCCCAACAGCTTCTATGTGTAGTTTATGACTTGTAGAAATTGGAATGGGCCAATTCCATTGAGAATTGACCATTGAGTTGCCCAAAAACATTTTAAATCGAGTAAAATGCAATTATACGCATAAGTCTCTCAATTTTAAGAATTTTTGAGTGAGGCCGGTGGCCACGCGTCACAAATGATGTATATTTGTTGGGGTTAAAATTTCATAGCATTTGGAGTTCATACAAGAAAGTTAGGAGGGTAAGAAGTGAAAAATCATATGTTTTCTGCATAAAAACAGCAGCAGGGTTGTCTTGAATCGATTCAAGACTCTTTGAATCGATTCAAGAGGTGCTGTTTTCACTATTTTGGGCTCCAGGGGCATTTGAATCAATTCATACGAGTTTGAATCGATTCAAGGCCCTCTGTTTGTCAAATTTTGAGATTTTAGGATGCTTGAATCGATTCACACGAGCCTGAATCGATTCAGAGCCCTGTTATGGCCACTCTTGTGCTGTTTTTCCAACTAGTCTGTTTTCTTTGCTATTTTTGGCCCGTTTGGGTACCTTAATGACATTTTTAGCCTCCAACTTCTTCATGAAAGTTGTAGATAATTGTGTTAAGGAGGCGTGAGAATTAGTCTCACATTAATTGGAGTTTTCTAACTCTCATTAGGTATAAAACACCGGACCTACTACGTCATAAAATTCAAATTTAAGAGGGTTTTGAACCCAAGTTTTTACGGTTATCAAATTGGGACTAATAAGTGATGTTTGTGACATGTCCCATTATTTTTAAGACTAAAAGTAAGCTTTCCTCATGTTTTAACACTGAAATTTATCACAGGCTCATTATTGCCCAAAACCCTTTTTAGTATGTAAAAATGAACGAATTCACTAGGGGTACATGTGTGGTGTGTCTTAGTGGTGATTGGGGAATGGCTTGAGGCCTTGGTGAGGTACGTGTATGCCTATGCTATGTTATGAATGCATATATGCTTCACCACTATGGATATATTATGAACCACGATAGAAAGTAAATGATATGGTTACATGACACACCTTGTGTAATGACGAAATTAATGAGAGGGCAATTGAATGGCAATGAGTGTATAAGTCAATGGATTTGAAATAGTGTCAATTATGATTAAAAGTTAAGGATACCATATATATTGAATGATAAATGATGTTATTGAATGAAAAGGGACGTTGTTGTTGAACATGCCCTTGAATAAGCAGTGTTTGCTATTTTTGATTAGTGTGGTGCTAATATGATTAATACAAGTATTGACTTGTATGTATAAGATGCAATGATGATTGTTGAATTTATGTTTTGAAATATCTTATTGGTTTCCATGCGTGGATAAATGCTATGATGATTGATATGCTATGATTACCATGTGGGGATTTATGAAAATGTGAATGTTGTGCCTTGAGGGGCCTTGTGATTGATTGTATGCCAATCATAATAAAAACCAAAATATAAAATATACCCCTAATTAAAAGGGTGAGATATCCTTGCGAGGTTGATTGGCATATGCATTATTGCATTTTGCATTCATGGCACGGCATAACATTGAATATGTGGTTACGATCACAATGATGAAAAGATCCTGTGGGATTCTATGAAGGGAGTACCCCTTGCGAGGCAGGAAACCAACTTGATGATGAAATGATATTGAGCCAGTGGTTGCGATCACCTGGTTGTTGAAATGAAAAAGGGCTTGCGAGTTCCTATAATGCCCGTGGTTGCGATCACGAGGTGGGAGTACCCATTGCGAGGCGGGAAACCATTATGAATTATTGAACGTGGTTGCGATCACGAGAAAGCACCTTGCGAGGCTGCTAGAGGAAGTACCCCTTGCGAGGCGGGAAACCCATGTGAATGAATGATATGGTGGTTGCGATCACCTGATGAAATAAAATCGGATCCGTGCATATGCATTAAACAGTTGACATATGCATTAGCCATAAGAGCATGGCATTTGAGATGGGATGACCACGAGAGATGAAAGACCCTTGTGAGGAGGAATTGAATAAAGATTTAATAAATTGATGATGATGATTATGAATGCCCTTGATAATAAGTGGCAATGTGATTGTGTATGTGCTTGTGCTTGCTTATGTTGTGAAATACGTTTCATGAGGGTTGTATACCTATTATATCAATGTGATGATGATTGAATGATGAATTAATGATTTTATAGCAAAGCACACATGATGATTATATGCATATACACATGATCACAATATATACTATATTCATTATTTTGAATGTATAACTCACTCTCTCATGTGGTCTCCTTTTTAGCATTGTGATGCAGGGTTATCATGGGCTGAGATGAGACTTTGAATTAAAGTTTTGGCGAAGGTAAATAGTGGTAATGGAAGTGCCTTGGCCGGCATCATTTATGAGTTCTTATGTAATGAATAAATTGTTTATGATGATATAGATGATTTAGTGAATTTAGTCATGTATAAAATAATCCTTCATATTTAGGAATGGTGAATATATATATGTAATATGTAAAAGATGATTTAATGTGTACTAGAAGGATTGAAACTGAATGATGTACATTGATGATAGTGATAGTTGGGAGAAGATCCCTGGATGTATATGTATATATTTATAATTGTGTCTTAGGCAATGCATGTGTATGTTGTGAGCGAATTAGACGGGCTTTGTTCTATTAGGTCAATGTCGGGTATTTGCATGCTTTACCGAGCCTTTTCTCATATCGTCATATATGGGACTAGGCGTTTGCCCAGTATACACATTTTTCTTCCGCTGTAAACTCTACTATTTTTGTATACCGTTATGGGCGAATTAGTTATCGATCTAGTTATATTTTATTAAATCGTACGCTTCGGTTTTCTGTGATTCGGGTCTTGATGTAATCGTCGAGGTGTTTTAGAAATACTTCAAACGCGAAAAAAATTTACCCGCATTTTATTAATTATTATCTTGATTACATCGGGATCTGAGTCTGGAAAATTAGGGTGTTACACTGTTCAGTATATCATTACTCTTAATGTGTACCCGTGTGAAGACTTGATATCATCTATATCCATGATCTGTGAGATCATATCGTCAGTACACTCACAAACTAGTCTTAATATATTTACATGTCCCCACGTAAATACTTGACTAGAGACATTTTAGGAATAACTCTCATATGACCTATTAGTCCAAGGATAAATAAAGGCTGTTAAACTATTTAACAAAAAACGCCTTACATAAAATGATGCGTCCTATATAGGCTCTTAGTGCATATTTCCAACAATCTCCCACTTGCACTTAGAAATGATAAGGTTAATGCCCAATGACGTTTATAGTTCCCTCATGCTTTTACTACACAAACGGTTTTACTGGTGGGTTCCCAACAATTTTGTTGGTATGAACATTGCATATTTTCACATCTTCCAAAGATGGAACTATTTAAGTATATGCTAGGATTAATCCACTTCCTTATATTGTTCTATGGTTCCATTATCATCACAGTGGAAACTCATAGGGTACAAAACATTTGGAATGATTAAATATAAATTGACTTCTCTTATAATTTAACATAGCAAAATACTTAGATTCATTAGTAGAACCAACGACTGTTTCTTGCTTTGAACCTTTCAAGCATACATCACAACCATCTTAACAATACATATATTTTGATTGCAATCTTAAGTCTTTCAAATTAATCAGAAGATTGACATCGATGTAACCTTTACAATGAGCTAATCTTCCATTTATCAAGATCAAATCCTTAATCCTTCTTAAGTGTTTAAGGATATTCTTGACTATAGAATGAGAATATTATTAGTTCTAGAAGAAACATGTCTTCTACATGTAATACTAGAACTATAATTATGCACTTACTAACCTTTTTATAGTCACAAGATTTATCTTCATTCTTTAATGAAGATTCTAGCTTCTAAAAGCTTGCTTTAGTCCATAAACGAAACATTTGTAGTTCACATACCTTCCTAGATATTTCAGGCATAAAAGGCCTTTAGGTTGTGTCACATACACATCCTCAAGATGAGTTTTATCTTGACATCTATCTATCATATCTCATAATGGTGGTATACTGCTACAACAAGCAAGATCTAAATGGTTTTTAAGCTAATTGAATTTTGTCAATCTTGCTTTTAAAGGTACTTTTATTACCTTCTATATTTAGTTTTCCTTTTGAAAATCCACTTGCATCCTATAGGTTTTACCCTTTAGGTGCGTCAACCAAGGTTCGTACCTTATTAATATACATGGAGCCCATTTCAAATCCCATGGTCTTATGCCATGTCTTAGAATCTAAACTTGCATTGACCACTTCATAAGAAAATTGGTCAATTAGCAATATGCCTCCTTCCTGTTTTATAAGATAACCATATCTTTCAGATTTAGTTACATATCCTATTTGATCTTATGCAAGTCTTGTGCTATCGGAGCTAATAATGTCACAACATTTTATGATTTCTGCTCCAAGTCCATCCTTGACTTTTGAATGATTTGTGTATACATGAATTTCTTCAAGTTCTACTATCCTCTCACTGATTCTTTAAGAGATGTACTCTTATTCAAGAATACAACATTCTAAGCAACAAGCCTTTTGTTCTCAGATAGATTGTAGAAATGATAACCCGTAGCTTTCTTTGGGTATCTCACAGAAGAATCCAATTTAGATCTGACCTTGTCAGAGTTGGATGCTCTATAGAAGCATCATAGTTCTAAATTATTAATAAAGACATACTAGGTTTCTTCCTAGTCCATATCATATATGGTTTCTTTAAGAAAGTCCAAGATGGAACATGGTTAAGTGTGAAAATTTTGTCAATAAAGGAACATTTGAAGGAGTTAGAGATGTTTGATAATAATCAGTAATCAAACTGTGTCTAGCAAGGTTTGACTTTCCCCGTAGAGATGCTATTATGGAATTCCATGAGGAATGAGTTAAGAGGTAATCTCTCACTCTATTAGATAGTTATCAAACTTGTAGCTCAAATTATTTACTATCTTGATCTAATAAAAAGCTCTAATTGTCTTGCCAATTTATTTTTTCACTTCATTATGAATTCTTTGAACTTTTCAAAGACTTTATAACTTATGTTACATAAATCCATACTCATTGACTTTTCAATTAGTATGTCGAAGTATTGAAAAACATATCTAGTTATTGTTCCAATAAGCCCACATTTATACATTGTCATGTATTAGATAATAGATTACTCATCTTTCACTTTTTGAAACACCCCGACGGTTCTCTGGGCCCGAATCCCAATGCAATCAAGATAAATAATTAATAAAAATATGAGTAAGTTTTTCATGTTTAAAAATATTTCAAAACCCCTCAATGATTACATCAAGACCCGAACCACAGGAAACCGAAGAGTGAGATTTGATAATTTATTCTGAATCGTAAAATAAATTACCCATAATTATACAAAAATAACAGAGTTTACAGTGAAAGAAGAATATGTATACATGGTACACGCCTAGTCCCATATATAAGGATATGAGAAAAGGCTCGGTAAAACATGCAAGCATACAACGGAAGCCTATTAGGCCACAACCAATCTTGATCATGAATCATCAACATGCATTGAAAATATATATATATATATATATATATATATAGATAGATATACGTATGCATCTATATGGTCATGCAACATACATGTCCAAGGTCCATATTCCATAATTGACCACATTCTATTCAACCTTAAAATCATGTATCATTAACACTTATACATTCCTAAAATGGATTACATAACCAACATCATTCTAATCATCAAATGGGTATGAATTCCAATACCCCAAATATCAACGCACTATCCACTTATATCATCATTTACAATACATTTACCAGTATCAATAATTATCAACAACACTATATATATTTTATTCATATTGAAATAATTTACAATCGCTGCCAGCTAAGGCATTTCATTACTACTATTTACCTTCTCTAAGCTCTAGTTTAAAATCACCATCTCATCCCATGATATTCCTCCATCAATGCTAAAAATGGACAACATGGGAGAGTGAGCTATACATTTCAAATGACGAATATGAATACAATTGAGATTATGTGGATATGCATATGAATATCATGTATGCTCTAAAATCATCAACATATATCATAATTATTCATTCACCAACCTATATATATAACTTATTCATCAATCAATTCATAGCAAAGCAACACATATACGCATCATTTCTCAATGCCACAATGGGCCAACGTCATTGTCATCAACTATAGACAAACAAGCCTTTCATTACATTTGGCCATTACATATAACATTACCATATTCAATGTCGTTTTATTGTATTGATATTTTACATCTTGTCTTTTAGGTAATTCATTTACCCATCTCATTATCATCACATCTCAATCTCAATCATCATTACCTTTTGGCATATCTCCATGCTATATACAAATGCTCTTTGGCTAATGCATAAGCATAATGGAATAACAACAACAATTGCGGATCCGGCTGTAGGAATAAACACCAATTTGTGGGTTCAAGCATGATCACATACCATGCCCCTACTGCAGTAGTATAATGTGTACACATATCTCATAATGCATGTATAATTACCAAATTTTACTGGTACCAAATTGCATCGCCCATCATGCAACACCTGGCCATTTTCACTATGACCGTGGTAAACAACATCATCAACAATATAAGGTGTTGCGGGCCGGCCATGATTCATACCATGGCGGCTGTGATCCAAAGGACCACCGGGGACACCTGCTCCTCAAAGAGCCATCCCTCATAGGGTCAGCCACATGCAACTCCCCATACCTATACATGGGCGGCTTCGTGACTTACACACCGAGTCATAAGGGAAAATAAGAATTCTCGTGCATAGAGCTGCCCTCCCACTGGTCGGCTGGGGGAATCCCCTAATATTCCAACACCGGCAGCTATGATATGCCATGGATGCAAATGCCAATCAATGCATTCTCATACTATGCATCCTATCGTGCCACCCATCAATCATCATCATCAACACCAACACCACCATACAACCTTTAGTGGATTTTATCATTGTTCGTTTTAGCCATTGTTTTCAAATCTTAAGTGTGGCATTTCATATTAACATATTTCATATCATACACGCAAGTCAATACTTACAATCATTCACAATGGCACAACGAACATCAATAATAACAATCATCCTTTTATTCAAGGAATTGATTAACAATCATCATCCATCATTATTTATTATCGATATCATCTCCGACTCACCGATTTATAATAGTTACATTATCTTAGTATCATCATCATGCAAGGGTGTGTCATACAACCACATAATTTACTTTTCATTATCATCTCATCAAGTTATATTATTAATGGTGGAATATTCATGTCTTTCATGACATATATTAGGCACACACACATTTTGCCAATTTATACTCAATCTTAAAACACCACTAAGACATACCATCATCATACACCTCTAACACATTCACATGTCATTACATGATGAAATAAAGTTTGAATAATAACAAATTCAATTCAATTTCAAAACCAAGTTACATGAGGGACATGACAGTGCCATCATAATTTGATTGCTAAAACGTATCAAAATGTGTACAATCGAATGCATAAACATGTCATAGCTCAACCATATCAAACAACATCAAAACAAAGTGCAAATAAGCCAAAAACATACCATGAATCAATTCAGGAAGGCACCAACCAACAAAACAGGGGTCTTTGAATCAATTCAAACCCCGTATGAATAAATTCAAGCATTATGAAATTGATAAATAGTAATTCCAGTGAGTCTTGAATCGATTCAAGGCTTCGCATAAATTGATTCAAAGCCCTAGAAGTCCTTATTTCTGGAAACAAAATGCATTGAATCGATTCAAGCCCTGGCATGAATCGATTCATGCAGTCCAGCAGCCTTTTCACTCTAGGAAACACTATTCTATAACCCCATTCATCAAAGCCAACATTCATTATGTTTAAACACATCCACTCATGGGATTTTAGCTCAATGAATCATATATCTATATACACATACATACTCTATTCCATCATTGATTATTCACCAAGGGTTACATCATTTCCTTCAAAGATATTTAAAACTCTTAAGGCCATTACACATACATATTCATATCATTTTCAAGGCCAATAAATCGCTAATCTTTTCATTCAACAATCATCACTCAACTTATCATATTTACACAATCATGGCAAGGCAAGCATGAGTATAAATCATATACATTCATCATCAACCATTCAACTCATGCAATTGAAATGTAAACTCCTCCTACCTCGAGAAAAGAACCATAATTTAAAAGCTTCAATCATTCCACACAATCATCCGGAACACAATCTACAAATCAAACATGTGACACCCTCGATTAACTACGATAGATTCCCGTACTGGAACGTTCTACTTAATTAAAGAGTCACTAAAAATAGGAGTATTTTTTTATCGGTGATCATCAATACACGATTTTAAAATAAATTTATTACATTGATTGATTCTTTTAACATGAGAGTATTTAAAAGAGTACGAAGTTCACCAACTCCTGACAACTACTATAAAATAAAAACATAACAAAAATTTCAAGTCTATAATGATCTCGACACAAACAGAAAATGTATACAAATGACATTTCCAACTGGCGTCCTCTACTGCACGTACTCCAAATCCTGCCCACGCTCGCCCCGTCCTTTAACTGATGATCACAGAAGAGGAAAAACAACACACAACAACAAAAGGGGTGAGTACAAAGCTCTCAACCCATAACATATATATACAAGGGTGGCTTAGTATTTTAAACTACAGAGAATTTACATACAACATACCTTAGCATAGACATATAAAGCTTCACATATACAAATTTCAATAACAATCAGAGGGTTAGTCATATAATGATGGCATGCTATGCATGTGTTAGATTCAATTACTATGAGTCATAATTCATATATCAATATGCAATGGGGCCCAACTTCTATTCCTTAATCTCATATATCAATAATCACGTTCGCAATCCGCCACCCTTATCTCCCCTGCCTAACTAGAGCGGAGCTCTCTTTGTTCTAGTTTTCACAAAGGGGTAGGGACTCACAGTCCTAATTATCAAATGGCCAATCACACATATCATACATCGCCACAGGACGGGCACTCCACGGTCATAGAAAATCCTGCCTCTTGTCGAAGTACACCAGAGTTTGCAACAGGTTATCCGGTAACAGGCGCGAATCCGATGCCACTTCACGAATTCCCGCCTCCGATGATACTCCCTAGAATGCCCTCGGGTATCGAGGCACGACAGATTCTTCAGTGTACCCATCACTGTATGCTCTAGGGGATTTTTCCAACATCCTCCTCAACTCCAAATGTAAAATGCCAGGTACTTGTCTCAATTACTTAGGGTACCCAGAGTTTAGACGAAACTTAACTCACATAGCGTATTTGTCCTTAAAACATGTAAAGTATCTAAGCCATAAGAATTTTCATGTAGTAGATACTAGAATCCAAAGTCACAATACTATTAAAATTTTTTTCATTAAAATATCAAGATTGTTTCTTAAATAGGTTTTATAAAGATATTCTCTAGTATAAAATAACTAATTTAAGGGTAAATTATATTAGATATTTAAGTAAAAAGGAATAACATATCTTCATTTTGTTTAAAATATGATCCTAAGAAAATTTAAGTTTTTCCATCAAGAGAAAATAAAGGACAAGTATATTGTACTAGACTTAATCACTTATAAGTTTGTTTCGTCGTATTCGCTTATAATGGACAATAACTTTGATTTTGTCTTTCTAAAATTTCTTCATAATTTATTAGATGAAATATTTTCTCCTTCATAAGATAATCCTTCTAATAAAAGAATTCTTTTTTTCTAAGTAAGATACAATATAGCAGATTTTTCATTTCTTTATTTAAAACATTGTTTTTGTCGTATTTTGTCTAGAAATTTCTGATTTGAGTGATTCCAAAGCCAAAAGTGTTTAACTTTAAAAATACTATTTAAATATAATGATATTAAAATAGATTTTATCCAGAAAACACCCCCTACACAAAAATTCACTAATTGCTAAAGTTCATCATTCCAACGTTCATAAAAATACGTTTTAAGGACAAATCGTGTGTCAAAAATTCTTCCAACCAATTTTTCTTCTTTGGGTATTTTTATCATGCTCAAAATTCATCTTTCATGCCACAAAATTTTTATTCAAAATAGTTTCACCAATTTCTTTCTTTTTCCCACAAAAGTACATTTTATACTGTTTTCGACGTTTCGTTCGCGCCTGACTCGGGTCCCTTTTTAATTCTTTTAACATTTATCACATCCCTAACATTTTCATGATCATAAATATCTCTCAAACATATAAACGTACAGCAGCACCAAAAATCCCAATTATTCATCAAGGAATATTTTATAAAATTATTGTAAATCATTTCCTTAATTTTATAAACATATTGTTTAGTTACTTATAACAAAAAAAACACTTATTCTTATTTTTAATAAAAATTCTAGAATTAAAGTTTTATACTAAAATTTATTTTATCACATAATTTTCAAGTTCAAGTCATGTTACCAATTTTCTATCACCAAAAATCATTTTTTTCAAGTTATACGTTAGGATCTAAAATTTATTAAGTTGTTTTACTAACCATTAAAAATTTCCAACAGCAACAATAATCCATTTTTAAATATAAAACTCATTTTAAGAAAGTTCATATTTTCTAAAAATCTTACTAACACCATAAGCCTTCAATCAAACCAAACAATACATAAATCAACAAGTTGTAACATGCACATACGATTACAACCAAAAATCTGCAGCAATAAAATTCAAGTTAGTGACTTTCATAATTAAAGCTTTAAAATTTAAAGGATTTAACAAGAATCATGGTGCAGCCATAATGCTCCTTAAAGATCTTAATTTTTTCCAAGGATTTTCAAGATTAAACCATAAAAGTTAGATCTTTAAGGTAGCATTAGGATATAAGTGCTAAGGAACACTTATATCCCACCATGCATGTACTTATTTATGGATTTTAAACAAGTAATGTACCCCCTTACCAACAAGATTTTTGTCCTTCAAGAGAAAGGTGACAAGGACTCCAAAATTTTACTTCTAAGTCACCATAGATTGCTTCATCAAAGAGAAGAAAAATGAAGGCTTGGAGGGCAAAGGTTTAACGTGAATTTGGTGGATGGAAGTAGAGAAAATGCTTGTTGTCTTGGTGGAGGAGAAAAAGATTTTGGTCTTAGAAAGTGGTATCTTGAACTTTATGATGTGGTATGGTGATTTAGAATGGATGATGATGGGTATAGGATGATGGCTTAGGTGAAGAAAGGATGAGAAAGTGAAGAGAATAGCTGCTGGAATTTCTCTAAGTTGGAAGGAGAAAGAAGAACCAAGCAAAACCAATGCAAGAAAAATGAAAAACAAAATTTTGCATGTGACTTCCTTGGTGTCCAAGGAGTCACACGGTCATGGCAAGTGAGTGGGAGAGGTGTCACTTGAGATTCATGCAAGGGAAATGTGTCACAAGCAGCTGAAAGTGATGTGGAGATGGGTTATGCATGGTTTGGACAAGTGGCCAAGTGATGGAGCAATGTTATTGGTTCATGGTGCATGTCAGCCTAGGTGTCAAGTGCAAGGCAGTCACTTGCTCATGGGTTTTAGTGGACTTATAGACCACATTAGCAACTTGGCTGAACATCAAAGTTGTATAACTTTTTGTTCTCTTTAAAGCCATATAAAGCATAAAAAAATCCATTGAGAATTGAGTGAGATATAGCCCAAATACTAAAAGGGTGCAGGGATGTGACTGGATTTTTATCCCTTTCATAAATGATTTTTTTGAGCCAAATGGTTGCGAATTGGGCTTTGGTTTCTTCATCAAAGTTATGGAGAATTATGTTAGGAAAATGTTGGTGAAGGCCTCATTCAATTTCATGGCAATATGAGGGATAAATGTAGAAAACACGACACCTAGTGCAAACTAATGCTGGAAAAACATGAATTGGTGTAGTGTTTTAATTTCTATGATTTATGGGATGAGAAATGGTCTTAGTGGTCAACATAAAAGTTGTAGATAAATTCGATAGGGATATTTTGGGACAAGAATGACTTGAATCCAATATCGGGAGAATAAAGTATACCTAAAATACGTACAGACACGCATTTTGGCTTACCCGGGTAAGTTAAAATCAACGTTTTTAAGCTTGGCTGTTTAAAATTGGGTGTTGGGCTCTTCACGAAAGTTGTTAGGAATAACATGAGGATGTTTTGGGATAAGAATATTTGACTCAAGTCCCATGGATAATTTCTAGGCTTAAACCAGTGAGTTACATAGTTTTGTTAACTTAAAAGAGTTAATTAAATATTTATATTAAATCACTTAACGTTTCAATTGATAAATTTTTATTATTATGATTTTCTTATATTATTATTATTATTATTTTAATCATCTTCATCTTCTCATATAATTACAATAGAGATATTCATCTCATACTCATAAAATTATTTGAAATACGATTTGACTATCACACACAAGTTATTCGGTCGTAGCCCAGACAACAGTTCACATAGAGATTATCACAAAATACAAACAACTGGTCTCAAGGACCTATCACAAAAAATGAGGGCTGTTACACTCTCCCCTCCTTTTAGAAATTTCATCCAGAAATTTCACCTAGTGCTAGCAAACAAGTGAAGATAAAGAGTTTGCATCTTTTCCTCAAGCTCTCACATAACATTTCCTTTGTCAGACTGACTCCAGATGACTTTTACTAAAGATACATCCTTCTCTCTGAGTTGCTTCAAACGACTATCTACAATCTTTACTAGTACAACTTTATAAGTAAGGTTCTCTTTAAGATCAAGCTGATCAGGTTTTAGGATATGATCAGAATGTGGTACATATTTTTAGAGTTGAGAGACATGGAAGACATTATGAAGGTTAGATAATTCGGGATGTAGGGTGATGCGATAAGCACTTGGCCCAATTCAAGAATTTAATATAGTACATATTTTTTGACGCTTGTCGTAGTAGCTTTTCTGACGGTCTTGAGAAGTTTTCATCGCTGCTTGAATTCCCTTAATTTGCTCTTTGGTCTTCTAGATGACCTCTAGCCCAATTACAGCCTTTTCTCCTATCTCGAACCAATACAAGGGCGTGCGACACTTTCTCCCATATAGAGCTTCATACGGTGCCATCCCGATGCTAGTGTGGTAACTGTTGTTGTAGGTAAATTCCACAAGCGATAGGTATTCTTGCCAACTCCCACCGTGCTCAAGCATACACATCCTCAGAAGATCTTCAAGAGTCCTAATGGTACACTCAGACTAACCATTTGTCTGAGGGTGATATGCTAAACTTAGCTTCAATCGGGTCCCCAATGCTTGTTGCAAGCTTTCATAGAAACGTGAAGTGAAACGGGGATCTCTATCAGATACAATGGTAGACGGTACTCCATGCAGTCTAACTAACTCTCTAATGTATATTTACGTGAGCTTCTCTAAGGAATACTTCATGTTAATCAGAATGAAGTGTGCGGTCTTCGTAAGTCGATCCATGACTAGCCAAGTTGCATCACATCCGGTTGGAGTTCTTGGAAATCCAGATACAAAATCCATGGCAATCTCATCCCACTTTCATTCAGGAATCTCCAAAGGTTGAAGAGTCCCATACAGTCGCTGTTGCTCTACTTTTATCTTTTGACAAGTCAAACACTTACTGACATACTCAACAATGTCCCTCTTCATTCCTTGCCACTAGAACACCTTCTTCAGGTCTTGATATATCTTTGTCGCTCTGGGGTGTACACTATACTTACTTTTATGAGCTTCCTCAAGGATGGACCTTCTCAAATCAGCATTTTCAAGTAAACATAACCTTTTATGATACCTGATTACTCCTTGCTTATCTCATACAAATTCCCCAGACTTTGCTTTCTCAAGCTGTTTCTAGGGTCTTATCCACTAACTAGGCCTCCTTAACTTGATTTAAAAACTCATTGGAGACTTTTAGCATTCTAACCATCAAACTTCCCGCTCTAGGTGACACAACGAGTTCAAATCACGGAACTGCTCTACTAGCTCAAGTTCCTTAGCCTTCATGTAGGACAAATGCAACGCTTTCCTGCTGAGCGCATTGGCTACTACGTTTGCCTTACCTAGATGATAGTGAAGCTCGAAGTCATAATATTTAATAAACTCCATCCACCGTCGTTGTCTCATGTTTAGCTCCTTCTGATCGAAGAGATATTTCAGACTTTTGTGGTCGTTAAAAACCTCAAACTTAGTCCCGTACAGATAGTGCCTCCAGATCTTTAAGGCGAAAACAACCGCGACTAACTCCAAATCGTGCATCGGATAGTTTACTTCATGGGGTCTCAACTAACGAGATGCGTAAGCCACCACTTTTCTTTCTTGCATCAGCACACATCCCAATCCTTGCCCTAATGCATCACAATACACTTCATACGGTTTAGCAGGATCAGGAAAAATTAGAACCGATGCACTAGTCAGCTTGTTCCTAAGCTCCAGGAAACTACTTTCACACTTGTCACTCCAGACAAAAGGTTGATCCTTATGAGTCAACTTGGTCAAAGGAGAAGTTATTCGAGAGAAGTTCTCGATAAACCTTTGATAATAGCCGGCGAGACCCAAGAAACTACGGATTTCTATTACGTTCTTTGCTCTTTACCACTGTATCACTGCCTCAATCTTGGCGAGATCTACGACTATACCTTCTGCTGAAATAACATGACCCAAGAACTGTACCTCTCTTAGCCAGAACTCGTACTTAGACATTTTCGCGTATAATTTCCTTGCACGTAACATATTCAGAACAGTCCTAAGGTGTTCTTCATGCTCTTCATCACTCTTGGAGTACACTAGAATATCGTCAATGAATATGACCACAAATTTATCAAGATACGAGTGGAAAATACGATTCATATAATCCATGAAAATAGCAGGTGCGTTCATGACTCCAAAAGGCATCACAAGATATTCGTAATGACCGTAGCGAGTTCGAAATGCTGTTTTATGAACGTCTTCGTTCTTCACTCGAATTTGATGATAGCCTAACCTCAAGTCAATCTTAGAGAAAACGACTGCTCCTCACAGCTGATCCATCAAATCATCAATGCGTGGAAGAGGATATCGATTCTTAATCGTGACTTTATTCAGCTGACGGTAGTCCACACACAGACATATACTGCTGTTTTTTTTCTTTACTAACAACACTGGAGCTCCCCATGTTGAAACGCTGGGTTGAATCATTCCTTTTTCCAGAAGTTCCTCGATTTGCTTCTTAAGTTCCTCTAACTCCTTTGGTGATATTTGGTATAGAGCGATGGAGATTGGCCCAGTACCAGGTAGAATATCGATGTTGAACTCGATTTCTTTTTCTGGCGGTATCCCAGGTATATCCTCTGGAAATACTTTAGGGAATTCTCGAACAACTGGAAGCTGATTAGGCTCTAACTTTTCTTATATTTGGTGCTAGCAAGGAAATAAACACTCACGCTCCTTATTGGAACGGAGTTACCTCCTGAGTAACAATAATAGACTCAGACTTCCCGAGCTGAGAAGGCCCGGGTGTCGCGACTTCATAGGATATAGACTTACTATGGCAGTCAATTAGAACGTGATTGGCAACAAGCCAATCCATTCCTAGAACAATATCCAGATCAATCAAGGGTAAACAGATCAGGTCCACCTGATACAACCTTCTATCAATAGTGATGGGGCAACCCAGACTCACAATAGAAGAACTTGTGGGTTCATTAGCAGCAGTAACAACAATCATTTTACCAGATAAGGAGGTCAATGGTAAATTCAAATGCTTCACACAATCTTCAGAGATGAATGAGTGGGTGGCTCCAGAATTATATAACCCATTCAGAAGCACTTCGCCTATAAAGCTTGTACCTTGCACCAGGTCATTCTCTTGTGTAACCTCTGCTCCATTCATGGTGAAGACTTTAGCATTGCCTCCACCCCTCCCCGCTACAACATTCCTCGGTCCTTGTTGAGCATTACCACCACCCTGACGGTTCAGATTCGCCACTCTGGGATTATTGACTAATGCACTAGCAGCTGGTCCTCCATTCCCATGGCCTGTAGGATGTCCTATTTGACCCCTAACTTCCCTCTTTGGAAAATTCAAGTTTTTCTCTGGATAGACGTTACTCTTGTGCTCGGTCTTCCCATAGCTGTAGCAAGTTAAGCTCCTCTTATTACAGTCCTTCAAAAGATGGGGTCCTCCATGCTCATAGCGTCTCACAGGTGGTTTGTTACCCTAGGTCCTAGTGAATCAACTAGGTCTGCTGAAGTTTGGTCAGGGATAGGGCTGGCCAGATCTGAAGTCTCTCTGAGGTCGTTTGTTGACGGCACGTCGCTCCGGCCCATAGCTAGAAGTTCTTTTCGATCTCTGTGTTGACGTATGCTCAAAGATACGACACCTGTCCACCAGAGTAGTGAACTGTGTGATTTGCTGACAACAGATCGCCTGACAAATGTCCTGACGTAGCCCTCCTTCAAACTTAGCATATCGAGATGCTTCACTCATTTAAGTATAGTAAGGGTAACACCTAGCCAACTTATCGAACTTCGTTGCATACTCCCCACTATCATGAATCCTTGCCTCAGATTGAAGAATTCTTGCTCCTTCTGTCTCTTAATGTCTTCAAGAAAATACTTAGCCAGAAACTCAGTCTTAAACCGTTCCTAAGTGATCCCAGCTTCATCAGCAGTCATCCTCACCCTTGTGTGAGTCCACCAGTGCTCAGCTTCTCCCACTAGCATAAAAGTAGCATAGACTACTCTGTCGTTGTCCCCACATCACATAGTTGTGAAGATTTTCTCTATCTTCTCAATCCATAGTTGAGCTCCCTCAGGGTCAAAACCTCCTTTGAATTACGTAGGATGGTTCTTCTGGAAGTCAACAAGTCCTTGGTCGTGCCTTGGCGGACCTTGGGGAGCATTCGCCCCCTGGCGTTCCAGAGCTGCCATTGTCCTATCCAGGAGAGCGTTCAACATTGTGTTGTTTTGGTATGCCATGACGACTGAAAGAAAAATAGAGCTTAGTAGAAATTCAATGAGTCTCCCTTTATCGGAAGGCTCCATACAGACAAACAAGCAATCAAATCCTATTGAGCGAGTATCAACACATCGCGAATAACTCTTTTGAGTATGAGGGAACCTTAACGGTCCACACCCTAAGCTTAAAGAATCAACCATCCTCTGATACCACCAATGTGACACCCTCGATTAAATAGGACAGATTCCCACACTGGAACGTCCTACTTAATTAAGGAGTCACTAAAAATAGGAGTATTTTTTTTTATCGGTGATCATCAGTACACGATTTTAAAATAAATTTATTACATAGATCGATTCTTTTTAGATAAGAGTATTTAAAAGAGTATAAAGTTCACCGATAAAATAAAAACATAACAAAAATGTCGAGTCTATAACAATCTCGATGTAAATAGAAAATGTACACAAATGACGCTTCCAACTGGTGTCCTCTACTGCAGGTACTCCAAATCCGCCCATGCTCGCTCTGTCCTTCAACTGATGATCACAGAAGAGGAAAAATAACACACAACAACAAAAGGTGTAAGTACAAATCTCTTAACCCATAACATATTCATACAAGGGTGGCTTAGTATTTTAAACTACAGAGAATTTACATACAACATACCTTAGCATAGACATAAAGCTTCGCATATACAAATTTCAACATTAATTAGATGGTTAGTCCTATAATGATGGCATGCTATGCATGTGTTAGATTCAATTACTATAAGTCATAATTCATTTACCAATATGCAATGGGGCCCAACTTCCATTCCTCAATCTCATATATCAATAATCACGTGCACAATCCACCACCCTTATCTCCCTTGCCCAACTAGAGCGACCGAAGCTCTCCTCGTTCTGGTTTTCATAAATGGGTAGGGACTCACAGTCCCAATTATCAAATAGCCAATCACACATATCACACATCACCACAGAACGGGCACTCCACGGTCATAGAAAATCCCGCCTCTTGTCGAAGTACACCAGAGTTTGCAACAGGTTGTCTGGTAACGGGCGCGAATCCGATGCCACTTCAAATTCCCGCCTCCGATGATACTCCCTAGAATGCCCTCGGGTATCGAGGCACGACAGATTCTTCAGTGTACCCATCACTGTATGCTCTAGGGGATTTTTCCAACATCCCCCTCAACTCCAAATGTAAAATGCCATGTACTTGTCTCAATTACTTAGGGTACCCGGAGTTTAGACGGAACTTAACTCACATAGCGTATTTGTCCTTAAAACATGTAAAGTATCTAAGCCATAAGAATTTTCATGTAGTAGATACTAGAATCCAAAGTCACAATACTATTAAAATTTTTTTCATTAAAATATCAAGATTGTTTCTTAAATAGGTTTTATCAAGATATTCTCTAGTATAAAATAACTAATTTAAGGGTAAATTATATTAGATATTTAAGTAAAAAGGAATAACATTTCTTCATTTTGTTTAAAATATGATCCTAAGAAAATTTAAGTTTTTCCATCAAGAGAAAATAAAGGACAAGTATATTGTACTAGACTTAATCACTTATAAGTTTGTTTCGTCATATTCGCTTATAATGGACAATCACTTTGATTTTGTCTTTCTAAAATTTCTTCATAATTTATTAGATGAAATATTTTCTCCTTTATAAGATAATCCTTCTAATAAAAGAATTCATTTTTTCTAAGTAAGATACAATATAGCAGATTTTTCATTTCTTTATTTAAAACATTGTTTTTGTCGTATTTTGTCTAGAAATTTCTGATTTGAGTGATTCCAAAGCCAAAAGTGTTTAACTTTAAAAATACTATTTAAATATAATGATATTAAAATAAATTCTATCCAGAAAACATCCCCTACATGAAAATTCACTAATTGCCAAAGTTCGTTGTTCCAACGCTCATAAAAATGCGTTTTAAGGACAAATCGCGCGTCAAAAAGTCTTCCAACCTATTTTTCTTCTTTGGGTATTTTTCTCATGCTCAAAATTCATCTTTCATGCCACAAAATATTTCTTCAAAACAGTTTCACCAATTGCTTTTGTCTGCACACAAAAATACATTTTATACCATTTTCGACGTTTCGTTCGCGCCTAACTCGTGTCCCTTTTTAATTCTTTTAACATTTATCACATCCTTAACATTTTCATGATCATAAATATCTCTCAAACATATAAACGTACAACAGCACCAAAAATCCCAATTATTCATCACGGAATATTTTCTAAAATTATTTTAAATCATTTCCTTAATTTCATAAACATATTGTTTATGGTGCAATGTTATTGGTTCATGGTGCATGTCAGCCTAGGTGTCAAGTGCAAGGCAGTCACTTGTTCGTGGGTTTGAGTGGGCTTATATACCGAATTAGCAACTAGGCTGAACATAAAAGTTGTATAACTTTTTATTCTCTTTAAATCCCTATAAAGCACAAAAGAATCCATTGAGAATTGAGTTAGATATGGCCCAAATACTAAAAGGGTGTAGGGCTGTGACGGGATTTTTTTCCCTTGCATAAATGATTTTTTTGAGCCTAATGGGTTGTGAATTGGGCTTTGCTTTCTTCATCAAAGTTGTGGAGAATTGTGCTAGGAAAATTTTGGTAAAGGCCTCATTCAATTTCATGGCCATATGTGGGAGAAATGTAGAAAACACTGCACCTAGTGTAAACTGATGCTGGAAAAACGTGAATTGGTGTAGTGTTTTAATTTCTATCATTTATGGGATGAGAACTGGTTTTAGTGGTCAGCATAAAAGTTATATATAAATTCAATACAGAGATTTGGGGACAAGAATGACTCGAATCCAACATTGGTAGAATATAGTATGCCTAAAATACGTATAGATGCGCATTTAAGCATGGTTGTTTAAAATTGGGTGTTGGGCTCTTCACGGAAGTTGTTAGGAATAACATGAGGGACGTTTTGGGATAAAAATATTTGACTCAAGTCCTATGGATAATTTCTATGCTCAAACTAGGGAGTTACACAGTTTTATTAACTTAAAACAGTTACTTAAATATTTATATTAAATCACTTAACGTTTCATTTGATAAATTTTTATTATTATGAATTTCCTATATTATTATTATTATTTTAATCATCTTCATCTTCTCATATAATTACAATAGAGATATTCATCTCATACTCATAAAATTATTTGAAATACGATTTGACTATCACACACAAGTTATTCGGCCGTAGCCCAAACAGCACTTCACATAGAGATTATCACAAAATACAAACAACTGGTCTAAAGGTCCTATCACCAAAAATGAGGGCTGTTACAAAACATATATGCATTCATTCAATTATGAGCCATCACAAGGCTTTGATTATAATTCTAAATAATTGCTCCCATATCATCAAGCTTAATAACAAGTCCTCAACTTTTTAAAACATCTATTTATACTCTTATATTAGGCTTCACGAATTCCTTTCCCAAAACCAAGATTTTCTAAATCTCAAAGGGTCAACCAAACCCAATAACTACAATATCACATCCCTTATCTATAATACATCTAATCATCATATAAATCATCTGACAATCATCAATTCCATCAATTCTCATACATCATCACAAACATAACATCATCATCAAAGTGCCAATCATTTGTAAACAACAATCAATGGTCCCAATGGTCATCTGCTCTATGGTTTGGGTTTCACATACATATATCATCATTCACGTAACTTCAATTAAGCTAAAAAATTCATCAACATCAATAATCAATCCCAATACTTCTAAAAATTCATTTCTTCATATTAAATTGTTCCAAAGCACCAAAATCATTAATTTGGCCAAAACCCCCAAATTTCCAATACTTAGGGTTTTCTTTAAAATTTTCCAACAACATTCAACAATCCACCATTTTCCAAGAATCCCCATAAACTCAATAACCCTCATTCATTATACAACTTCAAGCCATATTCAAAAATCATATTTCCAATGTTTTAAGTGTAGGGTTTAAACATTTTCTTCATCACCCATATAACCCAACATTTATATTTCAAGCATATGCATCATAAAAACTAACAATGGAATAGAATGGGTTCAAAATCTTACCTCTTTCTCCTAGCCCAATGCCGACACGAAAATGGAGAAGAAGATGGAGAGCCACAAAATATTTGCCACAAAATGCCATGCAAGCTCCATGAATCCATGAAAACCCAAGCTTTCGGGTGAAAAATGATTATGGAAGGTGAAAGGGGGTGAACGGTTTTGGTGGAGGAGTGTAGGAGAAGAAGAAGAAAAATTAAGAGAGAAGGGAGAAAGAAGAGGGCCATACGGTTTTTAAGAAAAAGAGGGGAAAAGATGACAATAAATTGGCATTACCCATTGTATAAAGCCATGCCTCTTTGCCCTTATGTCCATTGTGTCATAAAACCCCATATCCATTGGGTAAAACAGTGAAAAGGAGAGTAAGAAGAGGGGCTATGGTGGAATGAGAGGGAAAAATAGGATTTTTGGTTTTCTTTAATTTCAATTGGTTTGTATTTTCCCTGTTTAATAACCTACGTTGTGTCTAATTAATTATTTCCTCAATACCAAAAATTATTTTAACTATACCACCATAACGATAATAATTTTCTAAGTACTCTAGACCCATAAAATATCCAACTTGGCCATGTGGGTCCCACACCATCTATTAAATCATCCAGTTTTGGTAATTCTTAATTTACTGATAATTCACCTCTAGTGTCTAATTAATTTTCCCATAATTGTTGGACCATAAATAATTAATTATCTTCACCCAATAAATTTATTTTCTTCTAAATTTGGGATGTTACAATCCACTTCACCTAAAAAGAAATTTCATCCTTGAAATTTAACATCGATATACATCATAAGGCCACACTTCAGGCCACACACCATCAAGGTTCATCGTTATCGAAAAATAGAATCGGACTTCCCAAAGTCCACAGGACATGATCATCATCGTTCCTTTGTCCCAAACATAAAATCTCATACACTCAAAGGGAGTCACATCTTGTCAATTCTCAGTTCATCTAGCATAACTCATATATCTAATCCAGTACAGTCAGATAGACTCAATACATTCACCATAAGCAGTTACAACCTCACTTGCTCGGCCTATAGGTTGTTGCATCTGAAATACAGGAAGGCGTCCCAATCCTGTAGTGGTTACAACAAACACATGAGGTCAGCGTATAAGTACACGTTGCCACAATACCTATGGCATGTAGAGTCATATCGGGACAAGTACCTTCAATCCTTATCGTTCACATTAATCACACTTAGTCAAATAATACCAATTCACCTGAGACTTAGTGACACTTCACTCAAGTCCACAATCGTTGTATTCATATCACATCGTCATTATATATATGATCCGGTATAAACCACGCCATACAAATCATCAAATATTAATTAACATCACCATAAATTGATGCATCAACCATAGATCTTCAATCATCACAGGTAAATACCCCATCATCAAGCTCTATCCATCCAGAAGCCAGAATCAAAAAGTTTAATAGTTTTTCATTTTATTCATACATTGCTGGTCATAATCGATTTAAGCCTAAATAAGTCACTAAACTCACATCAAGTGTGTAACCACAAGGATGTAATAGGATTCCCAATCGTATAATAAGCTTCCACATTAATGAACCTCCTCACAATTCATAACCAAAGTCCATAAGTTGGACGTACAATTTATATCATATCACATCACTATGTGGTTTCTATCATCAATATAGCTTCTTTCAAATAAAAAGGGAGGTAATGTCATGATTAAATTTCCTTCTACCAACCCATAATCATACATATCATCTCCATGTCATATCATAATCCATAATTATCCTCATGATCACAATGTCAAGGGCACACAATTTAGCCCAAGGTCATACCATAAAATAATATGCACCATAGTCAATACCAATCATACCCCGAATTCAACATCATTATTCACCAATTACCTAGGGCTTTATATTCATCATTCGCATTCCTTCATATACCAGCTCTAACCTTAATAATTTATTCGACAATTAATTTTGTTATGGCTCAACTATTCATAAGGTTCGATCAATCACTAGACTTAGAAAGTTTAAGGGTTACCTAGTACCCATTATGGAATACTCCCACAACACACAAACATCATTAGACATGGCTCATTAAATAGCATAGAGCCTAGACCACCATAGGGTCTGATTTCCACAAGGTTCAATCATACAAGATCACATCAAGTCAACAGGGTTACCACATCTAGTGGGTCAAAATTAAATCAATTATTCACTCAGTTCACAAATATAAAACCGAGTCTAACCCCGATCATGTGCCAACATAATTTTCACATCCAATCGTCTTATCACATATTCATGTTCCCAATCTAAAGAGATACAACAAATTACTTGTATCATACAATATACATAACGTTCTCGTGCCAAAGGATATAAAATACATCTTTCCAAAACTAGCACAATTAGTCACTTCAATTCAAAATATCCACATTAAGGAATTCTTTTATTATCATTTATCCAATCGAATTTAACATATGAAATTCTCACATTCAATAAACATACTTTGGCTATAAGCCCTAAGCACAACTCAGACAAGAGACCTAATTAAATAATTCAATTTCACATATCACAAGGTCTCAACATATATGGTTTACAACCATCATGCTCCAAGGATCTCCAAAAATGTCTTACTATTGAGCAATTATGCTCTAATCATCCATAACATCAATTCAATGTAGAGCAACTACCTTTGTAACACCCTAAACATAGGATTTAATAGCAAACCATGATTTAAAGAGATTTAAATGGAAAAGAGGAATTAATTAGATTAATTGCCAAAATGATGAATACGTCCCTAACAATTATCGAAATGACCAACGCGTCCCTAAGTCATTTAAATTAAAATCCCTTCTCTTCTTTCTTTTAATTTCACGTTGGAACCAACAGAGAAAAGGAAAAAAGCTTGCTTCCTTCTTCTTTCTTCTTCACGGTACCATAACTCTTCTTCTCCTCCAATCTTTTCTCAATTTTATTAAATTAGAATGAGAATTCATCTCCTCTTCTCCTCTTTAAAGTTTACAACTTGAATTGAAATGGGGAACATCAAATTCTTCAAATTAAGGTATGATGATGAACACCCACAATGGGTTTTAGCTTACCTTTGCTTTCATCTTTCAATCTTTGTAATTTTATGAATTTAGAAGCAATTGGAAGCCATTAACATAAAGGGGCAGCTTTAGGGTTTTCTAAAACCTTGGGTTTTCAAGGAAAAGTAAGATAAAATAGCTTCTAGATTACTAATTCTATAAGATTGCAACTTATTAAGTGTTGTTTCAATGAATCAATGTAGCTTCAGAGAGTTTCAGAGTGATTTGAAGCTTGGAGCTTGATTCGGAGGCGAGGATCGAAGTTGGCGTCTTGGTTCGGTGAGTCGTAATTTGCCAAAATAGCCATACATTAATTATTCTTTACTTGGCTAGCGGTATTTATGTCAAATATAAGGTTAAAACTAAGTATTATGAATTTTAGGAAGTTGTCAAATTTAAGGAATCGAGGTCAGAGCTTGCGATTAGAGGTTTGTTAGTATTCGATCGATTGAAGAGCTTCTAGGATTCTCTATTCAAGGTAGGGGGAGCTTTTACATTCTAAATGCGTCATGTATAGCCGGATTCGAGGTATCTTGATGTGTCAAACTATATATGATATGATTCTTTGTATGATAGTAATCATGTAGTTTGTGATTTATGAGATTATGATGAAATACTTAAAATGCAAATATGGTTAGTGTGGTTGTGTGGTGTACATAATACTTGAGATATAATGGTTTGATTGAAAAGTATTCATGCAAAAGACATATTAGATGATGTAAACATAGTATATGATACTAGTTTTGAATATGGAAATGCCATATGAGATGTAAATGTTGTGATACGTTTGAATAAAATGATTCATGTCATCCATATAGCATGAGATGCTTTGTATGATTGTATATTATTTGGTTTCGAAGATTCCATAAAAGACCTTGGGTGGGACTCAAGGCAAACCTCTTAAGCGAGGCTTGGGGTTAGCCCGTGACACTACCGTTGTCGCTGATAGTGATTGTGTCATGTGAAAGAGCAAACGGTTTGGTACCAGTAAAACGGCCGGATCAGCTGAGAGCTGAGTATATGGCTGAGAGCCAGTGTTGCAACATATTCATGATGAATAAAAGGATCCAATTATATAAGAATTTCATGTGTACATTTGTATACCATTGAGAATGTCATGATAATATAGAATGGTGATAAAAATTAGAGAGTAGCATGATTATGGTAGAATTTGTATTGTTTGATTGTGATACCTCTTTGTTTGTTAGCAAATGGATATTTGAATCAGTACTATATCTATCATTTATTATGTATGATGCTCACCCCTATTTGTCATTATGTTTCAATGGACTTAGGACGTAGTGGAGGTATATGAGGTCACTCAGCGAGCATAAAGCATTATGTATACATGTGTATGGTACATGATGCGTATAGTAGTTTGTATAGCCTTGGCCGGCTCCTTGTATACCTTTTGATTATGTATGTACATGTATGTATATATGAAATTGCTAGGTGGACTAGATAGTTGACAGCTTCAATTAGAAGCTTAGAATCTATTTTGATGCATATAGTTTAGTTTGTGATTGATATATAGAAGTTTACTTGATGATATAAAAGAGTGGAGACCATGGATGGTCCCACCATTTGCATGCAAACTTGATAACCAGGAATTGTGGAATATATATAATACTATGTTGATGCATAGCATGTCCAGGGATTATGGCTGTATGAGAATTGGCAATGGCTAACTGTTTAAGTTTTGAAACTATGCCATTTATGTGATTTTCTTGCATAATTGAGCAATTGAGGTAGTCAATTTGAAAATCATAAGGAATGAATGGTTTAGAATAGTTTGAATAGCATCTAGGTATGATTTGTGGCTTGTAGAAACTGGAATGGGTCAATTTCATTAATAATTGAGCTCTCAGTTGCCAAAAATACCTCAAAACAGGCATAACGCATTTTTGCACATAACTTCCTCGTTTTTGGGAATTTTTTAGTGTGTCCAATGGCTACACATCACAAATGATATATTACAGCTTGTGTCAAAATTTAGTAGTCATCAGATTTAAAACAAAGAAGATAGGGTGTCTAGAAGTTGGCCAAAATGTATTTTTTGCTGTTTCTACTATGAACTGATAAACAGCAGGTGGGAATCGATTCCCCAAATGTATGAATCAATTCCCACCCCTGTTTCATATGTTTTTGCACAAATTTTAAGGCATGAATCGGTTCCCATGGGGTAGGAATCGATTCCTGGCCCTGTCATGGCCCTGTTATGCTAGTTTTTCCAACTGTTGCATTTTTCTTGTTATTTTTAGTCCGTTAGGTATTTTAATAACATTTTTGGCCTCCGACTTCTTCATGAAAACTGTAGATAATTATGTTATGGAGGTTCCAAAATTTGTCTTTCCTCAATTAGAGTTTTCTAACTCTCATGAGGTGTAAAATACCAGACCCACTGCGTGGTAAAATTCAAATTTAAGAGGGTTTTGAACCCAACTTTTTATGATTGTCAAATTGGGGCTAATAGATGATATTTATGACATGTCCTACTATTTTTAAAACTAAAAATGAACCTTTCTCATATATTTTAATGTTGAAATTTGTTATGAGCCTATTATTACTCAAACCCAATTGTTTAAACTACAATTAAATCGCAAAAAATTTTCTTTGGGTTCTAGGCTTGTTTATTAAGTTAGGGTGTTTCATTTTGGTATCAGGGTAGACTTTAAAAAGTCCAAGGCCAAGGTTAATCTACTAAATACTATGAATTGAGTGAAATCATATGATAGTTGTTAAGTATTGAATTAGTTGATGGGATCAACTATGAATAAATTACATTCTTATCCATGAAAGGTACTAAAATGTAGTGATTATTTTCAGGATAAGAAATGACTAATCCTCAGGGTATGGATGCCATGTCTACTGTATTTCAGCGCTTTACTGATATTGTAAAGAGGCAAAATCAGCCTCCACCGGTAGATAATCATAGTCTGGATTGTTTCTTGAAGCGTAAACCTACTGAATTTCATGAAGGCTTTCATCCTGATCAAGCTTATGCATGGATTCAGAACTTAGAATGGATCTTTGATAGTTTGTAGTGTACTGAGGCACAGAAAGTTGAATATGTCATATTTATGCTTTGAAAAGAAGCTGAGAATTGGTGGAAAATCACTAAAGCCAGAATGATAGCTGGTGGGATTGAATTAATCTGGGAGAACTTCAAGGAGTGTTTTCTTGAAAAATACTTCCCTGATACTATGAGAAGTAAAAAGGAACTAGAATTCATGGAACTCAGACAGAGTAATATGAGTGTTGAAGAGTATGCAGCTAAGTTTGAAGAACTCTGTTTATTTTATCCTCTTTTTCAGCAGCCTGGTACTGAAGGCTCTAAATGCATTAAATTTAAGAGCGGTCTAAGACCTAAAATTAAGAAAGCATTTAGGCATCAAGAAATCAGAAGCTTCCCTGTTCTTGTGAATAAATACAGGATTTATGAAGAAGATGATAAGGCTTCTATTGGATCACGCAGTAAATTCAGATGTTTCTCCAAGGCTACAATCCACTAATTTTAAAAGGCAAGGAAGGTTTAATAGAGGTGGATCATCTTCTAAACCCAGAGGTTGAGGTAATTCTGGTAATCATTCTATGGGTCGTCCGAGGGATGGCAAATGTTTCAGATGTGGTAGTGACCACTTTGCCAAGAACAATGATAAAGAAGAAGAGGTTACATGTTATCATTACAATGAAAAGGGGCATATCCACCCTAACTATCCTCTATTGCATCAGACAGACTCTAATACTAGTGTTAACCATGGAGGCTTCCAGGGACGAGGTTGTGGAAACAGTAACTATAGTGGTCGAGGCAATGGTGGATGTGGTAATGCTATGATTCCTAGAAATTACCATGGTGGAACTTCTAATCCACCCACTACAAGCAGAGTTTATGCTATTACTACTGAGGATGCTACTCAGGCTAATGATCTGGTTCAGAGTAAGTGTTTACTTGGTGATTTTATTCTTGATGTTGTGTTTGATTCTAGAGCGACTCATTCCTTTATCTCTAATGATTGTGTAATGTGTCTGAGATTACCTGTTATTGTTATGAATCGGGCTTTAGATGTATCTAACCCGACTAGTACTAGACTATGGACTTCTATGATATGTAAAAATGTATCCTTCACTTTGGGTGATAGGAGTTTTGTGATTGACTTGATATTTTTACCCTTGAGGGGTCTTGATATTATACTTGGTATGGATTGGCTATCAGCCAATAAAGTCCTAGTTGATTGTCAGAACCGATGGGTGATCTTTCCAAATTTGAATATCGATGATCACACAATCCAAGGTATATCCTAGTTGCTTATGTTATTCTGTTTAACTGATGGAAAGAGTGGATTTAGAGTACTTGATATCCTTGTTGTGTGTGACTTTTCTGAGGTGTTTCCTAAGGATGCACTTGGTGTTCCTCCTGAAAGGGAGATTGAATTCTCTACTAATCTTCTTCCTGGAGCTGAACCGATCTCCTGTGCTCCCTATAGAATGTCTTCTGTTGAGTTAGCAGAATTAAAGAAACAAGTAGATGAATTGCTTAAGAAATAGTTTATCCGACCTAGTATATCACCGTGGGGTGCTCCAGTGTTACTTGTTGAGAAGAAAGACGGTAGTATGCGGTTACGTGTTGATTACCACCAGTTGAATAAGCTTACGATCAAGAATAAGTACCCGTTGCCTAGAATTGATGACTTGATTGATCAGTTGCGGGGTGCTTTAGTCTTTTCTAAAATTGATTTACGATCCGGATACCATCAGATTCGAGTTAAAGCTTCAGATATTCCTAAAACGACATTCAGGACTCGATATGATCACTATGAATATATGGTGATACCATTTGGTCTGACCAATGCTCCTACTGTATTCATGAATTATATAAACAACGTCTTTCATTTGTATTTAGATTGATTTGTGGTTGTTTTTATTGATGATATCTTGATCTATTCTAAGTCTCATGAAGAGCATGAAGAACATCTTCATTTGGTACTTCAAGTGTTAAAAGAGAAGCAGTTGTTTGCTAAATTGTCCAAGTGTGACTTCTGGATGGATAAGATTCAGTTTCTGGGTCATGTTATCTCTAGTGAAGGTGTTTCTGTTAATCCTTCCAAAGTGGAAGCTGTTATGGCTTGGGAGAGACCTAAGTTAGTTACTGAGGTCAGGAGTTTCATAGGTTTAGCTGGTTATTATAGGAGATTCATTGAAGGATTGTCTAAGATTGCGTTCCCAATGACTAAGCTAACTCGAAAGAATGTTCCTTTTGTGTGGTCTCCTGAGTGTGAAAAGAGTTTTTGAGAGCTAAAGGCTAGATTGACTTCTACTCCTGTATTGGTATTGCCTAATTTGCAGGAAAGTTTTGTGGTCTATTGTGATGCATCCAGGTTGGGCCTCGGGTGTGTATTGATGCAGAATGGCAAGGTAATTGCTTATGCCTCACGATAGTTATGACCGCATGAACAGAATTATCCTACACATGATCTAGAGCTTGTAGCTGTGGTCTTTGCACTGAAAATTTGGAGACATTACCTTTATGGTTCTAAATTTGAAATGTATAGTGATCATAAAAGTCTAAAGTATTTGTTTGATCAGAAAGAACTAAATATGAGTTAGAGAAGATGGATAGAGTTTCTGAAAGATTATGACTTTGATTTGAGATACCATTCGGGAAAGGCGAATGTCGTAGCTAATGCCTAAAGCCGGAAATCCATTCATATGGTAGTGATGATGGTTAAAGAGATAAAGTTACTTGACCAATTCAGAGATATGAACTTGCATGTGGATGTTTTATTGCCTAAAAAGGTGATTCTTGATACTTTAAAAATAGCTAATGAATTCTTGAAACTTGTATATGCACAGCAGATGTCTGATGCTTATCTAGCTGAGATGAAAGAGACTCAGGTAAGTAGTAAGGACCTGTTCTTAACAGAGGGTTCTGATGGCATTTGGCGAGTGAAAGGCCGAGTTTATGTGCCTGATTCTAGTGATTTAAGAAAAATGGTACTTACTGAAGCTCATAAAAGTATGTTGAGTATCCATCCAGATACTACAAAAATGTACCACGATCTAAAGTTACATTTCTAGTTGCCTAGATTGAAAAGAGATGTGGTTGATTATGTGGCTCATTGTATTATTTATTAGAAAGCAAAAGTTGAACATTAGAAGCCATCTGGTAGTTTACAGCCTCTTGAGATTCCTATGTGGAAATGGGATGCTATTGCCATGGATTTCATGATGGGATTACCCAGGACTCGTAGTGGTCATGACACCATTTGGATTATTGTGGATAGATTGACGAAGTCTGCACATTTCTTGCCTATTAATATGTGATACCCCTTGTAGAGGCTAGCACATTTCTTGCCATCTTCTATTGTATCAGATAAAGATCCGAGATTTACTTCTAGCTTTTGGGGAAGCTTACATCAGGAGTTAGGTTCGAAGCTCCGATTGAGTTTGGCCTATCATCCCCAGACAGATCGGCAGTCTGAGCATACTATTCTGAGTTTAAAGGACTTGTTGAGGTTCTGTGTGCTAGAGCATGGTGGTGGCTGGGAGCAGTACCTCCCATTGATTAAATTCACTTATAAATAGTTATCATAACAACATCGGTATAGCTCTATATGAGGCTTTATATGGCAGGAAGTGCCGAACACCTCTTTGTTGGTTAGAGACTAGTGAGAGTCTGATGTTGGGCCTTGATATTGTACAGCAGACCTCTGAGCAGATTTAGATGATCAGAGAGAAAATGAAAGCATCCCAGGATCGTCAGAAAAGTTATCATGATAAGCGGACAAAACCGCTTGAGTTTCAGGTTAGTGATAAAGTATTTCTAAAGGTTTCTCCTAGTAAAGGTATTGGAAAGGCATTGAAAACCAAGAAACTGAGTCCAAGGTATATTGGACCCTATGAAGTGTTAAAGAAAGTTAGCCCTGTAGCCTATCAAATAGGATTGCCTCTTCATTTGTCAAATCTGCATAGCGTGTTTCATGTTTCTCAACTGAGAAAGTATTTGTCAGATCCTACTCATGAGATGCCAAATGATGATGTTGAGATCAAAGAGAACTTGACCACTATAGCTGAGCCCACTGGTATAGTGGGTAGATCTATGAAACGCTTGAGAAGCAAGAATGTTCAGTTGGTCAAGGTCACATGGCAACAAGATCAATGTACTATGTACACTTGGGAACGTGAAGACGCTATGAGGAAAGAATATCCCGAGCTATTTCATTGAGGTATGTCTCTATATTTGAATTTCGAAGTCGAAATTCTTCGTTGGAGGGGAGAATTGTAACATCCTAAAAATAGGATTTATTAGCGAAACATGATTTAAAGAGAGATTTAAATGGAAAAGAGGAATTAATTAAAACAATTACCAAAATGACAAATACGTCCCTAACAATTATCGAAATGACCAACGCGTCCCTAAGTCATTTAAATTAAAAACCCTTCTCTTCTTTCTTTTAATTTCACATTGGAACCAACAAAGAAAAGGAAAAAGCTTGCTTCCTTCTTCTTTCTTCTCCATGGCACTATAATTCTTCTTCTCCAATCTTTTCTCAATTTTATCAAATTAGAATGAGAATTCATCTCCTCCATTTCTGCTCTTTAACGTTTGCAACTTGAATTGAAAGGGGGAAATTCAAATTCTTCAAATTAAGGTTTGATGATGAACACCCACAATGGGTTTAAGCTTACCTTTGCTTTCATCTTTCAATCTTTGTAATTTTATGAATTTAAAAGCAATTGGAAGCCATTACCATAAAGGGGCAGCTTTGGGGTTTTCTAAAACCTTAGGTTTTCATGGAAAAGTGAGATAAAATAGCTTCTAAATTACTAATTCCATAAGATTGTAACTTATTAAGTGTTGTTTCAATGAATCAATGTAGCTTCGGAGAGTTTCAGAGTGATTCGAAGCTTGGAGCTTGATTCGGAGGCAAGGGTCGAAGTTAGTGTCTTGGTTCAATGAGTCGTAATTTACCGAAATAGTCATACTTTAATTATTCTTTACTTGGCTATCGGTATTTATGTCAAATATAAGGTTAAAACCAAGTATTATGAATTTTAGGAAGTTTTCGGATATAAGGAATCGAGGTCAGAGCTTGCGATTAGAGGTTCGTTAATATTCGATCGACCGAAGAGCTTCTAGGATTCTCTATTCAAGGTAGGGGGAGCTTTTACATTCTAAATGCATAGTGTATAGCCGAATTTGAGGTATCTTGATGTGTCGAACTATATATGATATGATTCTTTGTATGACAGTAATCATGTAGTTTGTGATTTATGAGATTATGATGAAATACTTAAAATACAAATATGGTTAGTATGGTTGTGCGATGTACATGATACTTGAGATATAATGGTTTGATTAAAAAGTATTTATGCAAAAGACATAGTAGATGATGTAAACATAGTATATGATACTAGTTTTGAATATGGATATGCCATATGAGATATAAATGTTGTGATACGTTTGAATGAAATGGTTCATGTCATCCATATAGCATGAGATGCTTTGTATGATTCTATATTATGTGGTTTCGAGGATTCCACAAAAGACCTTGGGTGGGATTCAAGGCAAACCTCTTGAGCGAGGCTCGGGGTTAGCCCGTGACACTACCGTTGTCGCTGAGAGTGATTATGTCATGTGAAAGGGCAAACAGTTTGGTACCAGTAAAACGGCCGGATCAACTGAGAGCTGAGTATATGGCTGAGAGCCAATGTTGCAACACAAAGTTTCATGATGAATAAAAGGATCCAATTATATAAGAATTTCATGTGTACATTTGTATACCATTGAGAATGTCATGATAATATAAAATAGTGATAAGAATTAGAGAGTAACATGATTATGGTAGAATTTGTATTGTTTGATTGTGATACCTCTTTGTTTGTTAGTAAATGGATATTTGAATCAGTATTATATCTATCATTTATTATGTATGATGCTCACCCCTATTTGTGGTTATTTTTTAGTGGACTTAGGACGCAGTGGAGGTATGTGAGGTCACTCAACGAGCATGGAGTAGTATGTATACATGTGTATGGTACATGATGCGTATAGTAGTTTGTGTAGCCTTGGCCGGCTCCTGTGTATACCTTTTTGATTATGTATGTACATGTATGCATATATGAAATTGCTAGGTGCACTAGATAGTTGACAGCTTCAATTAGAAGCTTAGAATCTATTTTGATGCACATAGTTTAGTTTGTGATGGATATATAGAAGTTTACTTGATGATATAAAAGAGTGGAGACCATGGATGGTCCCACCATTTGGATGCAAACTTGATAACTAGGAATTGTGGACATATATATAATACTATGTTGATGCATAACATGTCCAGGGATTATGACTGTATGAGAATTGGCAATGGCTAAGTGTTTAAGTTTTGAAACTATGTTATTTTTGTGATTTTCTTGCATAATTGAGCAATTGAGGTAGTAAATTTGCAAATCATGAGGAATGAATTGTTTAGAATAGTTTGAATAGAATCTAGGTATAATTTGTGGCTTGTAGAAACTGGAATGGGTCAATTTCATTAAGAACTGAGCTCTAAGTTGCCAAAAATACCTTAAAACGGGCATAACGCATTTTTGTGCATAACTTCCTCGTTTTTGGGAATTTTTGAGTGCGGCTACACGTCACAATGATATATTATAGCTTGTGACAAAATTTGGTAGCCATCGGATTTAAAACGAAGAAGATAGGGTGTCTAGAAGTTGGCCAAAATGCATTTTCTACTGTTTCTGCTATGAACTGATAAACAATAGGTGGGGAATCGATTCCCCAAATGTATGAAGGCATGAATCGATTCGCATGGGGTAGGAATCGATTCCTGGCCCTGTCATGGCCCTGTTATACTGTTTTTTCCAAGTGTTGCATTTTTCTTGCTGTTTTTGGTCCGTTGGTATTTTAATAACATTTTTTGTTATTCAAGTGGCCTCAATACTCAAGAGGGGGGGGGGGTGAATTGAGTTTTTAAAACTTTGCTTGGAATGCCTTTGAACTTGATTCTTTTATCACTAGTTTAAAGATTATGAAGGTGAAATCAAGTTTAATGCAAGAGACAATGCAAAAGAAGAGGTGTACGTAGCTGAGACAACTTGTCAAACACTTGGTGTGCAATATTCAAGGTTAACTAATTCAAGCAAGCTTAAGTATATAAGAAACAATCAACCAACACAAATCAATTAAGTGCAGTATATAAATATAAAAGAGTAAGGGAGAAGAGCTTACAAACCGATTTAACGAGTTCCACTAACCCTGGTGTACGTCTCGCCTTCAAGCAACCCACTTGAAGGATTTCCACTATTGAGATTTAGAGATTACAAGCTATGAGCAATTGCAGCTTCCTAGTGTCCCACACTCAAGAACTCAATCCTCACTAGCACAAGGGTAACCCACCTAATCTCTCAAACTCTCAATACCCAAAGGTTGAACCCCAACCTTTGTGACCACTCAACCTAGAGTGAAAACCTTTGTGTTTGGTGTAGTATTTACAAGCAAGTAACTCTCTTAATAGAGTAGATATATAAATGAATGCTCTCTAAAATTCTAACTCTCAACAAGAGAGGATATACAAGTTGAAGTTCTAAGTTTCAGAAAAATGAAACTATACAAGAATAAAACTCACAAGACTTAAGATTTGATTTCCCTTTGATGGATTTGTGTGTTGCATTTGGTAGCTTGAAGGAGTCTTGCATTTATAGGGCTTGGAGATGAGCATAATGGAGTTCCTAGCCGTTGCATGTGATGGGTGTCTGAGATCTATGGAGAAATAAGTTGGTTTCCACTTAAAAAGCACTTTCCCCAATTTCTGGCACTACCGTAATGGATTACGCCTCGAGCAGTAATCGATTACACTTTGAAATTTTTAGTATAATTCATGTTGTAATCGATTAGCCTATACCTGGTAATCGATTAGATACAACTTAGAACCTATGTAATCGATTACTTCTTGCCTTGTAATCGATTATTGATGGCACCTGATGCATTTAATTTGGGTACGCAGCTTGGTAATCGATTGTTCTTGTATGTAATCGATTAGTTGTCATTCCAGGAGCTTTGTAATCGATTGTATATGTCCTGTAATCAATTAGCAAAAATACCTGATGCATTTAATTCAAACAGAGGCTCAGTAATCGATTAGTCTTATTGGTGTAATCGATTAGATGCGAAACAGGGTCCTTGTAATCGATTAGTCTTCATTGTGTAGTCGATTATTTGATGAAACAGAAGCTATCTAATCGATTATATATCCTGTGTAATCGATTATCCTACGTTTTCTTGTTTCTCCAATTATTCTTCAAGAGTCATTTGTCATTATCAAAATCCATGAACCTGAAAGTATATTCAAACACATTCTCCCCCTTTTTGATGATGACAAACAATGTTCATCTCTTGAGGGTTGTTAGTTCAAAAACTTATCTATTATCTCTAATTTTATCTCTATCAAAAACACATTCAAATATTATCTCTTAATTCGAAAATATTATCTCTTGAGCATTATCTCTATATCTATTTCAGATTTATCTTTTTAACAAGTTATGACTATCCCTTATTTTAAAAATATCTCCCCCAATCTAAGAGAGTTTATGCCTTAGAGATAATTTTCTGATTTGTTAGCCATTTGTTATTTTTAGCACTTACTCAAGTATTTCTCCCCCTTTGGAATCATCAAAAACAATAATGCAAATAGAGACATATAATAAAAAGAACTTTTATTCATTGCAGCAGAAAGGGAAATTTTAGTAATCGAAATTGTGCAGAATTTTAGAGAAACTGAAAAGTAACTGAAACAAGGCACAATAAAATGGATCTAATTATCCGGATGGAAAAAGCGAAATTCGGAGATTTGGTGAGACAGCTCGTCGTAACGTTGTTGCATCATTTCAAACTGTTGCTGCTTAGTTATTTAGAACTCTTGAATAGAGTTCTCAATGCGGTCAAACCGACTGTCAAGGTGTGCATAGAGGGAGGCGAAGGGGTCAACGAGAGCGGATGGTTCAGCTTGAGTTATAGGAGGAGGAGTTGGTTCATTAGCAGGAGCTTCAAATGGAATATTGGCATGGATGCCGTCCATTTTTGAGTACCAAGCTCCATTCACAAAAATGATACCCATCTTTGTAAGATGATGGGTGCTAACACAAGTCTTGGGAGGCACTTTTTCGGACAACTCTCCAGCCAAGTCGACTCCAAAAGCTTTAAAGATTTTAGTGAGCAGGATGGCGTAGGGAAGCTTTTGCTGGTCTTTAGCATGGAGCATGTGCAGCTTAAGCATTTGAACCCAGTTAATCTCCTTTTAGTGCTGCATGGCCCACATCAAGAGAACATCATCCTCTTCAACCAAAGCATAGTTCCCACCACGAGGAAGCAACATCTTGACCAAAAAGAAGTGAAGGAGACGGTTGTTCATGGTTGAGTGGCCTACCAGTTTATGGTTGCTCCTTGGGCGATCCGCTTTCCAAAGTGATTGTCGGGCAGTGATGGTATTGAAACCCCATTCATCTTCGGGATCTTCTCCGTCAAACTCAGCATCATTGAGGGGTAGTAGAGTGATTTCTGCCAGTTGGACATTGGTGAGCCTAAGGGTCACATTTTTGACTTTTGATTCCAGTAACCCATTTGCAAGTTTTAGGTTGCAGTATAATACGCTTATGAGTTCAGGGTAATAGAGCTCTTCCTTGTGGGTAAGAAAGTGAAAAAGGTTATAATGGTGGAGGCTTTGAGTGAAGGTGAGGCTAGGATGGTCAAATGTCTCAGCGTTGATGTAGTGGGGGAGATTATATCCTTCTCGAAAAAGTTGTTGATAAAGTTTTGAAGATCTCTAGGGGTAGTGAAAAATCTAGAGAAGTCAAGAGGGTTGTGGGTTTGGGCCATGGAAGACCTTGCCCTCTTAATGGTTCTTGAAGAAGACATAATACCAGTAAAGTGCAAAGAAAAAGAGAAGAGAATGAGAGAATGGAGAGGAAAGCTCTTGAGGCTTGAGAGATTGGAAGGAGGAAGAGGTAGTGTGAGATGAGAGAGAGAGGAGAGGGGAATTTATAGGGAAAAAATAGGTCTAGAATGGTGAAAAATAGGTTTAATTAGATGGAGCAGTCAGAGTGCCTCGAAAAATAGCAGTTTGACCGCTCCAGTACCGATGCTAATCGATTAGGCATCATAGGTAATCGATTAGGACACATGTTTCTAAGAAAGTTGAATCGTTTTACACATGGGGTAATCGATTATGGCCGGTGGGATAATCAATTATGTTAAAAACAGAGACTTTGTAATCGATTAGGAGAAGACTCTAATCGATTATCTGGAAGGCAAAACGTCAGTAATCGATTTTGTTGAATTACTAATCGATTGTGCAAGAAACAGAGACGTTGTAATCGATTAGATATGGGATGCTAATCGATTAGTGATGAAACAGAAAATGGTAACCGATTATTCTGAGAGTCTGCAATCGATTATTAAGGAAACAGAGAGTGTGTAATCGATTATACTGATCATGGTAATCAATTAGGGATGCTTAGAAATGATCTAAACTTACAGATTTTAAGTGGAATGTTAACCAATCAATATATTAAGTATCAACACTTGTAAATCAAGAAATTATCAAAATTATTCAGCATTCAAACACAATTAGAAATATCTAAGATTCCTAATTCTCTTCTAATATGTATGAATTGTTCTTTTGGCAAGGGTTTTGTGAAGATATCTGCTAGTTGCTTTGAGGTTTCAACATGTTCAAGTACATAGTCACCCTTTAATACATGATCCCTAATGAAATGATGTCGAATTTCAATATGTTTGGTTCTTGAATGCATTACAGGATTCTTTGAAATATTAATAGCACTTGTGTTATCACATTTAAGAGGCACATGATCTAACATAACACCAAAGTCAAGAAGTTGTTGTCTCATCCAAAGGATTTGAGCACAACAACTACCAGCTGCAACATATTCTGCCTCAGCTGTAGAAAGTGCAACACTTACTTGTTTCTTGTTATGCCAAGAAACAAGAGAACTACCAAGCAAGTGACATGTTCTACTAGTGCTTTTTCTATCAAGCTTACATCCTTCAAAATCAGAGTCAGAGTATTCAGCTAGAGTGCATTCAACCCCTTTGGGGTACCATAAGCCAACATTTTGAGTTCCAATTAGATATTTCATTATTCTTTTTACTGTAGTAAGGTGTGATTCTTTTGGGCATGCTTGATACCTTGCACACATACAAACAACAAACATAATATCTGGTCTACTGGCGGTTAAGTAAAGTAAAGATCCAATCATACCTCTATATTTTGTGAGTTCAACATCCTTACCCTTCTCATCCTTGTCCAAATAACATGAAGTGCCCATAGGTGTGGCAGTGTCTTTTGCCTTGTCTGTGTTGAATTTCCTAAGCAATTCCTTGCAATACTTTGATTGACTAATGAAAGTTCCTTCATTTGTTTGCTTAATTTATAGTCCAAGGAAGAAAGTGAGTTCCCCCATCATGGACATTTCAAATTCGTCCTGCATTAGCTTAGCAAACTCTTTGCATAATGATTCATTAGTGGCACCAAAGATTATATCATCAACATATATTTGAACCAATAGTATGTCATTTTTTTTGTGCTTGATAAATAATGTTGTATCAACCTTTCCTCTTTCAAAATTATTTTCTAAAAGTAATTTACTTAATCTTTCATACCAAGCTCTTGGAGCTTGTTTTAAACCATATAATGCTTTCTTTAGTTTGAAAACATGATTTGGAAATTGGTAGTTTTCAAAACCTGGAGGTTGATCAACATACACTTCCTCTTGAATGTATCCATTTAAGAAAGCCCTCTTGACATCCATTTGGTACAATTTAAAGTCCTTACAACATGCAAAGGCTAACAATAATCTTATGGCTTCTAGTCTAGCTACGGGAGCATACGTCTCTTCATAATCAATACCTTCTTCTTGATTGTAACCTTTAGCTACTAGTCTAGCTTTGTTCCTTGTGATTATAGCATTCTCATCTAAGTTATTCCTAAACACCCATTTTGTTCCTATTATTTGGTGATCATTGGGTTTTGGCACTAGTTCCCAAACATCATTTCTTTCAAATTGATTCAATTCTTCTTGCATGGCCAATATCTAATGTTCATCAATAATAGCTTCATCAATGCATTTGGGTTCTATTTGTGATACAAAGGCTAAATGATTACTTGCATTTCTAATGGCGTTTCGAGTACTTACACCTTTTGTCATTTCACCTATGACTTTGTCTAAGGGATGATCCTTCAAAGTGATCCATTGTTGTGGTTCCTCATGTTGTGTTGTTTCTCCTTCATTGTTGCCTTCCTCTTTATTATCCAAGCTCATTTCTTGGAATATACTAATGTTTCCAATGCCTAGTATTCTCCCTTTGGTGTTATCTCCATAGGTGACACTTCCTTTTCTTTTGGGAGTGAATAATGTGAATTTCCTTATGTCTCCCATCATATACTTTGAACACCCACTATCCAAATACCAATGGGTGTTGCTTGCCTTGAAGCATACCTACAAAACAAGATTAATTTAGAGAACTAGGTACCCGTTGTATGTTGGGTCCTTTTAGGTTAGTTTGTGATAATGTCTCTTTTGGAACCCACACCTTTCTAATAACCTTTGGTCCTAATTTTCTAACATTACAATTTGAAGAGTTATGACCTTTAAAACCACAATGATTGCATCTCATGAAAGGTGATGATGATTTCCTAGGTGGTACAAAGAAGTCTTTGTAAATTTTTTCCTTTTTGGTGGAGTTGTATCCTAAACCAGTTTTATCAAGCATACATCTTTGGTTTCCAAGTAATATATTTAAGTTATCTTTACCATCTGTAAATTTTTCTAATGTTCTATTTAAATCTAAAACCTTGGTTTCTAGAATGTCATATTTCTTTACAAATTCACACGGTTTGGTCCTAGAGCATGCTTGAACATTTTCTAATTCATCTTTCAAACATTTATTTTCTTTACAAACTTCTATAAGGTCCTTCTCAAGAGTGTCAATGGTTTTTCTTGACAATTTGTATTTACTAGAAAGCTTGATAAATTTATCATACAACTCTTCAAAAGCATCTAGTAATTTATTCTTATCTAAATCAAGAAGACTTACCTCATTATCTTCTTCTTGGTGATTTGCCATTAAGCAGAGATTTGCTTCTTCACTTTCGGACTCATCGGAGCCACTTACATCGTTTTCATCCCAAGCGATGTAAGCTCTTCTTCTTCCTCTTTTCTCCTTGCTCTTCTTCTTAAGATTTGGGCAATCCGCCTTGAAGTATCCTTCCTTGCCACATTCAAAATAACTTGGTGAAGAAGAAGACTCATTAGAAATAGGTTTCTTACCTTGGGGTTTGAAGTTCTTTTGGAATCTTTTGTTTTTCATGAATTTTCCAAATCTCTTTACAAACAACCCAAATTCTTCCTCTTCGTCAAGGTCACTGCATGATTCTTCTTCATGTGTAGAAGTGGCCTTGAGAGCTAAGCCTTTCTTCTTGGAGGATTTTTCTTCTTCCTCCGCTTGCTTCAAATCTCTTAGTTCTTGCTCTTGCTTTTGAAGCTTTCCAAAGAGTGTGGCAAGAGACATCTCATTGATACTTGGGGATTGTTTGATGGCAGTGACAAGAGGTTACCATTCCCTGCTAAGACTTTTCAAAACTTTATGCACAAGCTCTTTGTTAGTATATACTTTTCCAAGAGTAATAAGGTGATTTATTATAAGTGTAAATCTCTTTTGCATTTCTACAATGGTTTCTCCGGCACTTATCCTAAAAGTCTCATATTGACTAGTCAAGGTACTAATCTTGAAGTCTTTTACATCACTAGTACCTTCATGGGTTACTTGTAAAGTATCCCACATTTCCTTGGCCGTTTGACAAGTCATTACTCTAAAGAATTCATCGGGTCCTAAAACAAGAGTAATGAGGTTTTTAGCCTTATAGTTCTATTGAACTTTATTTTCTTCATCATTAGTCCACTCATCCATGGGTTTCTCAACATTCTTGTCATTAACAGTATGCATGGGTATATATGGACCATTTTTAATGGCATTCCAAACTCTTAGATCAATGGATTGAATAAAATTTTTTATTCTTTCCTTCCAAAACGCATAACCTTCCCCATTGAAAGCGAGAGGTCTATTTGTGGCACCACCCTCAGGAAAAAGATTTAGAGAACTTGAGGCCATCTTATCTCTTGAAGCTGTTAAGCTTGATCTACCAAGAGTCAAGCTCTGATACCACTTGTTATTCAAGTGGCCTCAATACTCAAGAGGGGGGTGAATTGAGTTTTTAAAAATTTGCTTGGAATGCCTTTGAACTTGATTCTTTTATCATAAGTTTAAAGATTATGAAGGTGAAATCAAGTTTAATGCAAGAGACAATGCAAAAGAAGAGGTGTACGTAGCTGAGACAATTTGTCAAACACTTGGTGTGCAATATTCAAGGTTAACTAATTCAAGCAAGCTTAAGTATATAAGCCACAATCAACCAACACAAATCAATTAAGTGCAGTATATAAATATAAAAGAGTAAGGGAGAATAGCTTACAAACCGATTTAACGAGTTCCACCAACCCCGGTGTACGTCTCGCCTTCAAGCAACCCACTTGAAGGATTTCCACTATTGAAATTTAGAGATTACAAGCTATGAGCAATTGCAGCTTCCTAGTGTCCCACACTCAAGAACTCAATCCTCACTAGCACAAGGGTAACCCACCTAATCTCTCAAACTCTCAATACCCAAAGGTTGAACCCCAACCTTTGTGACCACTCAACCTAGAGTGAAAACCTTTGTGTTTGGTGTAGTATTTACAAGCAAGTAACTCTCTTAATAGAGTAGATATATAAATGAATGCTCTCTCAAATTCTAACTCTCAACAAGAGAGGATATACAAGTTGAAGTTCTAAGTTTCAGAAAAATAAAACTATACAAGAATAAAACTCACAAGACTCATGATTTGATTTCCCTTTGATGGATTTGTGTGTTGCATTTGGTAGCTTGAAGGAGTCTTGCATTTATAGGGCTTGGAGATGAGCATAATGGAGTTCCTAGCCATTTCATGTGATGGGTGTCTGAGATCTATGGAGAAATGAGTTGGTTTCCACTTAAAAAGCACTTTCCCCAATTTCTGGCACTACCGTAATGGATTACGCCTCGAGCAGTAATCGATTACACTTTGAAATTTTTAGTATAATTCGTGCTGTAATTGATTAGCCTATACCTGGTAATCGATTAGATACAACTCAGAACCTTTGTAATCGATTACTTCTTGCCTTGTAATCAATTATTGATGGCACCTGATGCATTTAATTTGGTTACGCAGCTTGGTAATCGATTGTTCTTGTATGTAATCGATTAGTTGTCATTCCAGGAGCTTTGTAATCGATTGTATATGTCCTGTAATCGATTAGCGAAATACCTGATGCATTTAATTCAAACAGTGGCTCAGTAATTGATTAGTCTTGTTGGTGTAATCGATTAGATGCGAAATAGGGTCCTTGTAATCGATTAGTCTTCATTGTGTAGTCGATTATTTGATGAAACAGAAGCTATCTAATTGATTATATATCCTGTGTAATCGATTATCCTGCATTTTCTTGTTTCTCCAATTATTCTTCAAGAGTCCTTTGTCATTATCAAAATCCGTGAACCTGAAAGTATATTCAAACACATTTTTGGCCTCTGACTTCTTCATGAAAGCTGTAGATAATTATGTTAAGGAGGTGTGAAAAGTGGTCTTGCCTCAATTGGAGTTTTCTAACTCTCATGAAGCAGAAAATACCGTACCCACTACGCGGTAAAATTCAAATTTAAGAGGGTTTTAAACCCAACTTTTTATGATAGTCAAATTGTGACTAATAGATGATATTTGTGACAAGTCCTACTATTTTTAAGACTAAAAATGAACCTTTCTCATATATTTTAGTGTTTAAATTTGTTATGAGACTATTATTACTCAAACCCAATTGTTTAAACTACAATTAAATCGTAAAAAATTTTCTTTGGGTTCCAGGCTTGTTTATTAAGTTAGGGTGTTTCAACGTTGACAATAATTAATAAATCTATTTCAAAGCAAAATACACTATGATGCCAGCTTGAAACACCCAACGGTTCTCTGGGCCTGAATCCCGATGCAATCAAGATAAATAATTAATAAAATACGAGTAAATTTTTTACGTTTAAAAATATTTCAAAACTCCTCAACGATTATATCAAGACCCGAATCACAAGAAATCGAAGAGTGATATTTGATCATTTATAACTTGATCATAAAATAAATCGCCCATAATTGTATACAAAAAAAAATAGAGTTTACAGTGAAAGAAGAATATGTATACAGGGCACACGCCTAGTCCCATATATGAGGATATGAGAAAAGGCTCGGCAAAGCGTGCAAGCATACAACGTAAGCCTATTAGGCCACAACCAATCTTGCTCATGAATCATCAACATGCATTTCCTAATATATATATATATATATATATATATATATATATATATATATATGGTCATGAAACATACATGTCCAAGGTCCATATTCCACAATTGACCACATTCTATTAAACCTTAAAATCATGTATCATCAACACTATACATTCCTAAAATGGATTACATAACCAACATCATTCTAATCACCAAATGGGTATGAATTCCAATACCCCAAATATCAACACACTATCCACTTATATCATTATTTACAATACATCCACCAATATCAATAATTATCAACAACACTATATATATTTTATTCACAATGAAATAATTTACAATCGCTGTTGGCCAAGGCATTCCATTACCACTATTTACCTTCTCTAAGCTCTAGTTTAAAATCACCATCTCATCCCATGATATTCCCGCATCAATGCTAAAAATGGACAACATGGGAGAGTGAGTTATACATTTCAAATGACGAATATGAATACAATTGAGATTGTGTGCATATGCATATCAATATCATGTATGCTTCGCTAAAATCATTAACATACATCATAATTGTTCATTCACCAACATATACATATAACTTATTCATCAATCAATTCATAGCAAAGCAATACATATACACATCATTTCTCAATGCCACAATGGGCCAACGTCATTGTCATCAACCATAGACAAACAAGCCTTTCATTACATTAGGCCATTACATACAACATCATCATATTCAATGTCATTTTATTGTATTCATATTTTACATGTTGTCTTTTAGGTAATTCATTTACCCATCTCATCATCATCACATCTCAATCTATGATATGCCATGGATGCAAATGATATGCCATGGATGCAAATGCCAATCAATGCATTCTTACACTATGCATCCTATCGTGCCACCCATCAATCATCATCATCAACACCAACACCACCATACAACCTTTAGTGGATTTTATCATTGTTCATTTTAGCCATTGTTTTCAAATTTTAAGTGTGGCATTTCATATTAACATATTTCATATCATACACGCAAGTCAATACTTATAATCATTCACAATGGCACAACAAACATTAATAATAACAATCATCCTTTTATTCAAGGAATTGATTATCAATCATCATCCATCATTATTCATTATCGATATCATCTCTGACTCACCGATTTATAGTAATTACATTGTCATGCAATCATCCCCTTATTAGTATCATCATCATGCAAGGGTGTGTCATACAACCATATAATTTACTTTTCATTATCATCTTATCAAGTCATATTATTAATGATAGAATATTCATGTCTTTCATGACATATATTAGGCACACACATACTTTACTAATTTATACTTAATCTCAAAACACCACTAAGACACACCATCATCATACACCTCTAACACATTCACATTTCATTACATGATGAAATAAAGTTTGAATAATAACAAATTCAATTCAATTTCAAAACCAAGTTACATGAGGGACATGAGAGTGCCATCATGATTCGATTGCTAAAATGTATCAAAATGTGTACAATCGAATACATGAACATGTCATGGCTCAACCATATCAAACAACATCAAAACAGAGTGCAAATGAGCCAAAAACATACCATGAATCAATTCAGGAAGGTCCTTGAATTGATTCAAGTGATTATGGAGCACTAACCAATAAAACAGGGGTCCTTGAATCGATTTAAACCTCATATGAATCGATTCAAGCATTATGAAATTGATGAACAGTAATTCCAGTGAGTCTTGAATTGATTCAAGGCTTTGCATGAATCGATTCAAAGCCCTGGAAGTCCTTATTTCTAGAAACGGAATGCATTGAATCGATTCAAGCCCTGGCATGAATCGATTCATGTATTCCAGTAGCCTTTTCACTCTAGGAAACACCATGCTATAACCCAATTCATCAAATCCAACATCCATTATGTTTAAACACGTCCACTCATGGTATTTTAGCTCAATAAATCATGTATCTATATATACACATACATACTCCATTCCATCATTGATTATTCACCAAGGGTTACATCATTTCCTTCAAAGATATTCAAAACTCTTAAGGCCATTACACATATATATTCATATCATTTTCAAGGCCAATGAATCGCTAATCTTTTCATTCAACAATCATCACTCAACTTATCATATTTACACAATCACGGCAAGGCAAGCATGAGTATAAATCATATATATTCATCATCAACCATTCAACTCATGCAATTGAAATGTAAACTCCTTTCCTACCTCGAGAGAAGAACCGTAATTCAAATGCTCCAATCATTCCGCATCATCATCCGGAACATAATCTACACATCTAACATATATGCATTCATTTAATTATGAGCCATCATAAGGCTTTCATTATAATTCTAAATAATTGCTCCCATATCATCAAGCTTAGTAACAAGTCCTCAACTTGTCAAAACATCTATTTATACTCTTATATTAGGCTTCAGGAATTCTTTTTCCAAAACCAAGATTTTCTAAATCTCAAAGGGTCAACCAAACCCAACAACAACAATATCACATCCCTTATCCATAATACATCCAATCATCATATAAATCATCCATTTGCCATCATTGTCACTCAAATTCATCATAAGCCCTCCTAGCTTCATTCAAGGCCATCAACAATGAACAATTTCACATGGCAACATCATGGCCTAAGTCATCATCAAATCCTTATCAAAACCTAATAACTCTAATAATCATGACCAATCATTCCAATCATCTCTCCTACACATCAAAATCATTCTCATGACAACAAAATCATTAATATCCTTATCTAGGCCAAAAGCCCCAAAATTATCAACTCTTAAGGATTCCACACAAATTGACAATCATCAATTCCATCAATTCTCATATATCATCACAAATATAACATCATCATCAAAGTGCCAATCATTTGTAAACAGTAATCAATGGTCCCAATGGTCATCTACCCTATGGTTTGGGCTTCACATGTATATATCATCATTCATATAACTTTAACTAAGCTCAAAAATTCATCAACATCAATAATCAATCCCAATACTTCTAAAAATTCATTCCTTCATATTAAATTGTTCCAAAGCACCAAAATCATCAATTTGGCCAAAACCCCCAAATTTCCAATACTTAGGGTTTTCTCTAAAATTTTCCAATAACATTCAACAATCCACCATTTTCCAAGAATCCTCATAAACTCAATAACCCTCATTCATTATACAACTTCAAACCATATTCAAAAATCATATTTCCAATGTTTCAAGCGTAGGGTTTTAACATTTTCTTCATCACCCATACAACCCAACATTAATGTTTCAAGCATATGCATCATAAAAACTAACAGTGGAATAGAATGGGTTCAAAATCTTACCTTTCTCTCCTAGCCCAATATCGATCTGAAAATGGAGAGGAAGATGGAGAACCCACAAAATATTTACCCCAAAATGCCATGCAAGCTCCTTGAATCCATGAAAACCCAAGCTTTTAGGTGAAAAATGATTATGGAAGGTGAAGGGGAGGGTGGACGGTTTTGATGGAGGAGTGTAGGAGAAGAAGAAGAAAAATTAAGAGAGAAGGGAGAAAGAAGAGGGCCACACAGTGTTGGAGAAAGAGAGGGGAAAAGATGACCAAAAATTGGTCATTACCCATTGGATAAAGCCACGCCTCTTTGCCCTTTTGTCCATTGTGTCATAAAACCCCATATCCCAATTTTGAAATTAAATACCGAATGAAATTAAACCATTAAAATTATAATTTCAAAGTAGAAAATTATTTGTTAATTATAATCAACTTAATTAATCTAACTTAAGAAATAATGGCAGATTAATTATGCTTAATTGTTAATGGTTGGCTGCTTATGATTGGCGGGTAACGTGAGTGGGGCTACGATTCACGCTTTCCCACCCTACTCTCCTTCTCTTCATACGCATATACATATGCCCTGTGCCACTGTTGGTTATTCATTTTCTCTGCTGCTTCGTTCTCTCTTCTCTTCTTTTCTCCTTGTTCTCTCTTCGCCTTCTTCGTTCTCCGTCTTCTTCTTCTCCCTGTCCTCAGTTCTCTATTTCAGAAACGCACGACGACGGTACTGCAGAAGACTCGAAGCTTCCCCCTGCTGGTGAGGAACGATCATCAAAGGGACGACGAACAACTTCCTGTTCCCCCGATGCGACTACACTCAAGGGAGACCAAGCGAGTGGGAGCGAGGACGAGGCGAACAGAGTAGAAGATCAACGTCAAAACTGAGGAGCCTCTCGGAGTCGCTTAGTTGGTAGGGGGTATCTTATATCTTAAATGCATGGGTTATGGACGGGTTCCGGGTGTTAATGGCTTGCTGATTCTGTGTTTGATGCTGTGTTTTAATTGCATGAAGAGTATATGATACCCGGATGCATGATGATTAGGAATCTAGTGTTGCATGTTTAGTTTCATCCATGAAATGCATGTTGATGGCCTCAAGAATGTTGAATGGTTGCATGAAAGAATGTGTTGAAGTGGTGTTGATGATCACCGTGTGACTTATGTAGCATGCTAGATATTATGAGTTTGAAATGTTGACTGCATGTGAGAAAATATGGATTTAGTGAATCTGATGATGTGTTACACCGATTACATGTGATGCATATATTGCTGAATGAAAGCTGTGTATGAAACTTGTGTTGTGTGATGAATCCGCGTGTGGCGTATGGGATGCGTTAATGCTAAGAGCATGTAGTGTGGGATACTACCATCGGTTATTAAAGCGTGAGACGCTGTTAAATCCTTGAGTGGGACTCAAGGTGGCCTATTGAGTGGGACTTAGGGCTGCCCGTGAACACCGCCGTTGACGCTGAGAGCGTTGGTGTCACCTGAGGGCAAACGGTTTGGTACCTGTAAAATGGCCAAGTCAGCTGGGAGCTGAATAAAAGGATGGGAGCCTACGTTGCAACGAATGAAAATTGATAACACACAAATACGGAACCGAGTGAAATAATCTGTGCATATGTACTGCTGATGTTGATTGGAATTTGATTACGCATGTGATAATGTTAATGAAATGATAGGTGCATATAGCCGAGTGATAGTTGATGAATTCTAATCGGTAAATGCTTTGTGTGTATCTGAATAATTGGCTTTATTATGTTATTGATTATTGATATGTATGAATATGTGATACTGTTGCATAACTAAGGAATAATCCGAGTCAGTATCTATCATTTAATATCTAAGATACTCATGTTAGTGAATCCCTAAGCATGAGCAGCGGAAAAATAAAAGGGATTCCATAGGATTTGCAAGGTTTTATGTTTCAAAGCACAAAACAATCTCGAAATTCATTTTGGATTACCTCTTGAAGAACTCCAAAGTAGTCGTAGCCTCGTCCTTTAGGAGTCCACACGAGCACTCCCACCAGAATCGCAACACTTGCCAACTGCTAGTTTGACGGCGTGTAGCTCTTGCAACTTTTACGAATTTGTGTCTCACTTAAGTGAACGGCCTATGAGCATCTTATGCTCTATTTATAGGCTTAGGTTTGACCTAATTTGTTCTCTCTAAAAGTGGGCTCCTTACTCATTCCAAATGAGTTAGGCCCGATAGCTTTATTTTAGTCCAACTAAAATAAGTCAACATTTTCTGATGGGCTTACTCTATGTGTGTGACCCTATAGGTAAAATACCCGGTCATATTAATAATAAACTATTTTATTATTAATATAAAATAAGAGCGGCATCTAGCAATGCATCATTATGTCCGAATATTATCAACATAACCTATAAGTGATAATTATTTAATATGTTTATTCCTTTTGTCACGATATGCTAATTGGGCCCAAGGCATGGTCGCGTCATCCTTGTACGGCCCAATTTATTTTACTTGATACCGGAGTAGACTGGATCCGAATAAATATCTAATATTTATTCTTTCTAGCATGGCCATGTGTTTTCTTAGTCTTACTCCATCAAGTGGCCTATGGATATCACTCCTGTCACATAGGAGAGACAAATCCCATCTACATCACTCATATCCCTCTACATAATTTATTCATTGCCTAATCACAACCTTTATAGTCCTCTTGTTACAGAAGACGTTTAATTGTATTAAAACAATAAACTCCTCATGTAGGAATCGTAGTGACTTCAGGTCGAAGGACTACATATACCATTATCACATTGAGAATCGTTTATGACAATCATGTAACGATCCATGCAACGTTCTCATGGTGGGTCTGTCCAGTACATCATTACTCTTAATGTGTACCTGTGTGAAGACTCGATATCATCTATATCTATGATCTGTGAGATCAGGTCATCAGTACACTCACACACTAGTCTCAGTGTATTTACATGTCCCCATGTAAATACTTGACTAGGGACATTTTAGGAATAATTTTTATATGACCTATTACTCCAAGGATAAATATGTTTTAAAACAATTTTAAAGTAGAAAAATGATACAAATGAAGAAGCATAAAAGCTCACAGTGCATACACCAACAACTCACCCCCTACTGTGGCAATATTTTTCAGTGGATGTCTTTCGGAACAACGAGTGAAGGTGGAGTTGCATACCGAGTGGACTGTTTGTGCTCTATAGATATATATGTATATTTGTAGATACTGTGTATAAGGTTTTGGTTAAGCCTTGGCTGGCTCGTACTTTGATCTCAGTCTCTTTAAATCAGAATTTGAACACTCTCGGGTTGAGAGTATGACAATATGCTTGTAATTATTTATATACACTCCTATATATATATTTATATCATACTGTATGTTTATTCTATACTGTGCATGAAGTTCGAGTGATATATATATTCATACTTTTCCGAGTGTGTGAGGTTGGTATGATATTCAATAAAAATGGAGTGAAGTTATCGTCGTGGGAAACGAGGTAGTGATTTTACCCCGAGTGAAGAGAGGTCTAGAAGTTCCGAGAGAAGAGAGGTCGTATAATTCCGAGTGGGGATTGGTATGAAAACCTTCAGGGAAATAAACTGTTAGGATTTCCTCGGGTGGAGGATAACAACATGTTTCCGGGTGAGAACCTTCCGAGTGAGTGTTATTCGACTGAAGATTGACCTATAAGATTCTGAGGGAAACCCATTGTAGTAAACTTATTGGGAGCTAGAGAACCCTTAGGTGAGACTTGATTTAGTAAGAGAACCTGAGTAAGAAGTATTAAGTGTGCCGAGTGCAAAATGAGCGAAATACCTGAGTGATAAAAAGGACCGAGAAAGATATTCCGAGTGAAAACACCCTTGGATTCCGAGTGAGGTAGTTATCGTTTCCCGAGTGGTCAACATGGTGTTCTGTAAGAACGAAGTCAAGGAGCGTGACGTAACTCCCGAAAGGAGCTTGTAAGTGTAAAGGTTAATCCAAGTGAAGTGAGAGCAAAGACTTTTCGAGTGAACATAGATTCTGAAATCCGAGTGATGGGAATACCGAGTGGAGTTACTCGCCTCAGCGGCTAAGTGCTCGCTCCAGCGAGTGTGAGCGAAGGGAAGGTCTCTGGTGGGTCACGCTTAAGCCATGCGAACTTCACCTAAGCGTGTGGGGTTGTCACGCTCGAGCGATATTGAATCTCGCCTAAGCGAGTAGGCGCTGTTGGGTTTGCTCACGTCCTGCATCTTCCGCTATTTGCCTTGTGGATGGGTTGCATTCCTTTCCTTTCCTTCTTTTCCTAATTCTACCCTTCTTAATTTTCAGCTAATCATTTGCCTTTGAATCCCCTCTGATTTTGGAAAAATTTTCCTGGTCTCGGTTTATCCACTAATTGAAAATTAAGGTGTTACATTTTGGTATCAGAGCAGACCTAAAAGGTCCAAGGCCAAGGTATGCTTACCGAGTGTAAGCGGTTGTGTCTACTATGACTGAGTGGTCATCATTATTGTGATAATCTGTTGAACATGGTTGATGATGAGATGTTGATTTGAGGATAGAAGATTATTCCCCTCCTGGTCCGATTAATTATGTGATGTTAAAGAATTGTGTGATAATGTGCTATAGTTAGATGATGGGATAAGATCCGATCGGTAGAGTGTAACCTTGTAAACTTATCCTTGAAGGGGTATTAATTTCAGGATAAGTCATGGCGAATCGTGAAAGCATGGAAGCCATAGCCGCGGCATTCCAACGTTTTGCTGACGTGTTTGAGAGGCAGGGCCAGCCTCGAGCTGAAGATGGCCAAGTATTGGATCGCTTCCTGAAGAGGAAGCCGAGTGAGTTCTATGGGGGACTTAACCCCGAGACAGCTTATAAATGGACTCAAGAGTTAGAGAGGATTTTTGGGGGCCTTCACTGTACCGAGGCCCAGAAGGTGGAGTGCGCAGTGTACATGCTGCGGGACGAAGCAGAAAACTGATGAAAGATCGCCAGAAACCGACTGGCTGATGTTGACACCCAGCTGACCTGGGAAAATTTCAAAACATGCTTCCTAGAGAAATATTTCCCCGACACAATAAGGAGTCAGAAGGAACTGGAATTTATGGAACTGAAACAGGGTTCCATGTCTGTAGAAGAATATGCAGCCAGATTTAAGGAGTTGTGCCTGTTTTACCCGCCCTTCCAACAACCCGGAACGGAGAATTCCAAATGCGTTAAATTTGAGAACGGATTGAGATCAGACATTAAAAGAGCCTGCAGATACCAAGAAATTAGGAGTTTTCCTGTATTGGTGAATAAGTGCAGAATTTTTGAAGAGGATGACAAGGCCCACTCGGGCCAGAGTAGCAAAGCAGACCATTCCTTGAAGCCCCAGCAATCTCACTTCAAGAGGCCGAACAACGCTGGTAGGAACAGACCCTTTTCCAGATTTGGGGGTCGGAGCCAGCAAGAAAGACGACCAGTTATGGGAGACAGAAAATGTTTTAAGTGTGGAGGAAATCATTACGCTCGAGACTACAACAGCGATGGTGGGATGGTGTGCTACCATTGTAATGAGAGGGGGCACATTCGCCCTGACTATCCCCAACTACGTCAAGCAAATGCCAATGTGCGCCAGGGATGTTTCCAAGGGAGGAGCCGTGGAAATGCTGGTCAAAGATCGGGGGGCAGAGGCAATGGAGCCAAAGGAAATATGATGTTTGCTCTGAACAACCGAAGAAGAAATACCGACCAACCAGCTGCTGGGAGAGTCTACACCATCAGCGCTGAAGAAGCTGCACAAGCGAATGACTTGGTGCAAAGTAAGTGCTTACTCGGTAGATATACACTTAATGTAGTTTTCGATTCTGCAGCAACCCATTCTTTTATAGCCGATGAGTGTGTAAGACGTTTAAAGTTACCGACTGTGTATATGGATTGGACTTTGGAAGTAGCCAATCCGACTGGCACTAAGGTGTTGACATCATCGATGTGCAAAGATGTAATGTTTGTGTTGGGTGATCAGAGTTTCACCTTCGATTTGGTGTGCGTGCCTCTGAAGGACCTCGACATTGTACTTGGCATAGATTGGCTTTCAGCCAACAAGGTATTGGTGGACTGTCAGAACCGAAGAGTAATTTTTCTGAGGCAGAATGATGAAGATTACACGGTACAAGGTATAGCTCAGCTATTTATGATGCTTTGTTTAACTGAGGGAGAGAGTAGAGCCCGAGTGAACGATATTCCGACTATTCATGAATTCCCCGAGGTGTTTCCGGAGGATGTGCCGGGTGTCCCTCCGGCTAGAGAAGTTGAATTCTCTATAGACTTGATTCCTGGAGCCGATCCAGTCTCCAGTGCACCTTATAGAATGTCCCCATTAGAATTGGCTGAATTGAAAAAGCAAGTGGATGAGTTACTCGGGAAACAGTTCATTCGACCGAGTGTATCACCATGGGGCGCACCTGTGCTGCTTGTCAAAAAGAAGGATGGCAGCATGAGATTATGCATAGATTACCGACAGCTAAACAAGCTCACGATTAAGAACCGATACCCATTGCCCAGAATCAACGATTTGATTGACCAACTGCGTGGTGCTTCAGTCTTCTCGAAGATCGATTTACGATCGGGATACCACCAAATCCGGGTGAAGGATTCGGATATTCCAAAGACTGCCTTTAGGACTCGGTATGGCCACTATGAGTATGTAGTGATGCCATTCGGTGTGACAAACACCCCTGCTGTATTCATGAATTACATGAATAGCATATTCCACCCATATCTAGACCGATTCGTAGTAGTTTTCATTGATGATATCCTAATCTATTCTAAGACCCCTAAGGAGCATGAAGAACACCTCCAAGCGGTACTTCAAGTATTGAAGGAGAAGCAGTTGTTTGCAAAGCTTTCGAAGTGCGATTTCTGGATGGATAAAATCCACTTTCTCGGACATGTAATTTCCATGGAAGGTGTCTCAGTGGACCCATCAAAGATGGCAGCTATAATGGCATGGTAGAGGCCTAAGTCGGTCTCGGAGATAAGAAGTTTTATGGGTCTGGCTGGCTATTATAGAAGGTTTATTGAGGGTTTTTCTAAGCTGGCTTTGCCACTGACTAAATTGACTCAGAAAAACGTCCCTTTCGCTTGGAGTTCTGAGTGCGAGAGCAATTTTTGAGAGTTGAAGAATAAGTTGACAACCGCTCCAGTGTTGGCATTACCAAACTTACAAGAGAACTTCGTTGTCTATTGCGATGCATCGGGACTCGGCCTTGGGTGCGTGCTAATGCAGAAGGACCGAGTGATAGCTTATGCCTCTCGGCAATTGAGGCCTCACGAGCAGCATTATCTGACCCATGACTTGGAATTGGCAGCGGTGGTCTTTGCGTTAAAGATATGGAGGCATTACTTGTACGGATCCAGATTCGAGGTGTACAGTGATCACAAGAGCCTTAAATATTTATTCGACCAAAAGGAGCTGAACATGAGGCAGAGGAGATGGATGGAATTTTTAAAGGATTATGACTTCAAGCTGAAGTATCATCCGGGTAAGGCGAACGTTGTTGCCAACGCATTGAGTCGGAAATCCCTCCATATGGTTGTGATGATGGTGAAAGAGGTGGAGTTATTGGAGCAATTCCGAGACATGAGCTTGCATGTTGACGTCCCTTTGGCTCGGAAAATAACGCTCGGTACGTTGAAGATTGCCAATGAGTTTCTGAAACTGGTAATTGAGCAACAGAGATCAGACCCTTACTTGGCTGAGATGAAGGCAACTCAGGCCAAGGGTAAGGACTTGTCTCTGACCGAGGGACCGGATGGGATTTTCCGAGTAAAGAACAGGATATATATGCCGGGTGGAGGAGAATTAAGAAGGATGGTGCTTGATGAAGCCCATAAGAGCCTGCTGAGTATTCACCCGGGTACTACAAAGATGTACCATGATCTAAGACTACAATTCTGGTGGCCCGGATTAAAGAGAAATGTAGCGGAATATGTGGCTCGGTGTATCACCTGTCAGAAATCAAAAGTCGAGCACCAGAAGCCATATGGTGCATTGCAACCCCTGGAGATTCTTGTGTGGAAATGGGACTCAATTGCCATGGACTTTGTCATAGGATTACCCAAAATCCAAGCGAGGCATGACGCAATTTGGGTCGTTATTGACCGATTGACTAAGACTGCACACTTCTTACCTGTGAACATGAGATACCCATTGCATAAGTTTGCCCAGATTTATATATGCGATATTGTCCGATTGCATAGAGTGCCGACTTCTATCGTCTCAGATAGGGATCCTCGATTCACGTTCCGGTTTTAGACAAGCTTACACGAAGAATTAGGTACGAAACTTTGGCTAAGTTTCGCCTACCACCCCCAATCGGATGGACAATCCGAGCGAACGATACAAAGTCTAGAGGACTTACTGAGGGCGTGTGTGTTGGAACATGGTGGATGTTGGGAACAGTATCTCCCCTTAATCGAATTTACGTACAACAATAGCCACCACAGTAGTATAGGTATGGCACCCTACGAAGCCTTGTATGGACAAAAATGCCGAACCCCTCTCTGTTGGTCAGAAACGGGCGAGAATTTACTATTGGGACCGGAAATTGTGAAACAAACCTCAGAACAAATCCAAGGAATAAGGGAAAAGATGAAGGCATCTCAGGACAGACAGAAGAGCTACTATGACAAATGGACCAAACCACTGGAGTTTTCAGTCGGAGATAGGGTGTTTCTAAAGATTTCACCGAGCAAAGGAGTCGGGCGAGCCTTGAAAAGTGGGAAGTTGAACCCCCGATACATTGGACCTTATGAGATATTGGAGCGAGTTGGCTCCATGGCATACCCAATAGCGTTACCGACTCACCTATCCCGATTGCATAACGTGTTTCACGTATCTCAACTAAGGAAATATCTACACGATTCTACTCATACAATGCCGGATGACGAAGTGGAGATTAAGGGAGATCTAACCACTGTGACTGTACCGACTAGAATCGTGGACCGATCGGTAAAGCGTTTGAGGAACAAGGATGTACAACTAGTTGAAGTAGAGTGGCAGCAAGACAGGTATATCTCTTATACCTGGGAACCCGAGGATGCTATGAGGCATCAGTACCCTGAGTTGTTTAATCAAGGTGAGTTACCGAGTGAATTTCGGGGACGAAATTCTTTTAAGAGGGGGAGAATTGTAACATCCCAATTTTGAAATTAAATACCGAATGAAATTAAACCATTAAAATTATAATTTTAAAGTAGAAAATTATTTGTTAATTATAATCAACTTAATTAATCTAACTTAAGAAATAATGGCAGATTAATTATGCTTAATTGTTAATGGTTAGCTACTTATGATTGGGGGGTAACGTGAGTGGGGCTGCGATTCACGCTATCCCACCCTACTCTCCTTCTCTTCGTACGCATATACATATGCCCTGTGCCACTGTTGGTTATTCATTTTCTCTGCTGCTTCGTTCTCTCTTATCTTCTCTTCTCCTCGTTCTCTCTTCGCCTTCTTCGTTCTCCGTCTTCTTCTTTTCCCTGTCCTCAGTTCTCTGTTTCGGAAACACACAACGACGGTACTATAGAAGACTCGGAGCTTTCCCCTGCTGGTGAGGAACGATCATCAAAGGGACGACGAACAGCTTCCTGTTCCCCCGGTGCGACTACGCTCAAGGGAGACCAAGCGAGTGGGAGCGAGGACGAGGCGAACAGAGTAGAAGATCAACGTCAAAACTGAGGAGCTCTCGGAGTCGCTCAGTTGGTACGGGGGTATCATATATCTTAAATGCATGGGTTATGTACGAGTTCCGGGTGTTAATGGCTTGTTGATTCTGTGTTTGATGCTGTGTTTTAATTGTATGAAGAGTATATAATACCCGGATGCATGATGATTAGGAATCTAGTGTTGCATGTTTAGTTTCGTCCATGAAATGCATGTTGATGGCCTCAAGAATGTTGAATGGTTGCATGAAACGAATGTGTTGAAGTGTTGTTGATGATCACCGTGTGACTTATGTAGCATGCTAGATATTATGAGTTTGAAATGCTGACTGCATGTGAGAAAATATGGATTTAGTGAATCTGATGATGTGTTACACCGATTGCATGTGATACATGTGTTGCTGAATGAAAGCTGTGTATGAAACTTGTGTTGTTTGATCAATCCGCGTGTGGCGCATGGGATGCATTAATGCTGAGAGCATCTAGTGTGGGACACTACCATCGATTATTAAAGCGTGGGACGCTGTTAAATCCTTGAGTGGGACTCAAGGTGGCCTATTGAGTGGGACTCAGGGCTGCCCGTGAACACTGTCGTTGACGCTGAGAGCGTTGGTGTCACCTGAGGGCAAACGGTTTGGTACCTGTAAAATGGCCAAGTCAGCTGGGAGCTGAATAAAAGGATGGGAGCCTACGTTGCAACGAATGAAAACCGATAATACACAAATGCAGAACCGAGTGAAATAATATGTGCATATGTACTGCTGATGTTGATTGGAATTTGATTACGCATGTGATAATGTTAATGAAATGATAGGTGCATATAGCCGAGTGATAGTTGATGAATTCTGATCGGTAAATGCTTTGTGTGTATCTGAATAATTGGCTTTATTATGTTATTGATTATTGCTATGTATGAATATGTGATACTATTGCATAACTGAGGAATAATCCGAGTCAGTATCTATCATTTAATATCTAAGATACTCACCCCCTACTGTGGCAATATTTTTCAGTGGATGTCTCTTGGAACAACGAGTGAAGGTGGAGTTACATACCGAGTGGACTGTTTGTGCTCTATGGATATATGTGTATATTTGTAGATACTGTGTATAAGGTTTTGGTTAAGCCTTGGCCGGCTCGTACTTTGATCTCAGTCTCTTTAAATCAGAATTTGAACACTTTCAGGTTGAGAGTATGACAATATGCTTGTAATTATTTATATACATTCCTATATATATATTTATATTATACTGTATATTTATTCTATGCTGTGCGTGAAGTTAGAGTGATATATATATTCATACTTTTCCGAGTGTGTGAGGTTGGTATGATATTCAGTAAAAATGGAGTGAAGTTATCGTCGTGGGAAGCGAGGTAGTGATTTTACCCTGAGTGAAGAGAGGTTTAGAAGTTCTGAGTGAAGAGAGGATGTATAATTTCGAGTGGGGATTGGTATGAAAACCTTCAGGGAAATAAACTGTTAGGATTTCCTCGGGTGGAGGATAACAACATGTTTCCGGGTGAGAACCTTCTGAGTGAGTGTTATCCGACTGAAGAGTGACTTATAAGATTCTGAGTGAAACCCATTGTAGTAAACTTATTGGGAGCTAGAGGACCCTTAGGTGAGACTTGATTTAGTAAGAGAACCTGAGTAAGAAGTATTAAGTGTGCCGAGTGCAAAATGAGCGAAATACCTGAGTGATAAAAAGGACCGAGAAAGATATTCCGAGTGAAAACACCCTTGGATTCCGAGTGAGGTAGTTATCATTTCCCGAGTGGTCAACATGGTGTTCTGTAAGAACGAAGTCAAGGAGCGTGAGGTAACTCCCGAAAGGAGCTTGTAAGTGTAAAGGTTAATCCAAGTAAAGCGAGAGCAAAGACTTTCCGAGTGAACATAGATTCTGAAATCCGAGTGATGGGAATACCGAGTGGAGTTACTCGCCTCAGGGGCTAAGTGGTCGCTCCAGTGAGTGTGAGTGAAGGGAAGGTCTCTGAAGGGTCACGCTTAAGCCATGCGAACTTCGCCTAAGCGTGTGGGGTTGTCGCGCTCGAGCGATATTGAATCTCGCCTAAGCGAGTAGGCGCTGTTGGGTTCGCTCACGTCCTGCATCTTCCGCTGTTTGCCTTGTGGATGGGTTGCATTCCTTTCCTTTCATTCTTTTCCTAATTCTACCCTCTTTAATTTTCAGCTAATCATTTGCCATTGAATCCCCTCTGATTTCGGAAAAATTTTCCTGGTCTCGGTTTATCCACTAATTGAAAATTAAGGTGTTACAATCTTCACCCAATAAATTTATTTTCTTCAAAATTTGGGATGTTACACTTTTCAATGAATGCGGTCTCAACTATCTCTCTAATAAATAAGATTTACATGTCTCAATTAATTCCAAAATCAAAAGAGTCCATATAACCACATTAATGGTATTTAGAAATGTATTTCTTATTCATTTGCCTTAGGAGACAATACAATGTAAGGTTCAAAATCACTTATTTTAACCTACTTTGATAGTTCTGTTATAGATGGGTGTTTTGAGATTTAGAATATGGAATCCATTACTCAATTGTGCATCAAGATCCTTTTGAAGAAATAAAGTTATTTTATATTAAAAAACATTTCTTGTCCAACAAAAAACAATATGCACAATGTCTAGTTCACTAACTAGCCTAATGGGTATAGATCTTATCTTTACTGTAATAACTTTTGCTTAATTTTACACAGATTTCTCCACCCTTAGCAAGTGATCTACTTCCTTGATCTTTCAAAATGTGAGATCTACTACTAGTATCTGATACTAATGTTAGTGAAGTAAAATAACTTGACTTCTATAACATGACTTGTAGTGGAAGTCTTACTTCCCTTTCTTTTGAACTCCTTAAAGTTCTTTAGACAAATTATTTCAATGTCTTATTTGGCTAAAATTAGAAATAGTTTCCTTTCTTGATCACCTTTTAGACTTCCAGACCAACTCGGCCTTAATAGAGTCTCTATACGATCATATCGTATATCTCCTATATCTTCATATTGCCTTTTACAGCTCAGAGTTTATACAGACTTTATAGGGTATTCAAGACCCAACCATAGATGATATATAAGCCTAACATGACACATTGCCGCTTCCTCTTTATTGAAGATAATTCTCAAGTCTCCATAGCTATCTAGGCATTTTTCTAGATAAAGTGTCCTTCCAAAGGACAAATTGCAACAAAACAATATTTGGTTTGTCATGGTTATTCTAAAACAAATTACATGCAAATCTATCACTTCTATTTAAAACATATTTAAATTTTGGTCATTAAATAAATATGTTATCTCCCACTATTTTGATTCAAAACAAATACCCTCATTGAATCGGAAAAAATCTCGTTGGAAGATTTTTCTAGTGGTCCAAGATCCATATTTGGCCTAGTGTTGAGTCAGCTTTGGCTGATCACCCAACCCTTGGTTATTTAGGTAGGAAACATATTTCCAATTGCATCTCATGCAACTCTTGGATGATTGAGTGGTAACTTTTTACCCTTATTCATCTTATGAATTCAAGCTCAATCCTTACGCCTCTAAGTTATTTTCAATCCAATTGAAAAACTTAGTTAAGTTTAGGCCCAATAAAAACAATTTGGATATTACAATTATCCCATCGTGCCTTACTAATATAAATGATAGCACCCTGCTTTGGTAGGCCTACTATTTATTGACATTAGTCTCGACGAGTGTTACTTATTAGAAGGCGTTTAAACTTAATATTAACGCTTCTAGGTTCTTCAATCTGATTAAAGTTACCTAGATAAGTCCAATAACAAATGGTTGGATAATCCAATTATCCATCATCCTTTACTAATATCAATAAAAGCACCCTGCTTTGGCAGAACCTACACTTTATTGAAACTAGCATTGATGAATATTGCTTATTGGAACGCATTTTTGACTATTCATACCTTTAGGCTATTCTAATCTAATTGAAAAATGTCTATTTGAATAAAACTCAATAAGTTATACTTGGATAATCCAATTATCCAATAATGTCCTACTAAATATAAATAAAGGCACTCAACTATGGCGTGACCTGCTCTTTATCTATATCAAGTTAGACGTTATTACTTATTAGAAGGTATGATTGTCGGGCTCGAAGGATTTCAATTTTCTTATTGTTCATTACCAACTTTCATTAAGGCTTTAATGCAAATAAAACCCCAAAACATCCAATAAAAAATTGTGAGATAGTTATGGTCTTCCTAGAAAATAAAATAAAATAAACCTAAAGGAACTATGGTGCCTTGACTTCATGAAGTCCTACTTCTTGAAACCACTATCCTCCTAGAGTCACTACTCCTTTGTTCCTTTCAAGGTCATACCCATCAAGAGTCATCATGCTAGGTTTCTTCTAGGTCTCCACCTTGTTGGCTTCTTCCAGATTACAATGTAATAAAGAAACTCATTTTACATACGAGTGAAGGATTGAGAGAAGAAATTCAAGAATAGAGAAAGGCACAACACGCAGGCTGTATTAAAATTAAATAAAAAAATCTAAGACCATAACCATTCACCATTGGATGTGTTAATTAATCAATTACTAAAGTGATTAATTGTATTTAAAGTAAAATAAATTTTAAAATACATAATTAAACAATAAAAGGAAAACTACACAAAGAAGTTTGGTGTTACGTTGACCGTTCAATGGACAGGGTCAAAGGGAGGCTACCATTTACAGGGTGTCTAGTGGCGTTCCAACCTAAAATTTAGTACTATAATCAGGTTAGTTCCCATGAAAGAGAGGTGGGTCCGGTGTAACTGCTTAAGTACTAAGCCTTTCCTAGCCAGAACGTCCCACTAACCATTAACAACTCAAAATATTTGGACATGATTTCAAACAATTTGAAATCCTAATTTTAAGTTTTAACTCTTGAATCAAAAATTTTGGAATGGCTAAGGTTTAACTTTTAAACCTTATCTTTTGACCCCAAAAACTATCCTAAAATAAGAATAGTCAAGGTTTAACTTTTAAACCTTATCTCTAGAGTATCAATCATCATTTTATTTTTAGGAACGATCAAGGTTTAAATTTTAAACCTTATCTTCAGAGTTCAAGATATTTTATTTTGAATCTTGTTAAATTTGATTAAGATCTTATCTTTAACTTGCAACTTTTGCAAATCCTATTAATTTTATTAAGGATTAAATATTTGATTTTGAAATTATTAAATTTAATAAAGATCTTATCTTCTATTTGTAATAATTACAAATCATATTAAATTTAATAAATATAAATCAATTTGTAACTCCTACAAATCACATTAATTTTAAAAAGATCACATACAATGCAAATCCTATTAAAATTAATAAGAATAAATTATTTAAATTTGTAACTCTTACAAACTTTAAATTTAACAAACATTTAAAATTTGATTTGTAACTTTTATAAATTGAAAATATAATATTAAAATCAAATATTTTATTATAACATTTACAAATAAATAAAACACCATGATGGCTAGGTTTTAACTTTTGAATCCTAGTTTTCATTACGGCTAGGGTTTAACTCTTAAACTTTCTAAACACAATCTCGCATGAACAATTCATATTAGAAAGAGAAAGCATATAGACATACATTGCATACAACCCTTTATTTCAATTTAATTAAACAAATATAAAATTAACATGCCTTATAATTAGAACACATATAAAATAATCATCATTGCAACATACAACATGTTCATATAATAAAGCACATCCTAAACACATGTTCTTTATTTAAAATGTTGAGAAAAGCAATCAATATATACAAAAAAAATAAATTGATACTAGCTTTCAAAAGGTGCAACCTTTGCAACATATCTCATAAAAAAATGCAACCTTTGCATAATATCTCATAAAAGATGCAACCCTTACAAAAGATTCAACATTTACAATTCTTTTCATAAAAGAAATATTTTTTCACATGTTCTTTACACAAACATTTACCCAAAACACGGTTTTGTAACCAAGCTCTGATACCACTATTAGGGAGTCCCTAGTGCATAAGCAGCGGAAATACAAGGATTCCCATAGGATTTTCAAAGCATCGTGTTTCAAAGCATAAGACAAACACAAAAAAATATTGCGTTTGAGGATTACCTCTTGAAGATTATCGAAGCAGTCGTAGCCTCGTCCTTTAAGAGTCCACACGAGTACTCCCACTGCAAACGCTATACCTTCCAAATGCTAGTTTGACGGCTTGTAGCTTTTGCAATTTTTGTGTATTTTGTGTCTCTTTTTGGGTAGCCGCCTATGAGTATCTTATGCTCTATTTATAGGCTTAGGTTTGACCAAATTAGCTTTCTAAAGAGTGGGCTCCTTATGAGTTAGGCCCAATACTATTTTCTGATGGACTTACTCTATGTATGTGACCCTATAGGTAAAATACTTGGCTATGTTAATATTAAACTATTGTATTATTAATATAAAATAAGAGCGACATCTAGCAATGCATCATTATGTCTAAATATTATTTAATATCAACATAACCTATAAGTGATAATTATTTTATATGTTTGTTCCTTTTGTCATGATATCCTAATTGGGCCCAAGGCATGGTCGTGTCATCCTTGTATGGTCCAATTTATTTTACTTAATACTGGAGTAGAATTTATCTGAATAAATATCCAATATTTATTCTTTCTAGCATGGCTATGCATTTCCTTAGTCTAACTCCATCAAGTGGCCTATAGATATCACTCATGTCATATATGAGAGACAAATTCCATCTACATCACTCACATCCCTCTATATAATTTGTTCATTGCCTAATCACAACCTTTATAGTCCTCTTGTTACAGAAGATGTTTGATTGTATTAAAACAACAAACTTCTTATGTAGGAATCATAGTGACTTCAGGTCAAAGGAATACATATACCATTATCACAATGAGAATCGTTTATGACATTCATGTAATGATCCATGCAACGTTCTCATGGTGGGTCTGTCCAGTACATCATTACTCTTAATGTGTACCCGTGTGAAGACTTGATATCATCTATATCCATGATCTGTGAGATCAGATCATCAGTACACTCACACACTAGTCTTAATGTATTTACATGTCCCCACGTAAATAATTGACTAGACACATTTTAAGAATAACTCTCATATGACCTATTACTCAACTATTTAACAAAAAATGTCTTATACAAAATGATGCGTCCTATATAGGCTCTTAGTGCATATTTCCAACATGGACCCTATCAAGTCCACCATTCTATTAAATAGTCACCTGAGAGATTATAGTCTGTCTTTATGCTTAAAGCAACTAGGAAGGCAAATAAATTGGTATGACTCTTGAGACGCCCCAAAAATACGGGGAAATTTTTCATGATTTTAAAACCATTATTCAGTGAAAAGGAGAATAAGTGGTGAAACTTTCTAGTTCAACACTTGGATCTATAAAATCCACTCCTATATATGAAGATATGAGAGGGTAAGTTAAAGGATTATTTCATAATAAACTTCTATTTGGAAACAGCGGAAGAATTATTTAATTAATTAAATTTAATTGTTACATGATTAACATTAAAGAGAGGATATTTCATGTAGTGCAAAGATTTATAATATACCCCTAAATACTATTGAGATGATGCAAGGAAAGGGTTCAATACAAGGGAGATTTAATCATTTGAAAATAAAATAAAATTTTGTGCATCAGGGAGTTACTCGCTCAAGCGAACACCACATTCGCTTAAGCGAGCCAGCATAGACACGCTGGAGCGAAATAAGGAAAGGCTGAGCGAAGAAGAGGTTAGGCATCAGGGGCTCCTCTCGCTTGAGCGAGCCCTATCTCGCTTGAGCGAGATGCAAAGAACACCCTTGAGCGAGCCAGCAAGACACTTGAGCGAGAGAAGAGATTTGCATCAGGGGTCAATCTCGCTTGAGCGAGTTCCTTCTTGCTTGAGCGAGATTGTCCCAGTGACATTAAGAACTCTTTGCCCGGTTTTCGCTTGGACGAGACACATCTCTCCTGGGCGAAAATCGTCCAGTGTCTATTTCCCTTTTCCTCGCTTAAGCGAGTCTCCAACCTAAGCCACCTCGCCTGAGTGAAAATGGTTCAGTGACCATTCATTGATTCCAAACCAATCTCGCCTGGGCAAGAAGGCCATTCGCTTGAGCAAATTTCGGCCAGTGACCATACCCCTAATACAAGGGGATCTCGCTCGAGCGAGATTCTCACTCGCTTGAGCGAGTTATGTAGAAAACGTGGGATTACTAAATTTTCATGCAACTTAACATCCCAAAATTCATCCCATCTAAAATACCCAAATTCAACTTAGCATACAAGTAACATCCCCATTTCTTAAGTTAAATACCGGATGAGTTTAGTTAATAAATTAAGGGCTAATTACAGATTAAGAACTAATGGAAAAATTAATGTTAGTGGCCAGGTTGAATTTACGCATGTGCCTCGGGTGTATAAAGAGGTTCAGCTTCCTCTACCCATTCACTTTGCATGAAATGTTAGGAACGATTGAGAGTGTGAGAGTTGGAAGTTCTCCTCGTGGAAGACAAAAATGTTGTTCTGTTCCTTCGTCTTTTCTTCTTCTTTTTCCTTCGTCGAGCATGAGAGTGAAGAAGTTGAGTTGGGAGCTCCTCCTTTGATGACTCAGGGACGACACTCTGCTCCTTCCCTATCCTTTCATTTCCCTTCGTCGACTTCTCTCTTTCTCCCTCTCCTTTGCTCGAAGCTACCTGAGTCTCAGTGGAGATCTGCACTACGAAGTGCTTCGGGGAGGTTGGAGCATTCACCAGCGTTGTGATGGAGCTGCTAAAGAGAGCGAGCAGAGAACAGGGTGTCTCGGAAGCGTGGAAATCCCCACTGGACCGGGTAGAAGGTCAATGTGGTACCCTGGGGGCTTGGGCCTCCCCGTTGATCTTGCATGCAGAGCTGTTTAAGAGTGGGAGTGGCTCAGAGTTCCTCCCAAAGCCAAGTGTAATAGTGGATGACTGATGCAGGGTCGTTCTATTGAGAACGAGTGAATGGACTGAGCGGAGCAACCGATTGGAGCTGTAAGCCCTTGGAGCCTTTGGAATCTTTATTCCAGGTAGGGGGCGCTTTGCATGTCAATGCATGGTTTATGGACGGGTTCCGAGTGTTTTTCTTTAATGTGTTTTGTTGTGCCTGAGTGTGTTGATTGATGTGTTGTGTTCGAGTAGGAGTGCTTGCAACGCTCGGGTCTAGGATGGTTGTGTTCTGTCCAGTGTTGTGGTGATTCCGTCCTTGAGTACTTGTTAATATTTCTGAGATGCATGCTATTGAACATGAGAATGCAGAGTGAATACATGTGTGCGTTATCATTATTGCCGAGTGCATGAGTTAAAAAGGGGTGACTTGCTGAGTTCTGTTTGCAGTTTTATGTCTAAATATATGTGAATGAGAATGCCATGATAATTTTCGAATGCATAAGGTATAAGTTGATACGCTAATTCCCCATTTGGAATGTTGTGTTGAAATGCATGCTGATTTCATTAAGAATGTCGAGTGGTGTACTGTAATATTGTTACCTTGATTTGCTTGTTATGAGTTACTATGACAAAACGCATGTGATGCTGTAATGGAACTGTGGACTTCTGAGTGAATCTAAATGCCGTGCTGAATCGATTGTGATCTTTTAATGGCTGTGCGAGATGCACTTGATAAGCTTGGATGCTTGTTGTGAAATTGCATGAGGTTGCATATATGAGAAAAGGGTGACCCGTGGAAGGTCAGGAGCCCTATGAGATGACTTTCAACTACATATTCCTAGCTAAGATCCATGAGGGCCCGTGGTAGCCGAGGGAGCTAGAGTTAAGTCTCGAGACGTCTTTGGAAGACCGGTACCATGCGGGAAGGGCTAATGGACGAGAGGCATGGAAGGAATCTACAACTAAAATCACTGTTTAAGTCGGATCCGCATGCATGTATGTAGGGGAGCATTGTTATTGAGAATAACATGGTTGATATAGCTTTGAATGGCTGAATGAATTCCGACTGAATGTGAATGTGCACATTTATATTGTTGATGAGCTCAATGTGATTGTGTGTATATATTCGTATGTGTAAATGCTGTTGTGAATAGCATAATTAATGTAACCATGAATAAGTGGGGTGAATTCCGACTAGGTGAATATATGTACGTTGGTACTATTGCCGAGTGTGAGGCGATGTTATGACTGTGAGTATATGTTATTGTGAATGATGTGAATTACTTAATCCTGACTGAATTGCATGATTCCGAATGAGTGATGTTACTATATAACTGAGAATTAGGAATTAAATCCGGGCCAGTAATTAACATTTTATATGTAAAAGCTCACCCCTACACCATTTTTCAGTATGTGCAGGTCGGACTCGGAATGAGGAGAAAGCCTTAACCCGAGTGATGGGTATTTATGTTGTTGTAGTGTATAGAGTAAGTTGTACCGATTGTATATAGTTATATTAAAGCCTTGGCCGGCTCTCATGTAAAATGATGATTAAACATATTTATTTATAAGGATTGATTATGAGAATTATAGACATGGTGTCACTTGTATGGGATTATAAGTATTGGTAAATGTATAATGTCAAGATAATGAGTATTCCGAGTGTATGATTGTGTATATACTTCTATGTTGTATGCTGGTGACTTGTGTTTGGGTAGACTGAGAGATGTGGATGGATAGAATATTGCTAAGTTAATGATTTCCCGGGTAGACCTAGTTGTGAGAGTCATCTCCGAGTGAGGCTATAAATGGCTGGGCCTTCTTGTCCGAGTGGTGAAGACTTAAAGGATTCTGAGAGAAATCTCCTTTGCTGAACCTATTCTGTGTGGGATTTAATGGGAGAATTTCCGAGTAATGCTAGGCTTGATTATTCCGAGTGAAAAATATGTGTAGATCCCGAGTGGGAACGGGTTGGGATAATTCTGAGTGGAAACCCCGAGAAAACCTCTTCCGAGGGGAGAGTTGTTGTAATGGTTTAGATTGGAATGAATTCTAAGTGTATGATGTTTATAATCCGAATGAATGATATATAATCTGAATGAATGAGGAACTATATTCCGAGTGGTTAGGATTTGAATAAGTCCGAGTGGGACTTGACTTAATGATTTTCCCCGAGTAAATAAGGTGATATTTGTCGAGTGTGTCTGGCTGGAATAATCCGAGTGATGCTTAGCGAGTGAATGTTTCCGAGTGTTGAAGGCTTAAAATGGTTCTGTGAGAAACTCATCTCGATTTGGTGAAGTTTTCCAATTGATGAGAAACTAGAGCAATTCTGAGTGAATAACATTATAAATATATCCGAGTGGATAAAGGGTATGTAAGTCTGAGTAGGACATAGTGAATGCCTCCAAGAACTGGAAGGCTAGAGTATTCCGAGGAAGACTTAGTTTAAGAGATCATTTCCGAGGAGTGAAGAGTTAATGTGTTCCCGAAGCAAGGAAGAATAAGTATACCGAGTGAAAATGTGTAACACATTTCCGAGTGGATCCATTGTGATGTAATTCCGAGTAGCGTATAACTGGGAAAAATAATCCGGGTGAAGGGGACTTCATTGATACTGAGTGAGAAAGAGTTCTGGATCCCGAGTGATAGGATTGAGGGAGTCATTTCCCGAGTGGTTTATACTTGTCACCTATATGAATGAAATAAGGAGCTGTGTAAATTCCCGAGTGAAGTATGAGTGTGATGATTTACCGAGTGAACCTATGTCCCAAATCCGAGTGAGAAATTACCTTGTACTTGTGTTTGTCCCAGCGAATTAGACTTAGCTCCTGCGAGTGTGAGTGGATGGAAGGCCTTTGGGCTGGCTTTGCTTATGCGAAGGGTTGTTCGCCCAAGCGTGTTGGGCTGTCTCGCTCAAGCGGAGTTGGATCTCGCTTGAGCAAGTGAACGTTTGTGTGGACTCGCTGAAGCGCTGTTATTCTTCCGCTGTTGATTTCTGTTTTCCTCGCCTCCCATCCGTTTATTTGGGAAAAATTTTCCCTGGTCTCTCGGTTGAGTTTAATTAATTAAGGATGTTTCAATACACATCATATCACACTTTTACAACTTGTCTAAAGTATTGATTTCCTTTAAATCCTATTCTTACTTAAGTATCATATTAAATCAAACACATCTTTTTATATAATCACTACCACATAGATTTTCATATGAACCCTCATTCATTCACAGAATTTACTACCAGTACATATCATGGTTCATCATTTTACATCATTTGGGTCATAAATGAAAATTGGCCATACACACCAAGGTCCAATTTTCTTGCATGACCCTCAAAATTGTCATCTACAATCTAGATAACAAAATAAGCATACATACATACATCTTGTATGCTATACAAAAATCTAGATTTCGCCGGCCAAGGCACTTCCTATACCACTATTTACCTCCTCAATTAATGTACTTCAAAATGTCCATTCTTCCCACAATTGCCCTGCATCACAAATCTTAAAATGAACAACATGGGAGAGTGAGTCACACATTCCAAAGGAATGAATATGAATACCATGTGATTATGTACATATGCATCAAAGCATGTATACTTTGCACATACATATCATTCACCATACTCTTTATCATCACAACGCCATCATACATACATCACAAGTAACATTACATTTTAGACAAGTACACGGCATATACATAATCAAGTCCTACAACGTTGGACTGTCACATAATACATCATTTTACTCAAATTATTATTTGGTATTCATATCTTCATGTTGTCTTAACATATTATGTCATCTCCAATTCATCCATCATCATAACTCATTTCCTTTGGCATACTTCCTTGCTATATGCAAGTGCTCTTAGGCTAATGCATATGCACAATGGAATATTTCAACAATTGCAGATCTGACTGTGGGAATATAAACACCAATGGTGGGACTCAAGTATGATCATCTAACCATACCCTTAACTGTAGTAGTAAAATGCGTACACTTATTCTTATATTTACATGCATTTCACCAATTGTTTTACTGGTACCAAACTGCATCACCCATCTTGCAACACCTGGTCATTTTCACCATGACCGCAGTATACAACATATCCAACATATGGTGTTGTGGGCCAACCATGATTCATATCATGGCAGTTGTGATCCCAAGGATCATCGGGGTCACCTTCTTATTGAGAGCCACCCCTACAAGGGTCAACCACATACGGCTCCCCGTAGCACAACATGGGCAGCTTCATGACTTACACACTGAGTCACAGGAGAAAATATAAAATTGCTCGTGCACAGAGCCACCCTCCCACTGGGCCAATCGGGGGAATCCCCTAAAATTCCAACACCGGCAGCTATGCAGTATGCCATGGATGCAAATGCTGATCATATGCATTTCTCACTTTATGAATCCTATACATGCCACTTATCATACATCATCATCAACACCATTACCAACATTACCACAAGGCTTTTAGTGGATTCATTATTGTTGGTTTTTCTTATTAGTTTAAACATTTGTGTGGCATTACAATAGTTCTCAATCAAATCATCAACAATCACATTACACTCATTGTGGATACAAGCATAACATCATATCATTGATCATTTTACACCACCATATAGTATATCATGAATATTCTAAATGCATCAAAGCATGTTGCCAAACACGCTATCCACACCATACACTCAAATAACATTACGATTTCTCATATCATTTCAAGCAAGGCTAACATGCATACCAATACATATGGCAATCAAATAACATTCAAATTCATGTATTTAGAACATAATACTCCTCTCCTACCTCAAGAGAAGAATTCCGATTGATAACACGCACCTGCCTCGTCGTTCGGAATGGATCCTACATAACCATACGTGTAAAATCCTAATCAATCAACTATTTAAGACATCATTTCAATTCTATTTAATCATAATCATATCTACCATTTCATAACATGTACTAGACATGTTATAGACATCATTTTTATCATTTATTAGGCTTCGGGAATTCCTTCCCTTCAAGCCACATTCATTAAATTCAAGGGTTACAAACAACTATAACCCCAACCCTCATACAACTTCCTTTATCCATGTTCTTATCCATCATTGTCATGCATTCCTTCATAAAACACTCTCTTGCACCAATATTATTCATTTTCCCTAATTTCTCATAGTTAGGGTTTTCACCAAAAACCCAACCACTTATTAATGCATCATCATCCTTCATTACCTTCCAACCATAAATGTACCTCCATCATTAACCCCTCATAAATATACACATTTATGGTAACCCACTCTAGGGCATAAGCATTAAATGCTTCTAATAAATACCCATTCACATGCATGACTTCCCAAAGTACAATGACACATACCCATGGCCAAAAACCTTAATAAAATGGTGAGTATACATACCTCACACCCAAAAACAAAGTGGGTTCAAGAAGGGGGGATGCCACATGAAAAGGGAAAGGGAGAAGGAGAAGACTTTAACTCCACTAGTCTCCTTCCAAGCTCCTTGAGAATGAAAATAGAGGAGGGGATGATCACCTTTGCTTAGGGTTTGGAAGAACAGGAAAATGAAGAGGAAATAGAGAAGAAATGAAGGAGAAATAGAAAGAAAGAAGAAGAGGAATGTTGCCACTGAAAATGAAAAGCCAACGTGAAGGAAGAGAAGAAATTGGGCTTTTTGCTTTATTTTTATTTTCATTCATTAGAATTTCATCGTTTTACAACTAACAGGCTCTTTATTTGGACTCAATACTTAATCTGAAAATTATTCTGAATATATATTCGGACTTCCAATATTATCCTCAACAGCCCTGACCAATATCATCTCAATCAGAGATACTTGGTCCGACACCCATATTTCAATCGGGTCAGTTTTCAGCTTATCCGGTCTACATAAATCACCAACAGTCCCTGAAAGTCTTAATTTAGTTATTTCAAATATTTTGGGACATTAATTATTTCACATACAATTATTTAATATTAATTTCTTTAATTAATCCTCTATTTTTAAAATTTTGGGATGTTACAATCCACCCCACCAAAAAGAAAATTTTGTCCTCGAAATTTAACATACCGGATTCGAACACGTTGGGATATTGTTCTCTGATGTCGTCCTCACGTTCCCATGTGAACGTCTCCATATTTCCATGCTTCCAAGCGACCTTCACCAAAGGTACCAACTTGTTCCGTAGTTTCTTCACAGAATGCTCAACAACACGAACAGAAACGGGAGGGATAGATAAATCATCACGTACATTGACATTATCCATAGGAATCACATGTAAAGGATCATGAACATATTTTCTCAATTGCGACCCGTGGAACATATTATGTAGATTAGCGAGATGCGGAGGGAGTGCAATCCTATAAGCAACGTCGCCAATCCGCTCCAAAACCTCATAAGGTCCAATAAATCTAGGGCTTAACTTTCCACTTTTCAACGCCCTTCCAATCCCTTTTTCACGTGAGACCTTCAAGAACACATGGTCACCCATTTGGAACTCAAGTGGTTTATGCCTCTTATCATAGTAACTCTTCTGTCTATTCTGAGCAATCTTCATATTCTCTTCTATCTTTTTAATCTGCTCAGTAGTCTCTTGAACAATCTCCGGCCCTAAGGCCAGGTTCTCACCAACCTCAAGCCAACACAAAGGGGTTCTACACTTTCTTCTATAAAGTGCCTCATATGGTGCCATACCAATAGAGCTATGGTAGCTGTTGTTGTATGTGAATTCAATCAATGGCAAGAATCTCTCCCAACATCCACTGTGTTCAAGAACACAAGCCCTTAACAAATCTTCTATGCTTTGTATCGTCCTTTCAAATTGTCCATCGGTTTACGGATGATAAGCGGAACTAAGCTTCAACTTAGAACCCAATTCATTATGCAAACTTCCCCAAAATCGAGAAGTAAACTGAGGATCACGGTCAGATATGATACTAGACAGCACACCATACAACCTAACAATCTCCTTTACATATAATTGTGCCAATCTCTCCAAGGAACTCTTCATATTCATGGGCAAGAAGTGAGCACACTTCGTCAATCGATCCACAATTACCCATATGGCATCCTTTCCAGCATGAGTTCTGGGTAGTCCAGAAACAAAATCCATAGCTATGCTATCCCACTTCTAAATAGGGATCTCCAAAGGTCTCAAATAACCAGATGGTCTTTGATGCTCGACCTTCGCCTTCTGACAAACAAGGCAAGAGGCTACAAAGTTTGCCACATCACGCTTTATGCCAGGCCACCAAAAATTCTTGATACATTTTGGTAGAGCCAGGATGGATGCTCAATATGCTTTTGTGAGCTTCTTTAAGTACACATTTCCTCACGTCATCACTTGAGGGAATATAAATTCGGCCCTTCACACGCTAAATGCCATCTTGACCTTCCACTAGGAACAAACTCTTCCCTTTCTCTTGGGTCTCCTTCATCTCAATCAAATACTCATCATCTGGTTGTTGAACCTTCACATATTCAAGAAACTCATTCGTGACCTTCAATATTTCAAGCGACATTTTCTTTGAAGTATAAGTCTCCACGCCCATATTTAAATCTCTAAATTGTTCAATCAACTCTATCTCTCTCGCAATCATCATAGAGATGTGTAACGACTTCTGGCTCAAAGCATCGGTAACCATATTGGCCTTTCCGGGATGATACCTCAACTCAAATTCGTAGTATTTTAAGAATTCCATCCACCTTCTTCGGCGCATATTAAGTTCCTTTTGGTCAAACAAATACTTAAGGCTCTTATGGTCACTAAAGACCACAAACTTAGAACCATACAAGTAATATCGCCACAACTTCAAAGCGAACACCACCACCGCCAATTCAAGATCGTGTTAGGATAATTAACCTTATGCGGTCACAATTATCTCGACGCATAGGCTATCACGCGCTCCTTTTGCATCAACACGCATCCAAGACCAAGCTTAGACGCATCACAATACACCACAAAATCATCCGTCAAATCGGGCAACGCTAACACTGGTGTAGTAGTAAGCCTCAACTTCAACTCTTGGAAACTTTCTTCACATTCACGAGTCCACACGAAAGGTTGATTCTTACAAGTCAACTTCGTCGCGGTAAGGCCAAACGGGAAAATCCTTCAATAAACCTCTGGTAGTAACCGGCAAGGCCAAGAAAGCTTCTTATCTCTGTTACGGACGTCGGTCTTTCCCAAGCCATTACAGCTTCAACTTTCGATCTATCAACGACAACTTCATCACTGGAAATCACATGACCAAGAAAAGAGATCTCACTCATCCAGAATTCAAATTTAGAAAGCTTAGCATATAATTCTTTCTCTCATAGAATGGCCAATACGAGACGAAGATGTCTTTCATGCTCTTCGCGACTCTTGGAGTACACCAAAATATCAAAGATAAACAATTATGAATTGATCAAGATACTCATGGAAGATGCGATTCATGTAATCCATGAAAATTGCAGGAGCATTCGTCATACCAAATGGCATCACTACGTACTCATAGTGTCCATATCGCGTTCGGAAGGCAGTTTTCAGGATATCTACAGTCTTCACCCGAATTTGGTGATATCTAGAACACAAGTCAATCTTAGAGAATACCACAGCACCCTTCAACTGGTCCAAAAGATCATCAATACGAGGAAGAGGATATTTATTCTTAATAGTTAGCTTGTTGAGTTGGCAATAGTCAACGCACAATCTCATGCTTCCATCCTTCTTCTTCACCAACAATATAGGAGCACCCCAAGGAGACACACTTGGGCGAATAAACTCCCGTTCAAGCAATTCCTCGACTTGCTTCTTCAGCTCGGTCAACTCCATAGGAGACATTCGATAAGGAGCTCTAGAAACAGGCTTAACGCTAGGGATAAGATCAATAAAAAATTCCACTTCTCGTGGAGGAGGTAGTCCAGGAATCTCATCTGGAAACACATCGGGAAATTCTGAAACAATAGGAATCTCACAAGATTGGGATGTACCATTCCCATCAACCAAACATAACATCATAAGGAGTTGAGAGATACCTTACACATCAAAGCCTTCAGCATTCAAAGTCGGGAAGATCATCGTCTTGTTATGGCAATCCACCAAGACCTTGTTAGTGGATAACCAATCCATGCCTAGAATAATGTCTAGGTCCTTCATAGGCAAACAGACGAGGGATACAACAAACTTTCTACCCTCAAGGTTCATCTCGACATTCTCACATCGAGTCACCGATCTTAAACAAGTACCGGTCGGTGTAGTTACCAATATAGAACCTTTCATCATACACACAGGCACCCTCAAGCGCCTCACACAATCTTTGGAAATAAATGAGTGCGTAGCACCAGAATCAAAGATAGCATTTACTGAAATAACAAGGACTTCACACTCACCACGGACAAGATCTTCAGCTTGCGCGGCTTCTTCACTAGTAACTGTAAATACTCTACCAGCAGCTTGTACTTGCTCACCACCATTGTGGTTTCCATTTCTTCCACCATGGCCATTACCTTTGTTGGAAATATACACTAAAAGCCTATATAGGTTCGCATCTTTTTGAATAAGTCATTTTTTGTTAAATAGTTTAACAACTTTTATATATCCTTGGAGTAATAGGTCATATGAGAGTTATTCCTAAAATGTCCCTAGTCAAGTATTTATGTGGGGACATGTAAATACATTAGGACTAGTGTGTGAATGTACTGATGATCTGATCTCACAGATCATGGATATAAATGATATCAAGTCTTCACACGGGCACACGTTAAGAGTAATGATGTACTGGACAGACCCACCATGAGAACGTTGCATGGATCGTTACATGAATGTCATAAACTATTCTCAATGTGATAATGGTATATGTAGTCCTTTGACATGAAGTCACTACGATTCCTACATAAGGAGTTTATTGTTTCAATACAATCAAACGTCTTCTATAATAAGAGGACTATAAAGGTTATGGTTAGGCAATGTACAAATTATGCAGAGGGATGTGGGTGATGTAGATGGGATTTGTCTCTCCTATGTGACAGGAGTGATATCTATAGGCCACTTGATGGAGTGGGACTAAGGAAATGCATGGCCATTCTAGAAAGAATAAATATTGGATATTTATTCGGATAAAGTCTACTCCGGTATCAAGTAAAATAAATTGGACCGTACAAGGATGACACGACCATGCCTTGGGCCCAATTAGGATATCGTGACAAAAGGAACAAACATATAAAATAATTATCACTTATAGGTTATGTTGTTAATAAATAATATTTGGACATAATGATGCATTGCTAGATGCCGCTCTTATTTTATATTAATAATAAAATAGTTTATTATTAATATAACTGAGTATTTTACCTATAGGGTTACACACATAGAGTAAGCCCATCAGAAAATAGCTTTTTATTTTAGTTGGACTAAAATAAGACTATTGGGCCTAACTCATTTAGAATGAGTAAGGAGCCTACTCTTTAGAGAGCAAATTAGGTCAAACCTAAGCCTATAAATAGAGCATAAGATGCTCATAGGCGGCTACCCTAAAGAGACAAAAAAATACACAAAAGTTGCAAAAGCTACACGCCGTCAAACTAGCATTTGGAAGGTGTAGCATTTCTGGTGGGAGTACTCATGTGGACTCCTAAAGGACGAGCCTACGATTTCTTCGATATTCTTCAAGAGGTAATCCTAAAATGCAATTTTTTGTGTGTTTGTCTTATGCTTTGAAACACGGCACTTTGCAAATCCTATGGGAATCCTTGTATTTCCGCTGTTCATACACTAGGGATTCCTAACAGTGGTATCAGAGCCAGGTTGCAAAACCGTGTTTTTGGCAAACATTTGTTTAAAGAACATGTAAAAATAAAATTAAAATTTCTTTTATGAAAATAATTGTAAAGGTTGAATCCTTTTGCAAAGGTTGCATCTTTTATTAGATATGTTGCAAAGGTTGCATTTTTAATGAGATATTATGTAAAGGTTGCATTTTTATGAGATATGTTGCAAAGGTTGCACCTTTTGAAAGCTAATATCAATATATTTTGCTTTATGTATATTGATTTCTTTTCTCAACATTTTAATTAAAGAACATGTTTTTAGGATGTGCTTTATTATATGAACATGTTGTATGTTGCAATGGTGATTGTTTTATATGTGTTCTAATTATAAGGCATGTTTTATGTTTATTTAATTAAATTGAAATCAAGGATTGTATGCAATGACGTCTATATGCTTTCTCTTTTCTAATATGAATTGTTCATGTGAGATTGTGTTTAGAAAGTTTAAGAGTTAAACCCTAGCCGTAATGAAAACTAAGATTCAAAAGTTGAAACCTAGCCGTAATGGTATTTTATTTATTTGTAAATGTTACAAATAAAATATTTGATTTTAATATTATATTTTAAATTCGATTTGTAAAAGTTACAAATCAAATTTTTAATTATTTGTTAAAATTAAAGTTTGTAAGAGTTACAAATTTAAATAATTTATTCTTATTAATTTTAATAGGATTTGCATTGTTTGTGATCCTTTTAAAATTAATGTGATTTGTAAGAGTTACAAATTTAAATAATTTATTCTTATTAATTTTAATAGGATTTGCATCATATGTGATCTTTTTAAAATTAATGTGATTTGTAGGAGTTACAAATTGATTCATATTTATTAAATTTAATATGATTTGTAATTGTTACAAATAGAAGATAAGATCTTTATTAAATTTAATAATTTTAAAATCAAATATTTAATCCTTAATAAATTTGATAGGATTTGTAAAAGTTACAAATTAAAGATAAGATCTTTATCAAATTTAATAGGATTCAAAATAAAATATCTTGAACTCTAGAGATAAGGTCTAAAATTTAAACCTTGATCGTTCCTAAAAATTAGGATGATTGTTGAGACTCTAGAGACAAGGTTTAAAAGTTAAACTTTGACTATTCCTATTTTAGGATAATTATAAGGGTCAAAAGATAAGGTTTAAAAGTTAAATATTTCAAAATTAAAGATTTCAAATTGTTTAAAATCATAACCGAATATTTTGAGCTGTTAATGGTCAGTGGGACGTTCTGGCTAGGAAAGACTTGGTACTTAAGCGGTCACTCCGGACCCACCTCTCTTTCCTGAGAACTAACCTGATTACAGTACTAAATATTTGGGTTGGAACACCCCTTGACCCTGTCTGTTGAACGGTCAACAGAGCCGCCAAACTTCCTTGCGTAGTTTTCCTTTTATGACCCTGCGTGTTTAATTATGTGTTTTAAAATCTATTTTATTTTAAATACAATTGATTACTCTATTAATTGATTAATTAACACGTCCAACGGTGAATGGTTATGGTCTTAGATTTTTTTTATTTAATTTTAAATACAGCCTGCGTGCTGTGCCTTACTCTATTCTTAAATTTCTTCTCTCAACCCTTCACTCGTATGTAAAACGAGTTTTCTTTATTACATTGTAATCTTGGAAAAGCCAACAAGGTGGAGACCTAGAAGAAACCTAGAGTGGTGATGGATATGACCTTGAAAGGAACAAAGGAGTGGTGACTCTAGGAGGATGGTGGTTTCAAGAAGTAGGACTTCATGAAGTTAAGACACCATAGTTCCTTTAGGTTTATTTTATTTTATTTTATTTTCTAGGAAGACCATAACCATCTCACAATTTTTGATTGCATGTTTTGGGGTTTTATTTTACGTTAAAGCGTTTAATGAAAGTTGGTAATGAACAATAAGAAAATTGAAATCCCTCAAGCCCGACAATCATACCTTCCAATAAGTAATAATGTCTAACTTGATATAAATAAAGTGCAGGTCACGTCATAGTTGGGTGCCTTTATTTATGTTTAGTAGGACATGATTGGATAATTGGATTATCCAAGAATTATTAAGTTTTATTCAAATAGACTTTTTTTCAATTGGATTGGAAAAGCCTAAAGGTATGAACAGTCTAAAACGTGTTCTAATAAACAACAGTCACCAATGCTAGTTTCAATAAAGTGTAGGTTCTGCCAAAGCAGGGTGCTTTTATTGATATTAGTAAAGGATGATAGATAATTGGATTATCCAACCATTTGTTATTGGACTTATCTAGGTAACTTTAATCAGATTGAAGAACCTAGAAGCGTTAATATTAAGTTTAAACGCCTTCTAATAAGTAACACTCGTCGAGACTAATGTCAATAAATAGTGGGCCTGCCAAAGCAGGGTGCTATCATTTATATTAGTAAGGCGCGATGGGATAATTGTAATATCCAAATTGTTTTTATTAGGCCTAAACTTAACTAAGTTTTTCAATTGGATTGAAAATAACTTAGAGGCGTAAGGATTGAGCTTAAATTCATAAGATGAATAAGGGTAAAGAGTTACCCACTCAATCATCCAAGAGTTGCATGAGATGCAATTGGAAATGTGTTTCCTACCTAAATAACCAAGGGTTGGGTGATCAGCCAAAGCTGACTCAACATTAGGCCAAATATGGATCTTGGCCCACTAGAAAAATCTTCCAATGAGATTTTTTTTATGATTCAGTGAGGGTATTTGTTTTGAATCAAAATAGTGGGAGACAACATATTTATTTAATGACCAAAATTTAAATATGTTTTAAATAGAAGTGATAGATTTGCATGTAATTTATTTTAGAATAACCATGATATACCAAATATTGTTTTGTTGCAATCTGTCCTTTGGAAGGACACTTTATCTAAAAAAAATGCCTAGATAGGTATTGAGACTTGAGAATTATCTTCATTAAAGATGAAGCGGCAGTGTGTGATGTTTGGCTTATATATCATCTATGGTTGGGTCTTGAATACCCTATGGAGTCTGCATAAACTCTGAGCTATAAAAGGCAATATGAATATATGGGAGATATACGATATAATCGTATACAGACTTTATTAAGGCCAAGTTAGTTTGGAAGTCTATAAGGTGATCAAGAAAGGAAATTGTTTCCAGTTTTAGCCAAAATAAGACATTGAAATAATTTGTCTAAAGAACTTGAAGGAGTTCAAAAGAAAGGGAAGTAAGACTTCCACTACAGGTCATGTTATAGAAGTCAAGTTATTTTACTTCACTAACATTAGTATCAGATACTAGAAGTAGATCTCAAATTTTGAAAGATCAAGGAAGTAGATCACTTGTTAAGGGTGGAGAAATCTGAATAAAATTGAGCAAAAGTTGCTACAATAAAGATAAGATCTTTACCTATTGGCCTAGTTAGTGAACTAGACATTGTGCATATTATTTCTTGTTAGACAAGAAATGTTTTTCTTATTATAAAATAACTTTATTTCTTCAAATGGAAGTTGATGCACAATTGAGTAATGGATTCCACATCCTAAATCTCAAAACACCCATTTATAACAACTGCCAAAGTAGGTTAAAATAAGTGATTTTGAACCTTACTTACATAGTATTGTCTCCTAAGACAAATGGATAAGAAACATTTTCTAAATACCATTAATGTGGTTATATGGACTCTTTTTGATTTTGGAATCAATGGAGACATGTAAATCTTATTTATTGGAGAGATAATTGAGACCTCATTCATTGAAAAGATGAGTAATCTATTATCTAATACATAGCGATGTATGTGGGCCTATTGGAACAATAACTAGATATGTTTTTCAATACTTCAACATACTAATTGAAAAGTCAATGAGTATGGATTTATGTAACAAAAGTTAGAAAGTCTTTGAAAAGTTCAAAGAATTCATAATGAAGTGAAAAACTAAATTGACAAGACAATTAAAGCTCTTGATTAGATCAAGATAGCAAATAATTTGAGTTATAAGTTTGATAACTATCTAATAGAGTGAGAGATTACCTCTTAACTCATTCCTCATAGAATGCCTTAATAGCATCTCTACGGGGAAAAGTCAAACCTTGTTGCACATAGTTTGATTATTGATTATTATCAAACATCTCTAACTCCTTCAATGTTTCTTTATTAACAAAATTTCCATACTTAACCATGTTCCATCTTAGACTTTTTTAAAGAAACCATATATGATATGGACTAGGAAGAAACCTAGTATGTCTTTACTAATAATTTGGAACTATGATGCTTCTATAGAGCATCCAACTCTGACAAGGTCGGATCCAAATTAGATAAATGTCTTCTGTGAGATACCCAAAGAAAGCTAAAGGTTATCAATTCTACAATCCATCTGAGAATAAAAGGCTTGTTGCTTAGAATGTTGTATTCTTGAATAAGAGTACATCCCTTAAAGAATCAGCGGGAGGATGGTAAAACTTGAAGAAATTCAAGTATCACAAAGCATTTAAAAGTCAAGGATGGACTTGGAGCAGAAATCACAAAGTGTTGTGAAATCCTTAGCTCCGGTAGCACAAGACTTGTGTAAGATCAAATAGGATATGTCACCAAACCTGAAAGATATGGATATCTTATAAATCAGGAAGGAGGCATATTGCTAAATGACTAAGCTTCTTATGAAGAGGCCAATGCAAGTTTAGATTCTAAGACATGGCATAAGACCATGGGATTTGAAGTGGGTTCCATGTATATTAACAAGGTATGAACCTTGGTTGACGCACCTAAAGGGTAAAACCTATAGGATGCAAGTGGGTTTTCAAAAGGAAAACTAAACATGGATGGTAATAAAAGTACCTTTAAAAGCAAGATTGACAAAATTTAATTAGCTTAAAAACCATTTAGATCCTGCTTATTGTAGCAGTATACCACCATTATGAGATATGGTAGATAGATGTCAAGATGGAAATCATCTTGAGGATGTGTATGTGACACAACCTAAAGGCCTTTTATGCCTAAAACATCTAGGAAGGTATGTGAACTGCAGATGTTCTATTTATGGACTAAAGCAAGCTTTTAGAAGCTAGAATCTTCATTAAAGAATGAAGATAAATCTTGTGACTATAAAAGGGTTAGTAACTACACAATTATAGTTCTAGTATTACATGCAGAAGACATGCTTCTTCTAGAACTAATAATATTCTCATTCTATAGTCAAGAGTATCCTTAAACACTTAAGAAGGACTAAGGATTTAATCTTGATAAATGGAAGATGAGCTCGTTGTAAAGGTTACATCGATGTCAATTTTTAAGTAATTTGAAAGACTTAAGATTGCAATCAAAATATATGTGTTGTCAAGATGGTTACGATGTATGCTTGAAAGGTTCAAAGCAAGAAACAATCATTGGTTCTACTAACAAATCTAAGTTTTTTGCTATGTTAAATTACAAAAAGAAGTCAATTTACATTTAATCATTCCAAATGTTTTGTATCCTATGAGTTTCCACTGTGATGACAATGGAACCATAGAACAATATAAGGAAGTGGATTAATTCAAGCATATACTTAAATAGTTCCATCTTTGGAAGATGTGAAAATATGCAATGTGCATACCAACAAAATTGTTGGGAACCCACTAGTAAAACCGCTTACGTAGTAAAAGCATAAGGGCACTGTAGACGTCGTTGGACATTAACCTTATCGGCTCTAAGTGCAAGTGGGAGATTGTTGGAAATATGCACTAAAAGCCTATATAGGTTCGCATCATTTTGAATAAGTCATTTTTTGTTAAATAGTTTAACAACTTTTACATATCCTTGGAGTAATAGGTCATATGAGAGTTATTCCTAAAATGTCCTTAGTCAAGTATTTACGTGGGGACATGTAAATACATTAGGACTAGTGTGTGAATGTACTGATGATCTGATCTCATAGATCATGGATATAAATGATATCAAGTCTTCACACGGCCACACATTAAGAGTAATGATGTACTGGACAGACCCACCATGAGAACGTTGCATGGATTGTTACATGAATGTCATAAACGATTCTCAATGTGATAATGATATATGTAGTCCTTTGACCTGAAGTCACTACGATTCCTACATAAGGAGTTTATTGTTTTAATACAATCAAACGTCTTCTGTAATAAGAGGACTATAAAGGTTGTGGTTAGGCAATGTACAAATTATGCAGAGGGATGTGGGTGATGTAGATGGGATTTGTCTCTCCAATGTGACAGGAGTGATATCTATAGGCCACTTGATAGAGTGAGACTAAGGAAATGCATGGCCATTCTAGAAAGAATAAATATTGGATATTTATTCGGATAAAGTCTACTCCGGTATCAAGTAAAATAAATTGGACCGTACAAGGATGACACGACCATGCCTTGGGCCCAATTAGGATATCGTGACAAAAGGAACAAACATATAAAATAATTATCACTTATAGGTTATGTTGTTAATAAATAATATTTGGACATAATGATGCATTGCTAGATGCCGCTCTTATTTTATATTAATAATAAAATAGTTTATTATTAATATAACTGAGTATTTTACCTATAGGGTCACACACATAGAGTAAGCCCATCAGAAAATAGCTTTTTATTTTAGTTGGACTAAAATAAGACTATTGGGCCTAACTCATTTAGAATGAGTAAGGAGCCTACTCTTTAGAGAGAAAATTAGGTCAAACCTAAGCCTATAAATAGAGCATAAGATGTTCATAGGCGGCTACCCAAATGAGACACAAAAATACGCAAAAGTTGCAAAAGCTACACGCCGTCAAACTAGCATTTGGAAGGTGTAGCATTTCTGGTGGGAGTACTCGTGTGGACTCCTAAAGGACGAGGCTACGATTGCTTCGATATTCTTCAAGAGGTAATCCTAAAACGCAATTTTTTGTGTGTTTGTCTTATGCTTTGAAACACGGCACTTTGCAAATCCTATGGGAATCCTTGTATTTCCGCTGCTCATACACTAGGGATTCCTAACAACCTCGACCATTGCCGTTTCTTCCACCGTTATGATTTCCACCACGGCCACCATTTTGGCCACCATTATAACCATGACCGTTTCCACGGCCACGGCCTCCAAAGCCACCATGTCCTCCACAATTACCACTAGGATTCATACGTACAGAAGTATTGGCATTAGCATTCCTTGCATTCAATGGGCAATTAGGGCGGGTATGCCCCGGTTGATTGCATTGGTAGCACACCATATCATCTTATGGATAATCTTGTGCCAAATGATTAGCACCACACCTGAAGCAAGTTAGGCCTTGGACATTACCACGACCTTGGTTACCACAACCGTAACCACCTCTAGGAGCACCGCGTCCTCTAATATTAGAGGATCCACCATGAAAGAACTCGTTCTTCTTGAAATAACCTTGCTTCTTGAAACCAAAAAATTGGCCTTTCAACTTTGGGCTCATGCTTTCCATGACTAGAGGGGGCCACATCATCTTCTTCATAGATACGACATTTATTCACAAGTATCGGAAAACTCCTTATCTCTTGATGTTGGATAGCCCGCTTGATCTCGGGCCTCAATCCATTCTCAAACTTCACACATTTGGAAGCTTCAGTACCCTCTTGTTGATAGGGTGGATAGAATACACATAGCTCCTCAAACTTGGAGGCATACTCCTCCACCGTCATGCCACCTTGCTTAAGTTCCATAAACTCAAGCTCTTTCTTGCTTGTATAGCTGTCTGGAAAATATTTCTTCAAGAACTCCACCTTGAAGTTTTCCCAAATCAACGGAACATTAGCAGATACCATGCATCCCCTAGTAAGACACCACCAAGCTTCGGCTTCATCGCAGATCATAAAGACCGCATACTCCATCTTTTGCACTTCAGAACACTCGAAGCTAGGATAGATTCTTTCCAAGTCATTAATCCAAGCATATGCATCTTCTGGCTTATACCCTCCATGGAACTCAAAGGGTTTCCTCTTGAGAAACAAATCAAGACCTTGGGAGCCTTGTCCCACGTTCAGCTGGCCTTGTCTTTCCAAGAGATCGGCGAATCGATTCAAGGCATTTGCCATAGTAGCAGCCTCACGATTTGGTCTACCTGCCATATTTCAAGCCTATACGTAAAACATGGCTCACACATAAGTAAACTAGACCAAACAATAACCCTTCCGCTTATGAATTCAAGAATTTTAGCACTCATAGGCCTATCATGTAATACATCACATAATCATATCATTTTTAATACATGATCACAATATATTCATCATTAGAGGTAAAGAGTGTAAGGACTCTTGGCCAGACTCAACAACAAATGCATCAATCTCAATTCAATGATAACCATCACAATTCACCCAAATAATCCATAAATCAATCAATCATAGCTCATATAATTCAATCTTGAGCAACAATTACATGAACAACATTAATCATGATCGTATCAAGAGCAACCAATGCTCTAATACTAGGTTAAGACGCCCCAAAAATATGGGGAAATTTTTCATGATTTTAAAATCATTATTCAGTGAAAAGGAGAATAAGTAGTGAAAATTTCTAGTTCAACACCTGGATCTATAAAAGCCACTCCCATATATGAAGATATGAGAGGGTAAGTTAAAGGATTATTTCATAATAAACTTCTATTTGGAAACAGCGGAAGAATTAATTAATTAAGTTAATTTAATTATTGCATGATTGACATTAAAGAGAGGATATTTCATGTAGTGCAAAGATTTATAATATGCGCCTAAATACTATTGAGATGATGCAAGGAAAGGGTTCAATACAAGGGAGATTTAATCATTTGAAAATAAAATAAAATTTTATGCATCAGGGAGCTACTCGCTCAAGCGAACACCACATTCGCTTGAGCGAGCCAGCATAGACACGCTGGAGCGAAATAAGGAAAGGCTGAGCGAAGAAGCGGTTAGGCATCAGGGGCTCCTCTCGCTTGAGCGAGACACATCTCGCCTGGGCGAAAATCGTCTAGTGTCTATTTCCCTTTTCCTCGCTTAAACGAGTCTCCAACCCAAGCCACCTCACCTAAGCGAAAATGGTCCAGTGACCATTCACTGATTCCAGACCAATCTCGCCTGGGCGAGAAGGCCATTTGCTTGAGCGAATTTTTGCCAGTTACCATACCCCTAATACAAGGGGATCTCGCTCGAGCGAGATTCTCACTGCTTGAGCGAGTTATGCACAAAACATGGGATTACTAAATTTTCATGCAACTTAACATCCCAAAATTCATCCCATTTAAAATACCCAAATTCAACTTAGCATACACATCATATCACACTTTTACAACTTGTCTAAAGTATTGATTTCCTTTAAATCCTATTCTTACTTAAGTATCATATTAAATTAAACACATCTTTTTATATAATCACTACCACATAGGTTTTCACATGAACCCTCATTCATTCACAGAATTTACTACCAGTACATATCATGGTTCATCATTTACATCATTTGGGTCATAAATGAAAATTGGCCATACACACCAAGGTCCAATTTTCTTGCATGACCCTCAAAATTGTCATCTACAATCTAGATAACAAAATAAGCATACATACATCTTATATGCTATACAAAAATCTAGATTTCACCTGCCAAAGCACTTCCTATACCACTATTTACCTCCTCAATCAAAATGTACTTCAAAATGTCCATTCTTCCCACAATTGCCCTGCATCACAAATCTTAAAATGAACAACATAGGAGAGTGAGTCATACATTCCAAAGGGATGAATATGAATACCATGTGATTATGTACATATGCATTAAAGCATGTATACTTTGCACATACATATCATTCACCATACTCTTTATCATCACAACGCCATCATACATACATCACAAGAAACATTACATTTTAGACAAGTACACGACATGTACATAATCAAGTCCTACAACGTTGGACTGTCACACAATACATCATTTTACTCAAATTATTATTTGGTATTCATATCTTCATGTTGTCTTAACATATTATGTCATCTCCAATTCATCCATCATCATAACTCATTTCCTTTGGCATACTTCCTTGCTATATGCAAGTGCTCTTAGGCTAATGCATATGCACAATGGAATATTTCAACAATTACAGATCTGACTGTGGGAATATAAACACCAATGGTGGGACTCAAGTATGATCATCTAACAATACCCCTACTGTAGTAGTAAAATGCGTACACTTATTCTTAAATTTACATGCATTCACCAATTGTTTTACTGGTACCAAACCACATCACCCATCTCGCAACACCTGGTCATTTTCACCATGACCGCAGTATACAACATATCCAACATATGGTGTTGTGGGCCAACCATGATTCATATCATGGCAGCTATGATCCTAAGGATCACCGGGGTCACCTGCTCATCGAGAGCCACCCCCACAAGGGTCAACCACATGCGGCTCCCCGTAGCACAACATGGGTAGCTTCGTGACTTACACACCGAGTCACAGGGGAAAATATAAAATTGCTCGTGCACAAAGCCACCCTCCCACTGGGCCAATCGAGGGAATCCCCTAAAATTCCAACACCGGCAGCTATGCAGTATGCCATGGATGCAAATGCCGATCATATGCATTTCTCACTCTATGCATCCTATACATGCCACTCATCGTACATCATCATCAACACCATTACCAACATTACCATAAGGCTTTTAGTGGATTCATTATTGTTGGTTTTTCTTATTAGTTTAAACATTTGTGTGGCATTACAATAGTTCTCAATCAAATCATCAACAATCACATTACACTCATGGTGGATACTAGCATAACATCATATTATTGATCATTCTACACCACCATATAGTATACCATGAATATTCTAAATGCATCAAAGCATGTTGCCAAACACGCTATCCACACCATACACCACATTACAATTTCTCATATCATTTCAAGCAAGGTTAACATGCATACCAATACATATGGCAATCAAATAACATTCAAATTCATGCATTTAGAACATAAGACTCCTCTCCTACCTCAAGAGAAGAATTTCGATTGATAACATGCACCCGCCTCATCGTTCGGAATGGATCCTACATAACCATACGTGTAAAATCCTAATTAATCAACTATTTAAGACATCATTTCAATTCTATTTAATCATAATCACATCTACCATTTCATAACATGTACTAGACATGTTATAGGCATCATTTTTATCATTTATTAGGCTTCAGGAATTCCTTCCCTTCAAACCACATTCATTAAATTCAAGGGTTACAAACATCTATAACCCCAACCCTCATACAACTTCCTTTATCCATGTTCATATCCATCATTGTCATGCATTCCTTCATAAAACACTCTCTTGCACCAATATTATTCATTTCCCCAAATTTCTCATAGTTAGGGTTTTCACCAAAAACCCAACCATTTATTAATGCATCATCATCCTTCATCACCTTCCAACCATAAATGTACCTCCATCATTAACCCCTCATAAATATACACATTTATGGTAACCCACTCTAGGGCATAAGCATTAAATGCTTCTAATAAATACCCATTCACATGCATGACTTCCCAAAGTACAATGACATATACCCATGGCCAAAAACCTCAATAAAATGGTGAGCATACATACCTCACACCCAAAAACAAAGTGGGTTCAAGAAGGGGAGGATGCCACACGAAAATGGAAGGGGAGAAGGAGAAGACTTCAACTCCACTAGTCTCCTTCCAAGCTCCTTGGGAATGAAAATGGAGAAGGGGATGATCACCTTTGCTTAGGGTTTGGAAGAAGAGGAAAATGAAGAGGAAGTAGAGAAGAAATGAAGGAGAAATAGAAAGAAAGAAGAAGAGGAATGTTGCCACCGAAAATGAAAAGCCAACGTGAAGGAAAAGAATAAATTGGGCTTTTTGCTTTATTTTTATTTCTATTCATTAGAATTTTATCGTTTTACAACTAACAGGCTCTTTATTTGGACTCAATACTTTATCTGAAAATTATTCCAAATATATATTCAGACTCCCAATATTATCCTCAACAGCCCTGACCAATATCATCTCAATCAGAGATACTTGGTCCGACACCCATATTTCAATCGGGTCAGTTTTCAGCTTATCTGGTCTCCATAAATCACCAACAGTCCCCAAAAGTCTTAATTTAGTTATTTCAAATATTTTGGGACATTAATTATTTCACATACAATTATTCAATATTAATTTATTTAATTAATCCTCTATTTTTAAAATTTTGGGATGTTACAACTCTCATAGCTGTCCCATAACGAGGTCTGTGCCGCCGCCAATAAATTATAAAATCTCTTAACATCCATATTAAGATCCTCCTCTACACCCTCATTCTGATCCCCCTGTTCGTCATCATGTTATAGAACATGCCTGACGGAAGGTCCAGCATGGTCCATCACCATCTGCTCTATGTTGTTGTAGTTATCCCTATTACGCCCTACTTCATAATAAGACACTTGCATAGGTATGCTCGATGGCCTGGGCAGTAACTGCTCACCATGGTTGTACAACCAATAATATCCTTTCATGAATCCCTTCTGCTGTAAGTGGCACATCATGTCATCCGCGTATTCAAAATTCATGCAAGGGCAACGGATCTTTTAGGTCACTTCAAACTCAGGGGTGTTGGCCGTAGCAAATGGAATAAACTCACACAACCCCAACAAAAACTCTTTAGTGACTCGCCAAGTATGATCCATCCGGTTGTACATCCATCGTCGATGTGGCGGGACCTCCATTCACGATGTCTAACGATAATAGGATTGGTTAGTTTAACTAAAGAAGACTTAACTATCGTTTGTGAATCACTCTCTACCTCATTGATATTGTAAGTAGGTGGGGCTCTATCTCATTCAGAATGAAACTATAACCATCTGTAACCCATCTTGGTGTTTGCGTGAAGTTTATGTATTAACGTTCAATCAAAATTTTGGCAGCATTTCGCATTGGTCCCCAAGTACACAAAGGTACATGGAGGTCAAAACACCCCATGCAGACATGCACCTAGAGACACACAAAATGCAAAAGAAAAAATTCAAATTACACATCAATAACATAAGTTTCACCACAAACACAATATCTATGGGCTACGCCCTTCTGGTTACAGATTCATCCTAAACTGTCCAACTGGGAAAATTCAAGATCCAACACAACATGGTATACCGGCCGGTTGTCTTGAATCTTGAACGGGTACCTAGTGGGTACAAACACGGATAAACCTACATAATTAAATTTTAATAAACTTTTTTCTATAACCTAAAATAAGGAGCCTACCGAAATTTCGGTAGAGTCTCCCCTGTAAATTAGACATTTCCAAATTTTAGAATATGCCCTGTTACACAGATAAATTCTTAGTATAGTTCAATATATACAGTATGACATGCATATGAAATTTAGGCAAACATCACCACAACCTAGTGAGCTCTGTTCTCCACTGACAGACAACAATACACATGTATACATAAAACACATGTTATCAACACACAAAACCAATGCCTAATGAGCTCTGCTCTCCACTAACAAACAACAATATACATGCATTTAAATAAATATACATTTTAAGTTTTGTAAGCATAAATTGAAGTTGATAGAATATTGGCATAGCCAAACATCATAGAAACAAAAACATAATAACCAAACATGAAACAACAATAACAGTAAATAGACTCACTAAAAATTAAAATAACTTACTAACATGTTGCAATAGGGGCAGAGAATCTAAGATGATGGAGAATCAGAGAACTGAGAGGATGGTTAGGCAACACTAAAGATAGCTGCATTGAAGAGCAAGATGCAAATGAAAAGCAGAAAAGAGAACAACAAAGAGAACTCAACAGATTCCAATAAAATGCTCAAGTTAACATGTGTTACCTAATTTTTTTCTAATTCATGTGTTACCCAATACACTTATATTTCTTATCATGTGAAAAATTCACCATCAACATAATAAGATTTAATTCCACAACATCAATATAAGGATCAAAAACACTTATGTTAAAAAGTGCTAAAGATTGCACGCCAAAAGACATATCACATATGGTGAAGTTTCAAGACAAAGTAACACAAAACAAAACACATAACATTGTCATGAACCCCCTAAAAACTAAAACAAATGTTTGAAAATCTGAAACATGAAAAGTATAAGTAGTCCACTAAATATCCACGTTTCTAGACAAAAAAATTTACTCAGCTTTTTATATTAAACATCTCAAGAATGCAAGAGAGAAGGACAATAGTCATGAACAACCCAATGGAAGCTTAAGACAATAATGATATTACCTGAAAAATATTTTATATGTAAAATCATAGGTATGAGAAAAATTGTTATCACCATTCAACTACGCATAGTGCCTTGAATTTTTTTAGAGATGCTACCGTTTAAGTTCATGAGTATGAAATATGTCATGGACTAAATCATCCTAAATGTTCTAAGTTGTTAGGTGGAGAGACACAAATGAACAGAACAGACCCACCTACTTTGTTCTGAATTTCAACTTTTGATTTAAAATATAAAGGTGACAAGGATCGAACTTAAGAGTAGTTGGTTATAAAGGCTCTTGTACCATGTCATTGAGGGAATAAGGCATGTAGCCTATAAATAATAGGAGGGGTTAAGATGAGATAGATTTGGTCATTTTGAAGAGTGTTAGAGGCTTTTAGGCTTTGAGAGATTGTTGGTCTCTCGAATACTAGTATTGGATAGGGAGTTCTTTCAAAATGATTTCTATGCATTGACCTAAAAGAAATCATTTCTATGTATACAAACATGTTTCTTTGTCAAGTTCATTAATTTATAAATTTTAAGTGAATTCAGCAAGCTATATAAACTTTAGAACAAATCTTTTTTTTTGGTTTTTTGGATAATATGGAACTTTGATCTTTTTCAAAGTTAAGCTTTCAAAACACATTCAACATCTATTTTATGATTTAACCTTTTTTTTCTTATAATTAACTAAAGTTTATCTTAATTGCATTGAATAAAACTAGACTCATTCATAACCCCAATGTTCAAAGACCCTACCTTATTCAAAATCACTAGATACCCTTTTCCTTTAACCCATCTCTTATTTGTAGGTAACTTACCTTATTTCTTCATTATCTCAGCCCCATAAGCCCACAAACTAACAAAAATTATCAATATATATAACTAACTAACTAACTAATTGGTATCTACTAAGCTCAAGGAAATTTTTTACTTATTCTTTGTTGGATCTAATGTACAGTTGAGTTTTATGGATCTTACTGCTTTAGAAAGAGTAAAAAAGTCAGGTTCTATTGGGAGTCAACTCAAGGTAGCTCAAAGCATCAATAAATCATTATCAGCATAAATAACAAACAAACATTATCAATTACTGGTAATATAAACAAAACTAAAAGCAACTTGTTTTAACACAGCAAATTATATGCATTTCAATACGGAATAATCATAAGGTCAAGTTGGGTTCTTTGCCCAACAATCAATTAAATAGAACAATAAATAAAGCATTGGTAAAAAAAAAAGCGATAGTCATATTAACTGCCAAAGGGTGTTTCAAGAAGAAAACTCGTTCCAAGATTTTTCAAACATAGAGCACATTGAACTTCTGAGATTGTTCATAAGTAACTAATGCATAGAGGTCATTTTTGTTTCTTAACTAATGTTGTTTTAAATATTTTTCAGGGGTCATAAACTTCATTCTATATACTGCATCATGTATTAGAGTACAAGGTTTTTGGTCCCTACCTACATCCATGTTTGTATTTATCAACCTACATGCAATTACACGAATGTGTCTTATCAAATTGCTCAAAACATTGGCCTACTCATGGACTTTCTCACAACCACTTTAACAAAACTTTGAGGCTGAAAGAAAGAGGGGAGAGAGCCAAACACTAAATTGTGTTCATTCATTTTGAAAAGATAGTTACAATGGTAAACAAATGAGTATTTATAGACCTAAGGAGAAAAAAGGACTATAACTACTCAATAACAGAAAATGAACAAACTATTAACCAACTAATAATAGTTCTAACATCGTCCCTCAAACCAATAAGAGGGTACCAACTATTGGTTTGAAATTCTAAGAAAAAAAATTATAACCAAATATCATTTGATCACATTATTATCAACAAGCCTCAATCCCAACACAGAAGCCATGTGTATAATTCCCTGTTAGAAAATGAGCATAGGCATCAAACTCTTCATCATCAAGAAACCCAGCTCTCATATGCACTGTCACAAGCTCATTGTAAGTAACAATATCAACAAGGCAACTGTTACTTATTTCCTTCAAGACATTCAAGGCCTCGGTGTAGATTCCAGCCCTGCCAAAAAATAGTTGATCCAGCATCTTCAGCAACATGAGCACCACCATGGCCATGAAAACTCCACAGCTGAATTTCCCATTCTGGTTGAGGCCTCCACCATTGACAAGTGAATCTTCAATAGCATGAACTTGGGTTGAAGAGGACAAAATAAAGTTGAGGTAGCCTCTTCCAACAATACCAGAAATAATACCCAATGATACAGCATAAGGCTTTGATCTCACAGCATCACAGATAATAGCCTTTGAAACATATTCTAATTTCACAACATTATGAAAGAAAGGATTAGGAACAGGGCCATTGGTTGCCCTTACTCTTGCACTGGCCCCCCTTTGATCCATTATCATATTTAGACACACCAAGAATTTCAGTAGCCAAATTAAGGTCATGTTGTGTCTCACAATAAGCATTCGCTCTGTCCTCCAAAGCAAACATAGAACCAATCGATTCAAGCAACTCCAACAAATCCTTTTTTTCAGCCTCACCTTGAACCTCACGTGCTTCATCAATGTTTGGCACGACGCAACACACAAACAAACCACTAGAACTCATAATCCTGGAATCATGCTGAATTCCAGTAATCTTATCTTCCAAATTACCATATGCATGTACAGGCACAATCTTACTTTCAACTAAAAGCGCAGCCAAATTCATCCTAAAACTGGCCTCCAGAATTCTAGCCTTACTCTCACCGTAACCGTTAAAATTGAAATTAGATGAAAATTCAGGTTTCAATAAGGACAAACCTTGGTTTCCATTGCCATCAGACTTGTCAGGAACGCCGTCGCAGAGAACGGTAAGTCCCTGGAGTCGTTCAATTTCCTCCAAATCGACGACCTCTTCGGGTTGAAGGTTATTGACAATGTCGACAATGGAAGAGGCTTTAGGAGGATCAGGTTCAAGGAGGCCTTGGCTGACAGACTCTTTGCGCTTAAGGATGACTCGTTGAGCGAGATCTTGATCTTGGATCTGGATCTCAGATCTTGGATCTGAATCTTGGAGCTCCACAAAATGTATGACGCGGACGCGGGATGGCTCCGAGACGATGATGACACGTGCTTCTTCTGTGATCTTGGCTTGGTGAGGGTTTGAGACTAAGAGAATGGCTCCACCGTGGAAGGCTTGGGCGACACCAGGTTTGAAGAAGTATGGACTCTGCTTTGGATCGGTGACGACGGTGGTGTTATTGAGTGTGACGGTGCCATCTTCTGCCATCACCAAGTGTTTGTGGAAATGCGCAAATGGAAGAGAGATCAGAGGAAGATGATATTTAGGATTTATCTCTGGCACAAACATGTTTTCTTCTTCCTCTGTATCTGAACCAAAATTACCAAACATAAATGGACATTTTACAGGTTTCCATTCTGGTGCAGGTTCCTTGGCCTTCTTCAAGCTAATTTTGAGAGGATTGAACTTCTTCTAAAGTTTGGTTAACCTCCATAGATGAGAGATTATGGAATGTACAAGAAGAGAGGAAGGGGGCTTGTATATGGTTCTTTGGAGGTGCCTAACAAGGAATGGATCGTTTCTTTCCTCAAAGGAGAGCTTTGATACCATAACAAAACTTTGAGGCTGAAAGAAAGAGGGGAGAGAGCCAAACACTAAATTGTGTTCATTCATTTTGAAAAGATAGTTACAATGGTAAACAAATGAGTATTTATAGACCTAAGGAGAAAAAAGGACTATAACTACTCAATAACAAAAAATGAACAAACTATTAACCAACTAATAATAGTTCTAACATCGTCCCTCAAACCAATAAGAGGGTACCAACTATTGGTTTGAAATTCTAAGAAAAAAAATTATAACCAAATATCATTTGATCACATTATTATCAATAAGCCTCAATCCCAACACAGAAGCCATGTGTATAATTCCCTATTAGAAAATGAGCATAGGCATCAAACTCTTCATCATCAAGAAACCCAGCTCTCATATACACTGTCACAAGCTCATTGTAAGTAACAATATCAACAAGGCAACTGTTACTTATTTCCTTCAAGACATTCAAGGCCTCGGTGTAGATTCCAGCCCTGCCAAAAAATAGTTGATCCAGCATCTTCAACAACATGAGCACCACCATGGCCATGAAAACTCCACAGCTGAATTTCCCATTCTGGTTGAGGCCTCCACCATTGACAAGTGAATCTTCAATAGCATGAACTTGTGTTGAAGAGGATAAAATAAAGTTGAGGTAGCCTCTTCAACAATACCAGAAATAATACCCAATGATACAGCACAAGGCTTTGATCTCACAGCATCACAGATAATAGCCTTTGAAACATATTCTAATTTCACAACATTATGAAAGAAAGGATTAGGAACAGGGCCATTGGTTGCCCTTACTCTTGCACTGGCCCCCTTTGATCTATTATCATATTTAGACACACCAAGAATTTCAGTAGCTAAATTAAGGTCATGTTGTGTCTCACAATAAGCATTCGCTCTGTCCTCCAAAGCAAACGCAGATCCAATCGATTCAAGCAACTCCAACAAATCCTTTTTTTCAGCCTCACCTTGAACCTCACGTGCTTCATTAATTTTTGGCACGACGCAACACACAAACAAACCACTAGAACTCATAATCCTGGAATCATACTGAATTCCAGTAATCTTATCTTCTAAATCACCATATACATGTACAGGCACAATCTTACTTTTAACTAAAAGCGCAGCCAAATTCATCCTAAAACTGGCCTCCAGAATTCTAGCCTTACTCTCACCGTAACCGTTAAAATCGAAATCAGATGAAAATTCAGGTTTCAATAAGGACAAACCTTGGTTTCCGTTGCCATCAGACTTGTCAGGAACGCCGTCGCAGAGAACGATGAGTCCCTGGAGTCGTTCAATTTCCTCCAAATCGACGACCTCTTTGGGTTGAAGGTTATTGACAATGTCGACAATGGAAGAGGCTTTAGGAGGATCAGGTTCAAGGAGGCCTTGGCTGACGGACTCTTTGCGCTTAAGGATGACTCGTTGAGCGAGATCTTGATCTTGGATCTGGATCTCAGATCTTGGATCTGAATCTTAGAGCTCCACAAAATGTATGACGCGGACGCGGGATGGCTCCGAGACGATGATGGCACGTGCTTCTTCTGTGATCTTGGTTTGGTGAGGGTTTGAGACTAAGAGAATGGCTCCACCGCGGAAGGCTTGGGCGACACCAGGTTTGAAGGAGTATGGACTCTGCTTTGGATCGGTGACGACGGTGGTGTTGTTGAGGGTGACGGTGCCATCTTCTGCCATCGCCAAGTGTTTGTGGAAATGCGCAAATGGAAGAGAGATCAGAGGAAGATGATATTTATGATTTATCTCTGGCACAAACTGTAACATCCAGAATTTTAAAATGAGAGAATTAATTACCAGAATAAATATTAGAAATTAGTATATGGAATATTTAATGTCCCAAACTATTGAGAATAATTAAATTGATAATTTTGGGAACTGTTAGAAAATTATGGAGACTGGTTAAGCTGAAATTAAGCCCGGTTGAAATATGGGTGTCAGACCAAGTATCTCGGAATGAGATGATATTGGTCAGGGCTGTAGAGAATAATATTGCGAATCCGAATATGTATTCGGAATAATTTTCAGACGATGTATTGAGCCCAAACTAAGAACCTGTTAGTTATAAAACGATGAAGTTTTAATGAATGGGAATTAAAATAAAGCAAAAAAACCCAATTTTTCTCTCCTATTCACGTAAGCTGCAGATGGTGTTGGACATTTACACTTTCTTCTTCTCCTCTTCATCATCATCTTCTTTATTTCCTCTTTTCTTCTTCCTCCAAACCCTAGCAACTTGAGCTCACCTTCCACTCCTTCTTAATTCCGTTTGAAGTGGAGCTTGTAGGAGGTTGTGGAGCTGTTGTTTTTCCTTCTCCTCTTCTTCATTTTCGTGGTTCCTCTTCCTCTAGTGAACCCATTTTCGTTTTTGGGTTTTGAGGTAAGTATTCCCATATTTTTGCTAAGGTTTTGGGTTAAGAGTATGTGGTATTATGTGTTTTGGGAACCATACATGTGAAGGGATGTTTATTTAAGGCATTTAATGCATGAGTTTAAAGTGGGTTTTTATGAGAGTAAGGTTTCTTTGAGAAGTAATGAAGTGGATACATTTATGGTTGGAAGGAGAAGAATATTTATGAAGGTGATTGGAAATTTTATGAAACCCTAACTTCATAAATTTGGGGGAAAATGTATATGGAGGTTGATGAACATTTATTGTGAGTAATGAATGTGAGTTGTGATGCATAAGAGTCATTGGTGATGGTATTTTGTTGGTAGAAGTCATTAATAGCGAAACCCATGAAAGGGGTTGGTTGTTGAGTACATAATAATAAATGGTAGCACCTAACCCATGGTGGTTATGGTGGATAAAATGAAATATAAGAGTTTTGAGAGTTATAATAATAAAAACAGCAAGTATTTATTGATATATAAGTATTTGAATCTTAATGAGTAAGTAGAAAATTGATTGTATAATGTATTGTGATGTAGGAAGTGACCCCATTGACGAAGCAGGACCATCGAACCGCGTTGATCACTACTTCACTTGAGGTAGGAGGGGTAACTTTTCTAAATGCATGATTTCATCCATTGGTGATGTGAAAATATGTATATGTGATTATGTTAATGGTTGTTTGAATGGATGATATGATAGGTGTGATTTGAATGCATTTAGAATGATGATTGTTATGTGGCATTGTGTTTGGGATAAAATTAATAATGTGGTAATATTATATTAATGAAGTATGATGATGGTTTGAAACCATATGTGGATTGAGATTGTGATGTGAATATCCCAAATATGTGTGTATGAGTTATGGAATGTGTATGCCACTAACTATTGATGAGAATATTGAAATCCACCAAGTGGTGGTGATGAATAATTGAAAGTGGAGTGGCATCTAGGATGCATAGTGTGAGGATGCACTTGATTTGCATTTGCATTGCATCCATGGCATATCATAGCTGTCTATGTGGAATATTAAGGGGTTCCACTAGGCGGGCCCAGTGGGAGGGCGGCTCAGTGCACGAGCGTATTGTGATTTTCCCCTGTGACTCGGTGTATGAGTCACGAAGCTGTCCATAGTTTGGTGACGAGGCACCCTATGTGGCGGGCCCAGTGGGCGGGCGGCTCTATGGTGAGCGAGTTTACCTCGGTGTCCGACGGGACACGGCTCTCTCGATGTGTGTTCGGGAGGGGCCCGTAGCACTCGTGGTAGTTGAGGCCACGATGTTAATCCGTAAGTCACAGGGTGACTAGTGCTACAGAGGGGCGATAGCGGTTTGGTACCAGTAAAATTATGATGATATAAGCATGCATAAATTGAGATATATGTGTACACAATTTTTTCTACTGCAGTAGGGGCATAGTAGCACACCTATGCTTGTCCCACAATTAAATTAATGTTGTATTTTTCCCACAGTCGGATCCGCATTGTTTGATAAGAAATTCTTGTGCATATGCATTAGCCTTAAGAGCATTTGCATATAGCTGGAGATATGCCTAGTGGAAAGCCCATGGTGGCAACGGATGAATGAAAATTGAAAAGGGAAAGAGTTGAATACTAACCCGATGTGTGTGTTTGGCAATCCAAATGATTGAAATTGTGAATGTATACTTGAGATCATGAGATGTATTGTGTATGATGTATGATGTGTTGTAATGATTGATATGTGAGTAAGTATACATGTATTTCATCATAATGTATGACTTTAATTCATTTGGATTATGTTACTCACCTCCCCGTTGCCATTTTTAAAGTTGATGTAGGTATGACTTAAATCCTACAGCTTTTGGAGGCCGAGTTTGAAGGAGGTAAATATGGATAGGAACGTATAAGCCTTGGCCGGCATGAAAATTTGTTTTGGTAGAGTGTATGAGGTTTATATACTTAATTTTTGTAATGCTGATAATTTTGGAGGTCATGGGAGAAAATTGGACATGTTTGTGTAAGGCCAATTTTCCTACATGACCCAAATGATGTAAAGAATGGATCATGATACTTAACTTTGATGAATGAATGGACGTAGTGTTTTATGTTAGTTCATGGATTTTGTGTGAAGATGTTGAATTTGGGTGATATGCATGAATTAATATTGGCATGATGATGTTATTGGTGTTTAATTACATGAAAGAATCATCTGGTTTTGGATTGTAGCATTATATGAAGTGATACATGCATAATGAAATAAGATAGGGTCTTAGGTGAGGCCAAATTAGAAGGAATTGATGTTGCATGTGTTATGTTCAAGAGAAATTTCATTTCTGCATTGTCCCTGCATAACTCGCTCAAGCGAGTGATGATCTCGCTCGAGCGAGATTGCTGTGAAACAGGGGATTCGTTTCTGCCCCAAATTCGCCAAGCGAAGTTGCATTTCGCCCAAGCGAGATTGCCACAGAATCAGTGTTTTGATTCTGGACAATTTTCGCCCAAGCGTCGAAGCAAGCGCTCAAGCGAAGGAGAAGGATTTTGATTCTGGACGATTTTCGCCCAGGCGAGTGGTGCCTCGCCCAAGCGAAAATCGGCCAGAGAGCTTTCAACGTTTCTGGACCATTCTCGCTCAAGCGAGCCTTGGGCCGCTCAAGCGAGATCGACCCCTGATACTCCTCTCCTTCTTCGCTCAAGCGTCTCGCTTCCTTCGCTCAAGCATTCCTTCATGTCTCGCTCAAGCGAGACAGGGCTCGCTCAAGCGAGCTGAGCCCTGATGCTCATTCCTTCATTTCGCTCAGCATCGCCCAGCGCCCGCTCAAGCGTGTGTACGCTGGCTCGCTCAAGCGACTTGAGTCACGCTTGAGCGAGTGACACCTGCTAATATTTATTTTAACTGAACCTTTAAATCCTATGCATGATTGTTACTTTAAATATTATTCTGAAGCATTGAGGAGTAATATTTAGGCCTTCTAGATTATATAAATTATATCCCATATTTTTATGAAAGGACTCCTCTTGAAAATCAATTAGCCACTAATTAAACCAAATTAAATAATCCTTCCGCTGATTCTGATTGAAAAGTTTATATTTAGTTTCACCCTTTCATATCTTCATATATGGGAGTGGTTCATTTTAGATACAGGGGTTTGGTGAAAAATACTTCACCACTTTAATTATTGGATTTATTAATATTCTCAAAGACGCGAAAAAATTTTTTCCCTATTTTATTTGGGGGTTTGGGCGTCTCACAAACATGTTTTCTTCTTCCTCTGTATCTGAACCGAAATTACCAAACATAAATGGACATTTTACAGGTTTCCATTCTGGTGCGGGTTCCTTGGCCTTCTTCAAGCTAATTTTGAGAGGATTGAACTTCTTCTCAAGTTTGGTTAACCTCCATAGATGAGAGATTATGGAATGTACAAGAAGAAAGGAAGGGGGCTTGTATATGGTTCTTTGGAGGTGCCTAACAAGGAATGGATCGTTTCTCTCCTTAAAGGAGAGCTTTGATACCATAACAAAACTTTGAGGATGAAAGAAAGAGGGGAGAGAGCCAAACACTAAATTGTGTTCATTCATTTTGAAAAGATAGTTACAATGGTAAACAAATGAGTATTTATAGACCTAAGGAGAAAAAAGGACTATAACTACTCAATAACAGAAAATGAACAAACTATTAACCAACTAATAATAGTTCTAACACACTTTTACTTATATTTCCCTTGAATATCAATCAATCATGTTTTTAAAAATATATCTATAAATTAGACTTATATGTTTTTATACATTTATGTACATTTCAAACTTCACCTTAGTATTTAAAATTAATCTAAATAATTTAAAAGATAACTATAAACACAGTTCTAATAACACTTAATTGGCAAAACTGAAGTTTACACAAAGCTAAAATCAATCACATAGATTTTTCAACGCAGGCAGTACACAAGAAGCACGTAGAACCCTCCGAACTGCATAACAAATGACATGTATAGTTGAACAGTAAAATGAATACTCGTGCTCAATTGAATGTTTCAAGTAGAATAGAATTCTCAAAGAATTGGTCCCGTAAACAAGCCTCTTTAGAACTTGTATTAAGGTGCCGCCGGAGAAGAAGCTGCTCAAAGAATTGGTAATTAACGATTTCGATACATCGTTGTGGATGCCTATTCTGGTACTATGAATATTTTCATGAAAACTGTTAATGTGTACACTACAGCTTGTGGCCTTACGATAATGGTAGAGGGTCAGGAATGTCAGAGATAGAAGGAATTATGGAGGCATTAAGAGATCCTAATATCCATATCATAGGACTGTGTGGAAACCATTATCATCACATGGACAATCATTTAGACACTCGTAAAGAGAGTTACTCAGGATGACTTGTTTGGTGTGATTGAAGAAGAAGAAGAAGAAGAAGCAGCCAAACTTGATCACAATTCAACAAGAAGATGCAGTGTAAATTCATACTCATAATTTTAAAACTTAACTGAATTTGAATTTATTTAATTTCAACAAATAAAAAATCTATCAAAGAACAAGCACTTCTTAAATTTGTGTTTATTTTTACATCCGACTCGTCATAACTTTATCTACAATATAATGAGTTAATTTGATATGAGTTGTGTATAGGGAAGGAATACCACTTTTAAAGCTGATAATGGTCAATGCGAATGGAATCTTATGTTTTGAAAAATAATATAGAAAATTAAATTAACATATTGATCTATTCACAAAGCCAGTATGCAGATGTTAAGCAACGACCTAAACTAAACGGGGTTCCAGTATCTATTTCTAATATAAGAAATTATCACATTACTTGAATCTTATAAATCTACAAGGGAAAAAAATCAGCTGAAGAAACTTCAACATTTTTTCTCTAATTGAACCACGAATTCGAATAATAAAAAGAATTAGAAAAGAAATCATACCATAACTAGAACTATATTAAATACCTTAGATGAAAATCAATATGGTCTGGAAATTGAAGTTGATAGTATTTGCACCTTATCCTTGTAAAATACTACAAAGCTATATAAACCAATGACCATATGGCAAACCAAGTTGATAAGCCCAAAATTTTAATTCAATACTATATTTTTGGTTTAATTTAATATATTTGAGTCGAAATTAACAGAATAAATATAAGCGACAAAATTCTCTTTATTGAGTTTAATACAATTGCATGCTTAAAACCTGAGCTTGAAACAATTGGTTTAGTTATAACTAACAGGTTAACAATCCATTCAATTGATCTATCCAGTCGATGATAATACAATTCAAGTTGAGTTCTTTATAAAATGTCTTTCCAAAATCTTCAAACATTCACGTTGAAGCCAACATGTTGTAAATTTTTGTAAACACAGAGTACTACACCCAAGCCACTCATACAAGTAACAAAAATAAATAAGACAACCAAGTAAGAAAGGGGAACCTGTTTGGTGCTTTGATTTCCACTTTTTCAGAACAGTCGGGTTAAGGGCTCGAATTCTGCACAATGCAATATACTTGTCACTAATGATTGATTATTAAAAAATGGCAATTATAGTGAAAATTATGAACATGATATGTATTTGATTGATATCTCATGCTAAATGTAAGGTTGGTGAAGGGATTGTTACCCGACCCAATTGAAGTGCTAGAGGCAACAATAGTGGAAATGGAACCAATTCAATCTTGAAAGGAGGGTTGATATAGTAAGAAATATGATGAACAGGGTAAAGTGTGCAATGTCATTATGCATTTTCAAATTGCAACGGTGAGTCCTCAGCTTGTAAAATTCATTTGCATTCAATGCAACTCATGGGTATGTGTTTTACTCTTTAACCATAGTAAAAAGCTAATAATGGAACTTATCTTGCCTTTTTTAAATTATTGAATGATTAGTATATGATAACTTATTTGTCTCTAATAGTTAGTGTTATCCATGATAATTGATTCAAGTTGTAAATGGCTTGATATCATTTATGTAAGGTCTCGATTCGATATATCACATATGTAAAACTTCTCCTTAAGAGTTCCAGGATATATATAATGGATAGAATTATCTTTAAAGAAGATAATTGTGAGGAAAAAATAAAAATAAAAATGATTGAGTTTTAAGAGGTGGATGAGTCTTTTGTTTTTACTCTTTTTTTGTAATATAATAATGTAATATCCCATCAGGGTGAGATATTTTTCAGCTTCCATTTCATGTTAAATTGGTTCACTTTCGGTGTCATTAATTTGTGAAAGCATGTATTGTCATTAATATCCCTGTTCAAAGCTTTGGGGAATTAAGACTGTAACACGCTCGGTTAACTAGGACAATCTCTTTCACTAGATTATCATGGTCAACTGAGAGGCTAAGAGTTTTAGGAAAATTTGGAAGTTCTTTTTTGTACAAGGAAGCTTGGTGGAACAGATACACGTTATATACAACGTACTCCTATATGATAAATGGTCGTAATAGAAACTGTACATACTGAAAGTAAAGGGGCACACAGGCTCCCATAAATAAATTAAATTAAAACCTATTCTATACGTCTTTGGCCCAAGAAGAGTCCAGCAGATCCTCGATGCGACCTCTATGTCCACCTTTGCGATGTCTAAAAAATTTAGCGTAAGGTGAGTCTTCACCTCCACAACAATTGGGAAGGTGTCTCATCAACACCTGTCCACATACAACACAAACAATCCAGGACCTAATCCCCCCCACTCTCCTTGGGGTCCCTATGATACATTCTATGTTATCTCACCACTCTTGATCTCAGCTGACCATTCTCATTTTTCCCATTCACCTTCCATAATTACTAAGATCTATACAATCATATTCAAACCACAAGCAACCACAACCTCAATACAATCATGCAATGCATGAGTTCATTTTGTTATTTCCAATCCTTTATTATTCATCATCTGGGCCCATCTCCTCTTACACAATCTCATATACCAATAATCATGTTCATAGTCAGCCACCCTTATCTCCCTACCCAACTAGAGCTACCGGAGCTCTCCTCGTTCTAGTTTCACAGATGGGTAGGACTCGCAGTCCAATCATCATAATGGCCAAACACACAACTCAACAGAACGGGTACTCCATGGTCATAAAAATCCCGCCTCTTATCGAAGTATACCAAAGTTTGCCACGGGCTGTCCGGCGAAGGGCGCGAATCCGATGCCACTTGAAATTCCCACCTCTGGTATTACTCCCTAGACTACCCTCAGGTATCAAGGCGTTGGCAGATTCTTCAGTGTACCTATCGCTGTATGCTCTAGGGGATTATTCCAACATCCCTCCCTAACTTCCATATATGATGCATACCATACAAAATTTTCCTTTCACTAGTCGTCGGTAGGGTCCTTTTGATAGCTCCATTTCATTTTTAACGTCAGACATCTTCCTTTCTTGAAATTTTAATTAATTTTTTCCTTGTTTTCTTAAAATTCCTCAATTCCTAATGGTATCATCCAACGCTTAGAAATGAAACAAGATCTCATATTTTCTAGAAGTCATGGGTACATTAGCGTTACCACGCCCATCATCACATCAAATCCGATATAACCTTATCACATCATTTTCATAATTTATTCATCTCAGGATCCCTACCGAGACATTTCTTCATTCATTCTTTTCTTATTTATTTCAACATATTCATTTAATGCATCATCATAATCCATACACATGTCATCATACCACACTCATCCTACATATCACACATACTTATCACGTATAATTAACACATATTTATGCACACAATTGCATAACGGTCGCCAAACATAATGTTTATCATACAACAATCATTATACATGTCATGAGAGGATCATACAGACATACTCATGGATATCTCCTTATAAATGTTTTAATCTTGGTTTCTTGCTCGTATCTTTTTAGATTATTTATCTCAATTTATTTAATTATGTATGATTACTCCCTTTTTACCCTTATATTTTCTAATGTCCATTTACAAATTCTTTAATCATTATCTAGCGTCTTTTATTGTCAACTTTCTTATTAATCCAAATTAAATTCTATTAGTCGGGTACTTATTTCCTTGGTTACTACACGGGTCGTTAATCCTTATATATAATTGGTGGAATTAATGATATTCTTTCCAAGTCTCTAGTCACAAACTTTTGTACTTTTTCTTTTCTTCAACCATTCTAATGATATGCATGGATTTATTTAGTTCGTTATTAAAGTGTCACTTAATTTAATTCTTTTTGTAACTTTCAATTACTTGTTTAATCAATATGGTCTGGAAATTGAAGTTGATAGTATTTGCACCTTATCCTTGTAAAATACTACAAAGCTATATAAACCAATGACCATATGGCAAACCAAGTTGATAAGCCCAAAATTTTAATTCAATACTTTAATTTTGGTTTAATTTAATACATTTGAGTTCAAAATTAACAGAATAAATATAAGCGACAAAATTCTCTTTATTGAGTTTAATACAATTGCATGCTTAAAACCTGAGCTTGAAACTATTGGTTTAGTTATAAGTAATAGGTTAACAATCCATTCAATTGATCTATCCAGCCGATGATAATTCAATTCAAGTTGAGTTCTTTGTAAAATGTCTTTCCAAAATCTTCAAACATTCACGTTGAAGCCAACATGTTGTAAATTTTTGTAAACACAGAGTACTACACCCAAGCCACTCATACAAGTAACAAAAATAAATAAGACAACCAAGTAGGAAAGGGGAACCAATTTTGTGCTTTGATTTCCACCTTTTCATAACAGTCGGGTTAAGGGCTTGAATTCTGCACAATGCAATATACTTGTCACTAATGATTGATTATTAAAAAATGGAAATTATAGTGAAAATTATGAACATGATATGTATTTGATTGATATTTCATGCTAATGTAAGGTTGGTGAAGGGATTGTTACCCGACCCAATTGAAGTGCTAGAGGCAACAATGGTGGAAATGGAACCAATTCAATCTTGAAAGGAGGGTTGATATAGTAAGAAATATGATGAACAGGGTAAAGTGTGCAATGTTATTATGCATTTTCAAATTGCAACGGTGAGTGCTCAGCTTGTAAAATTCATTTGCATTCAATGCAACTCATGGGTATGTGTTTTACTCTTTAACCCTAGTAAAAAGCTAATAATGGAACTTATCTTCCCTTTTTTAAATTATTGAATGATTAGTATATGATAACTTATTTGTCTCTAATAATTAGTGTTATCCATGATAATTGATCCAAGTTGTAAATGGCTTGATATCATTTATGTAAGGTCTCGATTCGATATATCACATATGTAAAACTTCTCCTTAAGAGTTCCAGGATATATATAATGGATAGAATTATCTTTAAAGGAGATAATTATGAGGAAAAAATAAAAATAAAAATGATTGAGTTTTAAGAGGTGGATGAGTCTTTTGTTTTTACTTTTTTTGGTAATATAATAATGTAATATCCCATCAGGGTGAGATATTTTTCAGCATCCATTTCATGTTAAATTGGTTCACTTTTCGTGTCATTAATTTGTGAAAGCATTCATTGTCATTAATATCCCTGTTCCATGTTTTGGGGAATTAAGACTGTAACACCCTCGGTTAACTAGGACAATCCTTTCCACTAGATTATCATGGTCAACTGAGAGGCTAAGAGTTTTAGAAAATTTTGGAAGTTCTTTTTTGTACAAGGAAGCTTGGTGGAACAGATACACGTTATATACAACGTACTCCTATATGATAAATGGTCGTAATAGAAACTGTACATACTGAAAGTAAAGGGGCACACAGGCTCCCATAAATAAATTAAATTAAAACTTATTCTATACGTCTTTGGCCCAAGAAGAGTCCAGCAGATCCTCGATGCGACCTCTATGTCCACCTTTGCGATGTCTAAAAAATTTAGCGTAAGGGTGAGTCTTCACCTCCACAACAATTGGGAAGGTGTCTCATCAACACTTGTCCACATACAACACAAACAATCCAGGACCTAATCCTTCCCACTCTCCTTGGGGTCCCTATGATACATTCTAAGTTATCTCACCACTCTTGATCTCAGCTGACCATTCTTATTTTTCCCATTCACCTTCCATAATTACTAAGATATATACAATCATATTCAAACCACAAGCAACCACAACCTCAATACAATGATGCAATGCATGAGTTCATTTTGTTATTTCCAATCCTTTATTATTCATCATCTGGGCCCATCTCCTCTTCAACAATCTCATATACCAATAATCATGTGCACAGCTAGCCACCCTTATCTCCCTACCCAACTAGAGTGACCGGATCTCTCCTCGTTCTAGTTTCATAGATGGGTAGGACTCGCAGTCCAATCATCATAATGGCTAAACACACAACTCAACAGACCGGGTATTCCATGGTCATAAAAATCCCGCCTCTTATCTAAGTATACCAAAGTTTGCCACGGGCTGTCTGGCGAAAGGCGTGAATCGATGCCACTTGAAATTTTGACCTCCGGTATTACTCCCTAGACTACCCTCAGGTATCAAAGCGCTGGCAGATTCTTCAGTGTACCCATTGTTGTATGCTCTAGGGGATTATTCTAACATCCCTCCCTAACTTCCATATATGATGCATACCATACAAAATTTTCCTTTCACTAGTCGTCGGTAGGGTCCTTTTGATGGCTCCATTTCATTTTTAACGTCAGACATCTTCCTTTCTTGAAATTTTAATTAATTTTTTCCTTGTTTTCTTAAAATTCCTCAATTCCTAATGGTATCATCCAACGCTTAGAAATGAAACAAGATCTCATATTTTCTAGAAGTCATGGGTACATTAGCGTTACCACGCCCATCATCACATCAAATCCGATATAACCTTATCACATCATTTTCATAATTTATTCATCTCAGGATCCCTACCGAGACATTTCTTCATTCATTCTTTTCTTATTTATTTCAACATATTCATTTAATGCATCATCATAATCCATACACATGTCATCATACCACACTCATCCTACATATCACACATACTTATCACGTATAATTAACACATATTTATGCACACAATTGCATAACGGTTGCCAAACATAATGTTTATCATACAACAATCATTATACATGTCATGAGAGGATCATACAGACATACTCATGGATATCTCCTTATAAATGTTTTAATCTTGGTTTCTTGCTCGTATCTTTTTGGATTATTTATCTCGATTTATTTAATTATGTATGATTACTCCCTTTTTACCCTTATATTTTCTAATGTCCATTTACAAATTCTTTAATCATTATCCAGCATCTTCTATTGTCAACTTTCTTATTAATCCAAATTAAATTCTATTAGTCGGGTACTTATTTCCTTGGTTACTAAATGGGTCGTTAATCCTTATATATAATTGGTGGAATTAATGATATTTTTTCCAAGTCTCTAGTCATAAACTTTTGTACTTTTTCTTTTCTTCAACCATTCTAATGATATGCATGGATTTATTTAGTTCGTTATTAAAGTGTCACTTAATTTAATTCTTTATGTAACTTTCAATTACTTGTTTAATAATTATTCTTTATCTAATTAGGTATGATTATCTCTTTACTCAATTTAATTTCCTAAAATCCAATTATGAACTCTTTATTCATCGCCAAGTGGTCTCACTGTCAATTTTCCCTTTACTAACCCAATTAAATTCTATTAGCTGAATGACCTGTTTCCTTGGTCACTAAAAGGGTCACTATTTCTTTATCTGTAATTATCAATTTAGTGATGTTCTTTCTAGGTTCACGACTACTTTTCTTTTATACCTTTTTGTTTATTCTCCTTATTAACTAATTTGCTTCCTTAGTTACATTCTTTTAATCAACTAGATTTTTGCTTCTTATGGTGTTGATTTATTGCTTAAGAACTTATATATCGCTCTAACCTCTGTTATGAACTTGGTCATTTTATTCCTTAGTTACTAAAAGTTGTCATCTAATTTATTCTACTTCTTTAACATCTGGATTTCATTTCCTTTCTACATTATTTACCTTTTCAAGAGATCAATACCCTAGAACTTGTTTACTTATTTCATGTATGTCCTAAAATTACGCCTCTTTAGTCAATTATTACTTAGTTACTTAAAAGTCACCATTTAATTAACAAGTCTTGTCCTTTTTTTATCATAAGTCTAAGAGCTAATATTCCTAGATAAAACTCTTTTAACTCCTTTCTCTTACTTTCTAATGGTTACTTAAGTTTCTAGTTCTTAACATTATTTTCTTTTATTAGGTTTCCAAACTTTTACATCTATTTTATTTAGGTACATAATTCTTTCCTTAATTCATTAAAATCTTCTTCTATAATTTACTCCAAGTTAGACTCTAGCCATTCATTTCTTTTTATTCTTAGCTTACTTAATCTATGAAAATATTTAACTTAGGAATTTCATTTCCTACTTAAATTTCCCTTGCCAGATTTATTCTATTTAATCAAGTTCTTAAAGTCACTTTTTATTCTACCTTAAATGGTTACAAAAGTGGTCACTAAAATTGCCACAAATTTTCTTCTAAGTCTTAATATTTGTTACACTAAAACTTCACTTATCTTTATTTCTTTACTTAATGTCTAAAATTTTATTTGGACCAGAGTCATGAAAATTTTGATAAGTTTCTTTAAGCGAGACCTTCTGTTTAAGAAATATTAGTTCATTTATTCACTTAACATTTATGAAACTTGGTAATATTCAAGAAAAACAAGGTTACCTTTCAAAACTTAATGGTATAAAATACATTAACCGTCCGTTCAATAAATCTTTCTTAAAAGCGTGATGTCGTTAAATTACTCTCCATGATACATGATGATAAATTAATTCTTAATGGCGGGTCTTACCGAGAATAAATTACAAATTTACATATCAATATCAAAATTTTAAAAAATTAATAATACAACCAAATCTAATAAAACTGAGTCTGCGTCATTTTCTACCGTTTAACCAAATTGCGTAAGAGTTTTATTTTACGATCTTTTCTTTTTAGCGAGTCCATACATTTTCTTTTTTTCCTTAAAGGTTACCAGAACGTTTAACATATGAAAATTTTAACGCCAAAATGCAACGACAAAGAAAATTACATATCTCTCGGTCCAACTGTTGGATCACGACGAAACTTAAGCTAACGGCTTCTAATTACGCAAGGAATAATATGGTGAAATCAAAATCAATTTACAACGAGGCAAAAACCCCCTTACCTTGCTGGACAGCCGCTTCCCAAAGGAAGAAAATGGTGGCCTCGCCGGAAATTCACCAGATGCTCCGAAACGTCCGCCGATCGTCCCCAGTACCTTAGGAAATCAACATGTACAGATTTTTCACACAACACCAAGCATAGGCAACAAGGGAAATCAAGAAAACAGCCATGCAAAATTTTAGAATTGAAAGATTCTAGAGAATCAGTTACCAAAATTTACCGATTGCTCGAAATCTTCTGTCGGTCGTCTCCAATCGTCGTCTAAGTTCCCGATCTTGAGGAAAAATACACATGCAACCTAGAGGGGACAATGAAGTCATGGTTTTGGCTTCCAAAATAGTGAGTAAAATGAGACAAAATCAAGAAACAAGAACTATTTTGGCATAAGAAAAAAAATGACAAGTTCAAGAGTATAAAACGTAATTTTTCTCACCTTGGTGACCTTGGATGGTCACGACTCCTAAGAATGGTGGAGCTTGATGGATGAAGCTTGGATAATGGAGTATGGAAGGTGATAAGGAGCAAGGTTGGTAGCTGTTTTTTGGTGAAGGTGGCCACAGGTTGAGAGGAGAAAAGGAAGGAGAAGCAGAATTTTTTTTCATGGTGGGTGGTGGTTGGGGGTGGCTGTTTGGGTGGACGGTGGTGGTTGGTGGCTTGGCTAGGGAGGAGAGGAGATGAAGAGGAGAGAATGATGGTGGTTGAAGGCTGAGTTTCAATCGTGAGATGTAGAGAGAGAAGAGAGAGTTGGATGGAGTTAGAAGGGCATGATGAAGAAAAGTGATGGAGAGTGATTGCTTTGCTTGCACTTACTCAGCTTGTGGAGCAAGGAGTGAGTGAGTGGCTGAGGTTAAGGCATCAACAACAAGTGCCTTTGAAGCCAAGAGATTGTTGAGCAAGGGTTCAAGGTGAAGGAGACAAGTGGCCATGCATGTGCAATGTGATTGGTCCACTCCTATGCAAAGGTTGAGGTGTCCACTCCAGGGGCGTCAACTTGTGCAGGCTTTTGGGGCCTTTTGGGCTGAATTTGAATGTAGGCCAAACATAAAAATTATAGAACTTTTTGTTATCTTTAATTTGATATATAGAACAAAAACATCCATTAAGAACTAAGAGATTTATGGTCCAAATACAAAAGGGGTACAAGGCTGTGACGGGATTTTTGTTCCCTGCATAGATTAATTTTATGGGCCAAATTGGTAAATATTTGGGCTTCGTGTTCCGCATCAAAGTTGTAGAGGGTTGAGTTAAGAAAAATTTAGTGAATAAATCATTCAATTTAATGGTCATGTGAGAGAGATAGGTGAAAAATAATACAGCTAGTGCAAGCTATTGTTGGAAAAATGTGAATTAATGTAGCATTTTAATTTTTGGGATTCATGGAACAAGATTTGGATTTCAATCCCTTCATTAAGTTTGTATAACTTTCTTTTCTCTTTAATTTGATATATCATTTATGATTATCCAAGTTTGGTAGCCCAAGATATACACGATTTACGACAGGGTGCTCTAGAAGCTCCCCGGATTAGCTACGGCTTTAGAAATAAATTCACCATTAATTCTCCTTTGAGAATTTGATTTTGTACTCTTCATGAAAATTATATAACTCTTTGATACGGATCCTTATCAAAAAGAACGGAGCGATTCAAGCACTAGACAAAGTAGATACACGAATTTCGTCGAAGGCTTCCAGCAATGAAATGAAACAGCCAAGTGGTCACAAAGATTTATTAAACTGTACTGTTCTATAGGAGTTTAGCCTTTTATGTCTTCACGGAAAACGTAGAAATTTTGTTACGGAGATTCACCAAATTTGCGCAAATCGAAGGTCGTATAAGGAAGTTATGAATTTTTCTTTGAACCATGCGCAGAGAAAAACGTCCAAACATTATAATTTTTAGACGAATATACTTAATCTTTGATTTTGGGGTTGACAGAGTAAGAATCGGAGTTTGAGGCTAGAAACAGAGGTTGAAGATCTTTTCAAAACAAAGATATTGAGACTAAAATCATTCAATTCTAAGATCATATACAAAATTTTGGTCCAAGACACCAAAGGTATTCGGGTCGAGTTTGAAAACGATTTATAAAGAAACTGATTTATGGAAAAATGAGGGTGATAGAGTCTGACCCGTGCTTCGGTCTCTTCAGGAAAAGTTCTTAAGACATCAAAACGAGTCTCCAGAGACTGACCGTGCCACCATCGGATATTCCGAGGTATGTGAACGGTCAAACGTAGGAGACGCTAAGGGTTCTGATTAGGCTGATTAGGCTAAACCAGACACCCTCGATTCTTCACGAAACGATCCTAATAGGACTAGTTTCCTAACTGGATTACTAGTCTTGGGTTGAACACTTAAAGTCTGGCGCAGGCTGGGTCTCACAGTTCGAATCCGAGGAACCGTGCGATATTTTATTATTAAATATAATTATCAAATAAATAAATAATTTAAAATATATACTTTCAAAATAAATTATTATAATTATTTATCTATTAAATATTGTCAACAAAAAATAATTATCAAATAATTATAAATTAATTTGTACCCAAAATAATCGTTGTTAACGTATTACTTTTAATTAAACAATCCAATGTTATTTATTATTCTCTTATTTCTGCTTTTCTCACTTATTACATTCTCTCGGCATTCTTATCTTTCAGATTAAACAACATTTCTCTCTATTTTTCTCATTATAAACTGCTCAGGAAACAGGCCGAAGCCTCGAGCTTTTTACCGATAACTCAACAGAGTATACTCAAGAGTCCTGAGGGTCTGATTTCCTATTCTCAAAACTCAAGACTGTTACAAAGACACTTAATAATTCCTAATTTTAGTAATAATGTATTGTCTTAGATTTTCAACTTCAATATGGACACTATAACTCAACATCACTTTCAAGTTATTTTTAATTCATATCAAATAGCATCCAAAATTTGTCAAACATTGCCGAGACTAACTTTCATATGGTTTCAATAGTAGAACATTAGAGTGTGCAATAGAAAATAGCTTCACTTTTAAAAAAATCATATAAAACTGAAAACAAGTCCAAATTACATGAGGTTTTTACCTAACTTCTCTATACACATAGCATTTTGACATATCAAAAGTTCATCATCAACCCAAATCATTAATGTATCCAGAATTCAATTAAAAATGACACATAGCTATAGGAAATTTATAATCTATTAGAAGAAAAAAACATTTGATGCTCACTCTCAATTCAACTAAATACCTCTCCTTTAGCATACCTTTTATGATTAAAAATTAGATAATTTTATTTGAGCAAGATGAACCAGGTAATATAGAAAACCAACTACACTAGACTTGAGGTGTAAGAGGGAATGTTATTCAATAAGGCTAGCCATTATGACATAGAAGGTTCACGAGGAAGTTTATCAGCTTTAAAGACCAAGACAAGAGGCATATACAAAAAAAATTGGAAAACAGAGGCGTATTCACCATCAGTTCATTGAAGAAGATAAAAAAAGCCAAATGTAGAAAATTTACCTTGCTTCCACAGAGGGTTATGTCGCCAGGCAGAGGCAATGCCATGAGGGAGGAGATGGAAGGGAAAAGTGGTGCGGTGAGGGAAAAGCAATATCGCGGGATAGATACACTGTCGCGAAGGAGAAGAAATGTTGCAAGGGAGATTCAAGGTGGACGACGTACGTGATGAGCAGGGTCTGCCTCAAACGCTAGAGGAAAGGGTTACTTGAACAAAGATAATGGAGAACAAAAAAGGGAGAAGGGAGAGGGAAAGCTAGGGCAAATGATTAGAAGGAACCTTTGTTCGAGTAACATTTAGAATTAGCGACGGGATGACATTGTCGCTACGGAAGTCACAACAAACCCACGTGGTATAAATCTACCGGTCACTTATCCAGCTAGACCAACTTCCACCACGGAAAACCAGACGTTGTCACAACAGGGGCCACATTACCGACAAAATACTCTGTCGCTACATAGCCCACCAATAGCGACGGTAACGACCCCTCACTAACTTGACTACGAATAAAAAATTAAGGGACAACAAAAATTTAAAGGAGGTAATATAACGACGCTAATTCTAACTGGTTTGACAAAAATTTATTCTGGGATAGAGACTAACTAGATTTGTCACTAAGTTTGGCGCCAATAAAAAAACGGAGGGAAACTAGAAAATGGAGGGAAGCAGATATAGCAATGGTATCAGCGACGGTGTGTTTATTTTAGCGACGGATTCCTGCCAAATTTAGCGACGGCCTTTTGTGGTGGCTAATGTGATGGAATCTTACAGTTGCTGATTCCTGGTGGCTGTCGATAGATTTTTAGTAGTGAATAGCGATAGGATTAATGACGGTGCAGAAGTTAGCAACGACCGCAACTCCGTCGCTACGCTACGTGCCTAAATAAAAATTTGGAGCCAAAGCACAAAATTGGAGGGAGATGACTATAGCAATGGTATTAGTGACAGTCTAGTAGTTAGCGATGAACGTAGCAACAAAAATTTACTACATGTAGCGACGGAGTTACGTTGGTCGCTAATTTGGTCACTAATCTTCTTTTTTGGTCCCTTTTTGGCATTATGGTCACTAACTCGGTTGCTAATTAGTGACGGAGTTAGTCGGTCGCTAATTAGTGACGAAGTTAGTCGGTCGTTAAGTAGTGATGAAGTTAGCCGGTCTCTAAGAAGAGGTAGCTATTAGGCCTTTTTTTAGTAGTGTATTAACTGAAGAATTGAATGATTGAATTCATGAAGCATGAATTTATTTATTCAAGGCATAAGTTTCAAATTCTTTCAAGTTTTGCAAAAGATAGTCAAGTTAATCATATGCAATAGACTTTAAGGGAGTTAAAGCAATAAATCATCAATAAGTCTAAAGACATAGAAACTGAACAATTTTTATTTAAGAACACAAGATGTGTTACAGACTCCAAAAACAAATGCAACTACACTATTTGAAACTTAGACTATTCTCCAAAATATTCTCCCCCTTTTGTAATCAACAAATGAGGGTCATCACTGAGACTTAGGAGTCTGGATAGAAGGGATATCATGACTAGTTAGAATGGTTAGAGTTGGATCCTATTTCACCAATCATCCATAAGATGTTGAGAAAAAGTCTGGTAAAAAATATAAGTTTTAAGTACTGTTGGACCAGACCCTAGATTTTATAAATTCTTGAATTTTTTTATATTGTTCATCAAGTATTTTCACTAAAGTTATAAAGTCTAAATTATTCATAACATTTTTTTAGTGCATAAGTAATTTCAGGATACGAAGATTAGGTTGTAAAAACAAAGGGGGCGTGTGTGTTCTAAAAAGTCTGGTGGAACAACAAAAGTCTGATAGAAGCATCTTGATTAAAGAACTCCCCTTCAACATTCGAAAATTCTGTTTTGGTGATGTTTCGGGAGAAATGATCATATCATATTTGCGTGCTTATCATCAAAGAACAAAATCAACATAAGCAACGGCTGTCAATGTACCTACCCCTGCGAACTTTGATCACAAGTCAGAAATCTCATCAGGACATCTCAGAAAGAAACCTCTCACTCAATCAAGAGTTAGTTCACTAATGGTTTGTGCATGGAAATGCATGAGAAACCATTCTCATGAAAATACTGAAATATGTTTCAGACCTCTCTCAAGCTTGAATTCAACTTCAAGGTCTGGTCTCAAGAAGCTTAAAGAAAAATACCTTCAAAGGATTTCCAACGTCTATATCTACTTTCAAGAAGCAATAACGGATATATCTTTCAAGTCACTATAAATATCAAGGAAGTTTGAACATCAAAGACATACAAGAAAAATCACAGAAGAAAGCTCTTTAAGTTATCATTCAATCTCATTCTAGTTCATTTTCTTGTAAAACACAAATACCCTCATTACTTTCTAGCTCTGCTTCTAGCAGGCTCAGGTCTTGTATAAAAAACACTTAGTGTTCGATCTCAAAATTGTCTATTATTTGTACACTAAGTTCTGAAAACACTTTTTATTCTTGCTATTCATGTAAGTCTGGTGGGTTACGGAAAGAAGTTTGTATTAGGAAACACTTTGGCTTGAAGAGGCTTTCGAAAGAATACTTAGGTTAATCTAGGAGTGGCTTGTTGAAAGAATACTTGGGATAAGCCAGAAGTGGTTAATGCCAAGAATACTTGTAGCACGGGTCTGGTGCTGATATTGTAAAGAAGATTTTTATAATAGTGGAAATCCTTCAAGTTTGAAGGGATTGGACATATCTTATATGCTGGAAGTGAACCAGTATAAACTGTGTGTTTATTTTCTCTAATTCATCATCGTTTGATTACTTGTAAACTTTATTTGATTCAAATTTTGGCAAAAAGGTGTCTAAGACTTATTCAACATTTTTTCTAAGTCTGACTCTGAACCATCAATTGGTATCAGAGCTTGTCCTTTGGGTTGATAACTCCCTCAAGTGAAAAGGATCAAGATCCATGGCAGCTTCTCAAAGTAATCAATTGATCACAGAAGGATCCCCTATCAACAGACCCCGAGCTGTCTTAAGGGAAGACTATCCATACTGGAAGGACGGGATGGAAATGTTTATAAAATCCACTTAATATAGTCTTTGGGCGGTCATCATTAATGGTGATTATGGCTCTCCTGTAAATGGTGAAGGATAACCTAAAGCAGAAAGCGAATGGAGTTCTGATGAAATTAAAAAGATAGAGATCAATGCTAAAGCCAGATTTCTTCTCACATGCACTCTTAGTAAGTCTGAATACAAGGTATTCAACTATAAACTAGCTAAAGAAGTTTGGGACGCTCTTTAACGTAACTACGAAGGAACGTCAAATGTCAAGAGATCCAAAAAGATATTGTTAACTAAACAATATGAAAACTTCAAAATGGAGGAACATGAGTCAGTAGATCAAATGTTAGGAAGATTCCAAACCTTATTGAATGGCTTAAAAAATCTTGGAACTACTCCCTCTACAAAAGACATAAACGTCAAGCTTCTTGGATATTTACCTGAAAGATTTGACGCAAAATGCTCTGCTCTGGAAAAGGATAAGGATCTGAGTACCTTCTCTCTAGATGAGTTACTTGGAGTTCTTAGGTTCATGAGCTTAAGTTGAAGTAGAAAAAACCAATAAATCTACTTCCACCAAGAGCATTTCCTTAAAGTCTGATGAAATAAGAAAAGGCAAGGGTCTGAAAGCAAAAGAATCGTCTAATTCTGAACCAGACTCTCATGAATCAGATGATGACACTGATGAAGAATTAGCTCTTATAGCTAAAAGATTTCATAAGTTACTAAGAAAGAAGAAGTTCAGACCGGAAATGTTTCAAAAGAAAGACTACAAAGCTAAAAGTCAATTTAAGTTTAAAACTGACAAATCTATTTTAGAATGTTTTAATTGCAGAAAGCTAGGACACATGAAAGCAAAGTAATCCTCTTCTAAACAAAGATAAAAAGGACAGAAGGGAAAGAAGGAAGTTTCCTAAGAAACAAAAAGGTATGATCACTTAGGATAATGAAGGATCATCCAGCTCAGAAGAATCTGATGAAGAAAGTGAGTCAACCCAAATTTGTCTCATGGAAAGCAAAGAAACAGACTCAGATGACTTATTATTTAATGATTTTTTCTAAACTATTAAAAAGTTTCAAGAAACTAAAACTAAAGCATGTTGATATGATCACTGATTTTGAAAATTAAATTTCATTGTTAATAGAAGAAAAACACAGTATAAATATCTTAAAAGAAAAGGAAATCAATCTTGAAGAGTTAAGTAAAATTAGAAAAGAAAACATCTTTTTGAAAATAGATTTTGAAAAATCTAAGAGTTACTGTAATTCTCAAGATAAAGAAATTGTTAGACTAAAAAATCTTGTGAACTCTCTTACCTCAAATCTAGGCAAATTTGTTACTATCACTAAAACTTAAATGCTTTATTAGGAACATCTAAAGGAAATCAAAAAGGTCTTGGTCTAGGATATGTGAAAAAGAAAAATGTTTCAAAATCAAAAAATTCTAATTATCTTTCAGCTTCTACATTTGTTCCAAAAAAACAAAGGATTATTAAATGTAATTATTGTAAAATCATCGTCACTCTAGAAATGAATGCAAAAAAAGAAAACGAAGGAATGAAAGATACCCTAACAATCTAGGACCCAAAAGAATATGGGTACCAAAATCATTAATCATTCCTTTTATAGATATGTTTGAAATCAAGAACAAAAACTCTACAATGGTATCTGGACAGTGGATGATCACATCACATGACAAGAAAAATGTCTATGTTCCTAGACCTGGAGAAATTTAAAGAAGGATCTATCATATTTGGAGGGAACCAGACTGGAAAAATCATTGGGTCTGGTAAACTGGGTAAATTTCCCCTACTTGTCATTGAAAATGTATTTCTTGTTGAAGGTCTGACACATAACCTATTAAGCATTAGTCAATTTTGTAATAGTGGGTACCAAGTTTCATTCGACAAGAATAAGTGTATGATCACTAATCATGATAGAACCATACTCTTTAATGCAAATAGACACAATAACCTCTATAAGGTAGACTTGAACAAACTAAATGATCAAAATGAAAAATGTCTATTTTCAAATTCTAAAGAAAGATGGATCTAGCATAAAAATCTTGGACACATAAGTCTCAAACTTATTTCAAGACTTCACAGAAAGGATCTAGTCAAAGGTTTACCAAAAATTTCCTTTAACAGTTCCCTACAATGTGAATCATGCCAAAGTGGAAAACAACACAAAACCTCTTTTAAAAACAAAGATGTTGTTTCTATATCCAGACCTTTAGAATTATTACATTTAGATCTATTTGGTCCCTTTCAAGTACAAAGTCTGGCAAGAAAGAAATATGGATTTGTCATTATTGATGACCACACCAGATTAACATGGGTATATGTCCTAGCTGTAACACCCTCGGTTAGATAAGACGATTCCTTCTGTAGGTTCATCCTATTTAACTGAGAGTGTTAACAGTTTTTTTTAGAAAAAGTGAATATTTTTTTTTAAAATAAAATAATGGCATATCAGTGGAAGCAATATTATATAGATCACATAGTCATTCATAAACTGCAAGTAATTGTACTCTTAACAGAATGGGGCATGCAGGCACCCTTAAATATTATACAGTCATCCGTCAATATTCAGCTACTTATATTCTATTTAAGGAGCGTTCTCATTTGGTTCAGCATATTGCTGTTCTTCATATTCAGGTTCTTGATTTCCTAATTCCTCTGAAAATTGTCAACAGTAAGGGTGAGTATAACCTAAGACCCTGATTGGTTAATCCGGTGCGGACATAATCCAGTTAACATATAATATCACATAAATCATATAATTAACATATTCATAAATATAACAATCAAATATGTTGTAATGAAATGCATGAGTTTGGATTTATTATGATTTATCTATGGTTAAGTCTCATGATGCATGTGGGCCCAATAAATCGTTTCATCTTCTTCTCATTCTTTGGAATATCACCATTCCAATCATCTAGAGCGATCAGGGTCCGCCCAAGTTCCATATAGTACAAATGAACTCATTGGTTCTTATCATTGATTTAAATATTTTTGGAACTTGGATCCCTACGATCATAGTTACACTCCGTCATTTAGTCAAAGTACACTAGAATTGCATCGTCTCACCCGGCTATCAGGCGCGACTCTGATGCCATTAGGTTGCCGTTCCAGTTGTACTCCCAAGATTCTTCATGGAGATCGAACGTGAGTGTCCTCCACTGTACCAAGTGTATGCTATAGAGGTTTTCTTCTTCAAAAATATTTTCATGATGCGAAATGCATTTATTTTATCAATTGATTCCTTGGGTATCTTATGTGTTTCCAGTCTCATCATATCATTCCCAAGTTCTTTGAATTCCATCAATTATTTAAACATTGTAAGATATTCGTTTATTATTTTAGAAATATATCAATTATATCTTGGTTAAAATTATATTTTCCATAAAGAGTAAAATAATATATTCTTTATGTAAATACTCATAATTAAGACGTTAACAATGTTAATAACAATAAAACTAATAATAATAATAACAATATTAAGATTGATAATAATTAGAATAATAATAATAATAGAATAAGAATGATAATAATAATTATAACTTCCCAATAATTTAAAAAGTATTAAAGAATAGTTTCTAATTGAAAATCCAAGCGAAAAACACTAAAAACAGAGTTTTCCGAGTGAAACAAGGGTAAATCCGAGTGAAATAAGTATGATTCCGAGTGGAATCATACTGAGAAGGGTTTTCCAAACGATCTGGCTAAAAATCCGAGTGAAATTACACTGGAAAACTGTTTTCCGACTGAAACAAGTTTGAGTCCGAGTGAAAATGAACTGGAAGGCTGTTTTCCGACTGAAACAGGTTTGATTCCGAGTGAAAATGAGTTTTCCGCATGAATTAAGTATGAATCCGAGTGAAATAAAACTGAGCAGAGTTTACTAAATGAAATTAATATGTTTTCCGAGTGAAATAGAAACTGAGAAGTATTTTCTTAATGAAATAACTTAAAATTCTGAGTGAAATAAATTTCTGAGTGAATTAAAATATAATTTCTGAGTGGAATCAGTAAGAAAGAGTTTCATGAGTGAAAATGTTGGTGAAACCGAGTAAAAATGAATTTCTGAGTGTAATAAAATACGATTCCAAGTGACATCAGTCTCAAAGGAGTTTTCTGAGTGAAATCAATATATGTTCCGAGTGCAATATGTTTTCCGAGTGATATCAACTGGGAAGATGCTGTCCGAGTGGAAATAAACTAGAAAAAGTTCTCTGAGTGAAATTAGGTTGTTTACTGAGTGAAAATTTATTCTATCAGAATGAAATACATTCATTTAAGGTTAAATCCGATTGAAATGAAGCAAATCCGAGTTGTTACAGATGTAACACCAGTCGGATTAGTAGAAGCAGAGCTTGTTATTATTAATTCCATCTTCCATTCATAATTCATCACTGGAAATCACATAGGTACCCATGATTCTTAGTATTTTCAGTCCAACACAGTTCATATCTTTTTACAATTCAATAGAGTATATGCACTTAGTAACAAATATATACATATATACAAATAGTAACAATTAAAGCATTTAATACATATAACATTGAATCTGTCCTGGAAAGGTGAGGAACAAGTTCCTTAACCCTTTCCTTCACTCGGTTTTCCCACAGAGCACCCAAGAATATACCCCCTTACCTTTATGGAGCTCCTGGAGGAGAAGCAGAGGTTCCCTTTCACTGTCCCGCATGAATTCTGAGTGAAACAGAAGAGAAAAGAGAGAGAAAGTAACTTGTAGGAAGAAGAATGATGGAGGTGTGTTTCGTGTGTGTGTTCTCTAAGAGTCCTTGTGCTGGTTTAAATAAGGAGTGGGCTGCTAAGTGGAAAACTAAATGGGGAACAACTTTTGTGAGTGGGCTGCTAGTGGAGTGTTAATGGAGTGGCAGTGGAGATTTAAATAAGGAGATATGCTGAGTCAGTGCCCATTTCTGGCCGCCCACTAGCTATAATGCGCATGATTGAATTAAAATAATCATTAAAAGACAAAATTGAAGTCAATACGCACAACTGACACTAAATACCGAGTGAATTCTTCTTCCGAGTCAACAAATACAAGGCTTGCTTGAGCGAGTCTTCAAGTCCTCGCTCGGAATTCCTTTGAAACCGACTCATTTTTCCCATCATTCACATGGTAATTCACCTCCACACCGACTCCTAATTTGCTTGGCCTTTCACTCGGTATTATATCCCAAATCCAAGTCATTTCTGATGGTTCTTACTTGGTTAAATCATCCCAAGCCTAGTCCTTTCTCACTTGGTAATGTACTTCAAAAACCGACTCCCTTTCATTTCTTTCCTATCATTCTTCTACTCGAAATTTTCATTCCAAATCCGAATCTCTACATACACTGTTCCACTCGGTAAAACTCATCCACTTACTCGGAATACTACTTCCCATACCACTCGGTGTATTTAACTTCAACACAATTGGGAATGTACTTCACATTCATCACTCGGCATAGACTTACATTTCTCACTCGGAGAATACACTTTCCTTCCCTTGGAAGTTTACTCAGTTCCATACTTTCACTCAGGAAAGTCACACGTAAGATCCACTCGGAAATAAGGGTTTTCTCACTCGGAATTCATAAACCTTCTTCACTTGGGTTATCACTCAATCAAATACCACTCGATATGCATTTATTCACTCGGATTTTACCACTCAGAAGTATTTAAATTCTTCCCCACTCATTTTTCACTCGGATACTCATCTCTTAGGTACAAATACACTATCCTTCCTCAAAATGTGTTTCAATCGGAATCCTTTAAGGTCTTTATCACTCGGAAAAAGAGTCATAAACATAGCCTCACCCAATAATGGCTCTAAACCTTATATATTCTACTCGGATTGGGCTCCCATTTCTATATTCCACTCGGAATTCCATATTTCAGGGAGGTTTTGCTCAGAAATGGAAGTACTTGGCAAGGTTTGACTCAGAAACAAAGAATCAAGGGTGTTTTGACTCAGAATTTTCACCTAGAAGTGGTTTTCTTGTACACGCTTCACTCTAAATGTCTCCGAGGCCAAAATTACACTCGGTAGTATCTCTCTCAGTCATGTTTTACTCGGTCAACATAACTTTACACTCGGAATTTCATCCTTCACTCGGAATCTCTAATCCTTCACTCGGAATTTCATTCTTTCACTCGGAATTTCTCTCTGTCACTCGGAACAGAGCCCTTTTCACTCAGAATTTGATAAATTTCTTTAATGGTCTACATAAATTCCATAATTACACACAAAAATGAAATTCTTGTGATATTACAGACCATCTACAGGGCATTTATTCACTTATTACCACTTACAGACCTTCTAAATTTCAATTTTTACTAAATAAGACTGCTACTAAAAACAGGGATGTTACACTCTTCTCCCCTTTTGGGAATTTCGTCCCGAAATTCATGGTTGGAATAATTGAGAGTACAATCCTCTAATCTTTCCTCAATTTCCCAAGTAGTGTCCCTATCATTTAACTGACTCCAAACTACTTTGATCAAAGAGATTTCCTTGCCTCTTAGCTATTTTAGACGTCAATTAACAATCTTAACTAGTGATGCTTCAAAGGTAAGATTTTCCTCCAGAATAAACTGATTAGGACTCAGAACATGATCAGGGCCTAGTACATATTTTGTGAAGTTGAGAAACATGAAAGACATTATGGAGGTTTGATAGGGCAATACGGTACACATTGGTTTCTATCTTTTGTAGAATCTGATAGGTCCTACGTATCTGGGACTTAACTTCTTGGCCTTTATAGCTCTTCCTATTCTAGTGGTAGGGTAACTTTGAGAAATACTTACTACCAATATACCATTATAGGGCATTATTCCCTCATAACTCGTTGTCAAGTCCTAGACTTGTCTAAATCCAATTTACACGCTCATATTAGGCTTCGAGAATTCTTTTCCCAAAATCAAGATTCTTTAAATCTTAATGCTCTAACCACACCTAACAATAACAATACTATGATTCCTTAGCCTTAAGACCCCCAAATCATCACATGAATCACTTATCCATCACTAAAATTATTCAAACTCATTATAAACCTCTTGGTTTCATCTAAGATCATCCCCAATTCAACTATTTCAAAATGGTATACCTATTTATTAACACAAGTATCTTAATCCACTATCGATTATTTCCTTAATCCACTATCAATGGTTTGCAACTATTTTTTTTTAACATCATCATAACATCAATAGTCTAAATTAATTCCTCCAATTACATACTTATTTATATACACTCCTTTCCCAATCCTCAATAATCAACACCTAATGCCTCAGATATTCATTTCCTCATATATAATCATTCTAGAGTATTCAAAGCCATTAAAACCATCAACTTAGTTTAAAATCCTCAAATCACTACACTTAGGGTTTTTCATCAAATTCAATGATCATTACTAATAATCACCAATCTTTATTATTAACAAAACCCATACACACATTATCATGGGTTTTCACTAAAATCATTTTTCCTAACATTATTACTCATTTCCTTAAATCCTAGAGTTAGGGTTCCACTAAAATCAAATAATTACCATTAACAACTATCATCTTCCATCTTAAATCTTGAAATTTTTGTATACCACTTCACATCCATCCTAAAACACACATAAGTATATCCCACCTTTTGGGTCTTGCATAAAAATGGTTCCTATTTCTAAATCCATTCATAAGGTATTTTCCTAGCCACATAGAAATCAAAACCTAAGGCCAAAAATATCAAAAGAGTAGAGAATTTTACCTTAAGCTCCAAGCTATCCCAAGTCCTAGCATGTACACGAAAATGAAGGGAGAATAGGGAAATAAATGATATCTTGATCCATCATTAAAACGTTTCTCATTTTATAACAAACAGGATTTCTGTTCGAGCTTAATACTAACTCCAAAAATTATTCCGAATGTAGATTCAGATTCTCAATCGTATTCTTAATAGCCCTGACCAATTGGTATCTCAATCGGAGATACTTGGTCCAATACTCAGATTCTAACTGGGTCTTATTTTAACTCTTAAAGTCCTAATAATACTTGACGGATTTCCTGTCGTAGCCCTTCTTTGAATTATGTAAGATCGTTCTGCTGAAAGTTAGCTAGTCCTTGGCTCTGCCTAATAGTGATATGGGGTAATTCTTGTTGTTCTATCATCTCTAAGATTTGAGTAAGAAGTTCCTCCATGTCATGATCATTGTTTCGGTGAGTCATTAGGAAATTATTGATGGAATATCAACAAAAATATTCAATATGTTGGTTATGTGGAGTATTCCATATAGGATATTTAGTCTTAGGAGTGTTATAGACTGTTCAATATTTCTATTAGAGTACGTGGAAACCTAATGGTCTACTTCCCAAGTTTAATGAATCGACTATGCTCTGATACCACCTTTTGTAACACCCTCGGTTAGATAAGACGATTCCTTCTGTAGGTTCATCCTATTTAACTGAGAGTGTTAACAGTTTTTTTTAGAAAAAGTGAATATTTTTTTTTAAATAAAATAATGGCATATCAGTGGAAGCAATATTATATAGATCACATAGTCATTCATAAACTGCAAGTAATTGTACTCTTAACAGAATGGGGCACGCAGGCACCCTTAAATATTATACAGTCATCCGTCAATATTCAGCTACTTATATTCTATTTAAGGAGCGTTCTCATTTGGTTCAGCATATTGCTGTTCTTCATATTCAGGTTCTTGATTTCCTAATTCCTCTGAAAATTGTCAACAGTAAGGGTGAGTATAACCTAAGACCCTGATTGGTTAATCCGGTGCGGACATAATCCAGTTAACATATAATATCACATAAATCATATAATTAACATATTCATAAATATAACAATCAAATATGCTGTAATGAAATGCATGAGTTTGGATTTATTATGATTTATCTATGGTTAAGTCTCATGATGCATGTGGGCCCAATAAATCGTTTTATCTTCTTCTCATTCTTTGGAATATCACCATTCCAATCATCTAGAGCGATCAGGGTCCGCCCAAGTTCCATATAGTACAAATGAACTCATTGGTTCTTATCATTGATTTAAATATTTTTGGAACTTGGATCCCTACGATCATAGTTACACTCCGTCATTTAGTCAAAGTACACTAGAATTGCATCGTCTCACCCGGCTATCAGGCGCGACTCTGATGCCATTGGGTTGCCGTTCCAGTTGTACTCCCAAGATTCTTCATGGAGATCGAACGTGAGTGTCCTCCACTGTACCAAGTGTATGCTATAGAGGTTTTTCTTCTTCAAAAATATTTTCATGATGCGAAATGCATTTATTTTATCAATTGATTCCTTGGGTATCTTATGTGTTTCCAGTCTCATCATATCATTCCCAAGTTCTTTGAATTCCATCAATTATTTAAACATTGTAAGATATTCGTTTATTATTTTAGAAATATATCAATTATATCTTGGTTAAAATTATATTTTCCATAAAGAGTAAAATAATATATTCTTTATGTAAATACTCATAATTAAGACGTTAACAATGTTAATAACAATAAAACTAATAATAATAATAACAATATTAAGATTGATAATAATTAGAATAATAATAATAATAGAATAAGAATGATAATAATAATTATAACTTCCCAATAATTTAAAAAGTATTAAAGAATAGTTTCTAATTGAAAATCCAAGCGAAAAACACTAAAAACAGAGTTTTCCGAGTGAAACAAGGGTAAATCCGAGTGAAATAAGTATGATTCCGAGTGGAATCATACTGAGAAGGGTTTTCCAAACGATCTGGCTAAAAATCCGAGTGAAATTACACTGGAAAACTGTTTTCCGACTGAAACAAGTTTGAGTCCGAGTGAAAATGAACTGGAAGGCTATTTTCCGACTGAAACAGGTTTGATTCCGAGTGAAAATGAGTTTTCCGCATGAATTAAGTATGAATCCGAGTGAAATAAAACTGAGCAGAGTTTACTAAATGAAATTAATATGTTTTCCGAGTGAAATAGAAACTGAGAAGTATTTTCTTAATGAAATAACTTAAAATTCTGAGTGAAATAAATTTCTGAGTGAATTAAAATATAATTTCTGAGTGGAATCAGTAAGAAAGAGTTTCATGAGTGAAAATGTTGGTGAAACCGAGTAAAAATGAATTTCTGAGTGTAATAAAATACGATTCCAAGTGACATCAGTCTCAAAGGAGTTTTCTGAGTGAAATCAATATATGTTCCGAGTGCAATATGTTTTCCGAGTGATATCAACTGGGAAGATGCTGTCCGAGTGAAAATAAACTAGAAAAAGTTCTCTGAGTGAAATTAGGTTATTTACCGAGTGAAAATTTATTCTATCAGAATGAAATACATTCATTTAAGGTTGAATCCGATTGAAATGAAGCAAATCTGAGTTGTTACAGATGTAACACCAGTCGGATTAGTAGAAGCAGAGCTTGTTATTATTAATTCCATCTTCCATTCATAATTCATCACTGGAAATCACACAGGTACCCATGATTCTTAGTATTTTCAGTCCAACACAGTTCATATCTTTTCACAATTCAATAGAGTATATGCACTTAGTAACAAATATATACATATATATAAATAGTAACAATTAAAGCATTTAATACATACAACACTGAATCTGTCCTGGAAAGGTGAGGAACAAGTTCCTTAACCCTTTCCTTCACTCGGTTTTCCCACAGAGCACCCAAGAATATACCCCCTTACCTTTATGGAGCTCCTGGAGGAGAAGCAGAGGTTCCCTTTCACTGTCCCGCATGAATTCCGAGTGAAACAGAAGAGAAAAAAGAGAGAAAGTAACTTGTAGGAAGAAGAATGATGGAGGTGTGTTTCGTGTGTGTGTTCTCTAAGAGTCCTTGTGCTGGTTTAAATAAGGAGTGGGCTGCTAAGTGGAAAACTAAATGGGGAACAACTTTTGTGAGTGGGCTGCTAGTGGAGTGTTAATGGAGTGGCAGTGGAGATTTAAATAAGGAGATATGCTAAGTCAGTGCCCATTTCTGGCCGCCCACTAGCTATAATGCGCATGATTGAATTAAAATAATCATTAAAAGACAAAATTGAAGTCAATACGCACAACTGACACTAAATACCGAGTGAATTCTTCTTCCGAGTCAACAAATACAAGGCTTGCTTGAGCGAGTCTTCAAGTCCTCGCTCGGAATTCCTTTGAAACCGACTCATTTTTCCCATCATTCACTTGATAATTCACCCCCACACCGACTCCTAATTTGCTTGGCCTTTCACTCGGTATTATATCCCAAATCCGAGTCATTTCTGATGGTTCTTACTTGGTTAAATCATCCCAAGCCTAGTCCTTTCTCACTTGGTAATGTACTTCAAAAACCGACTCCCTTTCATTTCTTTCCTATCATTCTTCTACTCGAAATTTTCATTCCAAATCCGAATCTCTACATACACTGTTCCACTCGGTAAAACTCATCCACTTACTCGGAATACTACTTCCCATACCACTCGGTGTATTTAACTTCAACACAATTGGGAATGTACTTCACATTCATCACTCGACATAGACTTACATTTCTCACTCGGAGAATACACTTTCCTTCCCTTGGAAGTTTACTCAGTTCCATACTTTCACTCAGGAAAGTCACACGTAAGATCCACTCGGAAATAAGGGTTTTCTCACTCAGAATTCATAAACCTTCTTCACTCGGGTTATCACTCAATCAAATACCACTCGATATGCATTTATTCACTCGGATTTTACCACTCAGAAGTATTTAAATTCTTCCCCACTCATTTTTCACTCGGATACTCATCTCTTAGGTACAAATACACTATCCTTCCTCAAAATGTGTTTCAATCGGAATCCTTTAAGGTCTTTATCACTCGGAAAAAGAGTCATAAACATAGCCTCACCCAATAATGGCTCTAAACCTTATATATTCTACTCGGATTGGGCTCCCATTTCTATATTCCACTCGGAATTCCATATTTCAGGGAGGTTTTGCTCGGAAATGGAAGTACTTGGCAAGGTTTGACTCAGAAACAAAGAATCAAGGGTGTTTTGACTCGGAATTTTCACCTAGAAGTGGTTTTCTTGTACACGCTTCACTCTAAATGTCTCCGAGGCCAAAATTACACTCGGTAGTATCCCTCTCAGTCATGTTTTACTCGGTCAACATAACTTTACACTCGGAATTTCATCCTTCACTCGGAATCTCTAATCCTTCACTCGGAATTTCATTCTTTCACTCAGAATTTCTCTCTGTCACTCGGAACAGAGCCCTTTTCACTCAGAATTTGATAAATTTCTTTAATGGTCTACATAAATTCCATAATTACACACAAAAATGAAATTCTTGTGATATTACAGACCATCTACAGGGCATTTATTCACTTATTACCACTTACAGACCTTCTAAATTTCAATTTTTACTAAATAAGACTGCTACTAAAAACAGGGATGTTACACTAGCCTATTAGGATGAGTCTATAAAAGTATTTAAAATCTTTTGCAAGAAAATTCAAAATGATAAAGGATATTATATTGGTACAATAAGAAGTGACATGGCAGAGAATTTAAAAATGAAATCTTTGAAAAATTTTACAATGAGTTTGGAGTAACTTAGTTTTTCCTCACCAAGAACTTCACAGCAAAATAGAGTTATGGAAAGGAAAAATAGATCTTTGCAGGAAATGGCCAGAACTATGCTTTGTGAAAATAATCTTCTAAAATATTTCTGGGTAGAAGCTGTGAGTACTTCTTGTTATATTCAAAACAGAGTTTTTATTAGACCAATACTAAATAAGACTCTTTATGATTTATGGAAAGGTACAAAACCCAACATCTCATACTTTCATCCTTTTGGGTGTACCTGTTACATTCTGAATACCAAGGACTATCTTGGAAAATTTGATTCAAAGTGTAAAAAAGGTATATTCATGGGATACTCTACCACATCAAAATCCTACAGAGTATTTAATACTTGAACAAAAACCATAGAAAAATTTATGCATGTAAGATTTGATGACCTTTGTCACACCCTGATTTTCCAGACCTGAATCTTGATGTAATCAAGATAAATAATTAATAATTATACGAGTAGATTTTTTACGTTTAAAATAATTTCAAAACACCTTACGATTACATTAAGACCCGAACCACAGAAAACCAAAGAGTGAGATATGTGAGAATTTACAACTGGACCACAAAATAAATCGCCCATAAGTGTATACAAAAATAATAGAGTTTACAACAGAAGAAGAATTTGTATACAGGGCACACGCCTAGTCCCATATAAGAAGATATGAGAAAAGGCTCGACAAAGCATGCAAATACATAACTTAAGCCTAATAGGCCACAACCAACCTACACATAAGTCATAAACATGCATTACCTAAAATATATATATCTATATGGTCATGTAACACCCATCTCCAATATCCATATTCCACAATTGACCACATTCAATTCAACCTCAAAATCATGTATCATCAACACGTATACTTACCCCAAAGGATTACACATCCAACATCATTATATTCATCAAATGGGTATGAATTCCAATACCCTAAATATCAATACATCATTCACATATATGGCCATTTACATATGCATCCACCAATATCAATAATTATTAACACTGTCATATGCATTTATTCATAATATAATAAATTACAATCGCTGCCGGCCACGACATTCCATTATCACTATTTACCTTCTCCAAAAACTTTATTTCAAAATCACTATCTCATCCCATGACAATCCTGCATCACAATGCTAAAAAGGAGACAACATGGGAGAATGAGTTATACATTCAAAATAACGTATTTAAATACATTGTGATCATGTATACATGCATACAGGTAACATGTGTGATTTGTAATAAATTCATCAATTCATTCTTAAGCCATCATCAGACTATCATTTTAGGCGTACAACCCTCATTATTCATAATTCATATTAAGTACAAGCGCAAACACATACACATTTACATTGCCCTTCACCATCATGGGCATTCACAATTATCATCAACTAAATCATTAAGTCTTTGTTCAAATTACTCTCTCAAGAGGTTCTTATCTCTCTTGTGTCATCTCTATCTCAAGTTCCATGTACCTATGGCTAATGCATATGTTATACTATTTAATGCATATGCAATGGATCCATTTCACATCACCCATGCACACATGGTTTCTCAAGTGATCGTAACCACTTATAATAAATCAAACATATGTCCCCCATGCAACGGTCCATTTTCATAGAATCCCGTAGGATCTTTATCATTGTGATCGCAACCACATTCATAATTCTCATATTGGTTTCCCCCACGCATAGGGTACTCCCTTCATAGTCCCACAAGACCATTGTCATTTCAATACACAGGTGATCGCAACCACCTTCATCATTTCAGTCTGTCATATGATCGCAACCACAGACTCATTCTCCCATGCATAGGGTACTCATTCTTATCTAGTCCTGCAAGACTTTCATCATTGTGATCGCAACCATATATACAATGTTATTCCATGTATGCCATGAATGCAATAATGCAATAATGTATATGTCAAATCTTAACCTCGCAAGGATTCTCTCACCCTCTCACTTAGGGGTATATTTTCCATTTAGCATTGTCATTAGTGGCATACAATTAATCATAAGGCCCATCAAGGCACAACATTTATAGTTACATCAAACCACTCATGGTAATCAAAAGCATATCGATCATTACAACCTTAATCCACACATGGAAACCAACAAGGCATTTCATAATGTATATTCATAAATTACCATTTCATTTCATACACACAAGCCAATACTTGCATCAATCCCAATGGCATTACAACCATCAACAACAACTATCATTATCAACATCTCGTCAATATTCAAGGTATGTTCAATGACAATATCCTTTTTTATTCGGTATTAATATTCATTATTCAATATGTGTGCTAACATTCATACACCCACAACAACATTTATCTTACTCACTATCAACATTCTCATTGATTATAATTTTAACTCATGATTGCAAGTCCATCTTGCATCAACCATAATCATTAATAATGTTGATTGATCTTTTATTAACAATTATGGTATGCTCAACATCCATATTCATTCTCATTCATCATCAATAATTATCAATCTATATTATGGTGATATAATTACATTCTCACAATTCAGGGCATGGTGTTTGCCGTTCAACACCACCACAGAGCATGTCATTAACATTCCAAATGCATATCACATATTGACCAAACACACTAACATCATCATGTCCATCATCACAATTCATCAATACATCATGGACAAAGCAAATATGCATAATATCGCATTTAACAATCAACAATTTCACCAAAATATGGTACTCCACGAATTAAAAGAAAATTATTTAACATTTCACCCTAGACCTTTGATTAATCACACTTCTCATATATGAAGACATGAGAAGCGATATGAGAAAAGTTCATTTTAGTCTTAGAAGTAGTGGGACACGTCATAAATATCACTTATTAGTCCCAAATTGAAAATCATAAAAATTTAGGTCCAAACTCCTCTTAAAATTGAGTTTTTCACTGTACTGGGCCCGATGTTTTATGTCTAATGAGAACTAGAAAACTCCAATTGAGATGACACCAATTTCTATAGCTCCTTAACACAATTATCTATAACTTTCATGCAGAATTCAGAGTCCAAAAATGTCATTAAGATACCCAAACAAGCAAAAAATAGCAAGGGAAAAGCAACAGTTAGAAATTTCTGACAGTGGCCATTCCACTAGTCATGGAACCCACTGTTCCCACAACCAAAAACTGCCATTTTTTCACGTTTTTGAGGCAGAATGATCCACTGGCTATGGAAAATTCCCACTGGCCGTGAATCTCGCTGCTGTAGGCATCATTCTACAGCTTTTTGGCCCTTACGTTTTGTCAACTTTGGGACCCCTTTTCACTAGGCTATTCAACTCCAATTTACATGATATTTTATACATAACTTACCTACCTTAATATCAATTATACGGCCAAGTTTCAAGACCAAATTCCATCCCAATCAAAATCTAAGCCATAGGGTAGTTTTATGCATATTTTGGACCTTTTACATGACATACCAAAATGCAATTTGCTAAGTTTTGGTCTAAACTCTCTATGGACCTATATTCACATATATAAATGTGACTTGATCCAACAAGTCTCATCCCATGATTCATTTCCTAGATAAAGGAATGTCCCAATAGAATTTCAAGCCCTTTTGGCTAAATCAAGCATGCCATTCATCACACAACCAAATATTACATCATTTCAATATAATCATGGCAAGGCAAGCATAAGCATTATCATATACATAAATCGCCAATTATTCAACTCATGCATTTGAAATGTAAACTCCTCTCCTACCTCAAGAGAAGAACAACAATTTGAATGCTCTGATCGTTCCGCATTATTTCCTGGAATACAATCTACATAATACACACACATACAGTTATTCAATTAATGAGCTATCTCAAGGCATCATTACAATTCTAAACAATTGTTAACATTATATGAGGCTCAGTATCAAGTCCTAAACTTGTCAAAACACCAATTCATACCATTGGGTTAGGTTTCAGGAATTTCTTTCCCAAAACCAAGATTCTCTAGATCTTAAAGGGTTAACCATACCCAACAACCACAATATCACATCCTTCATCAATATTCCTCCCAATCTCATATGAATCATCCAAATTCAACATAAGCCTTTTGGTTTCTTTTAAACCATCATCAATCAACAAATTCAATTAGCACTTATCATGGCCTAATAACTCATTAACTCAAAATGTCCATTTCATTAATCCATTACTTATGGTCATCTACCATTATTATCATCATCATAAATAACACCTAACATGGAATTATTTCATATTCATTCTCAAGATCAACTCCTCTAATCACCATACCTATATGTATGCATATATCCTCCAAATCTTAAGATTGGAACCTCATCAAAATCTAATAACCTCAATAATCAACACTAATGATTCCAAACATCATCTCTACCCATAAAAGTCATTCTTATGTCAACGAAATCATCAATTTCACCATTCTTGCCAAAAGCACCAATTTAACAATTCTTAAGGGTTCTTCTTAAAATTACCAATCATCAATCACAACAATACGCATACATCATCTAAAACATAACATCATCATTAATGTGTCAATTAATTATAAACAACAGTCATTGATCCCAATGGTCATCTAACCTAGGGTTTAGGTTTCATATGTATAAATCATCATTCATAATACATTGAACTTAGTTCAAAGTTTCATCAACATTAATAATTAATTCCAATACTCTAAGAATCTATTTTCTTCATATAAAATCATTCTAAAGGCATCATAATCATTAAAACCACCAATTTGGCCAAAACCCCCAAATTACTAACACTTAGGGTTTTCATAAAAATCACCCAATAACAACCAACTTCCACCATTTCCATGAATCACCATAAACTCAATAACCCATATCCACATTTAGCATAAAACCATAATCAAGAGTCATTTCTCAAGCCATTCAGGCCTAGGGTTTCCATTATGTTCATCAATACCCATAATTTCTAACACCACCATTTCAAAGCCTTACCTCACAACCCAAGCCAAGCCAAAAATGAAAATGAGAGTGAGAGGAAGAAGATGACCCAACACAAGCCCTAAAGTCCCATATATGCTTCATGAATCCAAGCTTTGTTTTGATTTTTGCATGAAAATGGAGGTGGAAGGGGAAGGGTTTGATTTTAGCCATGGAAGAGGAAGGAAGAAAAAGAAAAATTAAAAGAGAAGAGAAAAGAAAGGGTTGCTTAAAATTAAAGAAGGAAAGGGGAAAAAGTTGTGAAAATTGGTCATTAACCATTAGTTAAAAGGGTGTCTCATGTTGCTTTTACCAATGGGTAGTAATTCCCCATTGTCCAATGGGTAAAAGGACCAAAAAGAAAGAGGGAAAAATGTTACGGTTGAGTAAGGAGAAGAAAATGGAAATTTACATTTTCTTTTAATTCCATTTGGCTTATATTTTCCCTGTTTAATAACATACGTCGTGTCCAAATAATTATCTCCTCAACACCAAAAATTATTTTAACTATATCACCATAACCATAATAATTTTCTAAAGATTCTAGACCCATCAAATATCCAATTTAGCTTAGTGAATCCCACACCATCCGTTAAATCATCCAGTTCTGATAAATTTAAATTTACCGATAATTCACCTCTAATGTCTAATTAATTCTCCCACATATATTGTACCACAAATAATTAATTATCATTATCTAATAATTTTATTTTCTCTAAAATTTGGGATGTTACAACCTTCAAAAGATTGACAGAAGACTGACACATCTAGACTTTGATGATGCAAGGATTCAGCAAGAAGAAGAGCAATCAACAGAATAACTAACTGAAAATGGTTAATCGAAATCAATAAATTCTGAAAAATCTAAACAAGATCAACTCCTTGAATCTGAAAAACCAAAAGATTGGAAATTCAAAGTTCATCACCCTTCAGACCTTATCATTAGAGATCAAGCTGCTGGAGTAAGGACCAGATCCAGCCTTCACAATCAGTCAATAATCGCTTTTATCTCAGAAGTAGAACCAAAGAATGTTCTGGAAGCACTAAAGGATACAGATTGGATTCTTGCTATGTAAGAAGAACTAAACCAATTTGAAAGAAGTAATGTATGGACATGTGTTCCCAAACCCAAAGATAAAAGTATAATTGGTATCAAGTGGGTATTTAGAAACAAGTTAGATGAAGATGGAAAGGTAATTTGAAACAAAGCAAGATTGGTAGCTCAGGGATATAATCAATAAAAAGGTATAGATTTTACTGAAACCTTTGCTCCTATAGCCAGACTTGAGTCTATCGGGATACTTCTTGCATTTGCAGCCTTTAAAGGTATTACATTATATCATATGAATGTAAAGAGTGCTTTTCTGAATGGTTTTATTAAAGAAGAGGTTTATGTAAAACAACCTCCTAAGATTGTTGTTGGGTGATTTTTGATAAAACCCTAATTTAGGGTTGTTGGCCAAGTTAATAGTGTTGATGATTTTGTGCCCTTAAAATAATTTTATATGAAGAAAATAAATTTTTAGAGGATTGGAATTAATTATTGATGTTGATAAAGTTTTGAACTAAGTTAAATGTTATTATGAATAATGATAAATGCATGTGGAATCCAAACACTAGGTTAGATGACCATTACGATCTGTTGGTTGTTGTTTAAATTGATTTGGTACATTGGTGGTGATGTTATGCTTGAAAATGATGCATGAAAAATTATTGGAATTGATGCTTGTCAATCTAAATGGAAACCCTTAGAATTGGAATTTGAGGCTTTTGGCAAAGTTTATGAATTTGATGACTTTAGGCTATATGAGTGATTTTGTAGGCAGATATAAAGTTTGAAATGATTAACATTAATTATTGTTATTGATGGTTAAGGAACTATGTTGAAATGTCAAAATTGTGGTTATTGGATTTTGATGAACCTTAATCCTAAGATTTAGAGAAATAACATTGGTAGTGGTAGGTGACCATTGATAATGGAACTCATGGATGAGTGTTGCCATAAGATGTATAGAAATGAATGTGAACACCATAACCATGGTGGTTGTGATGGGTTAATGAAATAAAATTATGGTTTGATGAGGTCTTAGACAATAATAAGTGTTATTTGCACTTGTATATTGATGTTGGTTCAGAAGAGGCTAAGATGGTTGTCGCGACCGGGGTCCCGGGTCATGACGTGGACTGGGAGAATGCAACAAAAAGAAAATGAAACTGAATTGGAACAAGGCCCTAGGGGGCCAAAAAAAACTAAAGGGGTTCAAGGAGTCGCCACTAATATTTATCAAGGAAAATATCAGGAAAACCTTTAAATCACACTGGTTTTTAAAATGAGATTTTGTTTGGTCCGGGAGTCAAATTACAGATGGGGAAGGTATTAGCACCCCACGCTGTCCGTCCTAAAACGGGTACCCAAATTGATCATGTATATTTTTTTAAAAAAATGATTATTAAATATTTCATCCTTCATAAAGAATACAACCATGATAGATGTTATTTACAGACAATATACACATGAACAAAATAATAATAAGAATATTTTGAAAAAATATAAACAGGCATAAAATAAAATTAAATAATAGGACACATCACCCCAAGTTTCGTTCTTCGAGTTCAAAGGAAGATAAATATCACACCCTGGTTTTCCGGACCCGAATCCTGATGTAATTAGGATAAATAGTTAATGAAAATGCGAGTAAATTTTTCGCGTTTGAAATAATTTCAAAACACCTCAACGATTACATCAAGATCTGAACCACAGAAAATTAAAGAGTGGGATTTAATATTTTGTAACCGGATCGTAAAATAAATCGCCCATAAGTGTATACAAAAATAATAGAGTTTACAGCGGAAAAAGAATATGTATACAGAGCACACGCCTAGTCCCATATATGAAGATATGAGAAAAGGCTCGGCAAAGCATGCAAGCATATAACACAAGCCTATTAGGCAACAATCCATCCTACACATAAGTAATAAACATGCATTACCTAAAATGTATATATTTATATGGTCATGCAACATACACCTCCAATATTCATATTCCATAATTGACCACATTTAATTCTATCTCAATATCATGTATCATCGACACTTATACATTCCCGAAATGGCTACATGCCTAACGTCACTATATTCATCAAATAGGTATGAGTTCCAATACCCTAAATATCAATATATCATTCACATATATGGCCATTTACAATACATCCACTAGTATCAATAATTATTCACACTATCATGTACATTTATTCATAATACAATAAATTATAATCGCTGCCGGCCAAGGCATTCCGTTACCACTATTTACCTTTACGAGATCCTTACTTTAAAAATTATCTCTTCCCATGATATTCCTGCATCAATGCTAAAAATGGATAACATGGAAGAGTGAGTTATACATTTCAAATAACGAATATGAATACAATTGAAATTATAAGCATATGCATATTAACATCATGTGTGCTTTGCTAAATCATCAACAATCATCATAGTTTCCCACTTCAACAATATACACATTATATACATTTATCCATCAATTCATCACAAAGCAAACACATATACACATCTATTCTCATTGCCACAATGGGCTAACACCATCATTATCAATCATACATAACCATGCCCTTCATCACATTGGGCCATTACATATAACATCATCATATTCAGTATTTTTTCGTTGTATTCATATTTTTCATGTTGTCTTTTAGGTATTCATTTACCCATCTCATCATCATCATATCTCAATCTCAATCATCATCACCTTTTGGCATATCTCCACGCTATATGCAAATGCTCTTAGGCTAATGCATATGCGTAATGGAATAAACATCAACAAATGTGAATCCGACTATGGGAATAAACACCAAATTGTGGGTTAAGTATAGGTGTGCTACTATGCCTTTACTGCAGTAGTAAAAATGTACACTCATATCTCAATTCATGCATGCTCAATATCATATTTTACTGGTACCAAACTGTTATCGCCTATCTGTAGCACTAGTCACCTCGTGACTTGCGGATTAATAACATGGCCTCACTTGCCACAAGTGCTATGGGCCTCTCCCGAACACACATCGAGAGAGCCGTGCCTCGTTGGACACCGAGGTAACTTGTGCATCACAGAGCCGCCCACCCACTGGGCCTGCCATATAGGGTGCCTCACCACCAATCTAAGGGAAGCTTCGTGATTCCCAGAATCACTAGGGAACAACAACAATTTACCCGTGCACTGGGTCGCCCTCCCATTGGGCCTGCCTATTGGAACCCTTAACATTCCATATAAGCAGCGAATGATATGCCATGGATGCAAATGCCAATCAATGTATTCTCACACTATGCATCCTATCATGCCACTCATCAATCATCATCATCAACACCAACACCACCATACAATCTTTAGTGGATTTTATCATTGTTGGTTTTAGCCATTGTTTTCAAGCTTAAGGTGTGGCAATCCCGTAGTGGTCACCACCAAAACATGAGGTTGGCGCAAAAGTGTACGCTGCCACGATGCCTACCGCATGTAGGTTCATATCAGGACAAGTACTTCGTATTCCCATCACTCACATCAATCACACTTACTCAAATAACATCATTTCACATGAGACTTAGTGACAATTCTCACAAGTCTTTAACCAATATATTCATATCTCATCATCATTATACAATTAATTCGGCATAATCATGTCATACCAATCATCAAATATTAATTAACATCACCATAAATTGGTGTACCAACCATAGATTTCCAGTCATCACAGGGTAATTACCCCATCATCGGGCTTTATCCATCCCGAAGTCATGATCAAATCGCCTAATAATCCTTTGTCTCATTCATACGTCGTTGGCTATAAATCAATTCAAGCCTAGGTGAGTCACTAAACTCGCATGAAGTATGTAACTTCTTGGTTAAAATAGGGTTCTCAACCGCATAACAAGCTTTCACATTAAGGATTCTCCTCACAGATCACAACCAAAGCTCATAAATTGGACGTACATCTCATATTGTATCACATCACTATGTGGTTTCTATCATCAATATGTCACCTTTCAAATTAAAAAAGGAGGTAATGACATGATCAAATTTCCATCTACCAACCCATAATCACACATGTCATCTCTACCTCATATCATAATCCATAGCTTTAATAACGTATTTCACAATTAATTTTGTTATGGCTCAACTATTCATAAGGTTCGATCAATCACTAAACTTAGAAAGTCTAAGGGTTACCTAGTACCCCTTTGTGGAATACTCCCACAACACACAAACATCATTAGACATGGCTCATAAAAATAACAGAGCCTAAACCACCATAGGGCCTAATTTCACAAGGTTCGATATTCCACTATCACATCAAGTCAACCAGAGTTACCACATCTAGTGGGTTACAATCAAATCAATCATTTACTCAGTTCACAAATATGGAATCGAGACATAACCCTAATCATATGCCAACACAATTTCATATTTAATCATTTCATCATATATTCATGTTCTCAATCTAAGGAGACATAGTAAATCACTTACATCATAAAATACAAGGTTGTTATGCCAAAGGATATAAAATCCATCTTTCATAAATAGAAGAATCAATCATTTTAATTCATCTTTCGATAATAACATAATCAATCATTTCGTTCCATGAATACCCATATTAGGGAGCTCTTTCACTATCATTCATTTAATCAGTCTTAACACATGAACCATTCACATTCAATAAGCATACCATGGCTAGGAGCCACAATATCATTCACACAAGAGAGACCCAACCAAAAGATTCAATTTTAATATACATACCAAGGTCTTGACGTTTATGGCCTACTACTATATCAATTCACATTTAATATCTCCTATCTATGATCAACATACGACATAGGTCCATCATCAAATCAATTCATCTTCAATATATTATATCCATGATCACACATGGCATAGGTCCATTATTAAATCAATTCATATTCAATATATTATATCCATGATCACATATAACATAGGTCCATTATTAAATCAATTGATATTCAATATATTATATCCATGATCATACATGGTACAAATTCATCCTCAAGTCAAGTCATACCCAATACATCAATATTAAATGCATAATATCAATGTATTCGACATTAGAAGGTAATAGTGTAAGGAACTTGGCTGGACTTACACAATCAAGCATATCAATCACATCGGATAATTTATCCATATGTATTCAATTTCATGAATTAACCATAATCAACAATGAGCAACTCTGCTCCATAAGTGTATCATACAACCTCAATGATAAAGGGGCATACTCCCATAAAACATCAATCATATCTTATGAATCATAATTTCACAAAGTCCTCAATAAGCAACATTCATAACTCAACACTAATAATTTACGAAGAATCTCCATTGAGATAACAATTCCTTGATAGTCAATTCACTACTTGAGACGCCCCAAAAATGGGGGCAAATTTTTCACATTTTATGAATCATTATTCAACACAAATAAAGTGGTGAACTTTTAATCAACACCCCTGATCTATGAAAAACCCATCTCATATATGGTGATATGAGAAGGCGAGTTAAAAATGATTAATGAGAAAATTTCAATTAAAAATAACGGAAAGAATCATTTAAATTGATGTTGTGTGATTGGGTTCAAGAAATTAGGCATCATGAGGTTTAATGATTTTATAATATGTCAAAAGTATTATTAAGATGATGCAAAAGATGATTTGATGCAAAGGAAAGTGAAAATAATTAAAACAAGGCATTTGGGAGGAAATAGGTACCACTTGCTCAAGCGAGTACCACTCGCTTAAGCGAGTTCGCTTGGGCGAGATATGAAATACGCTTGAACGAAGAAGAGAAGAGCATCAGGCGCCCATCTCGCTTGAGTGAAGCCCTGCTCGCTTGAGCGAGATCACTCCAGTAGCTAATAAAACCTCATTCGCTTGGGCGAGGCATCCCCGCCTAAGCGAAATAACTCCAGTGGCCATTCCCATCCTCGCTCGCTTGAGCGAGCCACCAAGTCACTGATTATTCGCTTAAGCAAAAATGGTTTAGTAGCATTTTATCCAAAGCTCGCTCGGGCAAGACCTTACCCACCTGAGCGAAATGTAGCTAGTAGCCACACCTCTGGTTCAAGGAGATTTCGCTTGAGTGAAATTGTCACTCACTTGAGCGAATTTGGGCCAGAGGCCACCCCACTGTTACAGGGAGATCTCGCTTGAGCGAGATTCACACTCGCTTGAGCGAGTTATGCATGAAAAATGAAGAACAGGAGAATTTCATGCAACTTAACATGCCAAAACTCATTTCATGCTATTTTAACCTATACCAATGTATTAGATACATTCCATCATGCATTTGGGAGTCACTCTAATTAGTCATACATATTAAGTTCAAATCCCATTTCTTAAATACATGGCATTTAAATCATTTTTACATAAACTTCATAAAATGCTACAAGTTATAAAATACTTCATTCATACGCATAATTTATCATCAACAAACATCATAGTTCATCATCATACATCAATTAGGTCATTAATGAAAATTGGCCATACACTCCAAGGTCCAATTTTCCTACATGACCCTCAAAATCATCAAACTACAATCCAGATGGCAAAATGAGCATACATGTACACTATATACTATACAAAAATCTAGATTTATCGGCCAAGGCGCTTCCTTTACACCTATTTACATTCTTCATCAAAATATACTTTAAAATATTCACTCCACCCATGAGGGCCCTGCATCACAAGTCTAAAAAATGGACAACATAGGAGAGTGAGTCATATATTCCAAAAGAATGAATATGAATACCATGTGATCATGTGCATATGTATCACAACATGTATACTTTGCATTCACACATATTTCATCATCAACTATCATTATATAATACAAACATCTTTGTAAATCAAGCTAGTATAAAATCATACACATGATCTAGTCCTTCAGTAAATTGGACTATTACATAGCTCATCACTTTACTCAAGTTATTAGTTGGTATTCACATCTTTTATATAGTCTTAATTCATTTTCTCATTCTCAACACAACCATCATCATATCTCATCACCTTTGGCATACTTCCTTGCTATAGGCAAATGCTCTTAAGCTAATGCATATGCATAACAGAATATTTCAACAATTGCAGATCTGACAATGGGAATAAAAACACCGATTATGGGATTCAAGTATGATCATCCAACCATACCCCTACTGCAGTAGTAAAATATGTACACTTATCATTAAATTGCATGTATTTCATCAATCTTTTATTGGTACCAAACCGTATTGCCTATTTGCAACACCTGGTCATTTTCACCATGACCGCGGTAACACATATTCAACGTATAGTGTTGCGGGCCAACCATGAGTCTTATCATGGCAGCTGTGATCCCAAGGACCACCGGGGACACCTACTCATCAAGAGCCACCCCCCACAATGGTCAACCATATGTGGCTCCCCGTAGCACAACATGGGCAACTTTGTGACTTACACCGAGTCACAGGGGAAATAGCAAATTGCTTGTGCACAGAGTCGCTCTCCCACTGGGCCAACTGGGGAAATGTCCTAAAATTCCAACACCGGCAGCTATGCAGTATGCCATGGATGCAAATGCCAATCATATGCATTTCTCACTCTATGCATTCTAATCATGCCACTCATCAATCATCATCACCAACATCACCACAAAGCTTTTAGTGGATTTATTATTGTTGATTATTATCATTAGTTTAAATTTTTGTGTGGCATGCTCAATAATTCTCATAAACATAATTCAATTCCATCATCAAACATAACAACATCAATCTTTCACCATCAATCAAGGTATGCTATTCATTCACACCCATTCTCAGTAAAACATCACTTATAATCATTTTATATTTATGGTGAACATAAGTATAACATTATATTCAAGACACCACATTGTCAAACAATCCACACCACCATATAGCACACCACAAATATTCTAAATGCATCAATACATGTTGCCAAGACACATCACCAACATCATACATAACATCATAATTCTTCATATCATTACAAGCAAGGCACATGCATATTGTCATATATGACAATCAAATACTATTCAACTCATGCATTTAGAACATAAAGACCCCTCTCCTACCTCAAGAGAAGAATTCTGATTAATACGACGTTCCCGCCTCGTCGTTCGGAATGGGTCCTATATTAACACATATAGTAAACCTCAATAAATCAATCATTCAAGACATGATTCAAGACTCTAAACATAACTCACTACTTATACAACTTTGTGACATGAATAAAGTATGTCATAAACACCATTTCTTTTATTTATTAGGTTTCGGTAATTCCTTGCCATCAAACCTTACTCATTATACTTAAAGGCTACCAACAGCTATAGCCCAACATTCACAAGAATGCCTCACCAATCAATACTCTCAATGGCTTGTATTTGCTCTCAAACACATTATTCAACCAATATTTATAACTTTCCCCAAATCCTAAAAGTTAGGGTTCTCACCAAAACCCAACCACATTCATTTAATACCTATAAACTTTCTTCACCTTTCAACCATAATTGCATCTACCCCATTTATTATCATTAAATCTTACATTTATGACACCCACCTTTGGGTTCATGCATTAAATGCTCTCATTAAACACCCCTTTTACAAGCATTGCTCTCCCAAAACATAATGACCCATACCCATGGCCATAAACCCAACAAAATGGAGAGAATGACTTACCTCACACCAGAAATGAAAATGGAGTCAAAGAGGGAGAATGGCCACACAAAAATAAGAAGAGGAAGGGAGAGGGAACTTCAAGCTCCAAGTCTTCTTCAAGCTTTTATGAAACGAAAATGAGAGGGAGAATGAAGGGTAACACCTTAGCTTAGGGTTAGAGAGGAAAAGAGATGAAGAGAATAAGAGAAGAAGAAGAAAATAGTGTTTTGCCAAGTGGTTCAGCACATGAACGAAAATAAGAGGGGAAAATAAAGGCTTTTGCTTTTAATTTTCATCCTTTTATTAATATTTCATCATTTTACCACAAACAGGATCTCTGTTCGGGCTCAATACTTTATCTAAAAATTATTCTGAATACATATTCGGACTCCCAATAATATTCTTAACAACCCTGACCAATATCGTCCCAATCAGAGATGCTTGGTCCGGCCCCCATATTCTAATCGGGCTTAATTTCAGCTTATTCAGTTCCAATAAATTATGAGTAGTCCCCAAAAATATTAATTTAACTATTTCCAATATTTTGGGACATTAAGTAACCCACATACAACTATTTAATAATTATTTCCTTGGTTAATCCTTTATTTTAAAATTTAGGTTGTTACACCATTCTTAGACAATTAGTCATTCATAAGTCCATATAGGGCAAGCAACACTTCAACATATCATCATCCTCTAGATAATTATTACTCTTAAGTCTATACAGAGCATCCACAATCCAACACATCACAAAAATGTCTCTCTGTTGAGCAATTATGCTCTAATCATCCATAATATCAACTTCAAGGTAGAGCAACCATAATCTGATGATAATTAATAAACCTAATTTAGAGCAAAATACACTCTGATACCAGCTTGTCACCCCTGGTTTTCCAGACCCTAATCATGATGTAATTAGGATAAATAGTTAATGAAAATGTGAGTAAATTTTTCATGTTTGAAATAATTTCAAAACACCTCAACGATTACATCAAGATCCGAACCATAGAAAACCGAAGAGTGAGATTTAATATTTTATAACTAGATTGTAAAATAAATTGCCCGTAAGTGTATACAAAAATAATAGAGTTTACAGTAGAAGAAGAATATATATACAGGGCATACGCCTAGTCCCATATATGAAGATATGAGAAAAGGCTCGGCAAAGCATGCAAGCATACAACACATGCCTATTAGGCAACAATCCATCCTACACATATGTAATAAACATGCATTAGCTAAAATGTATATATTTATATGGTCATGCAACACACATCTCCAATATCCATATTTCATAATTGACCACATTCAATTATCTCAATATCATGTATCATCGACACTTATACATTCCCGAAATGGCTACATGCCTAACGTCACTATATTCATCAAATGGGTATGAGTTCCAATACCTTAAATATCAATATATCATTCATATATATGGCCATTTACAATACATCCACCAGTATCAATAATTATTCACACTATCATGTACACTCATTCATAATACAATAAATTACAATCGTTGCCAGTCAAGGCATTCCGGTACCACTATTTACCTTTACACAGTCCATGAACTAAGGGGCGTTGAAGTGACGAGCTGTACTTTATGATCCGTAGGTAGTAGGTTAAGCAACGGAAGACTGAGTGACGGAGCTGAGACTGCAAAACCAGTGCTCAGAGGAAGGAATCGACACAGAGAGCAGATTATCGAAGCGTGGAACCAAAGTAAGGGGGGTGTTCGGGTTATAATTAATTAGAATAGGACTCGCTTCTTATTCAGGTCATTGAGGTAGTGTAAACAGGTTAAGGAAAATGTTGCTAAACGTAGTTGTGTGTTTATGCTTGTGCATGTGTGACTGGGTACATTAATTAGTGGAGGATCGGGTGTGGTTGAGTTTATCATGTTATGATCTTGTGATATCTAATGTTGAAATAATCAGTGTTATGTGACGTCGGGTTAGTAAGCAGGCTACCCGAGTGATGAGGAATTGATATTATTATGTGAAAGGTAAATTGTTGAATGACTATGTGGTGTGGGATGGCCGACGGTATATGATAGCCCCTCATTTCCGGCTCCCGTGGTTTTCGTGCCCAGTTGAGCTACCCAGTGGTCAAGTAGGACCCAGTGGTCGAGGTGGAGAGTCAAGCAGGACTCGGTGAACCAAGCAGGGTTCACGGGGTGTCAAGTAGGACCCCCAGCTGAAGGCCAATCCTTTAGTATCCGGATACTAGGAGTCAGATTGTATGAGAGTCAGTGGTGATTGTGATGAATGTGATGGAATTGCTTGGTTGGGTTAATATAGTTTTCGTATGTAATACACTGTGTTTCTATGTGTAATTTGATAGATTTCTGAGTGAAAAATTGATATCTTGTTAAGTATGGGCTAACCCCTTTGACGGTTGCAAATGATGTACTTGTTGAGTAAACTGTGCTTACTTTCGAATGATGCTTGATGTATATATATAATTATGTATGTATATTTGTTAAGTTCCATTCTATATTAATTACAATGCCAAACACTCACCCTTGCCTTTTTTTTTAGTAACCAGTGACAGGGAGGGGGAAGGAGCCATGGAGTCGCGCCAAGGGGGAGATCGGTACCAGGGTCCGAGTGACTTTGAGTGACTCTCTATAGAGTTATATGTGTGTATAAGAACTTCCGAGCATTATAATTAGTTGTGTTTAACCAAGACCGGACCAGATGCAAATCTATATTTCAAAATACATCACTGTCATTTACATATGCTCTCATGGTAGCTATGACAACCCCTTTGGTTAACAGAATCATTTTTAGGGTGAGATTTTTCAGGAGTCCGTTTGCATGTTTTGTCCAATCCGATGTGCGAAAGGTATTCTCTCAAGCTAATAGAAACCTCGTTCAAGCGAGAGTCCGGAATCTCGCTCAAACGAGTAGGGGCCCCGCTCAAGCGGGAGGCCCTGATTCCCTTTTTCCCCATCCGTTGTGCTTAGATTAACTTGTTCTTCTTTCTAAATCTCATTTATTTAATTTGACTGCGACTGCTGTCACTTGAATAAGTTAGTAAAACTAAATGCTATTTCACTAAATCTCGATTAATTTTCAAGAAAAGAAAAAAAAATTATCATAAGATTTAATCAATTGAATAAAAATAAATGCAAAAATAACCTAGGATGTTACAAACTGGCTCTTCAACTCCATCAATAAATAGGTCACACTGACCGCAGTCTCCAAGATTTACGTCGTCATCATCATCGTCAGGTGCAGCACACAACCCTTTTATGCTGACCCGCCTAATCTGCATAATTACACAATATTTTGAAGTTATTCAAGAAATAATGATAGCGAATCACAGGTAATTCAATTAAATAATGTACAATATAACCTGTGGGTCCACCACCGGTGGTGTAGGTTGACGTTGTTGACTGAATGACACCATCATCTCACTCCGAAACTATGCCATCTCCTCTTGAAGCAGCCTCTGTATCTCCTCATTTGCCTCTGCCTTCACTGCGGCAACCTTGTCCTTAAAGGTCTTCTCCAAATAAGATATGGATTGGGAATGGGCGGTGGGACGCCCGAAATAGCTTTGGAGGCCTGCGGAGAAAGAATAATTAGAAATACAAATTTTATCATAAAGAATCTAAGATTATTAATATAAACGTACCATGACCTTGACCAACTGCACGTACTCGTCCAGGGTGCTCTGGTCGGCCGATGGCGGCGGTCAATATATGATCCCTACCATGTGACACGAATGACCCTTGGGTCAACTGCTTAACCAAGGAATCCTGCAACCAAAAATTAGTGATTAGTGTTGTTAGGGTTTAATGGAAAATTAAAGTTTCATAAAAACTATTAAGAAGCTTTGTTCTTATAATCTGTGAGATAACCTCCTCAACATGTGATGAAGTGTACTGACCACTCTTCTTCATCCTGGCACGCTTCCATTTTTCATGGCGTGTAGGTGGGGAGGGGTATCCACAATAGTCGTGTCAGGGTGGCTGCCCTGGCATTGGCTAGCTTTCTCCTCCACCATCCGATCCTTCAATAATCGGTAACCCCCACATGACAACCTGTGAGGGCAGTCATTTTTCCCCTGAATTTCTTGTGCTTTCATGCGTCTGGCCTGCATCAAAAATAATTCAAAGACATTTATACGTTATACATTCTCCAGTAACTATAAAAACATAATCAGTAAAAGATACATACAATAAAGTCGTCCGTGTGCCTGGATGCCACAAACGCATCCCGAGTCTGCTGATCTATGGATGTGTATCTCTCTCCAGGAAACTCGCCCTGCTTCTCCCCAAAGACATACCTAAAATTCAAAATATTTAAAGTAAGTAATTGATAACATAAAACATGATGATTTTAAATATGTAATTTTAAAAATAATATATATGTGGAGGTTAGCTTGCTCTTGAATGTCCTCCATCAGTCAAAGATCTCAGACATGATCTTCCTACGCAATGTATCAACTATAGGAATATCCCAAGCATCCTACAAGTGCCAAATAAACAAGGATGAGTTTATTAGCATAACAAATTACAATACGAGTAAAAAACAAATATGCGGATAAATGTACTTACAAGAACATCAGCCCAAATTGCATTCTTCACGACCTCCTCAACACTATCCCAATCAGGGATAATGATGGACACCTTCGACCATGCCATGACATCTAAGTAACTCTGAAACTTGGCGGCGTTAGGTCCAAAAGTACTCCCTGTGCAAATATCAATGTCAACATGGCTCCTCTGACCCTAATGGCGCCTAAGTGCAACACTGGTCATCTGGGTAACACCTCTTCTCTTAGCTGAGGAGCCTGTGCCCTGGGAGTCAGATCTCGTATGTGGATCCTGGTCAGTCATAGGTATCTGTTTAAAAAATCGAAAATATAATTAGTGAGTATAATAAACACATTTAGCAAAGAACTGTGAAAATAATAAATGTACCATGTTTACTTATTATTAATCAATAATAAACATGATGAATGATATATAACCACAGCCATACCCTATGTTTCCCACAGACCCTCCCGGTGATCATTACGAGTCATAACTATATCATCTATGAGATCTTCCATAACACTGGTTGGTGTACGTGTTGTTAGAAAAGGCATGTCTAGGACATCAAGACATGGATCCCCAATGTCGTGTCTACCTTGGACAACAACTGACCATCGTTTATCTGATGGGTCAACAACGTAAAAAACTTGTTTTACTTGAGTTGCCATGATGAAAGGCTCCTCCTTATGACCTACCTTGTTTAAGTCCACTAACGTAAATCCAAAATCATCTATTTTGACACCATTTTTACTATCAACCCATTTACATTTAAAAACAAGAACTGTGAAACGACCATAATCAACTTCCCATATATCTTCAATGACACCAAAATAACATAACTCAGCCATGATAGGGTTTCTGTCCTTTGAAGTGGAAAAATACATTGATTCAGCCACAACCATAACTCCATTGTTCTGCACCGTACTCTTGTCATCGTGAACCCTTATATAGAGTGAATAATTATTTATGTCATAGCCACAATAAGTGATTACATCAAAGTTAGGTCCTAATGCTAGTCGATGTAATGTCTCAGAAGCAGATGTATCTTTGAGAAGGGTCATTTTGAACCACTTCATGAACATTTTGTTGTGTTTATTCAACATCCACTTTTCAGCTATTCTAGGGTTGTTTCTTTTGACTATGTCTTTGTATGCAGCTAAATACAGGAGGACAGCGTCTGTGTTGTTCAAAATATAAAAGTGTGCTTGGAAGACTTCATCACGTGACATGCTTTTAATTCTTTTCCCAATAGTACCTTTCCCATCCAATCTCCCTTCATGATGAGTCTTTAGAATACCAATGCTTTCAGCCTGTGACATATAATCTGTACAAAACTTAATTGCTTCCTTTGCAATGTACCTTTCTACTATTGATGCTTCGGGGCGGCGTTGGTTCTTTATATAGCCTTTCAAAATTTTCATGTATCGCTCAACAGGATACATCCACCTCAAGAACACTCGCCCATATAAACTGACCTCCCTCACTAAATAGATGATTAAATATACCATTATATCAAAGAATGAAGGAGGAAAATACATTTCCAACTGACATAGTATAAGAAACCCTTCCTGTTCTAACACTTCTAACTCGTCGTGGGCGATTACTTTGCCACATATGGCATTGAAAAACAAACACACCCTTGTTATCACATGTCTGACATTTTGAGGGAGAATGTCATAAATGGCAATGGGTATAAATTATTGCATCAGCATATGACAATCATGCGACTTCAAACCAACTAACTTCAGATCCTTCAAGGAAACACAACTGTTGGTGTTGGAACCGTACCCAGATGGAACTTTAACACCACGCAACGATTCACACAAACTTTGCTTCTCTTTTCTGGACAAGGTATGACATGTTGGAGACAAATATATTCGTTTGCCCTTTGCTTGTGGGTGCAACTCCTCACGTATACCTAACAACTCCAAGTCTAGACGTGAATTCAAGCCATCCTTCATTTTTCTAGGCATGTTTAACAGGGTTCCAACCAAACTATCGAACACATTTTTCTCCACATGCATCACATCAATACAGTGTCTCACATCAAGCTCTTTCCAATATGGCAGATCAAAAAATATTGACCTTTTCCTCCAACTATTTTTTGTGGTGGACTGCTTCTCAAACTTACCAAACACCATATTGATGTCTTTGACCTTTTCATATACTTGATGACCAGATAGTGTTGGAGGAGGCCCGTCAAACTCTTGTGTACCATTGAATGACTTCTTTAACCTACAAAGTGGATGATTAGCCGTAAGAAACCTATGATGTCGTAGATAAACATTTTTCCTTCCATGATGCAGTTGATCAAAACTAGTTCCCTCCTCACATACAAGACATGCTTTATGTCCTTTGATGTTGTAGCCTGAGAGGTTACCATACGCAGGGAAATCATTTATCGTGCAGAATAACATGGCTCTCAGCTTGAATGAATGTCCTGCAAACCCGTCAAACACATCAACCCCCTCTTCCCATAACATTTTCAAGTCTTCAACTAACGGACTTAAGTATACATCGATGTCGTTCTCAGGTTGTTGTGGACCAGAAATCATCATTGATAACTTAACATATTTCCGCTTCATGCACAACCATGGCGGCAAGTTGTAAACAAACAACAAAATAGGCCATGAACTGTGGTTTGTGCTTAGGTTCCCATATGGGTTCATGTCGTCTGTGGCTAGTGTAAGCCGAACATTTCTCAGGTTATGAGCAAAATTTGGAAACATCATATCCACTTTCTTCTACTGTAATCTATCTGCCCGATGCCTAAGTTGTCCATCAACAACCCTTTCATCAGCATACCATCTCATAAGCTTCGCATTATCTACATTGGCAAATAAACGCTTTAGCCTTGGCACTATAGGGAGATACCACAACACCTTCGCATGAGACCCTTTAGTGCAGACTTCATTAGAGTCAAGTTGTTTCTTCTTATATCGTGACACCCCATACCTAGGACATCGATGCAACATTTCATACTGACCACGGTATAATACACAATCATTTGGGCATGCATGTATTTTCGTATACTCCAAACCCATAGGACACAACACCTTCTTAGCCTCATAGTTACGATTTGGCAAGGTGTTACCAATTGGGAGCATTTCTTTCAACAACTTAAGCAAGTCAGTGAAACTTTTATCTGTCCATCCATTTATCTGTTTCAAATTAAATAATCGTAAAATTGTTGATAACCTTATGAAATTGGTGCAATTCGGATACAATGACTTCTTAGAATCCTCTCACAAAGTCGCATATATGTGAGCTTTCTTAAAACTTTCTACCCCCACGTCACGTATCATATCCTCAAGTCGATCATCCATGTCATCATCAACTTCATGCATAAAGCTTTGGTCTTTTTTTTGAAAATTGGTACTTGGCACCTCAACATGTTCACCATGCCATATCCATCGTGTATAAGTCTGAAGAAAACCATCACACAATAGATGTTCTCGCACCTCTTCCAATTCTACAGACGCATGTTCAAGCATTTAACACAAAGGCAAAAATACTTTCCATTCACCTCGTCAGCATTTCGTATCATAAATTCTATGAATGTTTCAACTCCAACCTCATACTGTGGACTTATACATGATGCAGTTATCCAACTTCGATCCATACTCACTGTTTATAGTATACCAGCAAAGTTAACGGTGCTATGAATCTCACTTTCTAAACAAAGGTGGTGGTCCTATCCATTCAGGATGAACATTTTTCTATACTTCATAACTACATACAAGTTAAGAGTTATTTTAAAATTTGATAAAATTTTGACAGCATTTTGCATTAATCTCTAAGTACACGAAATGAAAGTGGTGATAACAAATTCAACCACAATCAAATATGCACCCAGAGGACAATACAAAATTTAACTAACTAAAACTTTATCAAATTTTAAAATAAGTCCTAAAACTTGTGCATAGCAATGATGCATAAAAAAATTGTTCACCCCAAACTGTCCAAACGGACAATTCAAGATTCAACTCAAACGATGAAATCAATTAATTTAATTACCATTTGTGTCAAATCTCAAACGGGAAACTATGGTTCTCTCATACAATTTAAAAAATCATAAACTTATTTAAAACGGACTAAATAAACTTATTACATCCTAAACAAATAACAAATCAAAATTACCAAACAAAATTAGCAACACAAAATTAAAATTCAAACTAAAGATAGTAGTTAGTTTACCACTACTAATTTTTTTATTTAGTCGGGTACAATTTAGATTTCCAATGTAATATTGGGGTGTTCAATTATAAACTAAACTAGTTATTATTATAATAATAAAATTATTTAAAATTATACAACTAAATTAATTTTGGGATTAATTCATTATATAATTAAAATCTTAACTTGCCTAATCAACATTAATTATGGGGTTAATTCATTTTGTTACAATGTTCATGTTTAATACAATTTATTATTTTACTCTTATAACTAACTTTTTATTTAGTTGAAGTTATCAATTTTTATGTATTTAATTTTTTAACTAATGTAAGGAATAATACTAATTAATGTTTATATATTTATTTAGTTAAAAATATTATCTTTTTTTACTTTAATATCAATTTAGATACCCAAATTAATAAAACATAAAAATATAAAATAAATTTAACAATCAATCCTAAGCATTCCTAATCTATAGCTAACAACATTAATTGTGTAATTTTGTTACAATGTTCATCTTTAATACAATGTATTATTTTATCTTTACAAGTAACTTTTTATTTACTTGAAAATATCAATTTTTTATGTATTTAATTTTTATACTAATGTAAGGAATAATAGTAATCTTTATATATTTAGTTAGTGGAAATATCAACATTTTTACTTTAATATCAATTTAAATTACTAAAATTAATAAATATAGAATACAAAATAATATCATTCTCATTTTAAATTTTCCAAAGCATTCCTAATCTATAACATACTAACATTCTAATTTCCCTAATCACATTTTTATAATTTATAACTAATAGCATAACATCCAAATTATACTACTAACCAAATACTAAGCCTAATATGCCAAACATCTATAACCAACATTGCATAACCATAAGAGGAAAAATGAGCTTAGGGAAGAACCTGATGCACGTCATACGAGAAAAGAGGGAGAATGTCATTTGCTTATGTAGAAAGAAGAAGAGTTGGAACCAATGGAAGGAAGATGTTCATCATTTGGGAGAGAAGAGGGAAGACGAAGTAATGTGCGCACGGTGTAGAGGGAAGATGAATGGGAGGGACCAATGGAGGGAAGACGTTCGTCATTTGGGAGAGAAGAGGGAAGACAAAGCAATGTGCGCACGGTGCAGAGGGAAGACGAATGGGAAGGAAGGAGGAAGGGAAGATAACTTTTGTGAAAGAGAAAGGGAGGTAAGGAAGGAAGGAAGATGACTTTCATCAAAGAGAAATGGAGGGAAGACGAAAATGTGGGCACAGTGCAGAGGAAGAAGAAGCGTTAAATGAAAATAACTTAATAAGGAGATCTGTTTTAAGAAGCCACCTATAAACACTGTTAATGGGGAACCATGTTTATATCACATCTATAAACACGGTTAAACCTCCACCCGATTCTGTATATCCTATTACAAATTTAAAAAAATTATTTAAAGTCTTTAACCACGGCTACAAAACAACCGTGTTTATAGGTTACATCTATAAACACGATTAAACCTCCACCCGTCAGAACTAAAAAAACATCTGTTAGCGACGAAAAGAATTGGTCGCTAATCGATGCAAAGGCCATCGCTAAGAGGACTAGCGACGGTATTTTAGACGGCCAAACAACCGTCGCTAAAACCTTCGTCGAAGATAGATCAACGACCACAGAAAACCCGTCGCTACATTACCGACATCGTAACACCGTCGCTAACATGGTCTCTGCTTCACTGATATCAGCCGTTGCTAACTGACCACGTTCAGCAACGACCAGTACCCCGTCGCTACTAGCAGACATATAGCGGCGCCCTTATCCCGTCGCTATTAGTATTATTTAAAGACCATATTTATCCGTCGCTATGTGTAGCCATACAGCGACCAGCTACGACCGTCGCTATGGTAGCCATACAGCGACCAGCTACAGCCGTCGCTATTGTAGCCATACAGCGACCACTTATAGCCGTCGCTATGGTAGCGACCACACTCCTCCGTCGCTAGTAGTCTTTATTTAGCGACCAACTTGGTCTGTCGCTAATGGGATTTTTTATTTTTTAAAAAAATTGTTTAAATATTTATAGATTTTGTTAATTTATCTTTAAAAATGTTTATTAATATTTTGTACTGGGTGATAAAATTTTATAATTACATTTGAATAATTTTTTTAAAATATTTAATTATTATTAAAAACAAAATAATGGATTAAATTTATTTATCAAATAGGTTGAATTATTAATGATAATCACAATAAGGCGTTTTTCTTTGAATTTAATTACCAATAAATATTGACATAATAAATGAAGAATGACAAAATAAATACAAAATGGAATATAATATAAAAACTATAAATGAAATATACAATGTGTATACAAAATAAAAATACAATCATGGTGGTGGGGGATCCTGTGGTGGTGGTGGGGGCGCCTGGGAAGTGGGGGGAGGTAGTCTCGCCATCAACTACATCAGTAGCTCCTGCTGCTGAGCAAGTTGCTGACGAGTCTTGGCGTGCTGCTCCTCGGCCCGCTGCCGGTCCACCTTGGCCCGCCGTCGGTCCGCCTCGGCCTGCTCCTGCAAAAGCTGCCTCTGACGTCGCTCCTCCTGTAGCTCGTCGTTCAGGTTTTGAATTACCTAAACAACCTCAGTCAGAAGACTAGACAAAGAGGAAGAGGAAGGGGTCTTCCCCTTTTTCGCCAGCTGCGTGCCGACGCCACCCAATCCAAAGACCCTCCCTTTCTTGTTCACACCGCCAACAGCCTCTATATAGATGGCGTTGTCGTTGGAACAAGACAGGGTGGGAGGAACCTCCCCTTCAGGAGTCGAAGCCACCAGGTCCGCCTCCTTCTCGGCCCTCCTGGCCTGATACGCCTCCTGTAAATTAAAAAACACTGAAAGGATTAGTAAGCTGATTTGTAAATTATAAGCATGTGTGAGTTAAAAGTAAATACCGCTAAATCTAGTCTTCTGGTTTACCCATGCACCGGCTTTGTTCTTCTTGGTCATTTGCATGACCTCAAACAAAGAAGGCTCCCGGTGCTCCCTCAGCTCTTGTGGTGGACAAAAAACATTGAGATTATTATTTGTAAACATGTCAGACGAATCATAATAGAAATGTTTAACATAAATATACTTACAAATCTTTTCTTATGCTCGAGGCTTGAAATGCTACCCCCAGTGTAAACTGAGGCTGCAGCATTGGCGGCTCTGTTTGCCCTGTTCTGAGCACTCGCCTGCTGGAACGGGACACCGCCCCACTTCTGGACCATCCCGTCCCAATGGTCCTCCGGGATCCAACGAGGGCGCTCACCCTTGTCCCTCACCTTCCAAAGGGTACTCGATGATTTTGGAGGTCTTTGTGGCAAAGACCTTCCTAATCTCATCGATCATACCCTTTGCCCACTGATAATCACGCTGTAAAATGAAATGAGAATTCAAAATTAATAAGAGGTCTATTTTACAAATCAAATGACAACAAATTAATGTGGTAACTTACCCAGAAGGTGTCAAACCACCTATCTTGGACAACCTTCCCAGCATCTGTCCAAGATATATATGGACCATCCCACTGGTCCTTCAAAACCTTAGTAATTGCTTTGGTAGTGCGACTACTATCAACAAAGTTGTAATGACAACAATTATATCAGGAGTAAAACAACACACAATCTAGGGAAACTCCTAAAATTCTGACAGAGTCTCCCCTGTAAATGTAACATTTCTAAGTTTAAATAGTTACCCTGTTACAAACAGAAGAATTCCACCTTACAATAACTCTAAATTAAAAAATTTGGATTCTGGAATAGGGGAAGAAAATAACATAAGTTTAAGGGGGTAAAATGAATCAAGAAAATTTTAGGACAACAAGTAAGGGGACTTACCAGATTGAGGTCGAAGGTTGGAGGGGACTTGCCGTCGAGGTCGCCGGAGTACGCGTACGTCGTCGGGGATGCTAATGACATGGGACAGTGACAGTGAGAGAGTGAGAGACCGTGAGAAATTTGATTAGATGGAGTTATAAGGGGACTTACATTGGAGGGTCGGAGGCTTCTCGGAGGTCTCGGAGGAGAAGGAGAAGGGAGGAATGGGGAGGGAACCCACAATGTGGTCAGCGGTGGGGGAGAGGGAAGTGAGGAGACGGCGAGATTAAGAGCTTGAGAGGGAAGAACACAATGGAGAAGGACACACGGGCCAGAGAAGAAGAGGAAAGGGGCAGAGAAGAAGAAGAAGAACACAGTGGAGCAGAGCAGAAAAACTGATTAGGGCTCGTGAAAGGGCCGACTAAGTTATAACCCTTAGCAACGAAATATCATTACCGTCGCTAATAAAAACACACTAGCGACGGCTAACCCGTCACTATGGTTAGTACATCAATCGTTGCTAATTGGCAGTGGCTATTAAGGGTTTTTCTAATACTGCATTTAGCGACGGTACAAAAATTCCATCACTATTCCCCTGAATAGTAGTGACGGCAAAACAACGTCGTCACTAATCCCCTCAATATTAGCGACGGTTTAACCCCACCATCACTATGTTCCCTTCTCAAAAGTAAAATATGGAGGGAAGACCGAAAATAATAGCGACGGTGTAGCCCCACCGTCACAACGTTCTATTTTCAAAAGTAAACTGATGGAATAATAGCGACCGTAATACAATTCCATCACTAATCCACAGAATCTTAGCGACGGCGAATCCCCACCATCACTAGTGTAACACATAGCGACGTTGTCTCAACGTCGCTAATGTTTGGAGGGAAACTCAGCGACAGTCATTACCGTCACTATCATTTGGCGCCAACAAAAAACCATGGAGGGAAACAAAAAAAAGGATGGAGGTGAAATCTAGTGACCACACCAGCGACGAAGGGTGGATTTAGCGACGGCTGTAGTGACAGAGTGTTGCAATTGTTAGTGACCACTGCTCTTATGGTCGTTAAAGGAGTCGCTAACCTCTTTTTTGGTCCCTTTTCTCCCAACGGTCGCTAACTCGGTCGCTATTTAGCGACGGGTTTCGGGTGGTCTCTAAATCGAGATAGCTATTTAAGGTTTTTTTAGTGGTGCGTCTTCGTATATCCCATTACAAATTTTAAAAAAATTATTTAAGGTCTTTAACCATGGCTACACGACAACCGTGTTTATATATGACCTATTAACACAGTTAGTAAACAACCGTGTTTATATATGACTTTTTAAAATTTTGAAAAACAAAATACACTTCCTTATATTTACAAAAATACCACCGCGTGGTTTTAAACATGGTTTTCTGATAACTGTGCTCATATCCCGTGCTTATAGTTATTTTTTGCACTAGTGAGTAGAGCCTGTGTAACATCCTGCTTTTAATAATAGCTCTATTTTGTAAATTTTGAAGGATGGAAGATCTGTTAGTGTTAATCAATGAATAAAACACTCTATGGATGGTTTATAATACTCCAAAAATTTCATTTTTGGGTTTAATTATAGAATTTATATAGATCTTTGTTGATAAGATCCATTTTCTGAGTGAAATATGCCTTAGAAAGGACTGTCCGAGTGAAAAAGGGACTCTGTTCCAAGTGAAGAATGAAAATTTCGAGTGACTAAGAGAAATTCTGAGTGAAAAATGGAAATACCGAGTGAAGGTTGTGTTTTCCGAGTGGAACATGGCCGAGAGGGTTTATTCTGAGTGGAATTGTTGCCCCAGAGACACTTTTGTGTGAAGTGGACTGACAGAACCACTTCTGGGTGAAAGAATCCGAGTGACTTACCTTGGAGTGACTCACTGCAGAGTCAAACACCTCAGAAAGACTCATTTTCGAGTCAAGTACTCTCCAAAGACTCGTTTCTGAGTCAAATACTTCTGAATGACTCATTTCTGAGTCAATCATAGTCAGACGTTGCAATTCTGAGTGAAAGCTCACTGAGTGTCTTCATTTTCGAGTTAAGTACAGAGGAAAATGTAATTCCGAATGTCAGAGTTCTGACTGAATGAACTGGAATAACTTTGTGTGAATGAAGAATAGAAGTTAGTCTTGGGGATGAGATGCCGAGTGGAAACTGGTCAGGTGATGTGTTAATCCAGAATAAGATTTCGAATGAGTGAACAATTGTGGGGGGAGAATCCGTTTCTAAAAAGTTTTACCGAGTGGAACCATGTGTGTGGAGACTCGGATTTGGAATGAGGAACCAAGTGTTGAAGACTGAGTGAATAGGGGACTCGGTTTAGATTATTTTGCCGAGGGAAGAATAATTGAATGATGATCAATAAAGATTATTTTACTGAGTGATAAACTTGAGTGCATGAGTCGGTTTCAGAAGAGTTCTACCGAGCAGAGACTTAAAGAGTTGGGTATCGGTTTTAATTGATTTACCAAGTGGACAGCCGAGTAGAATAAGTCAGCTTTGAGGGAATTCACCGAGTGAGAACTATTTAGGAATTGAGTCGGTGTTGTAAGGAATTTCCCAGTAAGAAACGATCGGGTATTGACTCGGATTTAAGATAAATAGCTGAGTGATGGATTAGGTGGGTATGAGTCGGCTCTGACTGACTTAATTGAATAAAAATGGATCAGTTTAAACTCTTATGCCAAGAGGGAAGCCGAGTGTGAGATGACTCGGACTTGAGTGATGATGCCAAGTAGACAGATTGAGAGTTGACTCGGTTTTGCTGAGTGAAAAACCGAGTGAAGAATGGCTCGTGCCGAGTGAAAAGTGAGTGAGAAGGACTCAGATTTCCTTCTTTTCACATTACTGACAATTTCCAGTCAGCATGGGTAGGATTCCAGTCGGCTTAGAGGCTAACCGAGTGGATTCCAGTCGGTATTCACTGTCAGAATAATGTTTGACTCCAATTTTGGCTCCTTGTGCATTTTATAATATATTTTTCTTCAATTATTCACCCTAATGTGTAGAACGGCCAGTAGTGGACCATTAAGGAGCTCACTTTCTATCTAAACCACTATTATTTCCCACTAACAGCCACTAGAAACCCACTCATGGAAAGCTTGTCCCCCACTTGCCTTTACCTTATTAAACGAACACTAACCCCTGTAAAAGTCAGAAACTCTTAGAGTAAACAAGCTACCTCTCTCAACTTCTTCGAGCTAAAACTAGGACAGCAAGAGGACTTCTTTTCAGTCAGCCAAAGATCATCAATCCAAGTAAGAGGGGACAGGGTTATGAATAACTATGAAATGGGTAGAGTTGTATGCTGTTCTAGGATTCCAGCTTTAATTTCGTATATTGTTGCTCAGTTTTGAAATTGAAAACGTGTGAATTTGATTCTGACTTCTTCATGAAAGTTGTATATCTTTTTGTTATCTAAATTTTGAGACCTAAATCAATTAATTTGGATATGTATAACAAAAGTTATAGCCAAAATACTACAGCATGTCCGAGTGGAATATTTGTCCTATGTTCTGTGAATATATTGATAGTCTGGGACTTATACATGCATAATCAGCCTTTGATGTCTTCATGAAAGTTGTAGATAATTGTGATATGGATCTGTAGAAAGTCGTTTCAAGTCAAAATGATTTTTTTAGCTCAAGATATGCCTAAAATACTGAAGTATGTCCAAGCTGTAAATCTGTTAACTTGAGATACGTATTTTATTTTTAAAACTGGGAACTTTGTGGTGAGAATTAGTAATTGGTGTCTTCATAAAAGTTGTAGAGCTTCTTGTTATGTGAATTTTGAAACCTGAACTGACTGAAGTGGATATGTATAGCATGAGTTATGATCAAAATACTATAGAATGTCCGATTAAAATACTTATCTTGTGTTTTGTGAATATATGAATATTCTGGGAATTATACATATGTTTTTAGACTTTGATGTCTTTATGAAAGTTGTAGATATTTATGTTAGGGATCTATAGAAAGTAGTTTTGAGTTAAAAAGATGCTTGTAGCTCTAGATATGCTCAAAATACAGAAGTATGTTCATGATGAAAATCTGTTAACTATGAAATCCGAATCTTATTTTTAAAACTGGGAATTTTGTGGTAAGAATTAGTGGTTGGTGCTTTCATGAAAGTTGTAGATATTTGTGTTAAGAATAATTTAGAACTGGTTTCATGCCAAAATCATATTTGTAGCCCCAGAAACGTTCAAATTACTAATATATGTACATTTTGAAAACTCACCTTGGGGCAGTGTGGTATTTCGTGAATAAGTGGTATTTCTGTTTGGAATTTGAAATTGTGTTCTTCATGAAAGTTGTAGATAATTCTATTATTGAACTACAGCAAGTAGAATCACCTAAAAAGGATTTTATTTGTTCAAGTTATCGCTGATGTACTAGAGTATGTTGCTGTTGGAAATGCTGAAACTTAATTATAAGGATTATTATGAATGAAAATGATATTTTCTCTATGAGTAACAATTTATTATTATACTCTTGAGTGATTATGATTTATTATTGATGTTGTTGCATGTTTAATGAGTATCATACGGTTGTATATTTTGGTGGTGAATAATTATGAATGACATAATTAATATATATGTACATGAATGCCTTGTGGTTATTGTTACATGTGGTTGAAACAGTAAATCCATGATTCTGAAAATTATTATATGTGATGTATCCTTTGAGGACTTGTGGTTTTCCAAGTGGTTTTGGAAATATTAATATCATGGTATGTTAAATGATAAAGAGAATTAAAGGCATTCATGCATCATAAGCATTTGGATGCACCATGGAATTTTAGGGGTTCCATGATTGCCTACCCTGGTGGGGGGTTACTCTATGATGAGTTAAAGCCCTATTTTTGTGGTGTGTTGGTCATGGGGCTGTAGGGATCCATGACTGTATTAATTCCTACCGATGTCTCTATGAGACTTTTTACTGCAGTAATCCCACCAAACCAAATGGATCCAGCATGACATCATTTGACTAATTAAAGATTTATTAAATGAACTTGTTTGGCATATTCATCATATCATTATATCTTATTGATTGTGTTTGTGCAATTCTATTTATTTTATATTTATTCTATATTCTGTCTCACTCTTACATTAACTTTTACAGTGAATGCCACGCAGAATGAAGAGTGATGCCCTGATTGATGCCTATATGAATTACTACTTGGACTTTGATTTTTATTTTAATTTAATGGATTGTAATAAATACAACGTATCATGTACTGTTATCATTCTAAATCGTTTTCGCTATGCAAATATTTCATGAATTTTATTATTTACGACTAGTATGCATGATAATATTCCGCTATTGTCGATTCTTATGTGAACTCTGATTTTAATCCATGAATTTTAAAATGACCTTTTAAAAATGCAAAAAATTTATTCAGAAAATTATACGGGACGTCACAGCCTGCATTGAGGGATCTAAAAGACTTTCTTTCCATGGAGATGGAAATTTCAACAAAGAACACCATAAAGAGACAACAACAATGAGTAGTAATATTGGGGGGAGGGTAGAGAACTAAGAAGAAATTGGGTTTTCAAATGAAAGGCCATATATTATTATTGGGGTTTTTGTTCCAATTAGTGTAATGATGTCATTTTGATGTATGTCGAGAAGCCTAGGTGCCACTTAACGTGACAACTAATTTATTTGTGAGAAACTTGATTGACTACAATAAGAAGAACATAAGTGTCATACATTATTGTTTTTTAAGGACTATATAAGAGATGTATTTGTTTGATGCCCACGGCTCGAAGGACTAAAATGGGTCAAGGTGATTAAGTGTAATAAATTACACAATTTGAGGTTTATTTATTGATGCATTAAAAATTCAAGAGCCATTTTGCATCTTCATAGTAATTTGAATATATGTTATTCATTCTATTCAAGAATTCTTTATAGGTTATGCACATGCTAGTTATTGTGACATATTCAACACAATTAATTAACATAACAAAACTAAAGTAAAGTGGTATACAAAAATAAGGTGCCTAAATTTTACTTTTCACCAAATATTGAGATTACAATGTAATCCAATCCAAAATAAGATCCTACACCTTCATCAACTACAATATAATAACCACTAAAATCTATACAAATAACTAGATTCTTTCTTCAACTAAACTTCACTAAAGAAAACCAACAACTACTTGTAATGCACCTATTTCCTTACAATATAACAAACATAAATATCATTATAGTTAACATACAACCAAATTAAAAAATTATCCAAAACTTTAAATTTCTAATTTCATATTATAACGGGAACTTGTCAAGCAATTAGTTAGTTATTATTTTGTTATGTTTCGTTATTGCTGATATAGTTTATCAGTTTTAGTATCTTGTTATAGTAGTGTATAAATACCCCTTTGTAATCATTTCACAGTGTATTAGTGAAATCATTCTATTCCATTTGTTTCAAACTCTGATCACAATCAAACTTGATGATGAGAGTTGAACCCATCACCCTTAGATCAGGGTGTGATACCATAACTACTAGGCCAACTAATTCTTTGATGCAAATAGGGAATACTATAAAATATAATACTTTCCATTCTCATATATATATATACACATAAATAAAATAAAAAAACTTATATAATATATAACATATTAAATATATATTAATATATATTCTATTAAAGTTAATATATATTATATATTAATATATATATAATATATATTCTTTTCTTTTTAGATGATAAAGGCAGTTCTCCTTGATAAAGGCCTGATTTAGAGCATCATCAAAAATAAGCTATCAGACTCTTCTTGAGTAATATTTTAGGATCAGACTTTACTTGAAATTTCTTGCATGGCTCAAGGTAGACTTTTTAATTTGATCAACTCCTACTTTCATCTATAACCTGTGTACTTAATGTTTGTAACCTAAAACACTTAATTGAACAAGTTAGATAACACATTGGTAGACTTTATTTAATTTAAATGCCTTGATATGTGTTATTAACAAACTAGACTTGATTTCAACAATCTCCCTCTATTTGTTGATAGGAAAAATCAAGTCTTTTATTTAAATAAAGTTTATGATAATCAGAGCATATCAAAGAGAGAGTACCAAAACATCAAATTTCATACAACATCAGAGCCCTTTTTCAAAAAAGATTATATTCATTAATGTTGAAGCAAATTTAGATCAGAGATCAGAGCATTGATGTTTCTTAAATAGATGTAAATTTTAACTTATCAGAGCAGAGAAAATTATGCAAACTAGATTTTTAATGATTAGAGCAGACTTTTCTTCTTAGATAAGAGAGCAATTATGTGATTAGAGCAAATCATATCAAGTCATTTATCAATACAGATTAAGTAATAAACTTGTAAGAATCAGAGCATGTGTCAATAAGAGCATTGATCTAGTTATAAATACTAGAGCATATTTATCTAAAAATAATATCAGAGAAGAAACATTTTTCATTTATTGATCATAAAAAAGGTGCAAAACATAAACATTACAGAATATTAAAAGATTCTACTCCTCCTTAGACAAAAAAGACTCAAAAACCTATAAAATACCGCACTTTACTCCCCCTTTTGATATTAACAAAAAGAAGGGACATCATAGAGGCACTTGAATACCATGGGCTGAGCTACTGATAATGAAGGCATAGGCAGAATGACAAACAATTAACAGATAATAAGTTTTAATAAGAAAATCTACAAAGAGTATATGAAGGCTATGGAGGGGCGATAGAGAAAGATAGGTTAGTTGTTAGAGCAAAGGATGGTTTTAAACACAGTACCACGTCTTCCTGAAAAAAAGTTGATGTCAAAGTAGTTTTCACCCTTTGGGATGGTGTGAAAGAGGGAGCCTTACTGACCAAGATGCCACAAATAGTGATTCCAGAGTGCACTAGCATGATCTTCATTAGGATTAGGAGCACACATTACTTTCCAAAGATACTATAGATAGCTCCTTAGGTCTAGGATCATCCCAAGCAGCCTTGTAATAATCAGACTTTAGAGGGAGGGGTTTCTTTAGTCTTCCTTTCTCAATGACCACTGGTTTTAGGTTGAGGTGGTCTGGTACTAGCATAATATATTTTCCAGGGGTAACAATGCAAGAATGAAGCTCATGGTGATACTGGCCTTGTTGCATGTCAAACAAAGCCTTGGATTCTTCAGTTTTTAGGGCATAGAACATAACATAGTTTGAAGCTGAGGTGAGGTGGGTGTTCACCATGATCTGTGCAAAAAACATGGTTGAGGGAAAGTAAGGGGCAATGGGAAGGATTTGAATTTTGTGAGGGTAAAAACCTGGTGAGTGGATAATGGCTAAGTTGGTTGGGTGCAGGTAACCTATGTCATCCTCATCCAGGGTAGGTCTAGTGATTTTAAAAGGTTGTAGGCCAAGGGTAAACAAGGATGAAGGAATGTTGCTGGTGTGTTTGGGATGAGGGCTAATGGAGAAGGTTCACTTAGGATGAAGATATCTAGGAGGTAAGAAATCAGAGAGTATTGGTGTTGGAGTAATGAGGATGAGTTCATGGGATGAGGATTGGGGTGTGGTCTAGTCTTATAATGAGGTCTGGTAAGTGGACTTAGGTGTTGTGTTCTTAGATTCAGAATGAGAGAGGATATGATCACTTATTGGTTTAGACTGTGCATATTCATGACTTGGCCCTTTCAGTGCTTTCTTTCTCTTTCTTTTCTTTTCTTATGCTTTTCTTATAAATGCTTCTTCATCACCTTTGAACTCTTTGAATACTTCAAAGAATTTGTTGAACCAATCTAGATTGATCCAGCTGTTGGTATCCACGTCAGGGTAGTTCTTAAAGTTAGCTTCAATGAATTGAATAATCTTTGTAAAATTAGGACAAACACCAAACTTGTCCTTTTCTATAGCTTCTTTCTTGGTCTTGAAGTCTTTGACATAGGAGGAGTGCATCTCTTAGTACTTGCCTAGCCAAACTTGTACAGTCTAACCTTTAACGAGAATAGAAGGATTCAAAGCAATAGAAACTTGAATAAGCTACTTACTTTGTCATATGGTTATTGAAGACTTCTGTTGTTGTTGTGGAGGATGAGGTGGTGTAATCTTTTGTTGTTGAGGAGGAGGAACAACCTTGCTTTTTAGCTGACTAATGGGAATTTGGTCATCGGGGTCTGGTGACCTTCTTGGGACTTTAATGACCTTAGGGACTGACACTGACTTCTTGATATAAGGGGGAAGAGGAACAACACTCTTAGGTTAAGCCTTGATGGGTGAAGAAGACTCTTCACTTTCACCCTGAGCAGTCTTTGTAACATCCCAAATTTTAGAAAAATAAATTTTTAGTATAATATTAATTAATTATTTGATGCCTAAAATGCATAGCAAAATTAATTATGTAGGAATTGTGATTCATCGGTAAATTAAGATCTACTGAAAATGGACAATTTAACGGGTGATATGGGACCCACTAAGTCAAATTGGATATTTAATGGATCTAGAATAATGAGGGATTTATTATGGTTACAGTGATATATTCAAAATAATTTTTGGTGTTGAGGAGATATTCATTCGTACACGACGTATGTTAATACGAGGGAAATAGAAATTAAGAAAATTCTAAAATTCCCTTTTCTCTCCCCCTCATCACCGTGGATGTCAACCCCCGATTTTCTGGACTCGAATCTGATGTAATCAACATAATTAAATAATAAAATGTGAGTAAATTTTTCGCATTCGAAATAATTTTAAAACACCATCACGACTACATTAAGACTCGAATCACAAAAAACCAAAGAGTGAGATTTGATAATCTATAACTGGATCATCAAATAGTTTGCCCATAACAGTATACAAAATAATAGAGTACACAGCGGAAAGAGTGTGTATACCGGGCACACGCCTAGTCCCATATATGGAGATATGAGAAACGCTCGCAAAGCGTTCAACCATACAACACTAGCCCATTAGGTCACAATAGAAATTATAATCATACAATGCCTAATATATATACATATACATCTATATGGTCATGCAACACACGTCTCCAATATTTACATTTCTTAATTGACCATAATTAATTCAATCATCTAAGTCATATATCATCAACTCCTATACATTCCCATAATTTATAACTGACCATATTAGATTCATCCATAGAGTCATACATTATCAATACTTATACATTATTCATATTACATCCATCAATATCAATAGTTATCAATAATCTTACATACATTTATTCATAATGAATTAATTCACAATTGCTATCAGCCAAGGCATTCCATTACCACTATTTTACCTTCACAAAAGCTTTACTTTAAAAATGTTCTCTTCCCATGACATCCCTGCATCAATACTAAAAAGTAGACCACATGGAAGAGTGAGTTATACATTTCAAATGACGATATGAATACAATTGAAATTATGTGTATATGCATATCAACATCATGTATGCTTTGCTAAACACATCAACAATCATCATAATCTATACATTTCACAATATATATATCAGGTATTCACCCATCAATTCATAGCAAAGCAAGCATATACACATCTATCATAATGCCACAACGAGCCAACATCACCAACATTGACCATTCAGGTCTTTTCTCAAAGCCACCATGGGCTAACATCATTATCATCAATCATAATATTTATGCCCATCATTATACTGGGCCATCACACATATATCATCATATTTAATATCATTTTTTGCATTCATATCATTCATTAATCATATGTGGTCTTTAGGTATTTAATTACCCATCTCATCATCACCATACCATAATCTCAATCATCATCAATCATCATCATCTGGCATATCTCCATGCTATATACAAATGCTCTTATGGCTAATGCATATGCAAAATGGAATTATCAACAACAAATGCAAATCCGATTATGGGAATAAACACTAATTCATGGGTCAAGCATGATCACACCATGCCCTTACTACAGTAGTATAATGTGTACACATATCTCATAATGCATGCATAATCACTATATTTTTACTGGTACCAAACCGCATCACCCATAATACAACACCTGGCCATTTTCACCATGACTGCGGTAAACAGCATAATCAATATATGGTGTTACGAGCCAGCCATATCTCATATCATGGTGGCTGTGATCCAATGGACCACCGAGGTCACCTGCTCATCAAGAGCCACCCCCCACGAAGGTCAGCCACATGCAACTCCCTGTAGCTAAGCATGGGCGGCTTCGTGACTTACACACCGAGTCACAAGGGAAACAACAAATTGCTCGTGCACTGAGCCACCCTCCCATTGGGTCGGCCAAGGGAACTCCCCTAATGTTCCAACATCGGCGGCTATGATATGCCATGGATGTAATGCAATGCAAATCAAATGCATTTCTCACATTGTGCATCCTAAATGCCACTCATCAATCATCATCATCATAATCACCAACACCACCATACACACCTTAGTGGATTCTATCATTATTGGTTTTAGCCGTTGTTTTTCAAGTTTTATATGTGGCATTTTTATCTCAATACATCATTTATTATTCATGCAAGTCAACACTTGCAATCAACCATAATGGCATTCATAACATCACCAATCATCATTAACATTCATTAATCCTTCATTAATACCACCACATAATCATTTAATGGATTTTCATTTCATTTATCATCACCATTGTTTCATAACTAGTGTGGCAATACATCATTCGTCAATACAATTTCAAACCACACATACAAGATCACACTTGTATAAAATACAATGGCATTTCAACATTACAAAATGTTCATCAATAATAACGATCATCCTTTACTCAAGGAAATGATCCACAACATCATTCTTTAATACACATTACCGATATCATCTCCGATTCATTGGTTTACAACAAACACATCATCATTTAATCATATTATTGGTGGTGAACATTCATGTTTTCATAACATGTTTCAATTAATATCAAACACCCCAAGACACACCATCATCATATACCCCTAACATAATCTCTTACTTTTACATAATAAAGGGGGTTTTGAGTAATAATAAGCTCATGATAAATCCCAATACTAAGACATGAGAAAATATCACTTTTAGTCTTAATAATAATAGGACATGTCACAAATATCACCTATTAGTCCCAATTTGATAACCATAAAAAGTTAGGTTCAAAACCCTCTTAAATTTGAATTTTATGACGCAGTAGGTCTGGTGTTTTATGCCTAATGAGAGTTAGAAAACTCCAATTAATGTGAGACTAACTCTCACACCTCCGTAACATAATTATCTACAACTTTCATGAAGAAGTTGGAGGCCAAAAATGTCATTAAGGTGCCCAAATAGGCCAAAAACGACAAAGAAAATAGTGCAGTTGGAAAAACAGCATAACAGTGGCCATAATATGGCCATGAATCGATTCATGCATTCTAAAAGTCCCAAAATTGACAAAAAGAGGTGTGTGAATCAATTCACACCCCTCATGAATCGATTCCTATGTGCCTGAGGCCAAAAACAATGGAAACAGCAAGCCTTGAATCAATTCAAACCCTGTATGAATCGATTCAAGCATTGGAAAATTGAGGAACAGTAAATCCAGTGGGTCTTGAATCGATTCAAGGCTGCGTATGAATCGATTCAAGCCCATCTAGAAGCCTCTGAATCAATTCAAATACTATTTTGAATTGATTCATGACAGCACAGACCCCTTTTATGAAGAAAAAGGCCACATTTTTTAACTTCTAATCCCCTAACTTTTTTACATGAATTCCAATGCCCACCAAATTTTAACACCAACTTATATATATTATTTGTGACGTGTGGCCACCATCCGCACTCAAAAATTCCCAAAAATAAGGGACTTATGCACATAAATGTGTTTTACCCGTTTTGAGGCATTTTTGTACAACTCAAGGACCTATTCTCATTGGAATTGGCCGAATTAACAGACGTGTTTTGCTAAACACTTGCATGGTGATAGTGTAAGTGATTGTGGTGGTCTTCTTCGATTAATCATTTTTTTAAATTGCAAAAAATTTATCCTCGTTTTCATTACTAAAGTATTAATATCTTTAACTTTATTTACCGCATTAAGGGTGCCACATTGGGTGGTATCAGAGAATAACATGCTTTTAGTGAATCATTTTCATTGTTGTTTGATCTTATATGAATTGATAATGATTGAAGTTTGATTTGTATAAGGCCGGCCAAGCTTTCTTCACACTATTCTCTCTCAATGATGAATTCTTATGTTTATATAAATGCTCATGACATGATAATGTGATAACATGCCATTGATGGGTATTAATGTGAATTGGTTGACGTTGAACTCCATATTGGAGAACTAAGGTTTATTTATGTGGTGAATTATTGTAGTATAAGACTATAGGTATGTCTATGAGCTAGCTTACTAATATTAGTTGAACTTAATGTCATGGTTATAGATCTTGAGATGGCTCGTCGTTGCCATGATAGTGATAAAGCTATAGCTCAAGCTTTGAACCGCTTTGTTGACCTTCTTGAGTCGTAAAATCGTGACAGACAAGGTGCGAAAAGGCAAGCTACTCCTGTTGCTCAAGGCACTCAAGGCCTTAACAAATTCTTAAAGCGGAAACCTACTAAGTTTCATGGTGGATTTAGGCCTGAACAAGCCTATATTTGGATCTAAGATGTTGAGAGGATCTTTGATAGCTTTGAATGCACTGAACTCTAGAAAGTGGAGTATGTTGTTTTTATGATGAAAGATGAAGCTGAGACTTGGTAGAGACTCACCAAGAGTAAGATGATTGCTGCTGCTACTCCCTTGACTTGAGAGAATTTTGAGCTTGAACTTATAAGGAAAATGTGCCAAAGAGTTATAATAGCAAGAAGGAGCTTGAGTTCATAGAACTTAAGCAAGGCACCATGACTGTGGAAGAGTATCCTTCCAAGTTTGAAGAGCAGTGTGAGTTTTACCCTTCTTACCAACAAGAGGGGACTGAAGCCTCCAAGTGTGTGAAATTTGAAAACGGTCTACGCCCTGATATTCAAAGGTCTATCTATCATCAATAGATCCAAAGCTTCACGGTACTTATGAATAAGTGTCGCATCTATGAGGAGCATGCACCATCTTATCATTCTAAATTTGACTCTAAGCTGAAGGGTCAATCTTCTAGCTTCAAGAAGAATGGGAAGTTCAAGAAGATGCGTTTCTTAAGGGGTGCTCACTCTAATGCCCAAGGTAGGGGTGGTGGCCATGGTAACACCTTTGGTCGAGGCAATGCAAATGTCAATAGACTAAGATACAATAGGTGTGGTGGACCTTATTATGTTCATGAGTATGTTCACTATGATGATGTGGTTTGTTTTAATTGTGATCAAGTGGTACATATTCATCCTGTATGTCCTTTGCTTGCAAGGCAAGCTCCTGTGCAAGCCAGTACTCCTACTCGTGCTATCACTCCCACTCATGTGAACTGTGGAGGTTACCATGGTGGTCAGGGATGCGGTAATAGCCAAACTAGTGGTTATGGTGGGTATAATGGTGGAAGACGTGGTAATGGCCGTGGAAACGGCAATGGTGCTCGTAATGGTGATGGAAATAGTAGGAATCACTAACAAACTCCTGGAAGAGTATCTGCTATGACTGGTGAGGAAGCAGCACAAGCTGGTAATTTAATTGAAATTAAGTGTGAGATACTCGGTAATTCTATTCATGTTATTTATGATTCGGGTGCTACCCAGTCTTTCATATCTGAGGATTGTGTACGGCGATTAAAATTGCTAGTGAACTTAATGAAAAATGCTCTTATGATTTCTACCCCAACCGGTACTTGTCTTAGATTGGTTACTCGTTATGACAATGTTGACATGCTCCTAGAAGGGAGAAGATTTGCTACTTCTTTTATCTACTTGCCCATGAAAGGCTTGGAGATCATTCTTGGCATAGATTGGCTTTCCGCCAATAAAGTCATGGTTGACTGTTAACAAAGAACTATTGTCTTCCCTTCTCCAAGCATTGGGAAATTTGATATGTGAGGTATAACTTAACTTTGCATGTTATTATCTCTTGCCGATGGGACTAATGATCTCGATCCCTTTAGCATTCCAGTGGTGTTAGAAATTTTAGATGTGTTTTGATAGCCAACCGCAAGTGCACGGGGTATCAAAGTAATAAAAAGATATCGTTCCCACAGAGATTGTGCCTAAGTACTAGTTATAATGGTGATTCAATTATCTTGTGAATTGATTAAAATGAATTACTAAAATGATGATGAACAGTAAATTAGAAAATAGAAAATTCAACGTCTTTTGTAGAAGAAAATCAGAGCAAGTTTGGGAAATTTAATCGAAGGTAAATCTTAGGGTATTAAGGGTTCATATGCTAGTATCAAAATTAAAGGTTACTCCCCTATCCAATTATATGATTTCGTTCCTAAGGCAGATTCCCCTAAGTTAATTAATACTTTTCTCTCGAAAGCCTATTAACATGCCTAATTCCCAAAGAACCGCGTTCAATTTGTTAATTAGACCCTTTACGTTCTATGGAAATCCGATTAACCCTTAAACAACTTCGCTTACCGTCGTAAATCAAAATCATAGGTTCAATTTAGGTATTTTTAAACTACATGCCAATCTCTCGATTACCCATATAATTTGTGATCATCTACGCTTATCTCTAAGTCTTGCAGAAGCATTAGGCATACATAAATTGAATACAAATTGAAATCACATATATTGGAATACAAAGAACAATTAATTGTTGTTATTCAAGTGGCCTCAATACTCAAGAGATGGGGTGAATTGAGTTTTTAAAACTTTGCTTGAGATGCCTTTGAACTTGATTCTTTTAACACAAGTTTAGAGATTATGAAAGTAAGATCAAGTACAGTACACAAGATAATTCAAAACAAGAGGCAAATATGGATAAGGCAATTTATCAAACACTTGGTGTGCAATGTACAATATTAACCAAATTAAGCAAGCTAAAATATGCAAACCACAATCAACCAACACAAATCAATCAAGAGCAATATATGAAAGTAAAAGAGTAAGGGAGAAGAGATTGCAAACCGATTTAACGAGTTCCACCAACCCGGTGTACGTCTCGCCTCTAAGCAACCCACTTAGAGGATTTCCACTTTTGTAGATTAGAGATACAACTTTAAGCAATTGCAGCTTCCTAGTGTCCCACACTCAAGAACCCAATCCTCACAAGTACAAGGGCAACCCACCCAATCTCTCAATCTCACAATATCCCAAAGGTCGAACCCCAACCTTTGTAACCACTCAACCTAGAGTGAATAACCACTCAATCCTGGAGTGAACTTTGGTGTTTGATGTTTGTGTTTACAAGCAAAAATTACTCTCTCAAAAGAGTGGATAAGCAAGTGATAGCTCACACAAATTCTAACTCTCAAAAGGAGAGGATATACAAATGAAATCTCAAAATATACAAGAGTAAAAACTCACTAAGCACCAAGAATGATTGTAGAATTGATTTCCTTTTGTTCCTTGTTGTTATCTTACTTCTACACATGTTGTGCTTGTGTTTCCCTTGCATTTATAGAGCCTTGGAGCAGCTTGAGAGACCTTCTAGCCGTTGCATGTAGTGGGCATCTGAGAAAATGGTGAAACAATGAGCTGGTTTCCCACTAAGATATGTTTTCCCACTATCGTAATCGATTACGCCTCGAGTTGTAATCAATTACATTTCGAAGTTTTTAGTCCAGTTCATGCTGTAATCGATTAGCATTCACCACCTAATCGATTATCTTCAAGTCAGAACCCTGGTAATCGATTATATCTTGCCCAGTAATCGATTAGCTATTGCACCTGATGCATTTAATTCAATTCTTGTCTTGGTAATCGATTATGATACTTGGGTAATCGATTAGTGTCATTCCAGTAGCTCTGTAATCGATTGCCTGAGGTCTTGTAATCGATTAGCTTATGTACCTGATACATTTAATTCAATTCTTGACTTGGTAATCGATTATAACACTTAGGTAATCGATTAGTGTCGTTCCAGTAGCTCTGTAATTGATTGCCTAAGGTCTTGTAATCGATTAGCTTATGTACCTGATACATTTAACTCAAAACAGAAGCTATCTAATCGATTAGCTTAGACTCCCTAATCGATTATCTGCGCAGTTTTTCTGGGTCTGATTCTAAGTCTTTGTTTTTGCAAGAATTTCTTCAAGAGTCCTTTGTCATTATCAAAATCCTTGAACCTGTAATCATATTCAAATACATTCTCCCCCTTTTTGATGATGACAACAATGTTCATCTCTTGAGGGTTGTTAGTTTAAATAATAATCTTATCTCTAAGTTTATCTCTTGAATGTTTATCTACAAAAATATATCTCTGATGAATTCTACATGATCTCTTATCTTTTGATCAAATTTTCAGAGTCTGCATTATCTCTTATCAAATATCTCTTAAGCAAATAAATCTCCCCCTATCTTAAAGAATCTATTAACCACTTTAGAGAAAATTAACCATTTTGCAACTTATTTTAGCAGCCAATATTAGATGAACAATTAGATGAATGATTAATAATGGATGAATAATTACTTCTTCTCCCCCTTTGGAATCATCAAAAACAATAAGGCAAATAGAGGCATATAATGAAAGGTAAATCTTTATTCAATTCAAACGGAAGGGAAAGTACATTAATAGAAGGATGGCAGAATTAAAAAAACTTATGCAGAATTGAGAAAAACACAAAACACATTAACCAAAACATGAAAAAAGGATTTAGTTATCCAGATTGAAAAAGCGAAGCTCAGAGATTTGGTGAGATAGCTCATCATAGCGCTATTGCATCATCTCAAAGTGCTGCTGCTTAGTCATTGAAATCTCTTGAAGAGAGTTCTCAATGCGGTCGAAGCGGCAGTCAAGGTGAGCGTAGAGAGATGTGAATGGATCAGAGGGGGCTTCCGGTGCAGGTTATATTGCAGGAGGAGGGATTGGCTCATCAGTAGGGGCTTCAAAAGGAATGTTGGCATGATAGCATTCCATCCTTGAGTACCAAGCTCCATTCAGAAAAATGAGACCCATCTTGGTGAGGTGATGGGTGCCAATGCAAGCCTTTGGAGCCACCTTCTCCAACAGCTCTCCAGCCAAGTCTACTCCATAATGTTTGAAGATTCTAGTGAGTAGAATGGCGTAGGGAAGCTTTTGCTGATCTTTGGCTTGGCGCATGTGGAGCTTGATCATTTGAACCCAATTTATCTCCTTTTGGTTCTGCATAGCCCACATCAAGAGGACATCATCCTCTTCTACCAGAGCATAGTTCCCAGCACGGGGAACCAACATCTTGACCAAGAAGAAGTGTAAGAGGCGGTTGTTCATGGTCAAGTGGCCCACCAGCTTGTGGTTGCTTCTTGGGTGATCAGCCTTCCATAAGGATTGTTGGGCAGTGAGAGCATTGAAACCCCATTCGTCCTCAGGATCTCCTCCGTCGAACTCTGTATCATTGAGTGGCAGAAGAGAGATTTCCGCCAACTGGCATTTGTGAGCTTAATGGTCACATTTTTAACCTTTGATTCTATCACCCCATTGACAAGCTTGAGGTTGCAGTAAAATACCCGGATGAGTTCCGAATAGTGAAGTTCTTCCTTAAGGGTGAGGAAGGGGAAGAGGTTATTGGTGGAGAGATTGGGTGAAGGTGAGGTTGTGGTTGTCAAAGGTTTCAGCAATGGTGTAATGAGGGGATATGATGTCTTTTTCAAAAAAATGGTTGATGAGGTGTCAAAGGTCTCTATGGTTTGTGAAAAACCTGGAGAAATCAAGGGGATTATTTGTTTGGGCCATTAAAGACCTTGCCCTCTTGATGGTTCTTGATGTAGACATGGTGGTGGAAGGAGAAAAGTGTAGAGGGAAGATGAAGAGAAGGAGAGAGTTCTTTGGGAACCTGAGAGAGTTTAAAGGAGAAGAGGTAGTATGAGTTAAGAGAGTGAATAGGTAGGTTTTTATAGGGAAAAGGTAGGTTTAGGAAGGAGTGAAGTGGAGTTAGTGGGGGTAGGAACACGAAGAGCCTCGGTAACCGTCGTTTGACTACTCTGGAACCGATGCTAATCGATTACGAGGCATGGGTAATCGATTAGCTTACTGTTTCTGAGGAAGATGAATCGTTTTCGCACATGGGTAATCGATTTGGAGAGATGGGTAATCGATTAGTTTGAGAAACAGAATTGTCCTAATCGATTAAGGGAGGCTGGTAATCGATTAGGGGAAGTTGAAACGTTTTGGACCTGAAACAGAGGCTTTGTAATCGATTATGGACCAAGGGGTAATCGATTAGGCAAGAAACAGAAGCTTGGTAATCGATTAGACGTCAAGGAGTAATCGATTAGATAAGAACCAGAAGCTTACTAATCGATTATGTCAAAATTTGTAATCGATTGTTTTGCTAAAAGACGCCCAGATTTTGCAGATTTTGTTTCAGAAGGCTGAAAATCTATTAAGTTATTCCTTAGACATTTTGAACTTAATGAAACATAATCAGAATCAAGGAATTATCAAAATCATCTATTTATTCAAACACAATTGGTTATATCAAGGATTCCTAATTCTCTCCTAATATGTATGAATTGATCTTTTGCTAGAGGTTTGGTGAATATATCCGCTAATTGCTTGGAAGTTTCAACATGTTCGAGTACACAATCACCCTTTAATACATGATCTCTAATGAAATGATGTCGAATCTCAATATGTTTGGTTCTTGAATGCATTATAGGATTCTTTGAAATATTTATAGCACTTGTGTTATCACATTTGAGAGGCACATGGTCTAACATAACACCAAAATCTAGAAGTTGTTGTCTCATCCAAAGGATTTGAGCATAACAACTACCAGCTGCAACATATTCTGCCTCAGTTGTGGATAGTGCAACACTTACTTGTTTCTTGCTATGCCAAGAAACAAGAGAACTACCAAGTAAGTGACATGTTCCACTAGTGCTTTTCCTATCAAGTTTACATCCTGCAAAATTGGAATCAGAATAACCGACTAAAGTGCATTCAACCCCTTTGGGGTACCATAAGCCAACATTTTGAGTTCTAACAAGATATTTCATTATCCTTTTTACTGCAATAAGGTGTGATTCTTTTGGGCATGCTTGATATCTTGCACACATACAAACAGCAAACATGATATTCGGTCTACTAGCGGTTAAGTAAAGTAAGGATCCAATCATACCTCTATATTTTGTGAGTTCAACATCCTTACCCTTTTCATCCTTGTCCAAATAACATGAAGTACCCATAGGTGTGGCAATGCCATTTGCCTTGTTCATGTTGAATTTCTTAAGTAATTCTTTGCAGTACTTTGATTGACTAATGAATGTGCCTTCATTAGTTTGCTTGATTTGTAGTCCAAGGAAGAAAGTAAGTTCTCCCATCATGGACATCTCAAATTCTTCCTGCATTAACTTAGCAAACTCTTTACACATTGACTCATTAGTAGCACCAAAGATTATATCATCAACATATACTTGCACCAATAGTATGTCATTCTTTTTGTGCTTTATGAATAATTTTGTGTCAACCTTTCCTCTTTCAAAGTTGTTTTCTAAAAGAAATTTGCTCAATCTTTCATACCAAGCTCTTGGAGCTTGTTTTAAGCCATACAAGGCTTTCTTTAGTTTGAAAACATGTTTTGGAAATTGGTAGTTTTCAAAACCTGGAGGTTGATCAACATACACTTCCTCTTGAATATAACCATTCAAGAAAGCACTCTTGACATCCATTTGGTACAATTTAAAGTCCTTACAACATGCAAAGACTAATAATAATCTAATGGCTTCTAGCCTAGCTACGGGAGTATACGTCTCTTCATAATCAATGCCTTCTTCTTGATTGTAACCCTTAGCTACTAACCTAGCTTTGTTCCTTGTAATTATGCCATTTTCATCTAATTTATTCCTAAACACCCATTTTGTTCCTATTATTTGGTGATCATTGGGTCTTGGCACTAATTCCCAAACTTCATTTCTTTCAAATTGATTCAATTCTTCTTGCATGGCCAATATCCAATGTTCATCAATAATAGCTTCATCAATGCATTTGGGTTCTATTTGTGATACAAAGGCTAAATGATTACATGCATTCCTAATGGCGTTTCGAGTACTTACACCTTTAGTCATTTCACCTATGACTTTATCTAAGGGATGGTCCTTCAAAGTAATCCATTGTTGTGGTTCCTCATGTTGTGTTGCATCTTTGTCTTTGTTCTCTTCTTCCTTGTCATTCAAAGTTAATTCTTGAAAAGTACCTGCAATATCATCAACATCTTTCTTTCTTGGGGAGTTATGGCGATTCTTATTAAATTTAACATGAATGGACTCCTCAATGGTGTTTGTTTGTTTATTAAAGATTCGATAAGATTTACTAGATTGTGAATATCCTAGGAAGATTGCCTCATCAGCTTTAGCATCAAACTTTCCTAGATTATCTTTTCTATTATTGAGCACAAAGCATTTACATCCAAAGATATGAAAATATGAAATGTTGGGTTTTCTTCCCTTGTAAAGTTCATAGGGGGTTTTCTTTAGGATAGGCCTTATTAAACATCTATTCATAACATGACAAGCGGTATTTACCGCATCGGCCCAAAAATGTTTCGCAATGTTATTTTCATTTAACATGGTTCTTGCAAGTTCTACTAAGGATCTATTTTTCCTTTCAACTACTCCATTTTGTTGAGGAGTTCTAGGAGCTGAGAAATTGTGATTGATACCATGTTTTTCACAAAAATTTTCAAAAGATTGGTTTTCAAATTCTCCCCCATGATCAGTTCTAATGGATGCAATTTTAGAATTTTGCTCATTTTGGATAATCTTAGCAAGTTTCTTAAATGCATGATATGCTTCATTTTTGTGAGCAAGAAACAGGGTCCATGTATATCTTGAATAATCATCTACAATCACTAGACCATAGTAATTACCACCAAAGCTTTTGATTTTGGAAGGTCCAAATAGATCCATGTGCAAAAGTTGTAAAGGCTTTTGGGTGGAAACAATGTTTTTAGATTGAAAGGATGCCTTTACTTGTTTTCCCTTTTGACATGCATCACAAAATTTGTTTTCAAATTTAAGCTTTGGTAAACCAATTACTAATTCTTTAGAAACAAGTTTATTCAAATGGTCTACATGTATATGAGCTATTCTTCTATGCCATAGCCAAGTTTCATCTTCTCTAGTCATGAAGCATTGTACATCATTTGAGGACAAACTATCCATATCAATCATGTAAATATTATCAATTCTTTGACCTACAAACTTGATTTCCTTATTAATCTTATGTTCAATTATGCAACAATTTGATTCAAACAAAACTCTGTATCCTTTGTCACACAATTGACTAATGCTAAGTAAATTATGTTTGAGGCCTTCAACATACAATACATCGCTAATAGAAGTAGAGGAATTCTTACCAATGTTTCCAATGCCTAGAATTCTTCCTTTGGTGTTGTCTCCGTAGGTGACGCTTCCTTTCCTTTTGGGAGTGAAGGAAGTGAACTTGCTTTTGTCTCCCATCATATGCTTTGAACACCCACTATCTAAATACCAATGGGTGTTGCTTGCCTTGAAGCATACCTACAAAACAAGATTAATTTAGAGAACTAAGTACCCATTGTATGTTGGGTCCTTTAATGTTAGCTTGTGGTAATGTTCCTTTAGGAACCCATACTTTTCTTATGACCTTTGGCCCTAATTTTCTAACATTGCAATTTGATGAGCTATGACCTTTGAAACCACAATGATTTCATTTTATAAAAGGTGAAGATAATTTCATAGGTGGCACAAAAAAAATTTTATAGTGTTTTTCTTTCTTGGTAGAGTTGTATCCTAGACCGGTTTTATCAAACATGTATCTTTGGTTTTCAAGTAATATATTTAAGTTATCTCTACCATTAGTGAATTTTTCTAGTGTCCTATTTAAGTCTACAACCTTGGTTTCAAGAATATCACACTTCTTTACAAATTCACATGGTTTGGTCCTAGAGCATGCTTGAACATTTTCTAATTCATCTTTCAAACATTTATTCTCCTTACACACTTCTATAAGATCTTTTTCAAGAGTGTCAATGGTTTTTCTTGACAATTTGTATTTACTAGAAAGCTTGATAAATTTATCATACAACTCTTCAAAAGCATCTAGTAATTCATTCTTATCTAAATCAAGAAGACTTACCTCATTATCTTCTTCTTGGTGATTGGCCATTAAACAAAGATTCGCTTCTTTATTTTCAGATTCATCGGAGCTACTTACATTGTTTTCATCCCACGCGATGTAATCTCTTCTTCTTCCTCTTTTCTCCTTGCCCTTCTTCTTAAGATTTGGGCAATCCACCTTGAAGTGCCCTTCCTTGCCACATTCGAAACAATTAGGTGAAGAAGATGATTCATTGGGAATAGGTCTCTTACCTTGAGGTTTGAAGGTCTTTTAGAATCGTTTGTTTTTCATGAACTTTCCGAATCTCTTCACAAACAATCCAAACTCCTCCTCATCATCAAGGTAACTACAAGATTCTTCTTCATGTGTGGAGGTAGCCTTGAGAGCTAGGCCTTTCTTCTTGGAGGTTTTCTCTTCTTCCTCCGCTTGTTTTAAATCCTTTAATTCTTGCTCTTGCTCTTGAAGCTTTCCAAAGAGTGTGGCAAGGGACATCTCATTAATGCTCGGGGATTGTTTGATGACGGTGACGAGCGGTTGCCATTCTCTGCTAAGACTTTTCAAAACTTTATGCACAAGCTCTTTGTTAGTATATACTTTTCCAAGAGTAATAAGGTGATTTATTATGAGTGTGAATCTCTTTTGTATTTCTACAATGGTTGTTAGCCAAGGCCTCGATACTCAAGAGGGGGGGTGAATTGAGTATTTAAATTTTCACGCGGAATCCCTTTCAAAATGGTTAGTAGTACACAAATGATGCAAGATAAAGGATATAACAATTATGAAGCACATGTCATACTAAAGTATTTTGAGTTGAATGAACTATATTCAAGAATTGATTTTGATAAGCAAGTTATTAGTTTAGGCAATTCTTGAAACACTTAACATGCAACAATTGATTTTAATATAAGTATAACTTCAACAACTCAAATTAATTAAGCATGATAGTTTACTAATTTGTTAACACCAATATTCTTCTTCCTCACTAATCAAATCCAACAATATTTGTCAATTGATTCAAGGATTTAATTTAATCTAACTTTAACAATGTTAACCAATATAGTTTGCAACTTATAGCATGCACTTAGTCCAATTTAATTAGGAATGATACAATGAATCAAGTGAGCAATTTAAGTGCACAAATTAAATGAGTTTAGGGAAGAGAGAATTTGCAAACCGATATAATGAGTTCCACCACCCCAGTGTACGTCTCGCCTTCAAGCAACCTACTTGAAGAATTTCCACTATTGAGAATTTGAGATTACAAGCTTTGAGCAATTGTCTCCTAGTGTCCCACACTCAAGAACCCAATCCTCACAAGCAAAGGGCAACCCACCCAATCTCACAATCTCTCAATACCCAAAGGTTGAACCCCAATCTTTGTGACCACTCAACTTAGAGTGAATACCTTGGTGTTTATGGTGTTTGGTTTACAATCAAATAACTCTCTCACTAGAGTAGATATACAACTTGAAGCTCTCACCAAATAATAACTCTCAAAGAGAGGATATACAAATTTAGCTCACACAAAATATTTTCTCTCTAACTCTTAAATAACTCACTAAGAGAATATACCAATGTAGAATAAGAGAGAATGAGTAGAAGAGCAAGAAGCAAGGAGGAAGAAGTAAGCAAATGGAAGTGCTTCAAATGCTTGGGACAAATTTTGCCTTCACCTCCTTCTCTATTTATAGGCTCCAATGGCATGGCATGTTCAAATTTGAATTCCTCCATCACATGGCTTTGCATTATTTAATTCCTTGGGAGCTTGAACTTGGAGCATGCTTGTCTCAATTCAAAATGGCATTGCAATTCCAATGAGCTTTTAGTGTCTCCAAGAAAAACATGGCATGTGCATCAAGAAGCATGTTTGTCCAATATTTAATTTAATTGCATTTTCAATGTAACACATGCATGTGGAGAGGGACAAGGCATGGAACATTGTCTTGGATTTTCCAATTTGTGTAGCACAATGTTTCCCTTTGAATTTTGAATGTTTCTGCGCATGATTTTGTTCCTGACAGCCGTGTGAATCGATTCTTATGACATATGAATCGATTCATATCATTAAAATAAAGTTACTGGGCATTTTTCCACGTGAGAATCGATTCAAGAGGAGGAAGAATTGATTCATGATGTACAAAATCACTTCCTGGGCACCTGTGACCGTGTGAATCGATTCATGATTAGGAGGAATCGATTCATGCTTTGATTTTTCACTTCCTGGGCCATTCAATTCGTATGAATCGATTCACATTATGCTTGAATCGATTCATGCACCTGATTCTCCAATTTTGGTGCATTTTTCATCCCTTTTGGCATGTACTTGCATATGGCTTTTGTTCTCTTGATCCTTAGGCACTTTGATGATCATTTTCCACTTGATTTAAGCCTCTTAAAATGCCTTACAACATTTCTTTGTAATTCATCAATTTTCCATCATCAAACATAATTATTTCGTCCATAATTATATATGTTTGATCTTGATCCTCCATTTGTTGTGTCATTATCAAAACCTACATTAACATAAAAATAAATTCTCCCCCTTTTTGATGATGACAACAAATGCTTGTCTCTTGTGGTGTTAGTATCATAATAGTTCAAAAGATATTGCAAGAATGACTCTCCCTATCACATGTAATTTGATACCACATATTTATGACACAAGTTATCAAGAGAGTATTTAAGATAAAAGGTCTCTCCCCCTTAATAAGGTCTCTCTCTCTTAATATATGTTCTCTCCCTCTTAATCATCTCCCCCTTAATCATTCAACACTTTAAATATCTCTCACCTTTTGCAAGATATTTTTATGCCATTTAGATAGTGTATATCTTCTCCCCCTTTCTTATATATTTCTCTCTTTATATCTCTCCCCCTTTGTAAAAGACTTTATTCCATTTAGGGTGTATATATATCTTCCTATAATCTTCTCCCCCTTTGGCATCATCAAAAACTTTCCTTATGATAAAACAATAGTCATAGTAATTCTCCTCTTTTTGGCATAAATAACATTTTACTAATCCTTTCACTAATCTCTCCCCCTTTGGCATCATCAAAAAGATCATCATCTTAATTATATTCTATGCCATCAACATATAAACTTATGTATTTGAATTAGAGAGATTTAGAGCAAATATTTCATGAAAAGGATTTCAAATCAAAGCTCATATCATGATCAAGGATATATGCCAATTTTATGCATTTAGAGTCAATAATCAATCACATAATTCATTTATCAAGTAATCATATAATTGATTACAAACTCATTTTCAATCATGTAATTGATATTACTTTCAAGTATGGTAAGCATCACATGATTCTTTCTAATTAAGTACACATATCATTTCAAATAAGCACATAATCTTCTCCTTTTTGGCATTATCAAACACAAGAATATTCTTCCAATTAAGCATATAGGTGAATAAAATTATAAGCATAAGTGCCATAATCATAATCATAGAGAGGTAAAATGATGGATATTCACTCATGTGTATGCTCCCCCTTACTATTGTAATTGATGTCACTTATAAGAACATATACCACTTATTAACATGTGAAATCAATTTGATAAAGTTTGATACTAATTGTTAAACACATGTCATGCATTTAATAGATGGTAATTGTTGAAAGATATACCAATTGTTAGAAGATCATAATGTATCATGCAAGATATATCTCCTCCTTAGTCATTTAATAGATACTAAGATATCATGATGATATTTTCTCCCCTTTTCACATATATTTTGATACTAATTGTTATGAACCCAATTACACCAATTTGATTAAGTCTAATACCACTTATGAGTCACTTCAATCAAGTTTAGCACCAAACACATGGAGTTGAATACCAATTGTTAAGCTAATTGATACCAATTTTTCATGTTGGCCTATTTAGCAAGTTTGATACCATTTGTTTATTACTTAAGCACATGATTACCTTTTAATAGATACCACTTATGCAATGAATAGAAGTCACAATATGAATAGATACCACTCAAAATTTAGATACCAATTGTATATAAAATTCACTAGTTAATCATCAATTAATAGTGCTTGATGCATTTCTAGGTATCAAAGTGGTAATCATAGAAGAATTTTCAACAATATGCACTCAAATGTAGGTATCATAGCAATGATGGAATGATTAATACAACATGTTGGCTTACTCATGCATTTGTATTGTAACACATGCCAATATATCTATATGATTTTTCTCATGACCCCTTTTTATGTCAAACATTCTTTTCTTGATCAACACCATTTATTTCTTATTCATTGTCTATGCCACTTGTTGCTAGTATCTAGTCATGATATCACTAGATGAATTTGCCAATTCAAGTTCTTGATATCAATTATAAACATTTAAGCATATTATTACAAGATTGTTGACTTTCAAGCATACATCATAATGTTGTTCAAACATTCTTTTCAATCTCAACGATGCATATATTCAAGTTTCTTTTCACATTCAAGATCATGCATCATCAAACATATATGTGTGGATGTCACTCAAGATAGATGCCAATTTGCTCAAGCATGGTGTATCAGGAAAGGTCATGTCATGTATTATAATGCATTGTCTCTTAGCGTATGCCTATAACGTTACTAGTTATTTAATGTCTAGGCAAACACTTGTTATAACATACATAAAGCATACATACTTTCTCCTTAGGCATTATCAAAACCAACATATAATTGCATTGAAAATATTTTGCCTAAGCTTGTCAACTTTGTAAAACATGTAAGCATAACATAGTTCTAACTCAAAGCAACTTTAAGGTTTGTCATAATCAACTTGTCATAACATTTTCTTGATATGAAGTTCAATGCCACTTGTTATGAAAAGATACTTGCTTGTTAGGAAAAATGATATACCACTTGTATACAACATATGTATTTATCATCAAAGCATAGTGACAAGTATATAATCAAGAATATGTCATCATGATCTCTTCCTCTTACTAATTCAATTGATACCATTGTTAAAGGAAGATGTTTGTTGTTTAGATACCACTAGTTAACCAACATATTTCTTGTTCAATATCATCAATAATTCATATTTAATCAAAAGTTCATGTCATTAAGAATTCATACATTATCAAGGATTCATAATGCATACATCATCCAAATTTATTCATCAAGAGTTCATGCATCATTTTGAATCTAAGCATCACGATTTAACATTTCGACACTTTGATGTTTCAATCCTTTCTAACATACATGGATAAATATATCTTAAGTTTTTCATAGAATCAAACATATTATCCAAGCAATTATTCATCAAACTTTATACCAATCATTTAAATCAAAGTCATGCATACACATCATTGATCCTAAGAGTTTAAGGGGTTCTATATTTATTCATTCATCTATCTCAAAGTTTTATGCCATTTATTCTTAAAATCACATATCAACTCAAAGTTAGATCACAAAGATTCATTATGAACAAGTATGGAATTTGGCTTTACAAAATTATTTAGACATTTCTAAAAATTCTCAATAAATTATCAATCAAGTCCATAGATGTTTCAACATAATCAAGCATACAAAACACATAGCAAGCATGATATTTGATCAACTAGAGTAAGGATCCGATCGTACCTTGTAGTTGTGTAAAGCCTTACGTTCTTATCCTTTTCATCCCTTGTTCTTTTAGGTGAAGATTGTGAATCTTGATTCCTTGGTAATTCGTCAATGAGAAATTGCCGATTGAAATATCCCTACAAAGTTTAAGGTTTTTGTGGTACCCTTTTAAAAGTTGGGTCCATTCTTTGTTAGTCTAAGATTTCAAGGTTATTTTTTGGAATCCATACCTTTCTCATGCATTTTTTACGGGATTTCTTTATAAAGCAATTAGAAGATATATGACCAAATATTCCACAATAAAAACATGTTGCATTTAAATAATAAGTCATAGTAGAGGGGTAATGGTTCCTATTATGTTCTATGTGCTTTCTTTTAAAACGATTAGACATAGAGTTCTCTTTTCTTTCATGGTTTGTGCATCTTAGAGAGGATTTGGATTTTTCTTTGTAGGATGCAAAATAGTTCTTGTAATGACTTATTTTTCTTCTATCAAGTGTATGCTTTTGATCTTCAAGAGGCGCACTTAGATTCTTTTGACTACTTGTAAGCTTACTAAGTGCTTCTTTTAATTCTTTATTTTCATTTTCAAGAAGCATGCATTTATCAATTATCATACAATCATTATTACCATTACAAGTCATAGGAGATACATTTGAAGCTACTAGTTCATCATTTTGAATTCTAAGATTTTCCTTTTCAATGTGCACATTATGCAATTCATTTTCAAGCTTCAAAATGGTTTGTTTTGAACATGCATATTTCTTGGATAACAAGACAAATTTTTCATGCAATTCTTCAAGTGCTTCTAATAATTCATCTTTATCAAATTCACTTTCATCATCACTAGATTCGTTTAGAGAACTTACCTCGTCATCTTTGGAGTGCTTTGTCATTAGGCAAAGGTTGGTGAATTCTTCTTTTGATTTATCGAGTTCTTCTTCCGAATTTATTTTGAGTCCTTCATTTTTGCTAGAAAGAGTACTAATCCTTGCATCTTTATCATCATTAGTATTTCCATAAATTGTTTCAAGAGTTTCCCACATTTCTTTAGCATTGTTACAAGTAATAACTCTAGAAACATCATTAGGTTCTAATGCTAATGTGATAAGAATTTTAGCTCTAAGATTAAATTGTACCTTTCTTTCTTCTTCCTTAGTCCATAAGTTCATGGGCTTCATGCATTCTATATTATCAACAATGTATTTAGGAATGAAAGGACCAAATTGAATAGCATTCTATACCTTGATGTCATAGGCTTGGATAAAGATTTTCAACCTTTCTTTCCAAATAACATAGTCTTTACCATTGAAGATTGGTGGTCTATTTATTACACCATTTTCCGGAAATGCATCATAGGATGTAGAGGCCATCTTGATCTCTTGAAGCGGTTAAGCTTGATCTTCCAAGAGTCAAACTCTGATAGCAATTGTTAGCCAAGGCCTCGATACTCAAGAGGGGGGGTGAATTGAGTATTTAAATTTTCGCGCGGAATCCCTTTCAAAATGGTTAGTAGTACACAAATGATGCAAGATAAAGGATATAACAATTATGAAGCACATGTCATACTAAAGTATTTTGAGTTGAATGAACTATATTCAAGAATTGATTTTGATAAGCAAGTTATTAGTTTAGGCAATTCTTGAAACACTTAACATGCAACAATTGATTTTAATATAAGTATAACTTCAACAACTCAAATTAATTAAGCATGATAGTTTACTAATTTGTTAACACCAATATTCTTCTTCCTCACTAATCAAATCTAACAATATTTAAGTCAATTGATTCAAGGATTTAATTTAATCTAACTTTAACAATGTTAACCAATATAGTTTGCAACTTATAGCATGCACTTAGTCCAATTTAATTAGGAATGATACAATGAATCAAGTGAGCAATTTAAGTGCACAAATTAAATGAGTTTAGGGAAGAGAGAATTTGCAAACCGATATAACGAGTTCCACCACCCCGGTGTACGTCTCGCCTTCAAGCAACCCACTTGAAGGATTTCCACTATTGAGAATTTGAGATTACAAGCTTTGAGCAATTGTCTCCTAGTGTCCCACACTCAAGAACCCAATCCTCACAAGCAAAGGGCAACCCACCCAATCTCACAATCTCTCAATACCCAAAGGTTGAACCCCAACCTTTGTGACCACTCAACTTAGAGTGAATACCTTGGTGTTTATGGTGTTTGGTTTACAATCAAATAACTCTCTCACTAGAGTAGATATACAACTTGAAGCTCTCACCAAATAATAACTCTCAAAGAGAGGATATACAAATTTAGCTCACACAAAATATTTTCTCTCTAACTCTTAAATAACTCACTAAGAGAATATACCAATGTAGAATAAGAGAGAATGAGTAGAAGAGCAAGAAGCAAGGAGGAAGAAGTAAGCAAATGGAAGTGCTTCAAATGCTTGGGACAAATTTTGCCTTCACCTCCTTCTCTATTTATAGGCTCCAATGGCATGGCATGTTCAAATTTGAATTCCTCCATCACATGGCTTTGCATTATTTAATTCCTTGGGAGCTTGAACTTGGAGCATGCTTGTCTCAATTCAAAATGGCATTGCAATTCCAATGAGCTTTTAGTGCCTCCAAGAAAAACATGGCATGTGCATCAAGAAGTATGTTTGTCCAATATTTAATTTAATTGCATTTTCAATGTAACACATGCATGTGGAGAGGGACAAGGCATGGAACATTGTCTTGGATTTTCCAATTTGTGTAGCACAATGTTTCCCTTTGAATTTTGAATGTTTCTGCGCATGATTTTGTTCCTGACAGCCGTGTGAATCGATTCTTATGACATATGAATCGATTCATATCATTAAAATAAAGTTACTGGGCATTTTTCCACGTGAGAATCGATTCAAGAGGAGGAAGAATCGATTCATGATGTACAAAATCACTTCCTGGGCACCTGTGACCGTGTGAATCGATTCATGATTAGGAGGAATCGATTCATGCTTTGATTTTTCACTTCCTGGGCCATTCAATTCGTATGAATCGATTCACATTATGCTTGAATCGATTCATGCACCTGATTCTCCAATTTTGGTGCATTTTTCATCCCTTTTGGCATGTACTTGCATATGGCTTTTGTTCTCTTGATCCTTAGGCACTTTGATGATCATTTTCCACTTGATTTAAGCCTCTTAAAATGCCTTACAACATTTCTTTGTAATTCATCAATTTTCCATCATCAAACATAATTATTTCGTCCATAATTATATATGTTTGATCTTGATCCTCCATTTGTTGTGTCATTATCAAAACCTACATCAACATAAAAATACAATGGTTTCTCCAGAGTTTATCCTAAAACTCTCATATTGACTAGTTAAGGTACTAATTTTGGAGTCTTTTACATCACTAGTACCTTCATGCGTTACTTGCAAAGTATCCCATATTTCCTTAGCTGTTTAACAAGTCATTACTCTAAAGAATTCATTCGGTCCTAATGCAAGAGTAATGAGGTTTTTAGCCTTATAGTTATATTGTACTTTCTTCTCTTCATCACTAGTCCATTCATCCATGGGTTTTTCAACATTTTTATCATTGATAGTATGCATGGGTGTAAAAACACCATTTTCAATGGCATTCCAAACTCTTAGATCAATGGATTGAATAAAGATTTTCATTCTTTCCTTCCAAAAAGCATAACCTTCCCCATTGAAAGCGGGAGGTCTATTTGTGGCACCACCCTCGGGAAAAAGGTTTAGAGAACTTGAGGCCATCGTATCTCTTGAAATTATTAAGCTTGATCTACCAAGAGTCAAGCTCTGATACCACTTGTTATTCAAGTGGCCTCAATACTCAAGAAGGGGTTTGAATTGAGTTTTTAAAACTTTGCTTGAGATGCCTTTGAACTTGATTCTTTTAACACAAGTTTAGAGATTATGAAAGTAAGATCAAGTACAGTACACAAGATAATTCAAAACAAGAGGCAAATATGGATAAGGCAATTTATCAAACACTTGGTGTGAAATGTACAATATTAACCAAATTAAACAAGTTAAAATATGCAAATCACAATTAACCAACACAAATTAATCAAGAGCAATATATGAAAGTAAAAGAGTAAGGGAGAAGAGATTGCAAACCGATTTAACGAGTTCCACCAACCCGGTGTACGTCTCGCCTCTAAGCAACCCACTTAGAGGATTTCCACTATTGTAGATTAGAGATACAACTTTGAGCAATTGCAGCTTCCTAGTGTCCCACACTCAAGAACCCAATCCTCACAAGTACAAGGGCAACCCACCCAATCTCTCAATCTCACAATATCCCAAAGGTTGAACCCCAACCTTTGTAACCACTCAACCTAGAGTGAATAACCACTCAATCCTGGAGTGAACTTTGGTGTTTGATGTTTGTGTTTACAAGCAAAAATTACTCTCTCAAAAGAGTGGATAAGCAAGTGATAGCTCACACAAATTCTAACTCTCAAAAGGAGAGGATATACAAATGAAATCTCAAAATATACAAGAGTAAAAACTCACTAAGCACTAAGAATGATTGTAGAATTGATTTCCTTTTGTTCCTTGTTGCTATCTTACTTCTACACATGTTGTGCTTGTGTTTCCCTTGCATTTATAGAGCCTTGGAGCAGCTTGAGAGACCTTCTAGCCGTTGCATGTAGTGGGCATCTGAGAAAATGGTGAAACAATGAGCTGGTTTCCCACTAAGATATGTTTTCCCACTATCGTAATCGATTACGCCTCGAGCTGTAATCAATTACATTTTGAATTTTTCAGTTTAGTTCATGCTGTAATCGATTAGCATTCACCACCTAATCGATTATCTTCAAGTCAGAACCCTGGTAATCGATTATATCTTGCCCAGTAATCGATTAGCTATTGCACCTGATGCATTTAATTCAATTCTTGTCTTGGTAATCGATTATGATACTTGGGTAATCGATTAGTGTCGTTCCAGTAGCTCTGTAATCGATTGCCTGAGGTCTTGTAATCGATTAGCTTATGTACCTGATACATTTAATTCAATTCTTGACTTGGTAATTGATTATGACACTTGGGTAATCGATTAGTGTCGTTCCAGTAGCTCTGTAATCGATTGCCTGAGGTCTTGTAATCGATTAGCTTATGTACCTGATACATTTAACTCAAAACAGAAGCTATCTAATCGATTAGCTTAGACTCCCTAATCGATTATCTGCGCAGTTTTTCTGGGTCTGATTCTAAGTCTTTGTTTTTGCAAGAATTTCTTCAAGAGTCCTTTGTCATTATCAAAATCCTTGAATCTGTAATCATATTCAAACACAATTGTAACACATAGGCATACTACATCCATAGCCCCAAGAAAAGAGTTAAGTGTGCCATAAGGATTGTTGTCATCATGTCACACATCACAAAATCAATGTCAAGCATGAAGGATTTCAAAAGTGTAAAATAGGGATTCAGAAATTACAAATTAGTTCTCCCTAGGATTCCTAATTCTTCCTCCCAAATCTACAGATTTGATCTCCCTTGATGGATTTGACTCTTGATTCCCAATGAAAGCTTCCCAAAAGGTCCTTCAAAATCTCCCAAAAGTTGTCTCTCAAACTATCTCTGTAGAACTCTTTTCCTATCCCCCCTAAGTTCCCAACAAAAGATTTGGGCCTCATAGGGGACAACCACGGCCAGTGGTTCGAGCCCTGTTCCCTTTTAAATGAAATTTTACAACTTTTTGTAACACACAAAGCCAACCACGGCCAGTGGTGGCTTTTGACTTGCTTGTCCTTTTTTCCAGTGCTAACCACGGCCAGTGGTTTGCCACCACTGGTAGTGGTTTCCCCCAAACTTGCCAAAATACACTCCTAAAGGCCTCAAAGGTCTCTTCTTTTATCCACTTTGTCATTTTTCTTCAAAAGAGACCTAGAACATCATTGATCTTGCAAAAATAGGAACAACCAAGTAATATGTGTGGAAAAAAATCAAAATCAAGGGAATCGGACATGAAACAATATTCAAAAACCGTAAAAACTAGACCTAAAAACAACCAAAACTAACACACAATGCACACTTATCAAAATACCCCAAACTAAAACATTGTTTGTCCTCAAGCAATCATTGAATCCATACAAGCATATAATGAAAAATCAGCAGACCCAAGCAAACTTAAGGAATCTTGTGTTTATTTATTTTTTTGTTTTTATGTTTTTTTAAAAAAATTGCATAAACTACTAGAATATACCACAATCAACAGTCAAACTATATTCACTAAGATTAGACCTAGGGTACTCTTTCTCACTTTCCACTTAGTGTATGTGCTTGTGTTTCAATCCACTCAGACCACAATATTCTAAACACTACCATAGGCTTGGCAATTGACCACAGACTCCACAATTATCAAGAAAACATGCATCAGTCAAAAGGTCTTTTAAAGGGTTGTAATGGGGCCAAGGGATTCATAACATAGGTATAGAAACCAAGAAAAGGGAAATACAAAGGGCTTAATTCTGTAAGAAGAGCAGTATCACAAGAAGGCAAGAAAACATCAATTCAATAACTCTCTATACTTTCAAACCATAAAAGGTATGATTCATTTTTCTTTTTCTCTTCTTTTAATTTTGAGATCAAACTCCTTATCTTTCCTTTTCTTTGAATCACACACCCCAAACTATCATGGTTTTTGTTTTTCAATTTAACCACTTTTAGTTAGCTTACCCTTTTTTCCTCTTTTATATGTGAACCAGAAATCCTAACGTTAAAGGTTTTGAAAGAAAACATCATATTATTTCATGGCTCAAAAAGGACAACTAAGGGGTTACACTTTCAATAAATTCTAAGGTTAGAGAGAACAAAACCTAAAGTGTCTTTTTCATTCCAAGCATGTATTTACAAACCGTTTTGAATTAGTCAAAAGCCAAGTTCTAGAGTGCTATCAAATGTGTGAATCACTCAGTTAAAGAATCATAGGTCATTTACAAGTTAATGCATGAACACCCTATTGGCTCAAAAGCTTACAGTGGTAATTGGCCTGATCAAAGAAACACAGTCATCATACAGAGTGATTATTCTGGCAAGAATAGCAATCAAAAACTTTTTATTTATTTATTATATATATTTTTTATACAAGATTCACCCAAGTAATGCTTAAAATCCAACCAATCTATATCACATGTTGTACAGATAACAATAACTACAATCAGCAATCAATGTTAGCCTAAGGCATATGAGCAGACATACAATCATGCAAATGAACTAGAAAATAAAAATAAACAAAAATAAAAAGAAGTAAAGTAAGAATGAGCTGAACTTTTATGTACCCATCACCCCAAACTAAAATTGGACATTGTCCCCAATGTCCATATCAAGGGAGCCAAAAAGGGCCGTAATTGAGGAACCAGGGGTAAAAGGACAAAAAAGTTCAACCGGTACCTGTCATGGAGAAGAGAGTGGAAGTGACCCTGCGGGTATGCCAGTCATACATGGCTACTACCTAATCAGAAATCTGATCAATGCAAGCCCCCTGACGAGTTTGCTCAACAGACATCTGCTGAAGCAAGGTGTACATTTGCTGCATGGAGAAAGGTGGTTCCTCATGAAAATGAGAAGGCTTACGCTGCTCTGGAGGCCCGGTGGGTAGTGGCATCTCGGTAAACAATGGAGTATGGTCATCTGTCTCTGCAAAAAGAAAAGATGTCTTGCCTTCCAAACTCATGAAAATAGGATCAGACAAGGGGTGAAGAATAAAAAAATCAGGTATGACTAAAAAATAAACATTATGCTCCTTTATAATCATGCCCATATTTATTAATTCACCTATATCTACCCTCTTTGGTTAGTGAAGAAGATTATCCTGTTCTAAATCTATACCCACGTATCTTGCTATTGGATTAATGTAACCTGCAAGAACAATTTTACCAATAGTGGCATTGCCAACTCGGGAAAATTCGCTACCTAACCATTTAGCAGAGTCAATATGAGTATTATTAAGCATGGAGTGTAAGAAAAATATCTCAGCTTATCGTACGGTACCGAGGCTATCATACCTACCAAAAAGGGAGCGGGCCATAAACTGTTGAAGTTATCAAAAAACGGGATGATGAATGGAGGAAGCTTTGGAAGAGGAAGCATTATAGTTACCTTGTGCACTGGAAATAAAGGACCAAAAGTATCCTGGTCTAAACTCCTTTAGGATGCTAGCAGCACCCCCTGGGGGAAACCCATAAATTTCAGCCACCTCATCCATATTCATTTTATAATCAGTATTATTCAGTCTAAAGGACATTTCCCAACCATCAGTAGTTAGGTACCTACTCACATCCACTAAACTTAGGAATTCTAAAGAAGTAAGCTCATACACGGGTTCAAACAATTCAATAAAGGAATCCCAACCCATATTTTGACATAAGCGTAATGTATCTTCAAAAATTCCCAATTCCATCAAAGTATCTTTGTAGAAAAATCTAGAGGGAATAAGCTCTCTACTTAATAAAGATTCCAACCTCATCTTTTACCCCTCTGATGGGCATTCAATATCATTCAAATCGGAGTAGTTAGAAGACTTACCCTTGGTCTTCCTTTTCTTGGAGGGAATCTTAGGTGCCATTGAGGTGAATAAAAACTTGGAGATGACCTAATAAAACCATACAAAAAGGGTTAAAAAAACATTCTAATTCAAGCTCCAAAGTTTTGCATCATGACAAGAAACAACACTTATACAATCTCATACATTCATGGCATGTAATAGAGAAATGGACATATATGAATAATTAAATATCATCAAAGATGAACTAGACCAAATGCATATTCAAATCATGCAACAATTCAAGAATTTTGTCTCTTGGGTATTTCATAGAACACTTAGTGGGCACTAAATAAATGAGTGCCAAATGCAATATTCAAGAGCAATGCTTTCATTCATCAAGTTCAAAAGCCACAATAAATAACCAATTTCAGAATTTAATCCACCAATCAATCATTCAATCACCACTAAAGATCAAAGTTTACACAAGAACACCAATGGGGTACATGAAAAGGTATAAACACTAGATGAAGTTCATGAAGATTTAGTGTTACACTAGATGTCTTATTTTTTTAATGTTTTTCATTGTAGATGCATAAGAAAGAGAGATGTGACGATGTTGGACCATCTAGGGGACCAACGCAGCAAAAGGCTAACCTTTCCCATTAGTATTATAACACCCCGATTTTCTGGACTCGAATTCCGATGTAATCTAAATAATTAAGCAATAAAAATACGAATAAATTTTTCACATTCGAAATAATTCCAAAACACTTCCATGACCACATCAAGACTCGAACCACAAAAAACCAAAGTGTTAGATTTGATTATCTATAACTGGATCGGTAATTAGTTTGCCCATAACGGTATACAAAATAACAGAGTTTACAGCGGAAGAAAGATATGTATACCGGGCATACGCCTAGTCCCATATATGAAGATATGGAAAAAGGCTCGGCAAAGCATACAAGGCATATCATAAGCCTAATAGACAACCATCATCTTTTCATATAATTTCATAAACATGCAATGCCTGAGATATATGTATATACATATCTATATGGTCATGCATTATACATCTCCAATATTCATAATCTATAATTGACCATATTCAATTCATCCATAGAGTCATACATTTTCAACACTTATACATTATTCACATCACATCCACCAATATCAGTAGTTATCAATAACTTTATATACATTTATTCATAATGAAATAGTTCACAAATGCTGTCGGCTAAGGCATTCCATTCACACCATTTTACCTTCATCAAAGCTTACTTTAAAAATCATCCTCATCCCATGACAACCCTGCATTAATACTAAAAAGTAGACCACATGGGAGAGTGAGTTATACATTTCAAATGACAATATGAATACAATTGAAATTATATGCATATGCATATCAACATCATGTATGCTTTGCAAAACACATCAATGATCATCATAAATCGTCAACTCACAACATATACATATTTCATATTTATTAATCAAGTCATTGCAAAGCAGGCATATACACATTAATTCCAACGCCACATCGGGCTAACATCATCAATATCAACCATTCAGGTCTTTTCTCAAGTCACCATGCGCTATCATCATTATCATCAATCATAAATAAATATGCCCTCCATTACATTGGGCTATAACATACACATCATCATATTCAATATCATTTTAGTGTATCCATGCCTTTTATTAATTTTATGTGGTCTTTTAGGTACTTAATTACCCATCTCATCAACACCATACCACAATCTCAATCATCATCATCATCTGGCATATCTCCATGCTATATGCAAATGCTCTTATGGCTAATGCATATGCACAATGGAATAAACAACAAATACGGATCTGACTGTAGGAATAAACACCAAGTGTGGGTCGAGCATAGGTGTGCTACTATGCCCCTACTGCGGTAGAAAAATGTGTACACATATCTCAAAGCATGCATGCATATCAAAAACATCTTTTATAGGTACCAAACCGCTATCGCCCATCTGTAGCACTAGTCACCCCGTGACTTGCGGATCAACAACATGGCCTTAACTGCCAAAAGTGCTACGGGCCCCTCCAGAACACACATCGAGAGAGTCGTGCCCCGTTGGACACCGAGGTACTTGTTCATCACAGAGCCGCCCGCCCACTGGGCCAGCCACATAGGGTGCCTCGTCACCAAACTATAGGCAGCTTTGTGACTCACACACCGAGTCACAGGGGAAACAACAAGAATGCTCGTGCACTAAGCCGCCCTCCCACTGGGCCAACCGGGGGAACCCCCTAATATTCCTTACCGGTAGCGTATGATATGCCATGGATGCAATGCAATGCAAATCAAATGCATTTCTCACATTGTGCATCCTAAATGCCACTCATCAAACATTATCATAATCACCAACACCACCATACACACCTTAGTGGATTTTATCATTATTGGTTTTAGCCATTATTTTTCAAGTTTATATGTGGCATTTTCATCTCAATATATCATATATTATACATGCAAGTCAACACTTGCAATCAACCACAATGGCATTACAAACATCACAAATCATCATTAACATTCATTAATCTTTCATCAATACCACCACATAATCATTTAGTGGATTTTTATATTAATTATCATTACCATTGTTTCGTCTATACATTGGTGTGGCATTCACAACATTTCACTATTATATTTCTAACCACACATACAAGATCATAATTGTATCATTCACAATGGCATTCACAATGATACACAACAACTTATTAATAATAACCATCAACCTCAATGACAATTATCCTTTTATTCATGGGAATGATCAACAACATCATCCATCATTATTCATTATCGATATCATCTCCGATTCATTGATTTAAAATAAATAGTTTACCATTTAATTATTCTCTCATCGGTTTCATAATCACTCTAGGGTGAATCTAATAACCTCATCATCATATTCTCATCATCATTCTTTCGTACCCCATTCTTGGTGATATTTATGTTTCTCATTACATATTATGGGCATAAATGAATTATCCCACGGTTTTAATCAATATCAAATACCACCGTATTATATCATGATTATATACCCCTATACATTCCTTTAGATATCTCAAAATACAAAGGAAAGGGTCTAACATATGCCCAAAACTAGAAAATACAACAAAATCCAATTCTGGGGCCACTCGCTCAAGCGAGACCCATATTCGCTTGAGTGAGAATGAGGTGGTCGCTTAAGCGCCCCCTAATTCCTCTTGAGCGAGAAGGATTTTAACCATCAGACTCCGATCTCGCTCGAGCAAGCCAATCTCGCTTGAGCAAGATTCCTCCAGTATCTCATTCAGGCTCGCTCGCTAGAGTGAGGCTTCCCAAGGCCAGCCACTCGCTCAGGCGAAAAACGTCCAGTATCCAATTCCATACTCGCTCGCTTGAGCGAGACCCAATACTCCTCACCACTCGCTTAAGCGAGCCCCATCCAGAACAATTTTCCATCTTGCTCGCTCGAGCGCGACCACACCCGCTTGAGCGAGAATCATCCAGTATCTCACCATCTCATTCTGCACGCATCTCACTTGAGCGAGACTCCTGCTCGCCTGAGCGAAATTAGTCTAGAGACCACTCCCCTGATACAAGGGACTCTCGCTTGAGCGAGAATCCATCTCGCTTGAGTGAGATTACTAGTACACGCCCAAAAACTCAGTTTTTCACTCCGTTTCACATGTCAATATCTTTCTCATACATAGTTGGCCTAATTCAACACCTTACATACCTTTATTCATGTATTTAGGCTTATTTCAAGAATCATACCTCTCTATTTTCAATTATAAACCTTCAACTGCATATGGGAGGTTTTAACAATACTCCACATCACTACCTTACTCATTTTGCCATACAATCATCTCAAAATGATCCTCTACACTTTATTTAACTCATCCATTCATAGATTTTCACCATCATTTAATTCATGTCCAACCAAGGGATAATCAAACACTTATCATTAACATCATACATATATATATATATATTCATAATAATCAACATAAGCCAAGCCATCATTCATCACTTCATCAATTTAAACATTTAACATATTTATGGCAAGGCAATATATGAGTTCATACATATACATAATTAATAATTTGTTCACTCATGCAAATTTGAAATGTAAACTCCTCTCTTACCTCGAGAGAAGAACCGCAACGTAATTGCCTCGATCGTTCTGCAACATCGTCCAGACACTACAATAGAATTTGTAAAAAGTAACGGCACTTTTGTTAGCGGTTCCGTCCAACCACTGACATTGCTTCAATTTCCATTGTAAAGTAAGCGGTTGTTGTTGTAAGCGCTGAAAATGTTTTTATCAACGATTCCTGTAGCTAACCGCTGACAATAGGTTTCATTATTTAATATTTCCATGTGGGATGCTTACTAGAAGCTGAAAGGTACAAGCATTATATTTCTTTTTTCTTTTTCTTATTATGGTTGTCTTTCACTTTACAAAAGTAACGTGTACTTTCCCTTTCCAAAACCAAACGTGCCTTTTTGTTATCTTCCTCTCTGTTAATTTATTTTAGATTTGGAATTTAAAATATATATTAATGTAATAAAGTATAAACAAATTATAATATATTAAGTAGGTAGTGTAATATTTACATTATATTATGTGTAATTTTGACATCGGATACCTAATACCCTGATGTTATATTAGAAAATATGGAAATAAATTTAAAAGTAATTTGTGATGATCTTTATGTATTTGAAAGTTTTTTATAAGTTCATTATCCAATTTCAGTAAGTTATTAAAGTAGCATGGCACAGACACGATGGCTAGATTCTTGTTGTAAATTTTGCTTTCCCTGTTTAAATAATGGCTGAAATTTTATTATTAAAAGTAATTCCCCTCAATTCTATTAATTTACATCAATCAAAACATAATAATTCTTTCTATTCTAATTTACGTTAGGAAATGTGAACAAGTCCTGTAGGTTTTTTTTGTTATTGCTTTGGGCCATATATTTTAGCCTATGTTTTGTTATTTTCTTGGTCAAAGTTCTTGAAAAAAAATAGTAATTATTCTTGTTAATATGTAATGTGTATGGGTAATCCTGTTAATAATCTTATTAATAATTATTATTATAGGATACCACAATAACAATAATAAATACTAGAAAATTGGGACATATTATGGGCATTGAGATGTAAGGGTAACTTATTAGTAAATAACTTCTTTTTAAAAATTTAGGTGAAGAAAGATTCAATCATGAACTTTATAAAATATCTGAATATTGGGTTTTACAAAATTATAATGAACTAGAACCTTACAAAATATTAAAATATTGGGTTTTACGAAATCATAATAAACTAGAACTTCTAAATTATAATGTTTTTAAATACATAATGGATTAAGGACGAACAAGTTTATGGAACTAAGTGAATTAAAATTTAAGTGTTTATTTTAAGAAATAATAAAATTGCTAAATAAGGATTCTTAGAACTAAATTGGAATCTATAAGAATCATGTGATTCCTTGGTTCTAAGTTTTAAACTTGTAGCCTTAAAAATCATTCATAAGTAAATTGATAACAAAAAAAGAGGTTTTGGAAAACTATAAGGGACTAAGTTAATTCAAGATTGTTAAGGATAAGTTAAAGACCTTTTTGGTGATAGGAGAAGTTAATTCAAGATTGTTAAGGATAAGTTAAAAAATCAATGTGTGATTAAGAAATTATTTGACTATTGAGTGTATGGATTTAGATGTTTAATTTATAATTATATGGTTGTATTGTGTTGTGTTGTGATGAATAAGCATGATTACCTTTACCCTTTTGATTTTGCTGACTAAAATCATAATATAGGTTGGTGATGTTTTGAGATGAGTGTAGTCTAACTATCCTTGAATTTAGTATTTCGATGTATATGAGTTGAATTTAGTTATTTGATGTATATTAGTTATTCAAATAAATCCAATTAATAGTAGTATAACAAGCACTATTCAAATATGTTCAAGAAACTCATGAATGTGATTACCTTTGTTTCCTTCCAATAAATTTAACTCTATATTTGGTTTTCTTGCATTTACTAAGAATGGATCGACGTTGGGTGTATGCTAATCGTTTGTCTCAAGAGTATGAGGATGGAGTGAAAGAATTCATTAACTTTGCAGTTGAACATGCCAAAGACCCCAACCGCATTCCTTGTCCATGCTGGTGTTGTTCGAATGTAAGGCGGGTTAATGTTAATGAATTAAAAGATCATCTTATGTGTAACAGAATTTCTACAAGTTATACATGTTGGACAAAGCATGGTGAGCTAAGAGCTGGGTGTAGTGAAAGTTTAGGAAGTACTGTGAACTTGACAGCCATGGATACTAACACAGATAACATGTATATAGGCGATAATGTTGAAGGGATTGCAAAGGTTCTTGAGGATGATCTTCAAGATTGCCCTGCAATGTTTGATAGTTTAAGAAATGATGCAAAGAAGCCATTGTATGCTAATTGCTCGAAATTCACAAGGTTGTCAGTGGTGTTAAAGTTATATAACTTGAAAGCAGGAAATGGTTAGAGTGATAAAAGTTTTATAGCTCTACTTTCTATTCTGAAAGATATGCTTCCAGAAGATAATGTGCTCCCAGGAAGAGCTTATGAGGCAAAACAGATGTTATGCTCTATCTGGTTGAGTTACCAGAAAATACATGCATGTCCCAATGATTGCATTTTGTTTCGAAATGAATATGCATCATACTCCAGCTGTCCTAAATGTGATTCCTTGTGATATAAGAAGGAAAATTCTTCTCCTGCTAAAGTTGTATGGTATTTTCCTCTAATACCAAGATTCAGGCGCATGTTTCATGATGTAAAAGATGTAAGACACTTGACATGGCATGCTGATGAAAGGATTAGGGACGGGAAACTTAGGCATCCTACAAATTCTCCTTAATGGAGAAAAATTGATGATGAATACCCAGAATTTGGAAATGAACCAAGAAATCTATGACTTGCATTGTTAACTGATGGAATTAATCCACATGGAGTTCAAAGCAGCACCCATAGTTTATGGCCTGTGATTTTGATGATTTATAACCTACCTCCATGGTTATGTATGAAGAGAAAATATTTAATGCTCTCGATGCTAATTTCTAGACCTAAACAACCTGGAAATGATATTAATGTGTATCTAACCCCTTTAGTTGAAGATTTAAAAATGTTATGGGACCATGGTGTTAAGGTGTACGATGAATATCAAGGTGAGAGTTTTACTCTATGAGCAATGTTGTTTGGCACAATCAACGATTTTCCTGCCTATGGCAATCTATCTGAGTATAGCATAAAAGGCCAATGTGGATGTCCTATATGTGAAGAAGATACAGATTACATCCGACTGAGTCATTGTATGAAGAATGTGTTTCTTGGACACCGTAGATTCTTGTCATTGGGACATCATTACAGGGGATAGAGAAAGGAATTTAATGGCAATACAGAAGAACGTAGAGCCCCTTCATGCTTAATAGGTGATCAAGTACTTGACAAAGTGAAAGATTTACATACTAATTTTGGTAAACCTTTTGCCAACAACCTTCCTACCAGTGGGTGGAAGAAAAGGTCTATATTGTTTGACTTGCCTTATTAGAAATCATTATATGTGAGACATTTTCTTGATGTGATGCATATTGAAAAGAATGTTTGTGAAAGTATCATCGGTACACTTCTAAACATTCTGGGAAAGACCAAAGATGGCATCAAAGCAAGACTTGACATGGCATGTATGGGAATAAGAAAAGAATTGAGGCCACAAAAAAAGGCAAAGCAAACGTATCTACCCCTAGCAGCATATACACTATCTTGAAAGGAGAAAATAACAATTCTCAGATTTCTTAGTGCAGTCAAAGTTCCAGAATGGTACCCTTCAAACATCAAGAGTCTTGTATTAATGAAGGAACTCAAGTTAAAAGGTCTAAAATCCCATGATTGTCATGTTCTTATGGAGAGTTTGATCCCGATAGCTATACGCTCGATTTTGCCTGAAAAGGTTCGTGGTGCAATAACAAAGTTATATTTCTTCTTTAAGGCGATTTGTAGCAAGGTGATTGACCCTGGGATACTACCAACTCTACAGAATAAAATTGTTACAACATTATGTGAGTTAGAAATGTATTTTCCACCCTCTTTTTTTGATGTCATGATTAATCTAACTATTCATTTGGTTAGAGAGACACAATTATATGGCCCAGCTTACATGAGATGGATGTATCCCATTGAACGTTACATAAAGATTTTGAAAGCATATGTGAAGAATCGAAGTTAGCCAAAAGGTTGTATTGTTGAACTATATATAGTTGAGGAGGCAGTTGAGTTTTACACATCTTACTTGTCTAATGTGGAGTTTATAGGAGTACCAAGATCTTGTCTCACAGGAAGGTTAAATGGCCATGGTTTGACTGGCGCACAAATCATAGATGTTCCTATAATAGAATGGGAACAAGCACATTTATATATTTTGCATAACACTGCAGAGGTTAATCCATATGTTGAAATACATAAGGAGATTCTCAAATCTAGGTATCCAAGCAAGAATGAAAATTGGATATTAAAACAGCATAATCAAACTTTTGTAGTATGGTTTAAAGATCATATTTCTGTGGAATTGGGATAAGGAGATGCTTCAGTGTCAGAGAGAATCAAATGGATATCTAAAGGACCAAAAATACATGTTTTTTCATATAGTTCTTACATGATTAATGGATACACATTTTATGCAAAGGAGCATGATGAACGGAGTACACAACAAATAGTGGCGTGAGCCTTGTTGCTCAAGCATTGCATATCTCAAGTGCTAAAGACAAAAATCCAATATATGCAAGTGTGTCATACTTTGGGGTTATTGAACATATATGGGAGTTGGATTATGTAATGTTTAAAGAGGTTATCTTTTGTTGTAAGTGGGTTGACAACAACCATGGTGTCCGAGCGGATGGATCGGGCTTTATACAAGTTGATCTAAATAAAGAAGGATACAAAGATGATCGGTTTATTTTGGCATCACAAGCTAAACAGGTGTTCTATGTCCCAGACCCTTTAGACAAAAGTTGTTCAATTGTTCTTTTATCAAAGGAAAACATGAATAATGATGTTGAGGATAATCCTTTCTTGGGAATGTCACAATCACAAGGTAGTGATCCAATGATAGAAGATAACATGTATTTAAGAAATGACCATACAGATGGAATATGGATAAATATATTGCATCATGGTACAAGGAAAAGGAAGAGACTAACCTAAATATATATGACTTTTTCATTCATTATGTTCATGTTTACTATCTCTATTTATTATATTTATGTAAACATAACTCACTATGTGTATATATGATTTTATAGATCCATGGCTTCTGACACTGAGGATACAAATAAAGATGTTGGTAAAAACAAGAAAACAAGACATGGATGTAGCATGATGAAGAACATTATGAAGGCTACAAAAGAAGGACAAAAACTATCGGTAACAACAAATTACTTGCTTATATTTTTTAAACTTGAAATACACTTACTTTCTTGTCTTGTTTGTAGGTTGGATGGAATCTTAAAGGCCAGCCTATAAATCCCAACAAAGCTAGTTTTGTGAATTACATTGGCCATGTCACCCGGAATAATGTGCCAATCTCATATGATAAATGGGAAAATGTACCTGATGAAATCAAGAGAACTATTTGGGATTCAGTGAGGGTAAGCTTATAATGTCTTGGATTTTTGAACATAGCAATCTAACCCCCTAACTTTATTTAATATCCTTTGTTTCTAACAAGCTTTTGATGTGGGTGAGGATAGAAGGAAATTTGTACTTTCCAAGGCTGCTCTAGCAGCTAGATCATTTAGGACAAAAGTAAAGAAATGTGCAGTTCATGCAGATGGTGAAGTTAGTTCAGAAATTCCAGAAAAATATTCTAGAATGATAGATGAGGATGTTTGGAATAATTTTATGAGTCATTGTGAAACTGAAGAATTCAAGGTAATAAAAGTTACATTCCTCTCCATTTATAATTATCCAAATTCAAGATGCCTAGTGTTGATGATTTATTAATTTACATTGTGTTTAATAGAAACTAAGTAAGGAAAATGCTGAAAGAGCAATGTTAATGCAATATAGATTTAGAAACGCCGCCAAAGGATATGCTATTTTGGAACAAGAGATGGTATGTATGACTGATTAGTATTTTATACTTAAATAAGTCTTGTAACCGTAAATTATATGATAGTACATTACAAATAATGTTTGTAGTTAGCCAAGTCAAGTTCAGATGGGACTACTTCTATACCCCGTCATTTATTATGGAAAGCTGGTTGAGTTAACAAAAGTGGTGTAATTGATAATGAGAGTGTTCTGAAAATATGGGAAGAATGCGTAAGTGTTATAATTGACTTGATATACTTTTGTTAAGTTTTGTATTCTATTTGAATAATTTACATATTAATTACAGGAGAAGCTCTCACAATATGTACCATCGACTGAATCACAATGTGAATCTCGTGATGATATTCTAGCTAAAGCCTTGAATGTACCGGAGCACCCTGGCCGTGTTAGGGGTATTGGTTTTGGTGTTTGTCAAAGAGATTTATTTGGACATCAAAAGCAAACTCATTATAGTAACTAGGAAGCGGAGCAATTGAAGATACAAATGGAAAAACTAACACAGATTGTTACACACTTACAAAACACACAAGCACATCCTTCTATGCCAGAAATGGTGAGACCAGATCCACTTATGCCATCCTTTGGGCAACCTAGTAGGATATCAAGTGGAAAAGGTAGTTGCACACCACTACTAGTTTCGGGAAAACCACCTCCATCAAGTGGTAAGGATAGTTGGACACCAATTTCAATGTCAAACATGCCCAAGGTATATTAACAAACGTATGTATTGTTATCTAAATATTTTATACATGTGTGGCCTTAATGTTTATTAATAATTATTCTTACTTGATTTTAGGGTGAACATAAATATTTATTACATTTGTCAACTCCATGGCATCGAATGGTTGCTAAAGGTAAAGTGTATAATTTGTCAGGGGAGACTCTCTATAATAACACAATATTGAAAAATCATGCAAGGGTGTCAATTGACATAGTGGAAGAAGCTGAACGTGATACTACACTTCCTGTACCTAATGAAAATGATTGTTTGATAACTCTAACTAATGCATTAGGTACTTTTGTGTCTTGGCCTATTCATCTTATACAGATACTTAATTAGGTACCTTTTAATTGTTATATTTTACTTTGATAGGATTTTTGTTTAGTATAATTTGGCTAATTCGTTATGCTGACATGGAAATTTTAGACACCAGCAGCATCCAAGAATCAGGGAAAAGACGTAAGCCATGTAGCAAAATCAGTAACTTCCCCATTAAAACAATTGTCTCCCAGTCCATTAGTTTCTAGCAATAGTGCCAAAGCAGTTTCTTATTGCAAATTTTTAGAGTTTTATGTAAAATCTCATCCAGAGGGGGTCCAATTTTCTCTTCACATGCCTGTTGAAATATTCAATGTTGAATTCGAAGACCAAATTGGAACTGAATGCATTAAGGGGATTCTTGATCATGATTTGTTGAGTGCTACTAGTATTTGTGTTTATATAAGGTATTTAATAATTGAATCACAATTACTTTACTATTGCTTTGCTATTTTTTAAAAAACTTACTTTGGTAATTAGTCTTATTCTATATTTGTATTTACTTTGATTTCAGGTTTCTATATGATCAGTACTTGTATGGAAGTTCAACAATAAAGTTTTCTTTTCTATCTCCACACATATTGTCTCAATACAACAAAAAACTGCCCTTTTCAATATATAGTTGATGCTCTTTGTTCATTTCGTGAGCAAGATAAATTGATTATTGTACCATACAATACGGGGTAAGGTCATCATAACTTGTTGGAAATAACCTTTCTTAATGATTTATCTTAACTAATATATACATAATGGAAAAACATACAGGGGACATTGGGTGTTAATTGCCATTAACGTGTTGGATGAAATTGTGTATTATTTGGATAGTCTTCATGGTCATTTCAATGACTACCCAGAAATGAGAGACTTATTTAATGCGTGAGTATATTATTTATCTAGTAAAAATTTTCATGAGTGTATCCAATAATAGAATTTATTAACATATGTTTCTTGTTCTAATAAATTTTGTTAGAGGTATATATATTTATCATGCTTTTCGAGGAATCAAGATACCCAAATTCAAGACCCAAATGAAATGGTGCAAGGTAGAGGTATAAGTTTTCATCTTTTACCTTTTATGATTTATCAATTCAAGAAGTGCTTTTAATATTTAATTACATTTTCTATGTGTAGTGCCCTCATCAAAAGAATAATATTGACTGTGGATATTATGTAAAGAGGTTCATGAAAGAGATTATGCAAATGAGACAAACGAAGATTCCAAGGACAGTATGCCTCCAACCTTGCCTTGTATTATACACTCATTATAATTTCATTTTCTTAATGTGTATGTGTATGTTAATCTCCACTATTTTTTAAATGTTTACACTTGTAGTATTTTGATGAGTATGAGTGTACCACCTATAACACTAAACAGTTGGATGGAGTAAAGGATGATTGGTCTTCATATGTTTTCAACACATTTTTGAATTAGGTCAACTTTTAAATTTAATAATTTCTTAATTCCTTTGTTCATATTTCCTAATTTTACCATATATGTATTCATTTGCTTATGTTTTTGTTAATTAGGAAACCAAGTAACTCATCCTTTGCAGTCAAAGTCTCTATATGAACAATGCCAGCAGTAGATAGTACCACCATGTTTTTTGGGCTGCATATGTTATATCAATCTTGTCAGAAGTAAATAGTACTTATATATTTTTTGGACTGCATATGTTATATGAATCATTCAAACAATTGATATTACTCACTTATTTTTTGGATAGCACATGTCGCATGAATCATGCCAGTAGTAGATATATAAAACTCATACTTAAAGTGCTATATTTTGGTGTAGTATAATGCTAACTCCCTGCGTTACTCATTAGTATTGTTAATTAATGATGGTTGAAAATTCACTACGATACAATGTATGTCTTATTGAAACAATGTTCATTGATCAATTATCATGTGCAGGAATTAAAATTATTTTTAGACTAGAATATACTATCATGACATATATGTATACTCTGGCTTGATCAAATTTATTAGTGGATGTATTCATGTTGCGCTGATAATATTGTTATATTTCATTTTTGGGAAATAATTATGGAAATTAGTATATTTTTGTATTTAATATAGTATATGATACTGTAACCATTAGTTCATGAATTATGTTTTTGATATCACTTAGTGCTACAATGTTCATTGGTAATTATTATATGCAGGAATTAGTATGAATTAGTATTGTAGTGAAATTTGTAATATAGGTACATAAAACTAAACCAATTTTAAAAAATTGTTAGTTGGTGTTTTACTTTTCTTTAGGTATTCATATTGCTATATCAATAGTTCTGAATTTGTTTATTAAAATATTTAATACAGGGGTAGGGGTTAGTAAACTAAACAAACTAAGATTTAAAAAAAAAAACCAAACTATTGTCAACGGTCCCCATCTACAAACGCAGACAATGTTTTAACTATTGTCAGCGGTTCCACACTACAACCGCTGACATTGTTTGACTATTGTCAGCGGTTCCGAAGTACAATCACTGACATTGTTTGACTATTGCCAACGGTTCCGAAGTATAACCGCTGACATTGTTTGACTATTGTCAGCGGTTCCGCACCATAACTGCTGACAATATATAGATAATGTTAGCGGTTTAAGCGCTGACGTTGTTTTTAGTGCTATTATCAGCGCCTTTATTGTTAGCGCTTGTACCGCTGACAATAACAGTAGCGGAACCGCTGACAATAGCTTTTTTTTGTAGTTGTGAGAATACAATCCTATCAACAACGCATATTTGTACATGAAATTAATAAGCCATCATAAGGCGTCATTTTCTTAAAACTTATTATCAAGTCCTAGACTTGTCTAAACTCCAAATTCATACGCTTATGTTAGGCTTCGGTAATTCCTCTCCCAAAACCAAGATCCTCTAGATATCAAAGGAGCTAACCACACCCAACAACAACAGGATCATATCCCTTATTCATAATACATCCAAATCCTCAAAGTCAATTCCTCAAATCTCAAGATTGGAACCTCAATAAATTAACACCAATGACTTCCAAGCATCATTTCTAAACCCAAAAGTCACTCTCATGACAACAAAATCATCAATTTCCTCATCTATGCCAAAAGCCTCAATTTTATCAATTCTTAAGGATTCCACACAAATTGACAACCATCAATTTCCACCATTTTCATATATCACCATAAGCATGTTATCATCATCAAAGAGCCAACCAATGTAAACAGCACACAATGGTCCCAATGGTCATCTACCCCATGATTTGGGTTTCACATGCATATATCATCATTCACATAACATCAACTTAGCTCAAAAATTTATCAACCTCAATAATCATTCCCAATACTTCTAAATATTCATTTCTTTATATAAAATCATTCCAAAGGCATCAAAATCACTAAAACCATCAATTTGGCAAAAACCCCTAATTTATCAACACCTAGGGTTTTCATCAAAATCAACCAATCAATAATTTTAACCCATTCCTAAAATCCATATGCAAGCCATAAACCACATCCATTTCTAACACAACACCATAATCAAGAGCCACATTTCAAGCCATCCAAGCCTAGGGTTTTAACATTTTCTTCCCCACCTATACAACCCTACATTAATGTTCCAAGCATATGCACCATAAAAACTAACAATAAAGTAGAATGGTTTAAAATCTTACCTCACTATCCAAGCTAAAGCCAAAATTGAAAATAGGGAGAGAGGAAGAAGAAGATGGTCCAAGCAAGCTCCAAGCTCCATAAATGCTCTATGAATTCACGCTTGGCTTTAATTTTTGGCAAGATATGGAATGGAATGGGTGGCTCACGGTTTTGGAGATGAAACATGTAGGAGAAGAAGAAAAATTAATGATGGAGGGGAGAAGAAGTATACACGGTTGGGAGAAGGAAGAGAGAGTTTTTAGTGTAAATTGGGTATTACCCAATGGTTAAAAGGATGCCCCAATTTGCTTTTACCATTGGTCAATAATTTTCCTTTACCCATTATAAAAAATAAAGTAGAAATGAGAGGGAATGGCCACACAATTAAGAGAAGAGAAGAAAAGGGAATTTTCATTTTCTTTTAATTCTATTTTGGCTCGTATTTTCCCCGTTTAGTAATATGTGTCGAGTCCAATTAATTATTTCATTAACACTAAAAATTATTTCAGCTATATCACCTTAACCACAATAATTTTCTAAACATTCTAGACCCATTAATTATTTAATTTGACCAAGTGGGTCCCACTTCATCCGTTAAATCATCCGGTTCCGGTAAATCTTAATTTACCGATAATTCACCTTTGATGTCAAATTAATTCCCCCACCATTATTAGACCATAAATAATTAATTTCTCTTATTCAATAAATTGTTTCTTTAAAATTTAGGGTGTTATAAGTATCATGGATGATACATCATCACGAGTAAGCCTACACAAGTGATAAGGCTCAAGAAGATTGATAAGTATGACATAGAGTGCAATTCTTACTTTCATCAGTAGCACATAGGAAACTGTGGCCTTTAGGTCTACATTCTTCACCTCTTTTAGTAGCTAGGTTGGAGAGTATCCCCACCATTTATGAGCCCAACCACTTAGAGCCTTTTTTGGAGTTCATCTTTTCTTACACTATATTTTAAGAGGAGAATTATATGGTTTCCTATAAGTTGAACAACTAAAGGTTTGTTTCCCCTCTTGTCGAGTTCAACATTGCTATGGGGTTTGAGAGATTAGAGTCTATGAGACAGAAGTGTATTAAGACGTTTATGTTTACCTTTTTAAGTTTGATGCCACAGTTACTTGGGAGAAAGCTATATTTTCACCCATCACCAAAGAAAAATTATCAAATAATACATGCACACTAACTTACCCTATAGCTAGGACATAAAAAAATAACCTTCTTGGATTAACATTTGTTTTAGAAACTCAAAGGACTAACCTATCCCCTTAGTTGCAATCCCCTAATGTCCAAGTCCTTATAGGAACGATCATTGATCTTAAAGTAGATTGATGGATCTTGAAGACTTTCTTTCCATGGAGATGGAAATTTCAACAAAGACCACCATAAAGAGACAACAATAATGAGTAATATTGGGGGGAGGGTATAAAACTAAAAAGAAATTGGGTTTTCAAATGAAAGGTCATATATTATTATTGGGGTTTTTGTTCCAATTAGTGTAATGATGTCGTTTTGATGTATGTCAAGAAGCCTAGGTGCCACTTAACGTGACAACTAATTTATTTGTAAGAAACTTGATTGACTATAACAAGAAGAACATGTGTCATACATTATTGTTTTTAAGGACTATATAAGAGATGTATTTGTTTGATGCCCACGACTCGAAGGACTAAAATGGGTGAAGGTGATTTAGTGTAATAGATTACTCAATTTGAGGTTTATTTATTGATGCACTAAAAATTCAAGAGCCATTTTGCATCTCCATACTAATTTGAATATATGTTATCCATTCTATTCAAGAATTCTTTATAGGTTATACACATGCTAGTTATTGTGACATATTCAACACAACTAATTAACATAACAAAACTAAACTAAAGTGGTATACAAAAATAAGGTGCCTAAATTTTTCTTTTCACTAAATATTGAGATTACAATGTAATCAAATCCAAAATAAGAGCCTACACCTTATCAACTACAATATAATAACCACTAAAATCTATACAAACAACTAGATTCTTTCTTCAACTAAACTTCACTAAAGAAAACCAATAACTACTTGTAATGCACCTATTTCTTTACAATATAACAAACATAAATATCATTATAGTTAACATACAACCAAATTAAAAAACTATCCAAAACTTTAAATTTCTAATTTCATATTGTAACGGGAACTTGTCAAGCAATTAGTTAGTTATTCTTTTGTTATGTTTCATTATTACTGGTATTAATGAAATCATTCTATTCCCTTTGTTTCAAACTTTGATCACAACTCAACTTGATGATGAGAGTTGAACCTGTCACCCTTAGATCAGGGTGTGATACCATAACCACTAGGCCAACTAATTCTTTGATGCAAATAGGGAATACTATTAAATATAATACTTTTTATTCTCATATATATATATACACATAAAATAAAATAAAATAAAAACTTATATAATATATATAATATATATTAATATATATTCTATTAACGTTAATACATATTATATATTAATAGAATATATAAAGTACTTTAATATACATATTTAATAATATATATTAAATAAATATAATTTTTATATATTAAAATATTAAATATTAAATATAAATATATATTTTATATTAAAATATTTTAATATATTAATAGTTTATATACTAACAATAATGTATATAAATTTTTATATTAATATGTATACATATTAAAATATTATAAATATATATTTAATTTATAAATTATATTTTATAATAATATATTTAATATGTTATATATATATATTATATAAGTTTTTATTTTATTTTATTTTATGTATGTGAGAATAGAAAGTATTATATTTAATAGTATTTCCTATTTACCTCAAAGAATCAGTTGGCCTAATGGTTATGGAATCACACCCTGATCTAAGGGTGACAGGTTCAATTCTTGGTGTGGGCAATTTTATCAATTATTTTCTCCTAACAGATGGAGGTCAACACTTGTTGGCATAGGTTCAATCTCATTCAGAGCATCTAAATCATATCAAGTCATTTATCAATAAGTTGATGTCAAAGCATTTTTCACCCTTTGGGATGGTGTGAAAGAGGGAGCCTTGCTAACCAAGATGCCACAAATAGCTCCTTGGGTCTGGGATCATCCCAAGAAGCCTTGTAATAATCAAACTTTAGAGGGAGAGGTTTCTTTAGTCTTCCTTTCTATGTGGTACTAGCATAATATGTTTTCCAGGGGTAACAACACAATAATGAAGCTCATGGTGATACTGGCCTTGTTGCATGTCAAACAGAGCCTTGGATTTTTCAGTCTTCAGGGTATACAACATAACATAGTTTGAAGCTGAGGTAAGGTGGGTGTTCATCATAATCTATGCAAAAAGCATGGCTGAGGGGCAGTAGGAAGGATTTGAATTTTGTGAGGGCCAAAACCTGGTGAGTGGATAATGGCTAAGTTGGTTGGGTGCAAGTAACCTATGTCATCCTCATCCAGGGTAGGTCTAGTAATTTTAAAAGGTTGTAGGCCAAGGGTAAATAAGGATGAAGGAATGTTGCTGGTATGTTTAGGATGAGGGCTAATGGAGAAGGTGCACTTGGGATGAAGATATCTAGGAGGTAAGGAATCAGAGAGTGTTGGTGTTGGAGTAATGAGGATGAGTTCATAGGATGAGGGTTGGGGTGTGGTCTAGTCCTATAATGAGGTTTGGTAAGTGGACTTGGGTGTTGTGTTCTTAGATTCAGAATAAGAGAGGATATGATCACTTACTGGTTTAGACTGTACATATTCATGACTTGGCTCTTTTAGTGCTTTCTTTCTCTTTCTTTTCTTTTCTTATGTTTTTCTTATAAATGCTTCTTCATCACCTTTGAACTCTTTGAATACTTCAAAGAATTTATTGAACCAATACAGATTGATCCAGCTGTTGGTATCCACGTCAGGGTAGTTCTTAAAGTGGGCTTCAATGAATTGAATAATCTTTGTAAAATTAGGACAAACATCAGACTTGTCCTTTTCCATAGCTTCTTTCTTGGCCTTGAAGTCTTTGACATAGGAGGAGCGCATCTCTTAGTACTTGCCTAGCCAAACTTATACAGTCCAACCTTTGACGAGAATAGAAGGATTCAAAGCAATAAAAACTTGAATGAACTGCTTACTTTGTTATGTGGTTATTGAAGACTTCTGTTGTTATTGAGGAAAATGAGGTGGTGTAATCTTTTCTTGTTAAGGAGGAGGAACAACCTTGCTTTTTAGCTGACGAATAGGAATTTAGTCATCGGGGTCTAGTGACCTTCTTGGGACTTTAATGACCTCAGGGACTGATGTAACACCCTAATTATTTGCAATTAATAAATCCCCAAAATATGAGAAAATTTTGCACAAAGCAGTCACGTAACATTTGATGTAGAAGGGAGCAGGCAATGGGGAAAACTAAGAACATTCACGCGCATAAAGCATCCTACAGGGAAGCTAAAAACTGGGGCCGGCTCGATGGGTTTATCGTAACGCACCAACACTAGGGCGGATTGCACAACACGTTTATTCGCTCAGACGGGGTCTTACACCGTCCAGGCGGAGTATGGTAATACAGCAGCGGATAGAAGAAATTTCACACTGAGGCTTCCCTTCGAGAATTACTGGTCACTCAACAGGAGGAATAGATAAGGGAAATATGTTAATACACTCACACGCGTAGCATTTGGTGGAAGGGTGAAGTTAGAATCATCCTACTTGGCTAGGCGGGGTATATTTACCTTGGGCGGGCTGTCCTAGTTACTTGGGCGAGGTAAGACGCCGCCTAAACAAAATCTACATAACGCCTCTCTAACACAACTACAAGTTAATTTCCTCCATCGGGTATGGACAGGGGTTCACTAAGTAAATCCTCACACTCGCCTTTCACTCAGAAAAATGAGAAGTTACAGGGTACATATACGTTAGTAGGTTGTGGAAGAAGGAAGAGTCTGAACCTATTCCACCCAGCTCAACTAAGTATGACGACGCCTGGGCGGACTTAGCCATCACGCCCAAATCCGGGGTTCAACACTGGGGTCCGGATTGCGTTAGTATCACAACGGATAGGAAGGATAATTGGACGGTGTCTCGCTCTGGTAATTACTCGCTTCAGCGTGAGTCCTCACGCTTGGGCGAATTGCTCCCACACTTCGGGCGGGGTACGACTCCGCCCAGCGTATCCGGCATAAATTTTCCTAAGACAATTCTCGGTTCATTCGGACTTAGCTATAACCTGCTCAATCAGACTGTCCCTGCGTATCTATTAAAGCATAATTAGGAAACAAGACAGCACATAGCATCACGCACATCAAAACCATACATCCATATATATATACATAAGGTGCACATCAATATTTACAATACAAAATCGGACTTCTCCTTGTCCGTAAAGTTCTATTCATTCCAAAAACATTAACATCCGGTATGAGCCAGTCCGGGCTTCATCTAACAACGCCTTAATGAAACCTTCGAAATGCATCAGCACTCCGCCCAGCATTCCAGCTCTGCTTTCGATCCTCCTCACGAGAGACATTCACTGAAAATGGCCACTGCAGGGGTGAGCTTTTACATGTAAAATGATACTCACAGACTCGGTATCAGCGTCAGTACACGCTCCTGCTATCATTCAACCTTTCCCAAGTAACCAAATTCATACAATTCAAACAACATTCATGACACACATGATTCACAGAATTTATTCCACATCTAAACATATATTCATGCATTCAAAATCATACACATGCACAGATATAGAGTTATACATCACCACAATCAGCCTTATTTCTATATGCATGCCTGCGGATCCGACTCGGGAAAAGACTCTCAGTTACAGCCCCCTTTTTCTTTTGGCCCCTCGTCCCTCAGCTCTTACCAGGTGGCACCGGCCTCCCCACGGCGTCTCGAGACTCACTTCTCTAGCTCCAACGGCTACCACGAGCTCTATTGGGATCTAGCCAGGGTTGGTAACTGGAAGTCATTTCCCTCGGGGTTCTTGACCTTCCATGGGTCACCCCATTCTTACTCATGCAACTAACACATTCATTATTACACATCATCGCGCCATGAACACCTTACCGTAGTCATTAAGTAAGAATGAATATCCTCCACTACTCGTCATCATTCAGTCAGTCACACCAGCGCATATTACAATCGGCCATCAGACTAACAACATTGAGCAATCCAAATAAGAACATGCACATACATACTTTTCATAGTGACAACAAAATAGATCCATCATTATCATCCACGAGCAGACTACACCATCGCCACGAAGATCACTATCAGAATCTCAAATCATGCATCAGTTTTAGTAATTGTGAATACATGCACACATGCACAGCATCAGTTCGAATGATTATAAAAACATGCACACACACACACACCCGCACTCAGCGATACATTCATCCGGTACCGTTCTTAGACCATGCATTTGACATGCAAGCGCCCCCTACCTTTAGAAGAATCCTCAGAAACCTTTTTCGTTCTTGTTGTTGGGTCCGATGTCCTTCTCCTGGTTTGTCCGGTCTTCCTTAGCTTTGTCGTATCCTGCGCCTGGTTCTGGGATGAAGTGTGGTCCGTTCTCCAGTACTGGAATCAAGATCTCCAGGAGCGAAGAGTAAGATGGAAGAAGAAGAAAGATGGAGACGAAGAGAGGAAGTAGAGGATGAAGTGACGGAGAAGGGAGTCTGAAGAAATAGCAAGTGCATTTCTCTGCCAAGGGCTCACGCTTACATATATATATATATGTGCGTACATACGCATAAATAAGAGAAGAGTGGGATGGGAGAGTGTGTGCTGCAGCAGCCACGTGCACTCCACCCCATCCCTGACCATCACCATTCTTAATATTTTAATGGCTTAATCTTAAGTAGCTAAATGCAATTAACAGTTATTTCTAGTTGGAATCAAGTCTTAATGGTTTATTCTTCATTCAGCATTAAATTTTAAAACGGGGATGTTACAGTTCTCCCCCACTGAAAAAGAATTTCGTCCCCGAAATTCAGTTGGTACTTACCTAGGTAAACAATCCGGGGTACTGCTGTCGCATGGCGTCTTCGCGTTCCCACGTGTAGGAGGTGATCTTGCCTTGCTGCCACTCCACCTTAACCAGCCTTACGTTCTTGTTTCTTAAGCGTTTTACCGATTGATCCACGATTCCAACCGGTGTAGTCACAGTGGTTAGGTCTTCCTTGATCTCTACCTCGTCGTCAGGCATCGTGTGGCTGGGGTCATGCAAATACTTCCTTAGCTAAGACGCATGAAAAACGTTGTGTAATCGGGACAAGCGAGTTGGTAACGCGAGGCGGTATGCCACGGAGCCAATCCGTTCTACTACCTCATAAGGTCCGATGTAGCGAGGGCTTAACTTCCCACTTTTTAAGGCTCGTCCAACTCCTTTACTCGGAGAGGTTCTCAGAAACACTCGATCTCCGACTTGAAATTCCACTGGCTTTATGCGTTTGTCATGGTAGCTCTTCTGCCTGTCTTGTGACGCTTTCATCTTCTCCCTTATTACTCGGATCTGTTCTGTGGTTTGCTTCACGATGTCTGGTCCCAATAGTAGACTTTCACCCGTTTCCGACCAGCAGAGTGGGGTTCGGCATCTACGCCCATATAATGCCTCGTAAGGTGCCATGCCAATGCTGTGATGATGGCTGTTGTTGTACGTAAACTCGATCAAGGGAAGGTATTGCTCCCAGTCCCCACCGTACTCTAACACACACGCTCTCAATAAGTCTTCTAGACTCTGAATCGTTCGCTCGGATTGTCCATCCAATTGGGGGTGGTAGGCAGAACTAAGCCAAAGCTTCGTCCCCAGTTCTTGATGCAAGCTGGTCCAAAACCTGGACGTAAATCTAGGGTCCCTATCTGAGACGATGGAAGTAGGTATGCCATGCAGTCGAATAACTTCTTGAATGTAGATTCGAGCCAATTTATGCAGTGGGTATTTCATATTTACAGGTAAGAAGTGTGCACTTTTCGTCAATCTGTCAACAATCACCCAAATGGCATCATGGCCCGCTCGGTTTTTGGGTAATCCCATGATAAAATCCATTGCAATTGAGTCCCATTTCCACACGGGGATTTCTAGAGGCTGCATTGCACCGTACGGTTTTTGGTGCTCTACCTTCGATTTCTGACAAGTGATACACCGGGCCACGTACTCCGCCACATCCTTCTTTAGTCCGGGCCACCAAAACCGTCTCCTCAAGTCGTGGTACATCTTCGTGGTTCCTGGGTGAATGCTGAGTAGGCTTTTGTGAGCTTCATCAAGCACCATTCTTCTCAATCTTCCTTCACTTGGTATGTATATTCTGTCCCTCACCCGGAAGATCCCATCTGACCCTTCTGCCAAGGATAAATCCTTTCCTTTAGCCTGAATTTCCTTCATTTCAGCTAGGTAAGAGTCCGCCTGTTGCTGTTCGTACACGGATTTTAAGAATTCATTGGCAATCCTCAACGTACCGATTGTCATCTTCTGAGAGGAAGGGGCGTCAACATGCAAGTTCATGTCTCGGAACCGCTCCAACAACTCAACTTCTTTTGCCATCATGGCTGCTATGTGGAGGGATTTTCGACTCAATGCGTCTGCTACGACATTTGCCTTACCTGGGTGGTATTTCAACTCGAAATCATAGTCCTTCAAAAACTCAATCCATCTTCTCTGCCTCATGTTCAGCTCCTTTTGGTCGAATAGGTATTTAAGGCTCTTATGATCGCTGTACACTTCAAATTTGGATCCGTACAAGTAATGCCTCCAGATTTTCAATGCAAAAACTACTGCTGCCAACTCCAAGTCATGGGTCGGATAATGCTGTTCGTGGGGTCTCAATTGTCGAGAGGCATATGCTATCACTCGATCCTTCTGCATGAGTACACATCCTAATCCGAGTCCGGACGCGTCACAATAGACCACGAAGCTTTCTCGTAACTCAGGTAATGCCAACACTGGAGCAGTTGTCAACTTATTCTTCAGCTCTTGGAAGCTGCTCTCACACTCCGGACTCCACACAAAAGGAACGTTCTTCCGAGTCAATTTAGTCAGAGGTAATGCCAACTTAGAAAAACCTTCGATGAACCTTCTATAATAACCTGCCAAGCCCATAAAACTCCTTATTTCCGAGATCGATCTGGGCCTCTCCCATGCCATTACAGCAGCTACCTTCGCAGGATCCACCGAGACGCCTCGCTTGGAGATCACATGCCCGAGGAAGTGGATCTCATCCATCCAAAATTCGCACTTTGAAAGCTTTGCAAACAATTGCTTCTCCTTCAACACTTGGAGTACCGCCCTGAGATGTCCTTCATGCTCCTCAGGTGACTTAGAATAAACTAGAATATCATCGATGAAGACAACAACAAACCGATCTAAGAAGGAATGGAATATGCTGTTCATGTAATTCATGAAAACAGCAGGGGCGTTTGTCACACCAAACGGCATCACTACATACTCATAGTGACCATACCTAGTCCTAAAGGCAGTTTTAGGAATGTCCGAGTCCTTCACTCGGATTTGGTGATATCCCGACCGTAAGTCGATTTTTGAGAAGACTGAGGCTCCACGCAGCTGGTCAATTAAATCGTCAATTCTAGGCAGTGGGTATCGATTCTTGATTGTGAGCTTGTTAAGCTGTCGGTAATCTACACAAAGTCTCATGCTGCCATCCTTCTTCTTAACAAGTAGCACAGGTGCGCCCCATGGTGACACGCTTGGTCTAATGAACTGCTTCTCAAGTAACTCATCCACTTGTTTCTTCAACTCTACCAATTCAGTTGAGGACATTCTGTAGGGTGCACTGGAGACCGGTTCGGCTCCAGGGATCAAGTCTATAGAGAATTCAACTTCTCTATTGGGAGGTACACTCGGGACGTCCTCTGGGAACACTTCTGGGAATTCGCAGACAACCGGAATTTCGTTCACTAGGGGCTCATTCTCATCTTTGGTTAGACAAAGAATTATAAATAGTTGGGTTATACCTTGTGCCGCGCCATCTTCAGTGGGCTGTTTTGGGAGAACTATCTCTCGGTTTCTACAATCTACTAATACCTTATTGGCTGAAAGCCAATCTATTCCAAGCACAATGTCAAGACCCTTTAAGGGCATACAAATCAGATCGAAGGTGAAACTCCGATCATACAACTCAAATGCTACATTTTTACATATTGACGATGTGAACACACTGGGGCCAGTGGGGCTGGCCACTTCTAAAGTCCGGTTCATAGACACAGTTGGTAGCTTCAACCGTTTCACGCACTCAACAGCTATAAAAGAATGGGTTGCTCCCGAATCGAAAACAACATTAAGCGTATTCATTCCAAGTGAGCACTTACATTGTACTAGATCGCTTGCTGGTGCAACATCCTCTGCATTGATGGTGTAGATCCTTCCTGTCGCTGTTGGGCCGGTGTTCCTCTCTCGACTGTTCGGGGCATGCATCATATTTCCTCTGGTTCCGTTGCCTCTGCCACCAGGTCGTTGGTTATCATTCACTTTGGTTCGATCTTGAAATCCTCCCTGACGCGCATTGGTGTTTGCCTGGCGGAGTTGGGGGCAGTCCGGGCGAACGTGTCCCTTCTCTCCGCAGTGGTAGCATTTAACATTTGTATCATTGCATTCCTTAGCAAAATGATCACCGCCACATTTAAAGCATCCGCCATACCTTGGTCGCCCACTCATCTGTCTCCCTCGGTCATTATGGTTTTGATATCTGGTGAAGGGTTCATTCCTCCTCACGTTCCCTGGCCTCTTGAAACGGGATTGCTGAGGCCTCAGGTGTTGGTTGGCTCTGCTGCACTGGCCCGAATGGGCCCTGTCGTCCTCTTCGAATATTCTACACTTGTTCACTAAGGCAGGGAAACTCCGGATTTCATGGTATCTGCAGGCCCTCTTGATATCCGATCTCAGTCCGTTCTCAAACTTAAGACACTTGGAGTGCTCCGTGCCCGGCTGTTGGAAGGGCGGATAGAATAGGCACAATTCTTCAAATCTGGTCGCGTATTCTTCCACAGTCATGGAGCCCTGTTTTAACTCCATAAACTCCAGCTCTTTCCGACTCCTCACTGTGTCGGGAAAGTATTTGTCTAGGAAGCAGGCCTTGAAATCGTTCCACGTCAGTTGATTGTCATCTTCGGGGAATCGGCTCCTAGCTATCTTCCACCAATTCTCCGCTTCATCTCGCAGCATATACACTGCGCATTCCACCTTCTGGGCTTCGGTACAGCGAAGACCCCTAAAAATTCTCTCTAATTCCTGAGTCCACTTGAACGCCGCCTCAGGGTTCCGTCCTCCTAAGAATTCACTCGGCTTCCTCTTCAGGAAGCGGTCCAGCACATGGCCATCCTCAGGTTGAGTTTGGCCTTGCCTTTCAAACACATCAGCAAAGCGTTGGAATGCTGTGGCTATAGCCTCCATACTTTGACGATGCGCCATTCCTTATCCTGAAATTGACATTTAAGGATAAGTATACGGAGCCACTTACTACCGATCTAGTTATTAGTCCAACAATTAATAACTTAGCACATTATGTCATTCGCCTAAGTCATACACACAATCGGACCAGGGGAAAACAAGCCCCCCCCTCGTCTTCAAGACAATCATCAATCAGGTCAACCAGCATCAGAACAATTTCAACCATTCAATCAAAAAGACACAAACACCACCGCTTACACTTGGTAAGCATACTTTGGCCTTGGACTTTTCGGTCCGCTCTGATACCACTGTAACGCCCCGGCCGCTTTTCAGGAATGAACGACTCGCCCCACAGACCAACACGAGACCTTTCCAATGTGCTTTTGTCCTCACTCATACACTTCCCGAGAACTTCCCAGGAGGTCACCCATCCCAGAATTACTCCAAGTTAAGCACGCTTAACTTTGGAGTTCTTAAGTGATAGGCCACTGAAAAGGCTAATGCATTTGTTGGTATAGGTAGTACGAATTCATTCCTTTAAGCTATCCTCGACTGTATAGTCCCATACCTATACAGTCTTTGGATCCCTCTCATTCTGGTATGTATTCGGTTCGTTCATGTGTCCCTCCCACTGGAAGCCTGCCAGGAGCCGCTCCTTGTCCGTGCCTATGCACCGGCGATCACTCCCCGCCCTCAACAGTGCCCGGGATGTCACATTCCCCGCTGGAAGCCTGCCAGGAGCCGCTCCTTGTCCGTGCCCATGCACCGGCGATCACTCCCCGCCCTCAACAGTGCCGGGATGTCACATGCCCACCAGCTTCCGCCTGGTTCGTCCCCGAACCATACCGTACTAGGAGAGGCTAGGCTCTGATACCAAAATGTAACACCCTAATTATTTGCAATTAATAAATCCCCAAAATATGAGAAAATTTTGCACAAAGCAGTCACGTAACATTTGATGTAGAAGGGAGCAGGCAATGGGGAAAACTAAGAACATTCACGCGCATAAAGCATCCTACAGGGAAGCTAAAAACTGGGGCCGGCTCGATGGGTTTATCGTAACGCACCAACACTAGGGCGGATTGCACAACACGTTTATTCGCTCAGACGGGGTCTTACACCGTCCAGGCGGAGTATGGTAATACAGCAGCGGATAGAAGAAATTTCGCACTGAGGCTTCCCTTCGAGAATTACTGGTCACTCAACAGGAGGAATAGATAAGGGAAATATGTTAATACACTCACACGCGTAGCATTTGGTGGAAGGGTGAAGTTAGAATCATCCTACTTGGCTAGGCGGGGTATATTTACCTTGGGCGGGCTGTCCTAGTTACTTGGGCGAGGTAAGACGCCGCCTAAACAAAATCTACATAACGCCTCTCTAACACAACTACAAGTTAATTTCCTCCATCGGGTATGGACAGGGGTTCACTAAGTAAATCCTCACACTCGCCTTTCACTCAGAAAAATGAGAAGTTACAGGGTACATATACGTTAGTAGGTTGTGGAAGAAGGAAGAGTCTGAACCTATTCCACCCAGCTCAACTAAGTATGACGACGCCTGGGCGGACTTAGCCATCACGCCCAAATCCGGGGTTCAACACTGGGGTCCGGATTGCGTTAGTATCACAACGGATAGGAAGGATAATTGGACGGTGTCTCGCTCTGGTAATTACTCGCTTCAGCGTGAGTCCTCACGCTTGGGCGAATTGCTCCCACACTTCGGGCGGGGTACGACTCCGCCCAGCGTATCCGGCATAAATTTTCCTAAGACAATTCTCGGTTCATTCGGACTTAGCTATAACCTGCTCAATCAGACTGTCCCTGCGTATCTATTAAAGCATAATTAGGAAACAAGACAGCACATAGCATCACGCACATCAAAACCATACATCCATATATATATACATAAGGTGCACATTAATATTTACAATACAAAATCGGACTTCTCCTTGTCCGTAAAGTTCTATTCATTCCAAAAACATTAACATCCGGTATGAGCCAGTCCGGGCTTCATCTAACAACGCCTTAATGAAACCTTCGAAATGCATCAGCACTCCGCCCAGCATTCCAGCTCTGCTTTCGATCCTCCTCACGAGAGACATTCACTGAAAATGGCCACTGCAGGGGTGAGCTTTTACATGTAAAATGATACTCACAGACTCGGTATCAGCGTCAGTACACGCTCCTGCTATCATTCAACCTTTCCCAAGTAACCAAATTCATACAATTCAAACAACATTCATGACACACATGATTCACAGAATTTATTCCACATCTAAACATATATTCATGCATTCAAAATCATACACATGCACAGATATAGAGTTATACATCACCACAATCAGCCTTATTTCTATATGCATGCCTGCGGATCCGACTCGGGAAAAGACTCTCAGTTACAGCCCCCTTTTTCTTTTGGCCCCTCGTCCCTCAGCTCTTACCAGGTGGCACCGGCCTCCCCACGGCGTCTCGAGACTCACTTCTCTAGCTCCAACGGCTACCACGAGCTCTATTGGGATCTAGCCAGGGTTGGTAACTGGAAGTCATTTCCCTCGGGGTTCTTGACCTTCCATGGGTCACCCCATTCTTACTCATGCAACTAACACATTCATTATTACACATCATCGCGCCATGAACACCTTACCGTAGTCATTAAGTAAGAATGAATATCCTCCACTACTCGTCATCATTCAGTCAGTCACACCAGCGCATATTACAATCGGCCATCAGACTAACAACATTGAGCAATCCAAATAAGAACATGCACATACATACTTTTCATAGTGACAACAAAATAGATCCATCATTATCATCCACGAGCAGACTACACCATCGCCACGAAGATCACTATCAGAATCTCAAATCATGCATCAGTTTTAGTAATTGTGAATACATGCACACATGCACAGCATCAGTTCGAATGATTATAAAAACATGCACACACACACACACCCGCACTCAGCGATACATTCATCCGGTACCGTTCTTAGACCATGCATTTGACATGCAAGCGCCCCCTACCTTTAGAAGAATCCTCAGAAACCTTTTTCGTTCTTGTTGTTGGGTCCGATGTCCTTCTCCTGGTTTGTCCGGTCTTCCTTAGCTTTGTCGTATCCTGCGCCTGGTTCTGGGATGAAGTGTGGTCCGTTCTCCAGTACTGGAATCAAGATCTCCAGGAGCGAAGAGTAAGATGGAAGAAGAAGAAAGATGGAGACGAAGAGAGGAAGTAGAGGATGAAGTGACGGAGAAGGGAGTCTGAAGAAATAGCAAGTGCATTTCTCTGCCAAGGGCTCACGCTTACATATATATATATATATATGTGCGTACATGCGCATAAATAAGAGAAGAGTGGGATGGGAGAGTGTGTGCTGCAGCAGCCACGTGCACTCCACCCCATCCCTGACCATCACCATTCTTAATATTTTAATGGCTTAATCTTAAGTAGCTAAATGCAATTAACAGTTATTTCTAGTTGGAATCAAGTCTTAATGGTTTATTCTTCATTCAGCATTAAATTTTAAAACGGGGATGTTACAACTGATATTGACTTCTTGATATGAGGGGGAAGAGAAACAACACTCTTAGGTTGAGCCTTGATGGGTGAAGAAGACTCTTCACTTTCACCCTGAGCAGTCTTTGTAACATCCCAAATTTTAGAAAAATAACTTATTAGAATGATATTAATTAATTATTTAATGCCCAAAATGCATAGAAAAATTAATTATGTAGGAATTGCGATTCATCGATAAATTAAGATCTACTGAAAATGGATAATTTAACAGATGGTGTGATACCCACTAAGTCAAATTGGATATTTAATGGGTCTAGAATAATGAGGGATTTATTATGGTTACAGTGATATATTCAAAATAATTTTTGGTGTTAAGGAGATATTTATTTATACACGACGTATGTTAATATGAGCGAAATAAAAATTAAAAAAGTTCCAAAATTCCCTTTTCTCTCCCCCTCATCACCGTGGACACCCTTTCCACTTTCTCCAATCTCTTTTATCCATTGGACAAAAGAGGTTTTGTTAACCATAAAGCAAAAGACAAGATATTGCATGGACCATTGGACAAAGAACCAACTTTTGACTTTTCTCTCTCCTCCCTGTCCTCATCTTTTTTGTTGGCTTCTCCTTCCCCCTCACCCATCTTCATTTTTCTCTTCTTCTTCCTCCTTCTACCAAGCAAAATTGTCCATACCCCTTCCCCTTCATCCCTTTCAAAAACCAACACCTAAACCAAGATTCATGAAGCTTTAATGGAGCATTGAGACATTTCTACTTTTATCTTCTCCTTCAACTCTCCATTTTCGTTTTTGGCTTTAGCTTGGAAATAAGGTTAGTGATTTTGACATTTAATGGTTCCTAGTTGTTGTTTTAAGGTTCTTGAAGCATTATAATGAAGAATTAGGTGTTATTTTGATGTATAAATACATATGGAACCCAACCTTAGGCTAAATGACTATTGAGACTTATTGTTGATGTTGTATTGATGATTTGAATGTAGTGTTGATAGATTGAGGATGCTTGAGATGGATTATGAGAGTGAATGAAATTAAGAATTGGTGAAGTTAGTGAAAAACCCTAAGAATTATGGAATTAAGGCTTGTGGTAAAATTTATGAAACTTGGAATTTAATTGTCATGGAATTGTTTTATATGTAGAAATACATTTTTGAATGAGTAATGATGAATGTTGGTGTTGAAAATCATGAAACCAATGAAGGGGTGTTGGTACTCTAAGAGTGGAAATTGATGGTAGTGTATTCTAGTGGTGATGGTATGAATGGTTGATATATGGGTCTTGAGACATTGAAAACCCACTAAGGGTATTGGGTAAGAAGTTCGAAGTGTGTTGGTAACTTAGGTGTTGTAATGTAGCCCTTTAAATATAATGAATTTTGATTAAAGGGGAAGAATTCCTGAAACCTAAGAAAATAAGAAAATGAAAACCTATTACAAGTTACAATATTATGGGACTAATATATATGCATTATTGATGTGCAAGAAATTTGAAAATAATGTTGAATGAATGATTGATGTGGTCCTATATGTATTTAATGTAGGATTTGATAATTCTTATGAAGCGGGATCATCTAACCTGGAGGAATACTTCTCTTGAGGTAAGAGAGGAGTATATTTTCTAAATGTATGATCAATTGTATGTTGATAATGTATATATATATTGATGTATATTTGCATGTTCTTCCTTGAATGGATATACTACCTCTTGTGTGTGATATGAATTAATATTAACTCCTATTGATGATTGGATGTTGGTGTGATACATTTAATGAGAATATGAATTTGGAGTATATTTATTGACATGCTCTTGAATTCCATGTATGGATTGACATTGATATGAATCCTTGGCTAGTATAATCTTGAATGTTGTAAGTGGTATGCCTTGGAGAATGTTATATATGATAGTGTGCCACTAACTATGATGTTAAGTGCAAACTATACCCTTAAATGAGAGGGTGAGGAATTCTTGTGAAGTCGAGGCTAGCATGTGCATTATTGCATTCACAGCATGCATGACATAGCATTTTATATGTGGTTACGATCACATCATAATTTGAAACAATAGAGGTCTTGCGGGACTATGAGAAAATGGACCCTTGCATGGGGAACATGTGTTTGATTGATTATAAGTGGTTGCGATCACTTGGCATATTGAAATGCTAAAGGTCTTGCAGGATCTTATGAGGAAATGGACCCTTACATAGGGGATATATATTTGATTGATCATAAGTGGTTACGATCACTTGATGTAATGAGATAATAGAGGTCTTATGGGATCTTGTGAAAAGCACCCTTGCGGGGGGACAAATGCTTAAGAAACTATGTGTGGTTGCAAATATTGATGAATCATGTGCATATGAGCTATGAGTAAATATTTCAAATCGGATCCGTTGTATATGCATTTTATGGTATGACATATACATTAGCCATAGGGACATGGCATGTGAGTGGAGAAGATTAAGAAAGGTGATACCCTATTGAGAGTGTTATTTGAGATCTAAAACCCACCTTTGGTTACTAACTAATTATGTATTGTTGTTGGTGGACCTTTTTATGTGTCTTACGGATTGTGACACTGGGTGTGTTAATATTATGAATTAATGATTTGGTTTTACATGGTGATGTCCTTGTTAATGGACTTGTCATATACGAATATGTGTGTTCAATGGAAGTTATGAATTATGTGGCTTTATTGGTTAATTGAACTCCTTGATAGGAGAAAGTGTTGAATTACATTCATATTTATATTATCATAATTTGTTTGATTTTCATCATTAAGAAAGTATGCTCACTCTCCATGTTGTCTACCCTTTTAGCTCTTGTGTTGTAGGGCATGACCATGGAGTAAGGCTCTTCAAGAGATGAAGTATGGTATGAAGGAAGAGTTGGTATAGATGCCTTGGCCGGCATGTTTTTGGATTAATAGATTTTGTACATTCCTTTTTGGAAATACGTAGTGGCATTATTTTGTATAGTCATGTTATAGCTAGGTACCTTATGAGTATGGTGATAATTGGATATTGACGATTTGACATTCTAGAATGGTAATTGATACATTAGGATCATTTAGATTGAGCTTGTGATCATTTTGTATCACCAAGTAACATATGATGATGCTTGACATTGCATTTGATAGCCATTATAATGACATTGATGTTTATGTTGAAGGGCAATTCATGGTGGAATGAAATATAAATCTTGTTGAGTTGAGACTTAATGATTGGTGCATGTTTTAATCATGTTTGATGTTTGATTTGGTGATTGGATTTGATGTAGGAAAGGTTTTGACATGTTTGAGATGTCCTTATATGTTTTATACCCTATCATAAGTGTATCTTAAGGAAAATATGTCCCAAAAATCATAGGCATTGCAAGAACTAAAGTCCCAAAGGCATGCTCTTTTTAAAATTGGAAAATGGTGGAACAGGGGGCTAACCACGACCAGTGGCAGGTCCTGCCCTGGAGTACCTTTGTCTTGCAAGATTTGGGTGTGTAAACAAAGCCAACCACGACAATGGTTTGAAACCACGGCCAGTGATGGGTTTTGCTTTGGAAGTACATTTTTTTTACAAAAATTCGCCATGGAAACAGTGCCAACCACAGCCAGTGGTTGGTTTTGACTTGGAATGAGTTTTTCTAGCATTATGGCAGTGGCAACCATAGCCAGTGGTTTGCAAGCACCGCCAATGGTTTGCAACCACCACTAGTGGTTGTGTCCAAATGTTGGATTTTCATACTTTTATGCCATTTCGGGTTAGGATTTGTACGTCTTTACTCCATGGCATGTTTATGCAAGTGAATGTACATGTTTTTACTAAACTTTGGCAATCGATTAAAGTATTCTTGGATCTCTTATTACATCTACCCTTTTTCCCGAATTAACATATGTGTTCTGTTAAACACTTGCATGGTGATTGTGTAATTGATTACTTTAAGTTAACATTTTTATAAGTCATCTACCTTCTCATATCGTCACATATGAGATAGGTCTTTAAATGGTCTGGGGTTAATTGTTCAAGTCTTTAATTGTGGTGTTCTTCTTCCATTGATCATTTTTTTAAAATCACAAAAAATTTATCCTTGTTTTCATTACCAAAGTATTAATATCTTTAACTTTATTTACCAGATTAAGGGCACTACAGTCTTAGCCTTCTTGACTGTTGGTACCTTGATCCTAGGTCCTTCACCAGATTTTCTCTTAGGGGTTGGCTTGGTTGCTTTAGGGGCTGGAGCAGACTTTTTCTTTTACTTCACATCCGCAGGGGTAAATTTCTTCTTGACAGGTGAAGTAACAAACCTTTCCATGGTCTGATCCAAGAAGGGTGAGAAGGTTGGGAGCTTACTCACCAACGAGGAACTTTAGATCATATCTCTAACAATCAATGTTGGGACATTTTCTAGGTCAAAAACTTTCTTCAAAACAGCAGGGTAGGGTATCTTAATCTGCTTCTTCCTTACAAAGGAAATCAGGTAAGTCATGATGATGTTTGGCAAACTTACTTTTTCCTTCACCAATATGTGGTACATATAGAATTTGTCCAACTTTGTAATAGTTTCTTTTGCACTCTTCCTAGGGCAAAAGACCTGCTTCATTAGAAGATAAAACATCTTAACCTTTGGTAGATGGTTTCCAAGCACTAGCTTAGAAGGATGTATTCTTCCATACAACATCTGATTGATATCCAGAGTAGAGACCTCCAGTGCTTCAAAATCATCAGCATATACATTTCCAACATAGGGACATCCACATACAGTTACAACAACGTCCTCAGATATTTCAATGGCTCTTCCCTTGAGACTGCCATTGAGGATGAATCTTGACTTGTCCACAAAAATAGTATTCTAAAACTTTAACATGAGAGAAGGAAAGAATGGTTCTCTATCTACGCATAATTGCGTCCATCTAATTCCTTCGAGCTCTACAGTGACATCTCTTCTGTCGAGCTTGCATTTTCAATGTGGAAGAAAGAAGACTCCATAGTGTCATCAACAAAGAGCTTGGGGGACATAGTAGTGTTTAAAGAAAGAGAAAACTTAGAGAGGGAAACTCAAAGGGTTGCACAGAGGAGGGAAATGATATGAAAGGACACTTTATTTTAAAAAGGGTAAAAACTATTCAACTGAAAGGAGAGAGAAAATGGTTCAGGTTGCACTTACACAAAAACATATTAACTTCTGCCACGTGGGACGTTTTAAAGTAAATGACAATAAAACATGAATTATTTCAGTTAACACATAATCCCAACTGATTTAACCTCTCAACATTAAATAAAAGCAGACCCTTATAGGTTCAGACATATCAAATATATAAGCGTACACACTCAGACCCAGACTTTTCATGCAATCATAAACTTTTCAAATAAAGCAAATACACACATGAAGCAGACTTATTCAAGCAATATTTATTAAATTTAAATTATGTTTGATAAATGCAAACATGGTCTCAGCCAATGGCTTTATAAAAATGTCTACCCACTGATGGTCTGTGTCCATAAAATTTATGTCTAAAATTCCCTTTTGTACATAATCTTTGATGAAGTGGTACTTCACCTCTATGTGTTTGGCTTTGGAGTGCTAGATGGGATTCTTGGATAGATTTATTGCACTTGTGTTGTGTTAGTCCTCAAATTTAAAATAAATTTCTTAATAAAATTGTGTTAAAAATAATAAAAATTAGTTTAATTTGTTAGAAGTTTAGGTTTTAATTGTAATAAATGGAAGTTATTGAAAATTATCTGCCTTGATCAATTTTCTCTAGTTTTGCAGTGAAAAATTAAAGAAATTCAACAGAAAATTAAAGAACTGGAAAGCAGATGCGTAGCATCAACACCATACGTAGCGTGAGAACTTCGGTTGCTGACCCTACGCGTCACAGCCACGCGTACCGTCAGAAGCTACATGGACTCCACTTCCAGGTGGCCAAGCACTCAGCCAAAAGGGCCAATCTACTCATGCAAGTTGCCAAGCCGAATTGGGAGACAAGTGGAACCATTATCTGGGCATTATGTAATTAAAAATTGCTTAATCATGGCCATTAATCACGTGTTTAATGGAAGCTGAGTCAGGAACCTGACGCGCAGTGTCAGGACCCTTCCTCAACCTTATAAATAGGCCATTCTCAAAGCATTCAAGGCATCTGATTCTGCATTCAGAGCTTATTTCCTCTTTTTTCACTCGAGTTTGAGTGTTCTTTTATGAGTTTGTAAATCTAGAGTACTTCTAGATACTTGAGAGTGTTATGTAGTATTATGAGCTTTTGTATCATGAAGAGTTGCAATTGTTCGTAACCTCTATAAGTGTTGTTTTCCCTTCTACCATGTGTAACTAAAATATTTATGTTGGAATTTGGTGAATCAATATATTATATGATGTTGTGATTACAACCTCTACATATTTATGATTCAAGTGCCATGTTAGTATTTCAATCTTTTATTAGTGTGAACGTCAAACGGGAGAATTATTTTCATGGTATTGAAACTTGTTTTATTAGTGTGAATGTCAAACGGGAGAATGATTATTCATACCATATTAAAATCTATTTTAATAAAAGTAAAAGTTGAAATGCCCTTAATATGCCAATTACTAGGGATAGAATTGGTGATTATTGTTGTTATAAGGCCAGGACTTAATGCAAGTTTTTACTCAGAAAGTAATCTGAGGGATCAGACTTTAAGGTAATTATTTAGAATTTATATCACGAGGGATCAGTTATAATGACTTTAAGTTGCAATAACATGAACTTGATAATTAAATATGTATGTTTTTAATTATTTCATTATGTTTTAGTGTGAGGATCCTAATTCCAACATAATTTATCAATCTTTGTTTTTACCTCAAGTATCTGACCTATTTTGAATTACATCTCAACTTTTTAGATAGATTTTATATTTACCATTTTTTTACCACATGAACAAATCAATCATCAAATTATGTGAATATTGTATAAGTTGTTTATAAATCATTCTTTTGTTAATAAGTTTTGATAAATTTACCATAGTAAATAAGAATTACTGTGAATTACTGGAACATTCAATACTTGAGGGAACGATATCTTTTTGAAAATTGCAACTGATAAACTGGTGCGCTTGCCAATAAAAAGACCCAACATTATTTTAGGGCCAAACATGTTGTCACAGAACACAAATTTCTTCTTCTTTGATTGAGTAATCCTCAAGTTGGTACTTCATCCAAAGAAGTTGAGAATAATAACTTGCTATATACATGTACTTTCAGCTGTTGAAAGGGCAATTGAATTCTATTTCTTGTTTCCCCAAGATATCAAACTTTGACCAAGAAAGTGACATCCATCACTTGTGCTTTTTCTATCCATTCTGTCTCCTGCAAAATTTATATCACAATATCTAGACAAAGAGAATGAGTTTGTTCTTTTGTAGAACAACCCAAGGTTAGTGGTACCTACAAGATACCACAGAATCCTCTTCACTATGGACAAGTGTGATTCCTTGGGGTCTGATTGGTATCTTGCACACATACAGACACTAAACATTATATATAGTCAGCTAGATGTTAAATACAGAAGGGAACCAATCATTCCTCTATACAAAGTCTGATCCACTATATAGCAAACTTATCTTTACTGATTATGCAATTAGGATGCATAAGAGTGCTCATTGACTTAACATCAGTCATTTTAAACTTTTTGAGCAACTCCTTGGTATACTTCCGCTGATGGAAAAAATACCATCATCAGTTTGTTTGATTTACAGACCTAGAAAGAATTTAAGTTTACCCATCACACTCATTTCAAATTCAGCCTGTATCATTTTTGAAAATTCTTTGCACTGACTTACATTAGTAGCACCAAACATAATGTCATCCACGTAGATTTGCATAATGATAAAGTTTTTGTGAGAACTTTTTTTGAATAAGGTTGTATCTACTTTTCCTCTAGTAAAGCCTTTTGAAATAAAAAAGGAACTAAGTTTGTCATACCAAGCTCTAGGTGCTTGTTTCAAACCATACAATGCTTTACTAAGTTTAAAAACATGGTTTGGAAAAGAAATATCTTCAAAACCAGGGGGGTTGTTTTACAAAAACTTCTTCTTCAATAAACTCATTCAGAAATGCACTCTTAACATCCATCTGATATAATTTTATTCCTTTATAAGTAGCAAATGCAAGAAGAATTCTTATAGCCTTAAGTCTGGCTACAAGAGCAAAAGTTTAGTGAAATTTATACCTTTTTGTTGGTTGTAACCTTATGCTACTAATCTGGCTTTGTTTCTGACAACTTTACCTTCTCATGAAGCTTGTTTCTGAAGACCCACTTTGTTTCAATTATGCTTTTGTTTTTGGGTCTAGGGACAAGAGTCTAGACTTTATTCCTCTCAAACCAGTTCATCTCTTCCTGCATAGCTATTACCCAGTTTGTATCTTCCAGGGCCTCAGACATAGACTTTGGTTCTAATTCTGAGATAAGGGCAATGAATGACTGATTGAGAAGTTTTGATCTGGTCCTTACTCCAGCTGCTTAATCTCCAATGATACGGTCTGAGGGTGATAAGCCTTGAACTTCCAGTCTTTAGGCTTTTCAGGTTCAGACTTAATTTGCTGATGTTCAGTCTAATCATCTTTCTTTACAGATTCTTATTGAGCTTGTTTAGATTCCCATGCTACATACCTGCATCATCAAGTTCTAGATCTACCAGTTTCTTATCAGTCTTTTAAATATCATCAAATCTCATATGTATTGACTCTTCAATGATCTGAGTCCTTGTATTAAAGACTTTGTAAGATTTTGAGATGGTTGAGCACCCATGAATATCCCGTTGTCATATTTGGAATCAAATTATTTAAGATATCTCCAAGGTGCCATTACATATGGCTTACACATAAAACCTTCACAACAGCTACATATCATGGGTTTTTGTGACTCAGATTGGGGTTTAAACCCTAATGATAGAAAGTCTACCATAGGTTACTATGTGTACCTTGGACCAAATCTTGTATCATGGTCTTCTAGGAAGTAAGCTGTTGTTTCTCGAAGTAGTACTGAGAGGACTGGCTATTGTCACTGCTGATATTTTAAGGCTATAGAATTTACTCAAAGAGTTGCATGTTCTGGTCGCATTACCAAGAATTTATTGTGATAATTTAGGTGTTGTCCATTTTGCTATGAATCCTGTCATGTATTCTCGCACAAAGCACTTTGAGTTGGATTTGCATTTTGTTCATGATAAGGTTTTATCACAGGAGCTTGTTGTTGTACATCTACCTGCTGAATTTCAGGTTGTTGATATTCTCATTAAAGCTATTTCAAATCCCCAATTTACAATAATTAGGTTTAAACTCAAGGTTTCACCAGCTTCCACCATGAGTTTGAAAGGGAGTGTAAAGGGTGACATGTAACATCCCGAATTTTAAAATGAGAGAATTAATTACCGAAATAAATATTAGAAATTGGTATATGGAGTATTTAATGTCCCAAACTATTGAGAATAATTAAATTGATAATTTTGGGAACTTTTGGTAAATTTTGGAGACCGGTTAAGCTGAAATTAAACCCGGTTGAAATATGGGTGTCAGACCAAGTATCTCGGAATAAGATGATATTGGTCAGGGCTGAAGAGAATATTATTGGGAATCCGAATATGTATTCGGAATAATTTTCAGATGATGTATTGAGCCCGAACGGAGAACCTGTTGGTTATAAAACGGTAAAGTTTTAATGAAAGGGAATTAAAATAAATCGAAAACCCAATTTTCTTCTCCTTCTATTCACGTGGGAATGCTGAAGGTGGAACATTTACACTTCTTCTTCTTCTTCTCTTCACCATCTTCTTCATTTCTCTTTTCTTCTTCCTCCAAACCCTAGCAAAGTGGTATTATCTTCTACTCTCTTCCATTTTCGTTTTGGTGGAGCTTGAAGGAGGCTTGTGAGTTACTGTTTTTCCTTCTCCTCTTCCTCATTTTCGCAGCTTACTCTCCCTCTAAGGGAACCCATTTTCGTTTTTGGGTTTTGAGGTAAGTATACCCATCTTGCTAAGGTTTTGGTTATGGATATATGGTATTTATGTGTTTTGAAACCATGCATGTGTATGAATATTCTTGAGGAGAGTATTTAATGCAAGAGTTTAATGTGGGTTTGGATGAGAATGAGGTTTCCTTGTAAAGTAATGAAGTGGATGTATTTATGGTTGGAAGGAGAAGAATATTTATGAAGGTTGTTGGAAATTTTATGAAACCCTAACTTCATGAAATTGGGAGAAATGCATAATGGAGGTTGATGAACATTTATTGTTGGTAATAAATGTGAGTTATGATGCATAAGGGTCAATGGTGATGGTATTTGGTTGATGGAAGTCATTAATGGGGAAACCCATGAAAGGGTTGGTTGTTGAGTATATAATAATAAATGGTGGCACCTAACCCATGGTGGTTATGGTGGATAAAATGAAATAAAAGAATTTTGAGAGTTATAATAATAAAAACAGCAAGTATTTATTGATATATAAGTATTTGAACCTTAATGAGTAAGTAGAAAATTGATTGTATGATGTATTGTGATGTAGGAAGTGACCCCATTGACGAAGCGGGACCATCGAACCGCGTTGATCACTACTTCACTTGAGGTAGGAGGGGGTAACTTTTCTAAATACATGATTTCATCCATTGGTGATGTGAAAATATGTATATGTGATTATGTTAATGGTTGTTTGAATGGATGATATGATACGTTCGATTTGAATGCATTTAGAATGATGATTGTTATGTGGCATTGTGTTTGGGATGAAATTAATGATGTGATAATATTATATTAATGAAGTATGATGATGGTTTGCAACCATATGTGGATTGAGATTGTGATGTGAATATCCCAAATATGTGTGTATGATTTATTGAATGTGTATGCCACTAACTATTGATGAGAATAAGTCAAAGAAAATTGGGATTGGATAAGAATGATGAGAATATTGAAATCCACCAAGTGGTGGTGATGAATGATTAAATGTGGAGTGGCATCTAGGATGCATAGTGCGAGGATGTACTTGATTTACATTTGCATTGCATCCATGGCATATCATAGCTGTTTATGTGGAATATTAGGGGGTTCCACTAGGCAGGCCCAGTGGGAGGGCGGCTCAGTGCACGAGCGTATTATGACTTTCCCCTGTGACTCGGTGTATGAGTCACGAAGCTGTCCATAGTTTGGTGACGAGGCACCCTATGTGGCAGGCCCAGTGGGCGGGCGGCTCTATGGTGAGCGAGTTTACCTTGGTGTCCGATGGGGCACGGCTCTCTCGATGTGTGTTCGGGAGGGGCCCGTAGCACTTGTGGTAGTTGAGGCCACGATGTTGATCCGCAAGTCACAGGGTGACTAGTGCTACAGATGGGCGATAGCGGTTTGGTACCAGTAAAATAATGAGTATGTAAGCATGCTTGAATTGAGATATATGTGTACATAATTTTTCTACTGCAGTAGGGGCATAGTAGCACACCTATGCTTGTCCCACAATTGAATTAATATGGTATTTTTCCCACAGTCGGATCCGCATTGTTTTGATAAGAAATTCTTGTGCATATGCATTAGCTTTAAGAGCATTTGCATATAGCTGGAGATATGCCTAGGTGAAAGCCCTTGGTGGCAACGGAGGAATGAGAATTGAAAGGGGAAAGAGTTGAATACTAACCCGATGTGTGTGTTTGGCAATCCAAATGATTGATAATATGAATGCATACTTGAAATTATAAGATGTATTGTGAATAATGTATGATGTGGTGTAATGATTGCTAATTGTGTGAGTATACATGTATTTCATCATAATGTATGACTTTAATTCATTTGGATTATGTTACTCACCTCCCCGTTGCCATTTTTAAAGTTGATGTAGGTATGACTTAAATCCTACAACTTTTGGAGGCCGAGTACGAAGAAGGTAAAATATGGATAGGAATATGTGCGCCTTGGCCGGCATGAAATCTGTTTTGTAGAGTATATGAGGTTTATATACTTAATTTTGTAATGTTGATAACTTTGGAGGTCATGGGAGAAAATTGGACATGTTGTGTAATGACAATTTTCATTCATGACCCAAAAGATGAAAAGAATGAATCTGAATACTTGACTTTGTTAAATGAATGGATGTTGTGTTTTCATGCTATATTATGGAGCTTGTGGAATGATGTGGAATATAGATGTATGTAGGGAGTGCATGTGGTTGATGATGAATTTAAATTATATGCATGAGCTAATGTTAGCATGATGATGGTTAATGGTGAATGAGGCAGGTTCCAAGGGTGTTATATAATGTATAAATCTTGTAGGAACTGAATGAATTACCATAGATTGAGTTTTAGTATGGTAGGTTGAGTGTTAGCAATGCAAGTTCACGTTTTCTGCTGAGTTTCTGCAGAACTCGCTCAAGCGAGTAGTAATCTCGCCCGAGCGAGATGGTTGTGGAACAGGGGATTCGTTTCTGCCCCAAATTCGCTCAAGCGGACGCGTATTTCGCCCAAGCGAGATTGCCCCAGAATCAGTGTTTTGATTCTGGACAATTTTCGCCCAGGCGTGAAGGGCAGCGCTCAAGCGAGGGAGAAGGAGAATGGATTCTGGACGATTTTCGCCCAAGCGAGTGGTGCCTCGCCCAAGCGAAAATTGGCCAGAGAGTCCTCAACGTTTCTGGACCAATCTCGCTCAAGCGAGCCTTGGGTCGCTCAAGCGAGATCGACCCCTGATACTCCTTTCCTCTTCGCTCAAGCATCTCGCTTCCTTCGCTCAAGCATTCCTTCATTTCTCGCTCAAGCGAGATAGGGCTCGCTCAAGCGAGCTGGGCCCTGATGCTCATTCCTTCATTTCGCTCAAGGTCGCTCAGTGTTCGCCCAAGCATGGGTACGCTGGCTCGCTCAAGCGACTTGAGTCACGCTTGAGCGAGTATGCCCCTGATTCTCATTTTGTTATTTTAAATTAAATTTTAAAATGTTACGCATTATTTCTTCCTTAGATATTATTTTAAGGTATAGAGGAGTATATTTAGGCCTTCTAGATTATATAAATTGTATCCCATATTTTTATGAATGGACTCCTCTTGAAAATCAATTAGCCACTAATTAAACCAAACTAAATAATTCTTCCGCTGATTCTGATTGAAAATTTGCATTTAGTTTCACCCTCTCATATCTTCATATATGGGAGTGGTTCATTTTAGATCCAGGGGTTTGGTGAAAAATATTTCACTACTTTAATTATTGAATTTATTAATATTTTCAAAGACATGAAAAATTTTCCCCTATTTTATTTGGGGGTTTGGGGCATCTCATGACACGCCCCGAAAATTTGGGGGTAATTAAATAAATAAAATTTGGATCATAAAAATAGAGGGTAAATTTTTTCGCGATTTAAAACAATTAAAGAATAGAAGAAATGGTGAGATGAAAACTTTAACAAGTAATCCCCGGACCCTTTTTAATAACCTATCTCATATATGAAGATATGAGAAAGTGAAAAATTAAATCAAGAGTGAACCTTGGATGATCAATCTCATGATCATCAACAAGGGGTAGCAGAAGCGTAAGTTATCTTTGAGAGATATGGAAAGGTATGAAAGGAAGATCAATAATACCCTCATTAGATTCTTAACAATGTGTTAATTTGGTAAGCAAGTTGTGGTATAAGTGTATCATGACTAAATGATGTCTATCATACCCCAAAATAGAGGAAAAAGTGATAAAACAGGGCTATGAATCGATTCAAGCACCCCATGAATCTATTCAAATGCTTCTGGAGCTCAAAATAGTGAAAACAGGGGCCCTTGAATCGATTCAAACTCGTATGAATCGATTCAAATGCTCCTAGAGCCCAAAACAGTGAAAACAACACCTCTTGAATCGATTTAGAGATCCTTGAATCGATTCAAGACAACACAACTGCTGTTTTTATGTAGAAAAAGCATATTTTTGGACTTCCAACCCCCTAACTTTTTAATATTAACTCCAAACGCTACCAAATTTTGACACCAACTAAAATACACCATTTGTGATGCGTGGCCACCAGCCACACTAAAAAATTCTAAAAATGAGAAACTTATGCAAATAAATGCGTTTAGTCCATTCTTGAGCCTTTTTGAGTAACTTAAGGGTCTATTCTCAATGGAATTGACTCGTTCCAGTTTCTATAAGTCACAAATCATGTATTTAAGCTATTGAAACCACTACATGTCGTCCAAACTTCCTTGAGTTCATTTTGACCCTACCAGTTCCTCACATATACATAAAACAACCAACATAATTTCACATATGCTTCACAAAAGATTAAAATTCATGAAAAACATAATCCATTCATCCATTTGGGTAAATAATAAATGTCATAATTGTCCTCATACAACAAGGTCATACTCGAAAATTAACCATACACATAGGTTCCAATTTTCACCCATGACCTTTCAAAATCAAGATTCATCTATCCAAATACCATATAAGCATAAATCCCTATCATACGCTACACAAAACCAATGATTCGCCGGCCAAGGCACTTCTTATACCACTATTTACCTTCTTCATCAAAATAAACACTTCAACAAAAGGTATGTCCTCACCCCAAGGATGTCCTGTATCACGCTAAAAATAGACAACATGGGAGAGTGAGTTTACATTCGAACTGATGAATATAAATACGTTTATGATTACGTTCATATGCATATATGTCAGCATGTAAGCTTTGCAATAAATATAGTAATCATTATCATAATTACATCAATTTCTCATTTATTTATACATCGATCACATATCATCATCAATAGCAAAGCAACAATACATATACACATACATGCTTTTATTCTCGTTGGGCTATCATGTAACATCCCAATTTCTAACTTAATTACCAATTGAAGTTAAGCTATTAATTAAAGGTTAATTACAGAATTAGGATTAATGGTTAAATAGAGTAATTGCTGATTTGGGTAGAAATAATTGAATAAATAATAATAATAGTGCCAGGCGAAAGGACACATGTGTCCCTAGGAGTATAAGACAACTCCAGCTCTCTCTTTCTCTCATTATTCACGCTGGCAGCTCTCCTTGTGCGTGTATATGGTCCCTCCTTCCCTGTTTCTCTTCTTCTTCACTCTCATTCATGTCGCCACTCAAACAGTGAGAGAGTCGAGAGCTCCTGGAGGAACATCAACACAGCTCTGACTCCACTCCCTGTTCTCTCCTTCCTCCCTATTGCTTTCTTCCTCTCCTTCTTCTTCTACCTGGAGCTGTGGTATTCCAGTTGGGAGGCTGGGCTGGAAGTGCTTTGGAGCTGTGGAGGAGACGGACCCGTAGGAGGAAAGGAGCAACTCTGGCCCAGGATCAACGCTGAACTCGAAGGTTGTTGGAGGAGTAACGGAGGAACGATCGGTCAGCACTGCAACTTGAAGAGTCTCTGAACCCTGACAGCAGGTAGGGGGCGCTTTACATGTCAAGCGTATGGTTTATGACCGGGTCCCTGGTGCTTGCTTTAATGTAATATGTGTGTGAAATGTGTGGATCGATGTATGGTGATTGACTGATTGTGCATGCAACTTCCGAATTGAGACATCTATGAAAGGTTGAGGGTTGTGTGACCTCGTCTTTGAGTGCCTGTTAATACTTTTATGATGCATGTTGTTGAAATCTGAGTTTGCTGAGTGAATGTGTGTGTGTTACCATTGTCCCCGAATGCATGAGATGCAAATTGATGTGTGATTTCCATTTTGAATGCCGTGTGGAAAGGTATGCTGACTCTGTTAAAAATGTTGAATGGATGTACTGTAATGTGGTTCCCTATGCTTGTTGTTGTGAGTTATTATGATAGAGACATGTATTGTTGTAATAGAATGTGGGATTCCGAATGAATCTGATTGCTGTGGGGGGATCGGTTGTGACCCATTGATGGCTGTGTGAGACGCGTCTGGTAAGCTTGGATGTTTTTGTGGATTTGCATGAGATTGCATATGTGGGATGATTCCCAGATTCCTGACCAGTTCCATGAGGACGGGGGGTCAGAAAGGCATCTAGAGTCATGTAAATCGAGTTCCAGTCAGATTCCTGGTTAGATCCATGAGGACCCGTGGTAGCCGATGGAGCTAGAGCTGGGTATCGAGACGTCACGGGGTGACCGGTGCCACACGGAAAAGGCTAGTGGATGAGGGACCGGGAAGGAATCTACACTGAACTCACTGTTTAAGTCAGATCCACATGCATGAGTCTATGAGCATTGTTAGTGAGATTATTATGAATTGCATGGATTAAATGAATTGAGTGAACTCCGACTAGACGATGTAGTATGAGCAAATTCCGACTGAATGAATGTACGGGTATTGATACCGTTGCTAAGTGCAGTGTGATGTTATGATTGAGAATATATGTTATGGTGCAACTTCCGATTGAATGATGTGGTCTGACCCTTAAATTAATTGGCAATATATATATATATATATATCGTTATGGATTGAACCCGGTAAATTATATAATTGAGAATAGAGGTAGAGTCTGAGTCAATAGCTGTCACTTTATATGCAAAAGCTCACCCCTACACCATTTTTCAATGTGTGCAGGTCGTGCTCGGAAATGATGATAAGGTTTCAAGTCCGAGTGTGATGCACTCCGACTGATGAGTACCTGTATCGCTTTATTATGTTCTGTCCGTGTAGCCTTGGCCGGCTCTTATGTAAAATGACGATCAAACATATCCATTTATAAAGATTGAATAATCATGGTGTCATTGTGTGGTATCATATTGGTAAACGCATAATATCAAGTTAATGAGTATTCCAAGCATATGGTTACATGCTTGTGGGTCGGTGGATTGAATTTGTGGGTAGATTTATGTTTCTGAGAATATGTATTCCTATGTATGTGCTTCGTACTGACTCGATGCGTTTTCCGAATGGGACGTGTTGCTAAATGACCCGAGGGTTGTTGATGAGTGAAATTATGTCAAGTTGGTGGTTCCGAGTGAAGATTCTGAGCGACTCCGAGTGAAGATTATAGGTAAACCTGAATGAGGGAGAGTTCTCATTCCCGAGTGGAAAACCTTGGGTGATTCTCCTCCTGAGAGAGGAGTTAGCGTAGTGGTTTAGAATGGAATGGGTTCTGAGTGCAAAACATTGATAATCCGAGTGAAAGATGTAAAATCTGAGTGAGTAAGGGTCTGTATACCGAGTGGCGGAGTTCTGACTAAGTCCGAGTGGGACCTAACTACCTGATTTTCCCGAGTGAATGTGAATGCACACCGAATAGTGGAAGTGTAATGTGACCCGAATGTGTTAAGGATAAATTACGTCGAGTGATGTTCGAATAGGATATATTCTGAGTGAGAAGGGGTTTGATAGAATCCGAGTGGGATTACCCTCATTTCCTGAGTGGATCCTTAGGCTGACTTTATGAAGAAAATTGAGAGACTAAGTTATGAGTTGCCGAGGGAAGCGAATATTGGGGTTGTTCCCGAGCGAATGGAACCCTTTACTCCCGAGTGGTTTATGCGTTACCCAGCGAATGCCTGTCTTGTATTCCGAATGGTGGATTAGCCGAGTGTGGCTTCTCACTCCCGCGAGCGTGCGGGTTTGGAAGACTCTTACTGTGATTTTGCCCAAGCGTCCCTGGACCTCGCCCGAGCGAGTCAGAGTTGTCATGGATTTCTCCCAGGCGCTGACGTGTTTCGTTGAACCGAATGGGTCGGTTCCAGCCTTGCTCCTTCCGCTGTTTACCATACACATGAATATTCTTTTATTTCCCTTGCCTTCTTCTTTCTTTTTTATGCCGATTGACCAGTGGTTGATTTTGTGAAAATTTTTTCCTTGTTTTTGGAATTATTATTTATTAAAATTAGGATGTTATATTTTGGTATCAGAGCAGACAGAAAGGTCCAAGGCCAAGGAATGCTTACCGAGTGTAAGCGGTTGTATGCAGTATGACCGAGTGGTCATCATTATTGTGATATTGATTTATGAATAGGAGGTCATTTCCCTCCTGGTCCGATTGATTATATGCCCTGACTTAATCGGTATTGTATGTGTTTAATGATTTGGTACATGAATGGTGTGGTTGTATGCCTGTGCCTTTTTGAGGAATTTGAACGTGTGATGAATGAATAGTATATGATTTGAGATACAAGAAATGTGTTAGCCTTAGTTCCTTTTACTTGAACCTGAACCCTTGGAGTAGAAGACATAAATTGGTGCCTGTAATTAATTACACCCTCCATGTTGCGTGAACCCCTATACTGTGCATGAAGATCCGAGTAATATACGTATGCGTATTTGTTATGTGCGAGAGATTAGTTTAACTATAAGTCGAAAATGGAGACGAGTGTTGATTTGGGAAGAGAGTTAGTGACTCCCTCCGAGTGAAAGGAAACCTAGGTAATCCCGAGTGAATGAGACAGTGTGATGCCGAGCAAGAGTTTACCGACCAGAAGATGACACCTACGACTCTGAGTGGATCCATTATAATAAATCATTAAGTAGATAGAAAATTTGAGCGAGTCTTGACTTAGTGGGAAAACCAGAGTAGGAGAGATTAGAGTTGTCGAGTAAGAATGAGTGAAGAGTGACTAAATAATTCAGAGTGAGGAGTCCCTTTTAAATCCGGGTGAAAGGAATGTGTGCACACTATAATGGCTGTTGAGCTAAATATGAATTACATGAATATGTGGAATGTTATTTAGAATAACATGATTGAATGGAATCCGATTAAATGAATGTATGTATATTAATGTTGTGGCTGTAATGCATGCTATGGTGAATGATATGAATTGTATGGCCGAATGTGAATTAGATTTTCCGATTGGATGATTGAATATATATGTGTTGATGTTGTCGCTAAGTGCAAGGTGAGCCTATGGCTGTGATTATATGGGATTGTAAATAATGTAAGTGATATAGCCGAGAGCTGACTGGATAGATTCTGATTGAATGATAGCGTGTATGTATTGAATGTTGGTACACACATATACATATATATATGTATATGATACTGTATGATTTATGGTGGATAAGATCTAAGGAAGAAGCAATTACACGGTAATGGTCGGAAACCGACTGTTATTACACTATTTTGGGGTGATAATAACTGCTATTTGACGATTGTCATCAGGAGAGTTGCGTTAACTTATGAGTAATGAAGAGGTGTATGATTTTTTGTACAAGTCGGAAGCCTGTAGCCATTATACTGTTTTACCATAGGGGTAAATTATATTACATGATTGTTGCTGTATGACGTGCCCTACGTGATGCATCATGATAATGTTGATGAGAATATGTGCTTATATATATGCATGTGAATTGCCATTAATTCTTGTGAGTAAGTATTAGCTGAGTGAGTTGATCGGTGCGTGTGAGAACGTTGCTAGGGAGACTAACGTGGGTTGCATGGATTTGAATGATTTGAATGAACCCCGACTAGATGATGATGTATAAGTGAATTCCGACTGAATGAATATGTATGTATCGATACTGTTATCGAGTGTAATATGGTGTCATAATTGAGAATGTACGTTATTGTGCAACTCCCGATTGGATATGATGTTGTGAATGAAATCCTTAATGTAGTTGAGAATTGATTTAAGTAAATTCGCTCGGATGAACACACACATATATATATATATATTGATGCTATTGTTGAGTGCAATGTGTGGTTATGGTTATGGTGCATGCTGTAGTGAACAATAATATAGCCGTGAATAATTGTTATAAAATCCGACTGAGTGGTTGTATATGTATTAGTGTCGTTGCCGAGTCTATGGTGTGTTATGACAACATATGTTAATGTGAATTACTTAATCCTGACTGAATTGCATGAAGCCGAATGAGTGATGTCATTATATAACTGAGAACTGAGAATTTAGTCCGAACCATGGTTGTGAGGAATAAGATTTAGAGGAAATATTTACTCGGTGCTGGCTAGAAGCCGATTGTTGTATTGCCTTAATTCTGTTTTACAGAGGTGATAAATGATTTTCATGATTATTGATGCGTGATGTACCCTATGTGCTGCATGATGTTGATGTAGGTGTATTATTTATGTGTGTGAACTGCCATTAACCGCCGTGTGAATTAGTATTAGTTAGGTGAAGTCTGGTCCGTGTGAGGCATGCTGCTCTGAGATGACTCTTCCTGCCATAGGTAATGTGGCAGCGTACACGTTGTAGTGACCATGTGATTGTTGTAACCCTATAGGAATGAGACGTCATCCTATAAGTTGGATGCAGCAATTCATGAGTCGGGCAGGTGAAGCTGTAACTGCTTTTGGTGATGGTGAGTCTTTCAGATGATTCCGAATAGTAAGATAGCGAGTGTAGAATTCCTAATACCCTTGGGATGTCCAACCAAGTGGTCTTCCAGGAGAAAAGTACTTCTCGTCGGAAATTGGAACTTCGAGTGTGCAAGTTTTCGAGTGAATTACCCAAGGGAGAGAAAATACCGAGCGGTAAACTTATTCATAGCTGTGTTCGGGTGTTGTGAACCTGCTGAATTGAACTCAGATTTATATTTGGAGTAAGCCTGGATTCCGAGTGGAAATTTGGTAAATAGGAATTTTCCGAGTGAAGGACCTCCAAGAGGAGTAGATATCTAAGAGAAGGATTTATTTGAAATCGTACTCAGGTCAGCGTTTGGGACTGCTGGGCTTGGACTCGGGTTGGTTTCGCAGAAGGCTTGAATTATGAGTGAATTCTGCAAGTGGAAGGATTCCCGGATGAGAACTGTCCTTAAAACCCCGATTGAAATTTTCGAGTGGGACGGCCGAGTGACATTCGTAGGTTATAGGCATGCAGTTAGCCAAAGGGATGGTTAAGAAGCTGAGATGTATGGACCGAGTGTGGTACCTATACGAGGCAATCCAGACAAGTGTGCTAATTGAAGCTTATGGGAACTCGTTGAGTGTTCATTTTGGTTAAGAAAGGAATCTCGTGGCCGAAAATTTGGAAATCCGAGAGCTAAATCCAAAATGAATCGGTCAGTAGTGGGTATCCTAGGGAATCGGTAATGTTATTTACCGACTGGATTCTTCCCAAATGGTCGAATAATGTCTAGAATGTGTCCCATGTGACCCAATGTCAAGCCTATGTTTTGTGTGAGCGCATGGTCGTGCCGAGTGACACATTGAGTCGGGAGACCCGATGGTGTGAATACGCCGATCGGTGTTGAGAGTGTAAGGCTGAGCGGCCAAAGAACTGGAAAGTGCCAATGGCTAGGGTGAACTGGCAGAGCTGAATGGGGGTAACTACATGTGAAGTGGAGTCCCAAATGTAATGAAGGCTATGAAGAGTTGTTTTATGCTGATTAGAAATTACGAAGCAGTCAAAAACGTGGATGGACGAAGAGTTGCAGTCAGAACATGGCTGTGGTATTCCGATCTGTTTGTTGAGGTAAGTCTGAGTGAAAGAAAAGAATGTTATTCCGAGTCAATGGTGCCACTTCTGAGTGGAAATGTGTTAAGCATAATGTCCCGGTTTTCCGGGTGGAGCAATCGGTGAATTGCTTTGGAGGCCAATTGTGCCAACTGGGATTTAAGCAATGGATGAATACTTAAGGAACATAGATGTGTAACTGCTTATTGTTGTATGTCAGTGATTTCTGAGTGGTTTATTAAGGCTAAGCATGTGTTTGAATTTCGAGGACGAAATTCTTTTGAGAGGGGGAGAACTGTAACATCCCGATTTCTAACTTAATTACCGATTGAAGTTAAGCTATTAATTAAAGGTTAATTACAGAATTAGGATTAATGGTTAATTAGAGTAATTGCTGATTTGGGTAGAAATAATTGAATAAATAATAATAATAGTGCCAGGCGAAAGGACGCATGTGTCCCTAGGAGTATAAGACAACTCCAGCTCTCTCTTTCTCTCATTATTCACGCTGGCAGCTCTCCTTGTGTGTGTATATGGTCCCTCCTTCCCTGTTTCTCTTCTTCTTCACTCTCATTCACGTCGCCACTCGAACAGTGAGAGAGTCGAGAGCTCCTGGAGGAACATTAACACAGCTCTGACTCCACTCCCTGTTCTCTCCTTCCTCCCTATTGCCTTCTTCCTCTCCTTCTTCTTCTACCTGGAGCTGTGGTATTCCAGTTGGGAGGCTGGGCTGGAAGTGCTTTGGAGCTGTGGAGGAGACGGACCCGTAGGAGGAAAGGAGCAACTCTGGCCCAGGATCAACGTTGAACTCGAAGGCTGTTGGAGGAGTAGCGGAGGGACGATCGGTCAGCACTGCAACTTGAAGAGTCTCTGAACCCTGACAGCAGGTAGGGGGCGCTTTACATGTCAAGCGTATGGTTTATGACCGGGTCCCTGGTGCTTGCTTTAATGTAATATGTGTGTGAAATGTGTGGATCGATGTGTGGTGATTGACTGATTGTGCATGCAACTTCCGAATTGGGACATCTGTGAAAGGTTGAGGGTTGTGTGACCTCGTCTTTGAGTGCCTGTTAATACTTTTATGATGCATGTTGTTGAAATCTGAGTTTGCTGAGTGAATGTGTGTGTGTTACCATTGTCCCCGAATGCATGAGATGCGAATTGATGTGTGATTTCCATTTTGAATGTCGTGTGGAAAGGTATGCTGACTCTGTTAAAAATGTTGAGTGGATGTACTGTAATGTGGTTCCCTATGCTTGCTGTTGTGAGTTATTATGATAGAGACATGTGTTGTTGTAATGGAATGTGGGATTCCGAATGAATCTGATTGCTGTGGGGGGATCGGTTGTGACCCATTGATGGCTGTGTGAGACGCGTCTGGTAAGCTTGGATGTTGTTGTGGATTTGCATGAGATTGCATATGTGGGATGATTCCCAGATTCCTGACCAGTTCCATGAGGACGGGGGGTCGGAAAGGCATCTAGAGTCATGTAAATCGAGTTCCAGTCAGATTCCTAGTTAGATCCATGAGGACCCGTGGTAGCCGATGGAGCTAGAGCTGGGTCTCGAGACGTCACGGGGTGACCGGTGCCACACAGAAAAGGCTAGTGGACGAGGGACCGGGAAGGAATCTGCACTGAACTCACTGTTTAAGTCGGATCCGCATGCATGAGTCTATGAGCATTGTTAGTGAGATTATTTTGAATTGCATGGATTAAATGAATTGAGTGAACTTCGACTAGACGATGTAGTATGAGCAAATTCCGACTGAACGAATGTACGGGTATTGATACCATTGCTAAGTGTAGTGTGATGCTATGATTGAGAATATATGTTATGGTGCAACTTCCGATTGAATGATGTGGTCTGACCCTTAAATTAATTGGCAATATATATATATATATATATATATATATATATATATCGTTATGGATTGAACCCGGTAAATTATATAATTGAGAATAGAGGTAGAGTCCGAGTCAATAGCTGTCACTTTATATGCAAAAGCTCACCCCTACACCATTTTGCAGTGTGTGCAGGTCGTGCTCGGAAATGATGATAAGGTTTCAAGTCCGAGTGTGATGCACTCCGACTGATGAGTACCTGTATCGCTTTATTATGTTCTGTCCGTGTAGCCTTGGCCGGCTCTTATGTAAAATGACGATCAAACATATCCATTTATAAAGATTGAATAATCATGGTGTCATTGTGTGGTATCATATTGGTAAACGCATAATATCAAGTTAATGAGTATTCCAAGTATATGGTTACATGCTTGTGGGTCGGTGGATTGAATTTGTGGGTAGATTTATGTTTCTGAGAATATGTATTCCTATGTATGTGCTTCGTACTGACTTGATGCGTTTTCCGAATGGGACGTGTTGCTAAATGACCCGAGGGTTGTTGATGAGTGAAATTATGTCAAGTTGGTGGTTCCGAGTGAAGATTCTGAGCGACTCCGAGTGAAGATTATAGGTAAACCTGAATGAGGGAGAGTTCTCATTCCCGAGTGGAAAACCTTGGGTGATTCTCCTCCTGAGAGAGGAGTTAGCGTAGTGGTTTAGAATGGAATAGGTTCTGAGTGTAAAACATTGATAATCCGAGTGAAAGATGTAAAATCTGAGTGAGTAAGGGTCTGTATACCGAGTGGCGGAGTTCTGACTAAGTCCGAGTGGGACCTAACTACCTGATTTTCCCGAGTGAATGTGAATGCACACCGAATAGTGGAAGTGTAATGTGACCCGAATGTGTTAAAGATGGATTACGTTGAGTGATGTTCGAATAGGATATATTCTGAGTGAGAAGGGGTTTGATAGAATCCGAGTGGGATTACCCTCATTTCCCGAGTGGATCCTTAGGCTGACTTTATGAAGAAAATTGAGAGGCTAAGTTATGAGTTGCCGAGGGAAGCGAATATTAGGGTTGTTCCCGAGCGAATGGAACCCTTTACTCCCGAGTGGTTTGAGCGTTACCCAACGAATGCCTGTCTCGTATTCCGAATGGTGGATTAGCCGAGTGTGGCTTCTCACTCCCGCGAGCGTGCGGGTTTGGAAGACTCTTACTGTGATTTCGCCCAAGCGTCCCTGGACCTCGCCTGAGCGAGTCAGAGTTGTCATGGATTTCGCCCAGGCACTGACGTGTTTCGTTGAACCGAATGGGTCGGTTCCAGCCTTGCTCCTTCCGTTGTTTGCCATACGCATGAATATTCTTTTATTTCCCTTGTCTTCTTCTTTCTTTTTTATGCCGATTGATCAGTGGTTGATTTTGTGAAAAGTTTTTCCTTGTTTTTGGAATTATTATTTATTAAAATTAGGATGTTACATATCACATACAACATCATTACACATAAATTCATATCTTTATATTCATATTTTCAAATGTTGTCTTTTAAGTGTTATCTCACCCATCACACTATCTTCACATCTCAAGCTCAATCATCATAAATTTTCAACATTTTGGCATATCTCCATACTTTATGCAGATGCTCTTAGGCTAATGCATATGCACAATGGAATTTATCAACAAATCGCGGATCCGACTGTGGGAATAACACCAATTATGGGTTCGAGTATGATCATAAACCATACCCCTACTGCAGTAGTAAATGTGTACACATATATCGTAATTTTGTATGCAATTCACCATGTTTTACTGGTACCAAACCGCATCGCCCATAATGCATCACCAGCCATTTTCACTATGACCGCGGTAAACACCATAATCAACATAAGGTGTTTTAGGCCAACCATGACTCATATCATGGCAGCTATGATCCAAAGAACCATCGGGGTCACCTGCTCATCAAGAGCCACCCCCCACAAGGGTCAACCATATGTGGCTCCCCGTAGCACAACATGGGCATCTTCGTGACTTACACACCGAGTCACAGGGGATACAACAAGATTGCTCGTGCATTGAGCCGTCCTCCACTAGGCCAACCGGGGGAATCCCCTAATATTCCAACACTGGAAGCTATGATATGCCATGGATGCAATGCAATGTAAGTCAAATGCATTCTCACTCTATGCATCCTATTATGCCACTCAACAACCATCTTTATCATCAACGTTACCATCACACTCTTAGTGGGTTTTTCATTTTATTAATCGTTGCCATTGTTACAATTATTCAGTGTGGCATCATAACACTTTCATCATCACATTCATACACTATAATTACAAACTCATCTCATATCAATCACAATGGCTATATAGTTATCATCATCAATACTCCTAAATCCATCATTAAAAATTTAAGGGTATGCTTCCAATCATATTCATTCTCATTCAGTAACAACATCCATCATCCACTCATTGTGGTGAGTAATACACATATTCTTAATCATCATAAGCCATCACATTTGCCTCAACATTTTAAGTCAAAATTTAAACACCACCAAGCATACCACCAACATTCTAAATGCATTTTACACATAGCCAAGCATAACAACATCACAACATTAATCCTCAACATTCATTAAAATATCATATGCAAGGTAACCATGTGTAACATCACATACAACACATCAATCAATAATCAATTCATGCATTTAGAATGTAACTCCTCTTCTACCTCAAGAGAGGAATTTCGAGCGATACGACGTTCCTGCCTCGTCGTTCGGAATGGGTCCTACATTACATACATGTAAATTCTCAATTAATTAACTATTCAATGCATAACTTCAAACTCTAGTAAACCATTATTATATCTACAATTTTACAACATGTATAAAACATGTTATAGACACCATTTTCTTTATTTTTTAGGTTTCAGTAATTCCTTCTCATCAATCCACATTCTCTATATTATGGGCTACAAGGTAACCCTTAAGCCCAATATTTACAAATGCCACAATTTTCAACACCCACACTCTCAATCTCATGTATTTCCTCTCAAAACATATTTTCCTACCAACATTTATTACTTTCCCCAATTTATTAAAGTTAGGGTTTCACTAAAAACCCATCACCATCATAAATGCTCATCAATTTTCCATCCATCCAAGTATTAATTTCGTGTACCCTTAACAACCCATCATAAATGCCATGCTAACAGCATCCCACCTTAGGGTTTCCATGTTTAATGCTTCTCCCAACAACCCATATATATTAAATGCTCACCCAATACCAAAATCCCAAAACCTAGGGTTCATACTCTTAAGAAATGACAAGAGGCTTACCTCAAGAGTAGAAAATAGTGAGTCTTAAAGGGAGAGAGAGTTGAACACAAAAATAGAAGAGAAAGATGGAGGATCTCCAAGCTTTAAACTCTTCCTTTGCCAATGGGGAAAACGAAAATGAGAGGGGAGGATGGGTTCATTACTTTGCTTAGGGTTTGGAAGTAGAAAATGTAGAGAAGAATGAGAAATGAGAAGAAGAAAGTGTTTGCCAAATGGAACCAGGAAGCCAACGTGAAATGAAGAGAGGAAAAGAGAGTTTGTGTTTTAATGTTTGACTTCTCATTAAAATTTCACCGTTTTATGACAAACAGGATCTCTGTTTGGGCTCAATACTTTATCTAAAAATTATTCCAAATACATATTCGGACTCCCAAAAATATTCTTAATAGTTCTGACCAACGACATCTCAATCGGAGATACTTGGTCTGATACCCATATTTTAATCTGGTATGATTTTAGCTTATAAAGCCTCAAATAATTATGAATAACCCCTATAAATCTTAATTTAATTATTTTCAACAATTTGGGACATTTATTAATCCACGGGTGATTATTTAATATTTATCCCATCATTTAATCATCTATAAAATTTGGGATGTTACAAAGGGAACTTGTCAAATAGTTAATTAGTTATTGTTTTGTTACCTTTTGTTATTGTTGATATAGTCTATCAATTTTAGTATCTTGTTATAACAGTGTATAAATACCTCTTTGTAATCATTTCATAGTATCAATAAAATCATTCTATTCTCTTCTATCTCCTTCATGATCATAAATCCTAATAATTATCCAAAATAGTAATTCTGTTATGCATATTTTTCTTTCGCACATCATCTTCAAGTCCTACATTATGTAGCCAAGGAGTAGCCTCCGCCTCACTCCATCTTGGATGCAGACAAGGTGACCTTAGGTTGGTCCATTATTTTTGGATAAATGGCTTATCATTTTGAAGCTGGGAGATGAAGGAAGCTATCAATTTCATAGTAATGAAGCTAGAAAATAAAGGAGTTATATAGGGTTTTGAAATTGGGCCCAATAACTAAAAATAATAAAAACTTCACATATTAAAGGTTGTAAGTCTCCATGCCTTGAAATAACAAGAAACTATTGTGATTATCTATCGGTCATTAAACATAACATGTTTTAACATGGTTAAGTGTGGGGATAGGTATATAATATATTGCATAGGATAAATATAAAATGCAGTCTAAAAAATAAGGAATTGTTTGATTTGAGAAAATATATTGTTTTTTATTTCATATTTTTACTTATTATTATAAAAATATTATTTTATTTTTTTGTTCTGAAAACTCTATACAGAAAATAATAAATCTAGAGAATATTATTTCTACTATTTTCTTTTAAAAAATGTGTTATAATGAAGAATAAAAATAGCAAATATTCATTTATAAAAAAATAGCAAATATTTTCTAAAATCAAACTTAAGAAGTAAAAGTAAAATAAACAAAAAGATTCTCTTCCTCGTTTCTTTTTCTTTCTATCCCTTTCTTTTCCCAACCGAACCGTGCAAGAGAAGAAAAGCAGGAGAAAAAAAAAGAAGTGTATATTGAGACGCGACTGAAAACAAGAAGAACATTGATGATTAAACTCGATTTTTTAAATAAATGCAGTGAAAGTGGAAAAGTGTACACAAGCAAAAGACGTGCTGAACAAGGTGGGGGAACTGGGTGGTAACCACGGGAACGCTCACTCTCACGAAAACTGAAATTCCAAATACACTCAACAGTTAAATTGTACTATAATTTTACTTTCTGGCACCAGCCGAAAACAACAATAATAATTACAACTGGTATTTTCCATTTTGGTGAGGTTCCATCACATAACAAACCTACTCCACCAAACCGAAGATTGATTCATCGAAGGAAGCAGAAGAGGTAGTGTCGTTGATCGAGAAGAAAAAATGGATGACGAAGTTGTTAAGCGAGTGTTCCATGAAGGTGGACGCGATTACTACCAACAGCAACCTTCAACTTCTTCGTCTTCTTCCTCCATCCTCCAGTCTCTCCCTCTCCATGTGGTATATATACCGTGCACAAACCAACATCATCTTCACTTTTTCGTGTTCTTGCTCACTCGTTTCTCGCTAATATGATAATCGCGTTTGCTTTTCTACGCTTTACTTGCAATTTGGATTAACCGAATTTCGTGCCTATATGTATTCCTTTAAATTTATGCGTTTTTCCCCTTTGATTTAGGGTTCAGCAGTAATTTTATAGGTTCTTTCTTTAAACACTTGATAAGTTTTTATATCGATAAGCACACCGAATAGCTGAATAGTAGAATTGATTTCCTTACTGTAATTAGTTCACTATTATCTCATAATTGTGTATTTGTTAGTGTGTGTATAGGAAAAGTTTTTGGTGTTTTTTTTCTGCTAATGGATTTTGCTCCTTTAATGCGCTGAGCTGAGAGCAATAACTATTGATTGTAAAATCAATGATTGAGATTTTAACAACTCCATTGTGAATGTGTTGGTATTTTATCATAACCTTAATTGTTTATTTTTCAATCAACGGTTGCAAGAGCCATTGCTAATTATTCTGCAGTTTGAATGGTATTGCTATTCATGTATATTGAGCTTTTGCATGCTTAATAGAACAGTTAATTCTCATGATTCATGAACTTTGGGGAAAAGTATCGCTGATACATGGATGAAATGCTGCAGTCTTTTGATCACGGATATTATTTGTTGGTAAAGTCTATCCAAGAACTCCGAGAGAAAAAGGATGGTGTTGTTACGGTTGGAATTGGTGGTCCAAGTGGCTCTGGTAAAACAAGGTAAGGTTCTGATAGTGCTGTCATTTGTCAATGTATTATTTTGAATATGTCTTGCTGAAATAAGTTGTATGGTGTTGCCTTAGTTTTCCTTTATTTATTTTTTTCAATTTCATGGTTCCTGAAGCTTAGCAGAAAAGGTGGCATCTGTTATTGGTTGTACTGTTATATCAATGGACAATTATTGTGATGGAGTTGATGAAGGGAATGATCTGGGTTCTATAGATTTTGATACTCTTATAAAGAATCTTGAGGTTTGTATTTGCTTCTCTTTTACTTTATCATGTCTAAAATCCTGGTCTGGCCTTTTCTTAAATGGCTGATGTTTACTGGACACATAAGTTTTATGCTTTAATTTTTGTCCTTTTCAAGCTTTATAAGTTAATATTATTGGTAAAATGCAGTGTTTCTGAGATCTGATTCTGATCAACACTAGCAACATTAGAAGAGAAAAAAAGGAAAAATAAGAATAGGAAGGCATTGGTAGCCTCTGATTTATCATGTTAGACTGTTGGTGAAGTGATTACCAGCTTGTTTTCTTTTCGATTGAAAGATTGTTTCAATTTAATATGCACTGTATAAAATAGCTTATGATTTTTGTAAAAAATGAAATTGAATCTTATGTCTTGCTTTGTGAAATCATTATAAGTTTTATGCTTTAATTTTTGTCCTTTTCAAGCTTTTTAAGTTAATATTACTGGTAAAATGCAGTGTTTCTAAGATCCAAGGTTGTTAAAACGTAGACTCTACGTTGAGACAGTGGTAATTCTGGAGACGTAGATTCGTAGTGTCATAAGACGATACGGAAGAGTCTACCAGAAATGCTAAATTATATATAAATATAGAAAATATCAAACTAAGCTCATAAAATTCATAATATTAAACCAAATTCAAAGTCATAAACATAAAACTTTGTCTAAAACAACCATGCTACCATAAAACGATAACCATGCTACCATTCTGGAACAGAAATAGAACAAGACAGCAGCATAGAACGGGAATATGGGAGGGAGAAGGAAGGACAGAACAGAAGAAGTGAAAAACAGAGATGCAAACAAAAAATTGCAGATGGGTGGTGAAAAACAGAGACCGCACAAACAGGGAAGGTCGCCAGTGATGGGGAAGGTCGCCGGTGATGGGGAAGGTCGTGGGTGCAGCATAGAACACCTCGAGGGGGAAAGGAGGAGCTGGATTCACGAATCATGATCTTCAAATGTGAAGTTTAGGGTTTTTTCCAGTTTTTCTCTCATGGGTTAGGATTTTTTGAACCCGGTCAAGAGGCCCAACTCACTTTTTTGGCTCGTTTCCACTCAGGCAGAAACGTGATAGTGTCCACGTTTCTGCATCTTGGCTCACGTCTCTACAGCGAGTCTACCAAATGACGTTTCTACTGGGAACGTGAGACGCTATGTTACTACTTTTGGCACTAGTTTCTAACAACCTTGCTAACATCTGATTCTGACCAACACTAGCAATATCAGAAGAGAAAAAAAAGAATAGGAAGGCATTGGTAGCCACTGATTTATCATGTTAGATTGTTGGTGAAGTGATTACTAGCTTGTTTTCTTTTTGACTGAAAGATTGTTTCTGTTTAATATGCACTGTATAAAATAGCTTATGGTTTTTGTAAAAAATGAAAATGAGTCTTATGTCTTGCTTTGTGAAATCATTTTTCTTTTTTCATTTGCAATGCTTTGTTAACATGCTTCTCTGTTTCAATTAGGATTTGACTAAAGGCAATGATACATTAATCCCTGAGTTTGACTATCAACAAAAGAAACGTGTTGGCTATAAAACAGTAAAGAGTGCTTCATCAGGGGTGGTAAGTTAGGCTCATTATAGTATTGAATGAATTCTGTGTTTTTATTCATTTTGTACGATTGGTTTCAGGTAATAGTTGATGGAACATATGCATTGCATGCAAAACTGCGGTCTGTACTGGATATTCGAGTTGCCGTGGTAATTTCCCCCCCGTAATATTGTAATAATTTTATGCCCTTCATTATGCTATCAGTGCTAGTTTCAAAATAATACAGAGAATGTATTCTGATAAATCAGGTTGGTGGTGTTCATTTTAGCCTGCTCTCTAAAGTTCGCTATGACATTGGAGATTCTTGTTCACTGGATTACCTTATAGATAGCATTTTCCCATTATTTAGGAAACACATCGAGCCAGATCTTCATCATGCACAGGTTGGTCCTTTTCTTATTCTCACCTCCAACTTTCACAGTTAATACCTTTATATCCTCTTCCTTCTTTTGGCAGATCAGAATTAATAACAGCTTTGTCTCATCATTCAGAGAGGCAATCTACAAGGTTAAATGCCGAAGTGAGGTGTGTCTATCATCTATGAATTAGTACCAGTGATTGTCTTCTTGTGTGTGAATATATATTTTTTTCTGATTAAATGTCTGAGTTAAGGGTGTAGACAAGTCTAGTTAAACTGAGCACTTAAAAGTACAACATCGGCTTGTGGAAAAGAAAGGTTTCTCAAGCTGAACTCATTTGGATAAAGCTAAATTTAGAGCTTGAGTTTGACTTGTTTAAATAATATTGAATTTGAGCTTGACTCATTTATGACTTAAATTAAATATATATATATATATATTTTTTCCATGTATCAAATTTCTCCTTGAATTACTTCTAAGTTTATGAAATTTTTGGAGATGGTAGAATTTGTATTGAGAAGGTTAATGGTAGAATGTGATTTTTGAAAATTGAAATTCGGTAAGTTGTCGATATAAATAAAAGGGTTAAATATGTTTTTGATCTCTGTTTTTTGATCAATTTTTTTTGCTTTGGTCCCTTAGTTATTTTTCATTGGTTTCGGTACTTATATTATTTAATATGTTGAAATTAGTCCATAAATGCGTTAATGGAGAAGATAGAGTTCATTTTGAGAAGTTAAAAGAGTGAAATAAGTTGGAGAGACTAAATAGGATACAATGATGTAACATTCTTGTTTGTTGAGTTAGTAATTGTGTTAACGGTGTTACATTTTTAGGGACCGATTTCAGCATATTAAGGACCAATTTCAACATATTAAATAACATAAGGACTCAAACCAATGAAAAAAACTAAGGGACCAAAACAAAAAATTGGTCAAAACACAGAGACCAAAAAAATATTTAACCCTAACTAAAATTACAATTCTTAAGGAAATGTTTTAAATAAAATACAACTTTATAGGTAATAACACACGAGTTATTCACGAGCTATTAATATAAAGCCTGCAAGCTTGAGTTCTCTTCATTTAAATAATCAAATCTAACTTCAAGCTTGAGCATATTTGTTTAGCTAAACAAATGAGTTTGATTGAGCATTTACGAATTAAAAATTACTAATACCTTAGCTTATTTACACTCCTGTCAATTAGTATCTCGTTTCTCTTTGGAGTCCATCTGTCCGTTTCTATCTTTTCCTTCCAAGTTTACCAAAAGCCCATTTGTTACATGGTTTTTGTTGAAAGTCCCACATTGACTAGTGATATACGAATTAAAAGTATATAAGGTGAGGGTAACCCTTATCCTATGAGCTAGCTTTTAGGATTGAATTAGGTTCAATACCTAAATTTAAAAGTTTTCATATTTGAAAGTTTCCTTCTTCCTTCACTTTGAACCTTGTATTTACTTCTTGCATGTAGGTTTATTTCCAGATGTAGACTAGCTGAACCATCCAGCGCATTGGTTTTCATTCCCAAGGTTTTCTAGGCTCAAAACCTTGGGTTTGTTGCTGTACTTCACACATACAAACAGTGATAGTTTTCTTTAAACTGACCAATGAAAAAAAGCCTACCCTATATAATTCACACAGAGCAGACACAGTGGCAACTTTATATGAATGTATTATAAAATCATGTGTTCTTCACCTCATACCCAGTGTTGTTTAGATTGCAGGGGTAGTGGGAACCTTGTGAAGCAGGGCCCTTTTTATTTTATTCTTTATCAGGCTGCATACAAATTAGACTAGTGTTGTACATTTGAATGTTTAACGATTTAATTTAATAGGGCTATGTATGGTTGTGTGCTTGTAAGTCTATTAAATTAAGACTGTTCAGTGTTTGCATGTTTGATGTCTATATTATCAAAGCATCAACTATGTTTTTTTGGTCCTTTCACAAATTATTTTGTGTCAAACTCCAGTTATGCATTTATGGGTTTTTAGCAATGGGTTATTGGTAGAGATAGGAAGGTTTATCTTGGAGTACAGTTTGCTGATATTAATTAATAAAAAGTGAGCATGAATAATTTACATATCTGATGGCCTTTTACCATTTACTTCTTAGATTTACCTTTGGATTTAGCCGGAAGTCAGGAACTATGTAATGTTAACTTTCCTAGATTAGCCTTTCATTTTTCTTCTGTCTCGGTTTAGTATAAGTTTCACAAATATCATTTTAATTATATATATATATATATATATATATATATATTTGTATGTTTTGGTGTGCAAAGTAAAAAGTACAAACTAAAGTTTTGACTTTCATATCTCGTGACAGTCTTCAGATGGACATTCAGGTTCTTCTTTTCAAGGAAATGAAGCCCAAACAGACAAGTTAGTATTTTGGATGTGGGAAGAAAAGGAGTTTGATGGTGGCAACTAGTGTTACCACAGTCTAGTGTGTAGATCATCGCATATTTTTACTGAATAATTTGTCATTCTTTCAGTTTTATCGAAATGTACCTAAGACCACCTTCAGCTAGCGAAGAAGCTAGGATAAATGATTGGATCAAAGTGCGGCAGTCTGGAATTAGATATTATTTATCACTTGGTGACCAAAGGATTGTTGACAAAAATTTCATTATTAGGCCAAAAGCTGAGTTTGAGGTATGAACATTTCTTTTTTTTCATTGTATTCTTTTCCTTTCTTCTGATAACAAAACTATAATAAGCAATATGAGTGGTAGGTATTTCTTAAGTACCACATTTTGTTAAAAGATATATCACCAAGGAACTGCATCTTTCATCAAGTTTAAATCTGCTTATCAGTTATCACAATAGAAGTATGCATTAACAAGAAGGCATGGATTTTTATCCCCCTTTTATGCTTAAGTAAGAAGTTAGCAGTTGATTTGCTAATCATCTTCCCTCTGCCCATGGCAACACTTAGATGCTGTCTCTTGCCATAAGGCCTGGAAGTTGGAGCTTTGAAAGGACAAGTTAGCAATCTTCCTAGATAGCAATATTCAGTGTGAAAATTTTGGATAGCATTGCCCTCATTGATAATGGAAATTGGCACTAGCACTTTTTGCTATTGTAATTGTAATATCCGACCATTTGAGGAATTCTTTTGATATTTTAATTTCTGGATAAACCGGAGGCTACAGCATAATACTTTATGGGCTTGAAATCCTCCCCCGCCCCTTTTAATTTTTGAGATTGGAAGGGAGCCTGCTAAAGGTATGACTTGTATAGTGGAAAAGGGATTATAACTGACATTGAACTGACCTTTGTCAATGTATCGATGTTTATATTGTGAGAATGACTCCATTGAACTTGTCTTGTCATCCATCAACAAAAATAGAACCTATTCTTTTTTTTTCAGGCAGATATTTCTTTTTCTTTTCATGATTTTAATGTTGGAATTTGGAACAGGTTGGTCGAATGACATTAGGTGGATTGTTGGCTCTTGGATACGCTGTTGTGGTTAGTTATAAACGTGCATCCATGACAGTCAATAATGGCAAGGTTTCAATGTCTCTGGAAACAATTGATGTTCTTGGTGAGACATTCATAGTGATGAGAGGAACTACTAGAAAGGTATGGATTTTTTTTATTCTAACTCCTGAATATGTTCCTTCTAAATCAAGTCTTCTTGACTGCATATTATTCACTCTAAGCGACTTAATGATAGGTATCAAGGAATCCAAGGTATTAGAATTAGAGAGAAGGTAGAGAGAATGTAAGCTAGAGAGAGAAACTGAAAATGTAATCTTATTGAATGGGGGAAAAGCAAGAGAGCCAACTGTATTTATACAGTTGGGTTAAAACTATCTCAGGTGGTTAAAGTTAACCAACCTATACAACGAGCAGTGCTAAAATAGAAAAGAGAAGGACTGATGCAATAAGTACAAAAGCTGAACTTATAGTTCCTATCCTCTTACACTCCCTTGCAAGCTCAAGTGGTGGAGAAAGAGGATGAATAATCACCTGCATGCAGCTTGGACCTGAATTCCAGAAATCTTGAAGGAGACATAGATTTTGTGAGGGCATCAGCTACTTGATCCAGAGGGGTATATAGGTGGGGACAGAATCAAAGGTAGGAGGTGTACTGGCTGTTGAAAACAGCTCCAAATATGGGAATCTGGTTTCATTAAACAGGACATCCTTGGACATGTATAGTTTACCATCTAGAGCTAGAGACTTATAACCTCTATTAGAGTAGAATATCCTAGGAAGAGACATTCTTGAGAGTGAAGATGAAATTTATGATGGTTGTAGGAACTTAGGAGAGGGAAACGAGCACACCAAAAGATCCTTAGAAAGCTATAATCAGGAGATTGATTGGACAGCTATATAAAGGGCGCACTGTGATGTAAAGAGGTAGTGAGGAGACGATTGATTGGGTATGCTGAGGTTTGAAAGACATAGTCCCAAGTCCCAAAACTTAATTGGAAAGTTAGCTTGAGCAAGCAAGGTTTGTCCAAGGTCGACAATGTGTTGATGCCTTTTTTCAATGACACTATTCACCATTTTGATGGTGGGTGTGGGCACAAATAACCTTTTGGATGATACCACAATCAGTCAAAAATTTAGTAAAGGGCCTGTATTCATGCCGCGCCCCCGCCACTCAAATCAGGTTGAACAGATTTAATTTGAGTGTTAAATTGCAACTCAACTAGTTTCTTGAACTATTAGAAAACAGAAAGAGCCTCTGGTTTTGATTTAATTAGGTAGAACCAAGTGAACATGGATAAAGAATCCACAAAGGTGATATAGTAGGTAAAACCAGAGTGGAAGTAACAGGGGAAGGTCCCCATAGGTCACCATAAATCAACTCTAATAATTTTTAGTTATGAGAAGATGAGTGAGGGTAAGCAATGAGCTTTGCCAAGACGACGACAAGGAGTGCAAAATTCTTAACACTTTTCATTGATTATAGGAATATTACATGATTTTAATACAACGGTTAGAGTATCTAAATTTGGATGACCTAATCTAGAATGCCATATAGGCAAGGTTACATTGGAAGATGAAGCAAAAGCTGTCATAGCATAGCAGCAGGAGTGGAAGTTGATGATGCTAAATCTTCAATAGAAAGGTTGCTAAGAGTTCTACTCGTAATCCTTCTCCTCACTATACTGCCTCGCATTATCACTGAATATCTCCATCATATTACTCTTGTCTTTCTTCTTTGTCCTCTATTTTTATTCCTAAGAATGCAGAAGATGCCTTTACTTATCCAGGATGGAAACAAGCTGTGATGGATGAAATGTGTGCTTTGCAAAGTAGTGGAACTCGGGATCTTGTTCCTCTACCACCAAGGAAGTCTATTGTTGGTTGTCAATGGGTATACATGGTGAAGGTTTGCCCCGACGGAACAGTTGACCGCCTCAAGGCCCGTCTTGTCGCCAAAGGTTATACTATTACTTAAAACTTCGGCTTGAATTACGTAGACACCTTTTCCCTTGTTGCCAAGATGCCCTCGGTGCGCCTCTTCCTCTCCATTGCCGCCATTTGTCATTGGCCTCTTTACCAGTTGAACATCAAAAATGCTTTCCTTCATGGTGACTTGCTTGAAGAGGTTTACATGGAGCAACCTCCCTGTTTTGTTGCTCAGAAGAAGTCTTCTGGACTTGTTTGTTGATTGCGGAAATCTCTCTATGGCCTTAAGTAGTCTCCCAGGACATGGTTTAGTGCTATGATTCAGGAGTTTGACATGATCCGGAGTGAGGTCGATCACTCTGTCTTCTATTGTCTTAAATGGGGCCTAGGATTCTAGGGTTGAGGTCGTGGAGTGTAGTGTTGATTGTATCGATTATAGCACACGGAAGCACTATGGCCAAATTTATGACATAGTTGACATTGAGTCGAGGATCGATCTCTCCCTTGAAATTTGCCACAAGAGCCATGACCTTGAAATTCTCCTCCATATCCTGAGAAGGATTGTAGAGTGTTCGAGAAAGTGGAGGAGCCTCGTGGATTAGCAGATTCAGTATGAGTAGCAACATTAACTTATACTTGTGAAGTGTCATTTGTAGGAGCGGATTGGTGTGAGACAATAGAATTTTTGTCGCATCTTTTCTGTATCTCTCTAAACAAGTTTCATGAGCTAGAACCAACGCTTCAGCATCCTCAATGGACATGGGATCAAATTTGCTTTCGGTAAGAGTCACAATCTAGTCAAACTCCCCAGCTAAACCTTGCAATATTACATCAAGTTGCTCTTGTAAGGACACATGATCACTGACAACAAAAGAGAATCGACAATAGATTTGATGTGAAGAACATATTTAGAAATAGTGTGGCCTTCAAGAGAAGTTGTTTCGCAATTCAGTGTGAAGTTGTCTCGCTTTTGCATGTGTGAGAGAATGAAAATGTGAGCGTATTAGATCCCAGAGTCTGTACGAGTGAACACAACCCATCATGTGAGACAAGATCAAAGCTGAAATTGAGGACTGAAGCCAAGAGAGAAGGAGTTGATCTTGTTGTTCCCAAACAATAAACTCAGGATTCATACGATTCGCAGCATGATTAGCATCTCAAGCAAACAAAATCGAAGGATTGAGAAGAAAGGAACAAACTGATGACCTTGGATAATCGGTTCAACTTGCTGCTTCCATAGTAGGTAATTTTTGTCGGTGAGTTTTTCTGCAATTGCATGTGAGAACGTCATCGAATGTTCAAGAGAGAAGAAGAAACCAACATAGAGGAACTAATAGTTTCTATCCTCTTACACGAGGTGAAAAATGGGGAAAATTTTGAGTAGTATTAAGTTTATAAGACTCAGATAAACTGATTACAGAGCCTAGGAAAGAGTGTTTACAAATCCAGAAAACAATTCTGAGCAGTTTGAGAATCTTCAGTCTCTCCTAACTCCTGCTTGTCTTTCATCCTTTTTTTCTCCCTATAACCACACTTCCCTGCTAACTGGCTCACATATTGTGCTGCACCCAGCTCACTAGGCAGTTAGTTGTTTATTCTCTATCCATATTTCTGATTAGGTGCATCGCATCTATCTTCCTTCTCCTATACACGGGGTGAATTCTGGGCTACGTATTTTTGTCTGTATTACTTAACATTTTGATATTTTGCAAATATTCTGTTAAGAATGATATTATGCCCATTAGAATATCTAGAAGTATCTCATAACGTTATGTTGAAGTATAGAGTTCAGAATATTACCTTGAATGGCAACTTTTCTCTTTTTTTAAATCACACATATTCACATGGTATTAAAAAAAAATGGAATTTTATCTCAAATCGAAGGGGGAGTAAAAATTGTAAATTGTGTGGCAAGATTTTACAAATTTCCTCTCACACACATGTATATGCATACATACAAACCCATAATTCATATTACATAAATCTATTAAAAACACTTAAATATTATAGTTGATTTATTTCTTCATTTTTTTTCTTTATAGTTTTTTTTATATCAGATTTTGGGTTTTCTGATCCTCACACTGAACTCTTTTTTTCTATAACAAATTCTTCTAGGAAAAGCTTTCTTTGATTCTCAGTGTCAATGTTTTTATGTTTCTTCCGTTTTATATGGAATAACATTTTTGGCCATTTGTTTTCCATGTGGTTTGCTTTCTATTCACACCGACTAAGCCTTTTTTTGTTTAATAATATACTGAGTTACTTATCTGAAAGATGGACTTTTTCTTTCTTTCTGCAGACAGTGGGAACAGAAGCATTGAGGATGGGTATCAATGGACCTTGGATTACTAAATCATATCTGGAAATGATTCTAGAGAGAAAAGGTAGGGATATTGATTCTCTCTTTAATATGGCTTATGCACATTGAATTAATTTAGTTATTTTTCTTTCTGTTTGATATTGATTTTCTTCTATGTGATGATGACTGCTACAATAGCAAAAATGGTTTTGAGGACAACTTTTGTTCAAATAGCTTCACAATGACTTGGAATGTCTTTTGGTAGATGATCTTAAATATCAAAATAATAACAATAATAATTTCCTTATGTTACTGTGACCTGTATTTAACAATGATTATTGTTTCTCCTTCTCACTTTCACAGTTTCACATGCAGGTGTACCTCGTCTTAGTACACCACCACTTGTGTCTAATACAACTGTGGCTGGCAGTCAAGAAACAGCAATCATTGCACCGAAGCCAATTCGTGTTACTCCTAACCTTTTTACTGGGCTTGAGGATTTTTCTCAGCCGTGGACTCGATCTCCAACAAAATCTAAAATGGAACCTGTTGTGGTTACATGGCATTTCATATCTTCAGATTCCTCCCAGCCCGACAACTCAGACCTAGGTATTTTTCCTTGAATTGGAGGATGTATCTTAAACTCTTTCTGATAATTTCCTCCATGTTCATGTAATATTTCCTTTATATTGAGACTTCTCTCATGAAGCAACCACAGATCCTTCATCTTACAGGGATAGCATCAGGCTTGCTCCGATGCCTGATTCATATGACTTGGATAGGGGATTGCTTTTGGCAGTACAAGCAATACAAGTAAGGAGGAGAAGCTTGGAAATTCAATAATCTGAGCTTCATATTTTGAAGATTACAATTCCATAGGAAATTCATATATATATATTATTGATTATTGATTGAATCCTATCTATTTATTTATCTTTTTCCAGGCTTTGTTGGAGAATAAAGGTGTCCCAGTCATTGTTGGAATTGGTAATATGGACATTTCCTACTACCTAATCCTCCTTCCATTGTGGGTGGATGTGTGTTTCCCCATGTTCTCAGACAGGAATCACCTATTCCTCTTTTTTGTCAGAATGAGATTTTCTGTAGCAAAAAATGTGCACAAAACCTCCACCTCCCTTAAATTCGCACGATTTAAAAAGCTAATAGAATATAAGAACAATGATATTTATTGGATCTTGAGATAGGATCCTGCAATCACTTTGGTGGCTGTGGGGAATCTGGGTCCTTTTCCTTGTCCCCTACCCTATCCCCCCAATTGGAAAAATGACACGAGGTAGAAAGTTAATACACTCACTTGGCTGTTTTTGTCTAAACTTCTGAGTTTTATTTTCTAATTGGGGAGACCGGGAAGGAATGTTAAATAGGGGGAGGTGGTTGGTTCCCAACTTCCCATTCACCCAATTCAGATATGTTCCCTGCACTTTGCTGTCTTTCTTTGCCACATGGAAGACTGTCTTTAGGGGGTGTTCATGGGTTGGTTTTTAGTAAAACCAAACCCAGTCCACTTTAGAAGCGTATAATATGGGTTGGTTTTTAAAACCAAACCATTTTTATTTACAAAACTAATTTGGTTTTTGTGAAATTGGTTTTTAATCCAAAACCATTTTTAAACCGGTTTCTAATTCAAAGCCGGTTATTAGAATCAAATTAAAAAGCAGTTTAAACCAAATTTTAATTTGAATTGTTTTTTTAAAAGATATTGCTTTAAAATTGATTTTAACCTAATTTAAAATTAATTTCAATTGAAAAATTTTATTAAAAAAATGGGTTTAAAACTGTGTTTTTGGTTAAAAACCGGTTTTATAAGAAGTACTATTTTAGTTAAAAACTACTTTTAAAACCTATTTGGAACTGGTTTGGAACAAAAGCCGGCTTGGAACCAGCGGCTTCAAAACAGGTTTTGGACTAAAACAAGTTCACCAAACCCTTTTGTTGAAAGAGAAGAAAGCGAGAGAATATATTATGAATTCTATGTGTTGAGATCATAGCAGGACTACTATATTTATTGGTACATAATCCCAGAATATACAATTACCCTAATTAAGATTAATTGCATAAATATAGAATCAATCTAATTAATCCTAATATACACAGTTACTATATTTACATAACTCTAACACCCTCCCTCAAGCTGGAGCATATAGGTCATATGCAACAAGCTTGTTACATATGTAATCAATCCAAGAACCCCTTGGTGATTAAGAGAATATATCTGCTAACTAATCACTAAAGCTAACAAAACTAATGAATACTTCATCAGACATGACTTTCTCTCTGACAAAATGACAGTCAACTTCAATATGCTTTGTTCTCTCATGGCATACTAGATTTAAGGGAATATGCATGACAGCCTGATTATTATAGATAAGTGGCATCTGTGCAACCTCTTTAAACTTGAGTTCCTAAAGCAACTGTTTGAACCATATGAGCTCTTTACTGGTTATAGGCTTATAGTCATAATGCCGTACTCTGCCTTTGCATTGGACCTGGTTACGACACTTTGCTTCTTGCTTTTCCAAGAAACAAGATTACCTCACACAAAAATACAATACCTAGAAGTAGATCTTTAATCAATGGGAGAACTGGACCAATCAGCATCAAAATATCCCACAGTTTGAGTATGTCTTTTGTCTTCATACAACAGACTCTTTCTTGGAGTTGCTTTGACATATCAAACAGTGTGAATTGCCGCATCGTAATATTCCTTACAAGGAGAGTTAACGAACTGACTTACCACCCTCATTGCAAAAGAGATACCTGGGTGAGTGACAGTGAGGTAGTTTAAGTAGCCAATTAATCGTCTGCATCTTTCAGAATCTGGAAGAGGCTTGATTTGGTAGGAGTTTGACTTTTAGATCCATGGGAGTGTCAACTGACTTGAAATTTAACATTCTTGTATCTTCCATAATATCCATTACTTCCTTTGGGATATGATGATCCCATTTTTGGACTGCGCAACTTCTATCCCCAAAAAATATTTAAGTTTGCTTAGATCCTTCGTCTGAAAGTGTTTGAAGAGGTGTTACTTTACTTGTGTAATGCCGAGATGATCATTGTTTGTGATGACAATTTCATCTACATAAACAACCAGGTATATGCCACCAACAACTGAATGTCGATAGAAGATAGAATGATCGGCCTCACTTGGAATCATGCCAAACTCCTGAATCACAATACTAAATTTGTCGAACCATGCCTGGGACTGGTTGAGGTCATATAGGGATTTTCGTGGTCAACAAACAAGTCTAGAAGACTCTCCTTGAGCAACAAAGTGGGGAGGTTGCTCCATGTAAACCTCTTCAAGAAGATCACTATAAAGAAATGCATTTTTGATGTCCAATTGATAAAGTGACCAATGACGTATGGCAGTACTAGAGAGGAAGAGTTGTACAGAAGACATTTTGGCAACCAGAGAAAAAGTGTTCCCATAATCCAACCTGAAGATATGTGTATAGCCTTTGGCCTCAAGATGGACCTTGAGGTGATTGACTGTTCCATCAGGGCCAACCTTCACTGTATACACCTATCGACAACCAGCAACAGACTTCCTTGGTGGTAAAGGAACAAGGTCCTAAGTCCCACTGCTCTGTAATGCACGTATCTCATCCATCATAGCTCGTTTTCATCCAGCATGGATAAGGAATAGAAACAAAGGATAAAGAAGAAAAACAAGAATAATAGGAAGAAGAGATGCGATGATAACTCAAAGCAATATAGTGAGGAGAGGGATTACGGGTAGGATGTATATCTTTTCGAAGCACAATGGGAATATCAGACTTAGGAGGCGGGACCAGAGAAGGAGTCAGACGAATTGGCTTTGAAGGTGATTCTACAATCATGTTGGTGGTAGGTGATGATAGTACAGGACGAGTACGATGCTGATAAACTTGCAAAGGAGGAGAGGATGAAGACTCCTTAGGAGAGTAAAAGGTGTATTCATAGCAGGTGAAGTCTCTTGCGAAGGTGCTCCGGATCCAAAAAACAGAACTGTTTCAAAGGTGACATCAACAGAGATGAAATGCCTATAAAGAGTAGAAGAGTAACACTTGTACCCATTTTGAGATCGTGGGAACTCGACGAAAACACACTTATAAGACCAAGCAGAGAGTTTGTCAATGACGAGATCAAGGGCATGAGCAAAACATGTAAAACCAAAGACCTAAAGAGGTAAGAGTGAAGAGATTGATAAGGATATAAAACTTGATGGAAGGTTTTACCTTTTAGAATGGAGGAAGGCATGCGATTGATGAGGTAACATGCAATAAGTACTGCGTCAGTCACCCTAAAATTGATGAAGAACATGAGAGTGGAAAAGAAGGGTCCGAGTTGTCTTAAGAAGATGTTTATTCTTATGTTCAGCAACCCCATTTTGTTGAGGGGTATGAGGGTGAGATGTTTGATGCAACACTCCATGAAATGTCATAAAGGTTTGAAACTGATTAGGAAATATTCGCGTGTATAATCACTTTGCAAAGTGCAAATATGAACACCAAATTGAGTTTTTTTTTCATGAAAATAAAAACTGAAAAATAAAAAATCATTCTAAACGATCTTTCATAAGATATAACCAAGTATAGTGGGAAAAATGTCTACAAAAGTAACAAAATACCTTGACTCTAATGTAGAGGGAATACGACTCAGATCACAAACATCTAAATGAGCTAAAGCAAAGGGGACAGAGCCTAACTAATAGGGTGAATATGCTTACCTAATTGACACGACCTACAAGACAAAAACTATAACTTAGAAAGACTAAGAACTAACAACTTTAATGTAGCAAGACTTGGATGTCCTAATTGAGCATGAACTAGAAGTGAAGATGCTATAGCCGGTCCAACATGAGAAGGCTTGTTGAGTTGATAAAGGCCATGAGACTTACATCCAAAACCAATTGTCAGCCCCATGCTCCGGTGCTGCAAAGAAACAAAACCTTTCGTAACAGAAATTACACAGTCAAGAGATCGTGTAAGCTAACTAAAAGGGGCATCAGGGACATAAAGGACATTATGAACTGAAAGAGAAGAAAAAAGGCGGACAATATCAATGCCTCAGGATTGGTTTAAGAACCATTTGCCATAGTAACAAAAGGTAAGCAACAAGTAGTAGAAAGAGAGGAGAGAAGGGGTTTATTACCAGTGATATGGTCGGTGACCCCAAAATCAAGGGCCCAGGGGCCCAAAGAGTGAGAGATGTCAGTAAAGGAATTACTGGTGTGTGCAATAGTAGTAGTAGAACTTGAAACCTACTGGTCTTTATACCATTTCAGGAAGTCATTGTAGGTAGGAGGCAATGGCGAAGCGTAAGCCGGAGGGTAGTAGTACTTACCATCCAATTGCTTGGAAGAGAGTGGTGCAGTGCAATGGTTGGTAAAAGTCGGAATACCAGGCTTCGAAGAGTTGTGGGCAGTCACGAGTTAGTGAGAGGAGAGAGAAAATACGGGCAGCGACACCAAAAAGGGCAAGACGTTGAGATAGAGGTGTCCAAATAGAAAACGGAGACTAGATCTGGGTAGAGGAGCAGAGGGCGATCAAAACCCAGGAAGCCTTGTTAAAGATGATCACTGAATGCGCGGTTGGAAGAGGTGTCGCGTGGGAAAAAATCACGTCAAAGGGTGGTGCATATGGGAACTTCAATGGGGACGGGATCGACAAGGTTTTGCCAAACTTGAGGAGGCAATCTTGATTGTGTGGTCGCCAGTCGAAAAGACCGGTGGAGGCGGGCAAAAGTGAAAAGGTGACCGGAGAAAAACCGATTAGAGGGTTTCAACACCTAGGAAAGGAAGTAGGGTTTCGGAATTCTTTTTTACACAGTGAGCAGTGCCCCACTATAGAATCACGAAAAGAAAGAAACTCCCGTTAGACTCTAGATACCATGTTGAAAGAGAAGAAAGTGAGATAACATGTTATGAATTTCGTGTGTTGAGATCACAAAGGGACTATTGCATTTGTTGGAGATTGTACATATTTACAGAATATACAAATACCCTAATTAAGACTAATTACATAAATATAAAATCAATCTAATTAATCATTGTTGGAGATTGTCTCGGATATCAATCAATTATATGTGATTTTGATTTATTATGATTTGTAGAGCTAGTTGTAAATACATTGTAATCTTCTTTCCTTTTTTAGTTGCAACAATTATAGGAGAATTATTTTTTCCCTGATTTCTAGGCCTAGATTAATTGTAGAGATCTGGTTTCTTTCCTACTTATACTCAAGGTTGTCAGACTCGAGAGTCTACCTCGTTTTGGCTAGGTAGACTCGACTCGGAGACTCGACTCGTAAACTCGTAAGAGTTTACCTCATACTAAAAATTATATAAAATTAATATTAGAAATGCATCCAAACAAGATATAACATCCTAAAATGGTTAAAAACTTAACATTAAACCATCCAATTGTCAACAAGTCATAACAAACACATAAAGTCATATAACAAACACACATAAACCATTGTCAAACTAGAAGCAACATCAAAGAAAACATGATTATCAAATTCAAATCTCTAATGATCCTCCATCTCCATCATCTTCATCTTCATCATCTTCATCATCTTCATCATCATAGTCCTCCTCATCATCAACATGGACATCCATATTAAGTCCAAGATCATCATTTGCACCACTTGAACCTTCAATCTCCATTTGGACCACATCCACACTGCTGCTTGGCAGCACTTCTTCATCCTCTTGTTGAACATTTTCTTCTAGTGGATTTTCTTCCGTTATCCATTCATCATCGGATTGAACATCCTCATAAGATAAGGGAGCAGCATCCTTTCTTTTTTGTCTACTCTTCAACTTCAAGTTGTACATAACATAAACCAAATCATTCTTTTTTTTTTGATGAAGGCGGTTTCTCTTCTTTGTATGAACCTATAAACAAAGCCACTCATCAATTTTCTAATTTTAATTTCTAACTCATGCAAAGGCAAAGCCATCATAAAAATAAATTACTCACCATTTCAAAGGAACTCCAATTACGTTCACATCCAGATGAACTACAAGTCAAGCTTAGAACACGGATAGCAAACTTCTTCAATTCAGGACATGAGGATCCATACAAATCCCACCATTCTTCTGGAAGATGCTTCTTCCTAGTACTCTTTGCAGTGTCAAGCCCAAAATGTCCTTTAGCATTATGAAATTCAGAAATTTGCAAGGAAATTTTATTCCTCTCTTCAGGATTACTAATCAACCTTTCTATACAATTAAACAAGCCTTGCTTCACCTCAAAGTCATCATCTCTAAAGTTTGCATCATAATGAAAAGTAGGATTGAGGTAGTAAGCAGCTGCATGTAAGGGCCTATGCAATTGACTATCCCATCTTTTATCAATGATTTCCCATACCGGCTCATAGCTACAAATAAAAATAAACACCTTTAATTTTAAAGTTATCATTATTGATAACAAACACTAAATAAAAATAAAGAATGCATGTTTACCTTTTTTTAACATCTCTAAAGTTAGATTTGATCTTCTCCTTAGCTGCATCCATTGCTTCATAAATAAAACCCATTGCGGGTTTTTCATCTGAATCCACCAAACGAAGGACTTGTATCATAGGGGCAGCAGCTTTAAGGCAAGTGATGATGTTCTTCCAAAAGCGACTATCCATTGCTGTGGATGCAACCTTTTTCCCATCTTGTGTAGATGCAAACTTACATGCTTTCCATGCATCTGAACCAAACAAATTCATCAAACCAGCTTTGTTTTCATTGAGACATGATAGAGTCAAGTAGGCGGTTGCAAATCTAGTCACACCCGGCCTAATCAAGTCCCTTCCTCCAGTGAACTTCTTCAACATGGAAATAAGCATGGATCGAGAATATATATATGTAGTCATCTTCCTCCCTTTCTTTATTGTTATCTCATGCAACTTCAAATTCTTTTCCAAATCTTCCAAGATGAGATCAATACAATGAGCAGCGCAAGGAGTCCAGTATAAATGCTTTCTTCTGTCCATCAACATCTCCCCGGCTGACTTGTAATTTGCAGCATTGTCCGTGACTACCTGCACTACATGCTCCTCTCCAACATAATTAACAACATCATCCAACATCTTGAAAACTTTTTCAGTTGTTTTTGAAATTTCAGAAGTGTCTAATGAATATAGAAACACCGTACCCTTCGGGCTATTCACCAAAATATTACAAATTGAACGCCTTTTCTTGTCTGTCCACCCATCTGACATAATTGTACAACCAGTCTTCTTCCATTCTGCCTTGAAATCTTCAAGCATTGCTTCAGTTTGACCCACTGCTTGCTTCAAAAGTGTTTCTCTTACTTCATGATATGATGGAGGTCTATAACCAACTCCATATCGTCCAATTTCCTCACACATTTTTATAAACTCTGGATTTTTAATCGCATTAAAGGGGATGGCACTTGTATAAAAAAATCTAGCAACTTGTTCATCAACATCCCCTTTGATGTTCTTCTTCATCATTTGGTTAAGGGTTGCTTGAACACCACCACCACTAGGTCCACTGCTAATTTTCTTTCCCTTTGCTTGCATATGAACATGCTGCCCAACATCATCATCATCATCACCTTCATCTATAATCAGACCCTTTCTTTTTTGAGCTGCCACTTTAGCCTCTGCACAAATCTTCATCATCAATTCCTTAGTTTCATCAGGCACACTAGAACAAGGCTCTGAATCCTCCCTAGTTCCTGCAAGATGGTGCTTGAACCTGAACACACCTCCAACAATCTTTGCACAATAATTGCATTGGACTCTCTTCCCATTCCAACCAATATCAGACCTTTTTCCTGGGATATTTTTTCTTGCTTGAAGGGGAGCTTGAACGGTGTTGCTGCTGGCCTTTGAGCCACCATCTCTCTCACTTTCAGAGTTGCTGGTACAGAGTAGGATGCGAAGAAAGAAACAGGGACAGAAACAGAGGGAAACAGGTTTCTAATAATAACAGAAACAGAAAGAAGGAGTAAGGAAAAAAAACACACCTGTTGCCGGTGGCTTTTCGGCGCGGCGCCATGGGACAGGGATGCGCAGGTGGGTGTCGCGGTGGGTGGTGGGTGTCGCAGGTGATGGGTGTTGCAGGTGATGGGTGTCGCAGTCGCGGGTGGTGGATGTCGCGGTCGCAGGAGTTTGGTTGCAGTCGAACAGGGACGAAGAAGAAGGATGCGAAGGCTGCAAAGAAGAAGAAGAACGGTGGCGTCACCGTCGGCGTCGGAGTCGGAGCCGGAGACCTCTGCTGGGTGTCGCGCCGTCGAGGAGAGACAAGAGAAGAAGTGTCGAAGCAAGCCAAGAAAAATCGAAGGAGAAGTCGAAGCTAAAGAAAATGAAACAGGGGTCCCAAAACGGCGCCGTTTTAATAAGTTGGGAATTAGGGATTTGGATTTGTTCAAACTCGCTAAACTCGCTGGAAACTCGCGATTCTACCCGAGTTAGCCCGAGTCCACACGAGTCCACCCGAGTCTGTGCAGATAAGAGTCTACAAGCGAATTGACTCGTTTTCCATAGGTAGAAACGTAGACTCTTACGAGTAACTCTAGAGTTTGACAACCATGCTTATACTCCTTCATTGTACCAATTTGAATGAGTGAAATATAATTCTTTTTTTCGCATGGTATCAGAGCTTCTAAACCACCCCTAAATTCCATTCGCCGATCCAACCATAGAAGGTGAAAAATTAGAAAACTCAAACAAGATGGAGATTGGTACGCTCCTTGGTGCCAGCTCTATCGAAGGTCCCTCTCTTCCTATCACAGGCCATAAATTGAATGGCCAAAACTTCATTCAATGGGCTCGATCTGTCCACTTCTTCCTCCAAGGAAAGGGAAAGGAAGGATACATCACAGGAGACTCCAAACAACCAGAGAAGGGAGACTCGAATCTCCAAAAACGGCAGTTGGAAAACAGTCTAGTAATGTTGTGGCTCCTCAACACCATGACCAATGAGATTGGGGAGAACTTCATGTATTACAACATCGCCAAAGAAATGTAGGATGTGGTGAAGGAGACATACTCCAATGTGGATAACACCTCTGCCATCTTCGAAATCAAAAGCCTTCTCCATGATCTATGACAGGGTGAATCTTCAGTCACTGATTATTTCAACACTCTCAATCGATACTGGCAGCAGCTGGACATATATGAAGAAATTGAATGGAAATGCCCCAGATGACAAGAAGCAGTACAAAGAACTGGTGGAAAAAGACAGGATTTACAAGTTCTTATTTGGGCTTAACAAAGACCTTGATGAGGTGTGTGGAAGGATCCTTGGAACCAAACCGCTTCCAAAGATCCGTGAGACATTTTCAGAGGTGAGAAGAGAAGAGAGCAGGAGAAAACTCATGTTGGGAAATAATGCTTCTACCTATATTATTGAAAACTCTGCCGTGGCAGCCAGAGGAAATCAGCTTTGACCAACACAGAAGAAGAATCGCCCGTGGTGCGATCACTACAAGAAGCCTGGACACACTAAGGATACTTGCTGGGTTATACATGGGAAGCCAGCAGATGTGAAGTCATTCTGAAATAAGGAAATCAGGGGCAACACAACTAACAACAATTCACAAGGTGCAGAAGTAAACACTGATACAACTCTTTATCAAGGAACAAATTGAGCTCCTACAAAAACTACTCCAGCAAACCATGCTAGACATAAGGAAAAATGTTGGTACAACAACAATAGCAAAAAAAAAGGTAATTTTTTAACCGCTCTAAACTAAATGCTAGCAAAGGGAAAACACAATCGTGGATTGTAGATTCAGGAGCATCAGATCATATGGCTGGAGATATAACTGTATTTAATGATTATTCTCCTTGTCAAAATCACTCAACAGTCCGAATAGTAGATGGAACACTATCAAAGGTCATTGGTAATGGTTCAGTTGTTATCTCTAGGAATATAACTCTGAATTCAGTACTTTATGTGCCCAATCTTGACTGCAATTTACTGTCTATTAGTAAATTGACAAAAGACTTTAATTGTTTCACTATGTTTTCTCCTAACCAGTGTGAATTTTAGACTTTGGAGTTGGGGAAGACGATTGGCAATGCTGAAGAGTGTGCAGGACTTTATCTCCTTCAAGTTGAAGCTTCCAAAAGTGAACCCAAAGCCAACTCATGTGCAGTAGTTCCTCCAACTAGTGAAAACTCTGTAATATTGTGGCATTACGTTTAGGCCACCCAAATTTCACGTACTTGGAAAGAATGTTTCCCTCATTATTCAATAGAAATAAAAGGAGTTTTCAATGTGAAATTTGTCAATTATCTAAGCACACTCAACACTTATCCAGCTCAACCATACAAGCCCTCTCAACCATTCTCTTTGATTCATAGTGACTTGTGGGGACCATCAAGAGTCAGCAACATTGCTGGCTCTAGATGGTTTGTTACTTTTATTGATGATCACACAAAGATCACATGGGTATTTCTTATGAAGGAGAAATCAGAAGTAGGAAAAATATTTGAAAACTTCCACAATATAGTGCAAAACACAATTCCAAACCAGCGTCAAGGTTCTTGGGACAGACAATAGGCACGAATACTTCCATTCCATGCTGAATTCCTACCTTCAAAAGCATGGAATTGTACATCAAAGCTCATGTGTTGACACCCCACAACAGAATGGGGTTGCAGAAAGGAAAAATAGACACCTTTTAGAAGTAACAAGATCACTCATGATGGCCTCAAATGTATCAAAACAGTTTTGGGGAGAAGCTGTACTTTTAGCAACCTATCTTATAAACAGAATGTCTTCCCGTGTCCTCAATTTTAACACCCCTTACTCCACTCTCCAGACTTGTTACCCAACCAGCAGAATTCTCACCTCTATACCCTTGAAAATCTTTGGATGTTCAACCTTTATTCACAACCTAAGTCCTCACCGCAGCAAACTTGACCCAAAATCCATCAAATGCATCTGTCTTGGATACTCACCTCACCAAAAGGGCTACAAGTGCTACTCCCCTTCAACCAAAAAATTCTATCACACCATGGATGTGACCTTCTTTGAAAATCAACCTTATTACCCCAAAGTTGGAATTCAGGGGGAGAAGACAACAAAGCGGACTGAAATGGTAGAATTCCAATTTTTGAAAAAAGGTGTAAATGTGACTGAACCAACAACACTTATGGAAATTACTGCTCCAATAACTCCTGTAGCACCGATAGAAATCACTGAAGCAGAACCAAGGGAAACAAATCAACTTCAACAAGGTCCTACTGCACAAGAAAACTACTTAAGGGTTTACTATAGGAAAAAGAAAACTTAGAAGGAGAAAGAACTAAGCACATGTCAAATGTAAAGTCATGAGTCTAACCAAGCTCCAAAAAATGAAATTTCCCCAGGTAATCAAATTCCTAACTTTGAACCTGTGCATATTAGTACAACTGAGCCTGATATCCCTATTGCCTTAAGGAAAGGGGTGAGAACTTGCACTCACCATCCCATTTGAAAAATGTGTATCCTAAGGAAAGTTGTCACAGGGGTACAGGACCTTTGTAACATCATTGGACAACACCCAAATTCCAAGGAATATACACGAAGCACTACAACAACCTGAGTGGACAGCAGCTGTGACAGAGGAGATTCAAGCCTTGGTTAAAAACAACACTTGGGAGCTGACTACTCTACTAGAAGGGAAGAAATGGTGGGATGCAAATGGATTTTTTCCACAATGCAGATGAGAGTATAAACCGGTACAAAGCCCGGTTGGTGGCAAAGGGGTTCGCTCAGTCATATGGTGTGGACTACGAAGAAACATTTGCACCAGTGGCCAAACTCAACTCAGTTCGCGTCATCCTTTCATTGGCTGTAAATTTGGATTGGTCATTACACCAATTGGACATAAAAAATGCCTTCCTAAATGGCGGATTAGAAGAAGAAGTATACATGCAAATTCCCCCAGGACTTGAATCATCTAGCACCTCAGACAAAGTGTGCAAGCATAAAAAAAACTTTGTATGGCCCCAATCAATCCACGAAAGCTTGGTTTGACAGGTTGGGCCTCTACTTCAAGAAAAACTCAAATAGAGGTATTGAAGTATAATATATATTGATTCAGATTGGGCAGGGTGCGCAATGGATAGAAAATCAACTATTGGCTATTGCTCCTTTGTATGGGGGAACATGGTTACTTGGAGAAGCAAGAAACAGTTTGTAGTTGCTAGAAGCAGTGAAGAAACAGAATTTAGAGCCATGGCACATGACATTTGTGAAGGAATTTGGCTGGAAAAAATGTTAGAAGTACTCAGAATTCCTACCAACTATACAATGAGGATACTATGTGACAACAAAGCTGCCATTAGCATTGCCAAGAACCCAGTTCACCATGACAGGACAAAACATGTGGAGGTGGATAGACGCTTCATTAAGGAGAAGATTGACCGTGGTATCATAAGTATTGATCATGTACCTTCATGCAGCCAAACAATAGATATCCTAACCAAAGCCCTTCCAAGACACACATGAAAGTTTTAGAACCAATTTGGGAATGCTAGACATCTAGCACCCAGATTGAGGGGGAGTGTTGGAGATTGTCGGATATCAATCAATTATATGTGATTCTGATTTATTATGATTTGTACAGCTAGTTGTAAATCCATTGTAATCTTCTTTCCTTTTTTAGTTGCCGCAATTATAGGAGAATTATTTTTTCCTTGATTTCTAGGCCTAGATTAATTGTACAGATCTGGTTTCTTTCTTACTTATACTCCTCCATTGTACCAATTTGAATTAGCGAAATAAAATTCTTTTTTCCGCAGTCATAATATACACGGTTACTATATTAACATCATAGTAGTCAATAGCGGCCGGAGCGGGGCGGAGCAGAGCAAGGGCGCGACGCGCCCAACAATAGCGGGAAGGATTCGATCGTGGCTATCGCGGCGAGAATCGCGGGGGAGCGGTCGCGGCCCATCGCGGCCAGAATCGCGCGCGACTCTCCCTCCCCTTCAAACGTTCGGCTGTTTCCCACTTCACTACTCACATTCCGCGACACCCACCCACGTTCCGGCGTTCCCCGCCCTATTTCCGGCATTCCCCACCCATTTCCGGCCCGCCCCACCCATTTCCGACGAGCTTCTGTCTTCTCCGGCGAGCCTGTGTCTTCTCCGGCGAGTTTCTGCTTCTCTTCTTCTTCACTTCTTTTTCTCTTCTTCAGTTCTTCTTCTCTTCTTCTCCGGCGGGCTGTTGAAATGATGTTGAAGCCTTCTCTCTATGCTCTCTCCTCTAGGGCCGGCGCATGAAGTGGGAGGAAGGTGTTTTATTTTTTTTTTGGAAGTGGAAGGTGTTTTGTTTTTATTTTAGGTTTAGCTTTAGAATTTTTAGGGCCTGTTTTTTTTCCTCTCTTAGTTATAAGGCCCATTATACTTTGGGTACTTAATTAGTGGTGGGATACAAGTATTTAAATCTGAGGTACAAATATGGTACCAGTAACGGTCACAACAAGAGTACCATGCCTTTTTTTTTTGGATCAATAGAATGGAAGTGCACTGAAATGGCCCAAAAGACAACTTCTTCAGCCTATACTTTCTCCTTCATAAGACCAAAAAAAACGACTTTCAGGGCCTGGACCTTTTTTATTTGGCTATAAGATACAAGGATTATTATTATTATTATTATTATTATTATTATTATTATTATTATTAATGTTCCTTTAATTTTAATATTACACATCATGTTTTATATAGGTGTTTGGTTTGATATATTTATGTTTTATGTAGGTGTTTCTTTAATATTACCAATCAGCTCTTTTTATTTAATTTTTGTGTGATTTTTTTTTTGAATATATATGTGTAGAAAATATAGGAAATATTTATATAGGTTTATTCAAAATAGCGGTCATCCCGCTTTCTGCTATTCCGCTATCCCAGTTTTAAGGGCGGCCGCTCCGCGCCGCTATTTGGGATTGACTACTATGATTAACATAAAACATATTTATTATCAAATAAACTAGTTTGGTTTAAAAACTAGGCTACATAGTTTGGATTTTAAGTGTTGTTTGGTTTGGATTATGGTTTGGTTTGACAAAACCCTTTTTTTTACACTCAGAAAGCAATCTAACAGAAAATTGAATATCATTTAGTGATAAATCTATGGAAAAAAAAAAGAGAAGCCTAGATAAGGAGGTATCTCAGAAATAAATGGAATATTATTTAAGGTTGCCTTAAATAGTCACAGGCAGTGTTCAGTTTCTGAACTTGAGTAGCTAGTGAACACTTTAAGGTCAGTTTAGGAATTTTTGTGTTGAGAGTTACCAGGTTAATTCTCCTAGCTTAATAACGACCTGATCCCATTTTCTTGGCTCAAGCTTACCTCACCTTAAGTCAAGTTACCCAAGTTTAATGAGCTAATAAATATTCAGCCATTTATTAGTTGCATTTTTTAGACCGCATCTGTTGAGCCTCATTTTCTTCTGGTTTTTTCTTTTGGTTACTGATTTATTGAATATTGCGGAATTAATTAATCTTCATCTTGAAGGATACATGTAACACCTGTCTTTCTAATAAATGACTGATCATAAGGAAGTTATGCTTTTCAGGGGGTCCAAGTGGGTCTGGAAAGACTAGTTTGGCTCATAAAATGGCAAATATAATTGGCTGTGAAGTAGTTTCCCTGGAAAGCTATTATAAACAAGTAAAGGATTTTAAATATGACGATTTCAGCTCACTTGATTTATCTTTGCTATCAAAGGTAAGGTAATTGAGCAGTTTCTATGCTGTTGATTGGGTTATTCTGCATATTTTTTATAATTGATTGATGTTTGTGCCTTCATATATATGGCTTCATGTACTTGATTTTGTCTTTAAAACAGTTAAAATAGCAATTGTATTGCATTATTGTAAAATCTTTTATTTCTTTGCTCTCTCCATTTTGTTGCTCAAATATATGATGATTGCCGTTTCTCTATTCACCAAAATAAGTGTAATGGTGATATGATATCACCTTGGCTCTTAGTTTTAAATGCTTGGTGGTAAAAGCTTCTGGATAATTTTCAGCCATTATACTAACGAATTGTTCAACTTTCTCATTATTGAGCCCCTTGCAGAATATTGATGACATAAGAAATGGTCGAAGAACAAAAGTACCTATATTTGACTTGGAAAGTGGTGGTCGAAGTGGTTTCAAGGAACTTGAAGTTTCTGAAGATTGTGGAGTGGTCAGTTATTAAACTAGTGCCCCAAAACCTGAAATTTGTTGCCCGCATTTTAACCGCGCTTGTGAGATTTAATAAAAGAGCCTGAAATTGAAGATAAATTTCATGATTGCATTTTATTTGTAGAAACCCCATGAGAGCATTTCTTAGTAGATTTTAAATTTAGTGTGATGTTAATATTGGTATGGTAATGGATTGACACTGAACCTAAGATAATCTATCAATGGCCAACCTTTCCAAATGCAATTACTGAGGTGCCAGCACAGGATTTTCTTTATAACAAATTATCTTGGGTTAAAGCTCTTTAGGCTTAAAGTTTGATTAAAATGAAAGGTTATTTAATCCTTGTTAAAATTATGAAAATATAGTAACAGTATATATTAGGATTAAATATATTGATTTTATCTTTATGTAAAATAGGAAACTATATTTATATACAAATCCCTATAAATACAATAGTTCTGCTATGATCACAACATACTAAATTCATATGTTCTCTCGTTTTCTCTCTTTCAACATGGTATCTCTTAAATTTGGGTATTGGGCCCAACTAAATCCTAAAAGCTAGCTCATAGGATGAGGATTACGCTCCACCTTATATACTTTTGATTGGCCATATCTCTAGTCAATGTGGGATTTTTAACACACCCCCTCATGCTCAGGAATGGAGCGTGGATGAATACGGATGGCCTACGAGACTTATTAACACACCCCTTCACACTCAGTAATGGAACGCGGATGAATACAGGTGGCCAGTGGGACTTATTAACACCAACAACAGATCTAAGATAGACTCTGATACCATCTTAAATTTGGGTATTGGGCCGAACTCAATCTTAAAAGCTAATTCATAGGATGAGGATTACCCTCCACTTTATATACCTTTGATTAGCCATATCTCTAGTCAATGTGGGACTTTTAAAAGTATCCAAGCCTAATAAGAATTCCATCCTTTCTGTGATCCTGCGGTGAGCCACTGCTCACTGCGTAAAATTTTTTCAAAACCCTAACTCTCTATGGGGTTCCGAAATCTTTGACCGGTCTTCTTCCAGTGTCTTGTTTTGGTCCCTAGTCGTCGCCACCTCTGCGGGCCTTTTCCGATCAGCGACCCTACAGTCGGCTTCCTATTTCCAAGAACGGCCCCTCCTCGTCGGCGGCACCCCGAACGAAGCCCCCACGCGCCACTATTGTCCTCTGCGCGTGAATCCATGCGCCGCCCCTTTCCGCCACACGTGATGGCGCGTTTGACCTCCGACGAGGTTGTGACCAACTGGGTTTTTCTCGCCTCAGTCTCCTCTACCCCGATCTGGTGTTTTTTAGTTTTGTCCATTCCCCCCTCCGTTTGGCCTGTTTTCCACTGCTACCATTGTTTTTATCTCTCCTACAGCACACCTATGGCTGCCATCGGTGACAATACGCTGATTTCAAGCAACTCACTCACTGCCCTCCTCTCTTCTGAGTTGTTGGATGACAATAACTACTCTTACTGGGCCTTTAACATTGAAATTTGGCTTATTGGACTAGGCTATGAGAACCACCTCACACAGTCGGAAACTGACATTGCCCCATCCCTTCTTGATTATTTCCGTGGTCAAAAATCCTACAAGGGGTTTAGGACCATGCCAAACAACTCTTCACCAACAATATTCAACAACTTTACAAGATTGGAAAAGACCTTATGACCACCTTTGGCTGTCACTAGTTTAAGGGCCCCGTATCTGCTTATGTAGGAAGGGTGACTAGTCTCTTATATGAACTCAATGAGATGCTTCCTCCTGATGCTACTTCTGAAGTTGAACTTAAGAATTGTAAGAAATTAATCTTTTCTCTTACCTTGTATGGCCTGCCTGTTGAGCATTCTTCTACTCGTGATCAGATCTTGAGTTATCCTATGAAGGTAACTTTAGATAGTGCTTTAGCCATTATCCTTCGGGTCAACATTCATGGCCTGCCTCTCCCTCCGTGCTTCCTTAAGCTGCTTCGTCTGTTCCTCTACTTGATTCTTTCGCTTTGCTTTCCACAACAGCGATAGTACCCATCGAAAAGGGGATAGGCCATGTCCTTATTAGGACCACTGTCACAAACCGAGCCAAAACATTGATAAGTTCTGGAACTTCATGGTCGCCTTCCTCGCACTACTCACGTTGCTTACACATCTGTACCCCCTACACTATCTTCCACTCTGCTATTGCTTTCGGATCCGTCTCCATCACCCTTCTACAATGACTTTGTAGAAAATTACGGAAATTAGACAAAATCATTTGATTCTAATTGTACAGCTAGAATTAGGATTTGATATTATTTCTTTCCTTTTTTAGTTTCAACAATTATAGGGATTTGTTGTTCCTGATTTTTAGTTCTAAATTAGTGTACAGAATCAGTGTTGTAATCCTATATATACCCACCATTGTACCTTTTTCAAATTAAGGAAAAATACATTCCATTTTTCCATATGGTATCAGAGCACGATCTGATACTTCCCTAGACCCAGCGTTGACCCTACCATGGAAAGGGGGAAAACAGAGAACGCAACCAAAGGGGAGACTAGCACGCTACTGACCAGCTCACTCGAAGGGATTACTCTCCCTATCACAGGCCACAAATTGAATGGCCAAAACTTCATCCAATGGGAGAGGTCGGTTCGTATCTTCCTCCAAGGAAAAGGAAAGGAAGGGTATATCTCGAGTGACTCCAAACAACCAAAAATCGGGGATCCCAACCTTCAAAAATGGCAACTCGAAAACAGTTTGGTGATGTCATGGCTTCTCAATACCATGACAAATGAAATTGGGGAGAACTTCATGTATTATGACACTGCAAAGGAGATATGGGATGCAGTGAAGGAGACATACTCAAATGTTGACAACACTTCTGCCATATTTGAGATCAAGAGTCTGCTCCATGACTTGCAACAGGGAGAAAATTCAGTCACTGATTTTTTCAACACCTTGAGTAGATACTGGCAGCAATTGGACATCTACGAAGTAATAGAATAGAAGTGTCCAGATGACAAAAAGAAATACAGAGAGCTAGTGGAAAAGGACAGAATCTACAAATTTCTGTTAGGGCTTAACAAGGACCTTGATGAAGTACGTGGAAGGGTACTTGGAACCAAACTACTCCCAAAATTACGGAAAGTATTCTCAGAAATAAGAAGAGAAGAGAGCAGGCGAAACTTATGCTAGGGAACATGGTGTCAACCCAACACATTGAAAACTCAGCATTGGCTGCAAGAGGGAATTAGACCCGTCCACCACAAAAGAAGAACCGCCCTTGGTGTGATCATTGCAGGAAACCAGGCCACACCAAGGAAATTTGTTGGGTCCTCCATGGTAAACCACCAGATGTAAAGTCATTCCGGAATAAGGAAACTAGAGGCAACACAGTCTATAATACTTCTCAAGAAGGAGAGGTAAGTTCTGATCCAAGTCCCTTCAACAGGGAACAAATAGAAGCCCTGCAGAAACTTCTCCAACAGACCTTGTTAGGCACAGGGAAACCTACTAGTACCGCAACAGGAGCCCAAAAAGGTAATTTTTTACATGCTTTAAACACCTGCAAAGGGAAAACAAAATCCTGGATTGTAGACTCTGAGCATCAGATCACATGACTGGGGATATAACTGTTTTTGACAACTATTCTCTATGTCATGATCACTCTACAGTTCGGATAGCAGATGGTACACTCTCAAAAGTTGTTGGTAAAGGTTCAGTTGTGATTTCAGAAGATATCACTCTGAATTCAGTACTTTATGTACCCAAACTTGACTGCAACTTGCTGTCCATTAGCAAATTCACAAACAATTTGAACTGTGTCACTAATTTCTCCCCTAATGTGTGTTCTTCAGATTTTGGGGTCGGGGAAGACGATTGGCAATGCTGAAGAATGTGATGGGCTCGATCTCCTTCAGGTTGAAGATTCCATTTCCAAGAAGAAACCCAAAGCTAATTCATGTGCAGTGGTCCCTTCAAAAAGCGAAGAGTCTGTAATATTGTGGCATTATAGATTAGGCCACCCAAATTTTATGTATTTGGAAAAGATGTTCCCATCATTATTCAATAATCGACTAAGGAATTTTCATTGTGAAATCTGTCAATTATCCAAGCATACCAAGAGCACTTACCCCTCACAACCTTACAAACCTTCCCAACCATTCTCGTTAATTCACAGTGATGTATGGGGACCATCAAGGGCCAACAATATTACTGGCTCTAGATGGTTTGTGACGTTCATTGATGACCACACAAGAGTTACATGGGTGTTTCTTATGAAGGAGAAGTCAAAGGTAGGACAAATATTTGAAATTTTTCATAAAATGGTACTAACACAATTCCAGACCAACATTAAGGTGCTGAGAACAGATAATGGTCGTGAATACTATAATTCTATGCTAAGTTCCTACCTACAGAAACATGGAATTGTGCATCAGAGTTCATATATAGATACTCCACAACAGAATGGAGTGGCGGAGAGAAAAAATAGACACCTACTAGAAGTGACAAGATCATTGATGTTGGCCACAAATGTACCAAAACAATTTTGGGGAGAAGCTGTACTATATGCAACCTATCTCATAAACAGAATGCCTTCTAGTGTCTTAAATTTCAATACCCCTCACACCGTCCTTTAAACCACCTACCTGACTACCAGTTGCCTTACCTCAATTCCCTTGAAAGTGATAGGCTGTTCAGCTTTTGTTCATAACCTAGACCCACACCGCAGTAAACTTGATCCCAAATCTATCAAATGCATATTCCTAGGATACTTACCTCACCAAAAGGGGTATAAGTGCTACTCTCCCACAACCAGAAAATTTTATCATAGAATGGATGTGACATTTTTCGAGCATCAACCTTACTAACCTAAAGTTGGCATTCAGGGGGAGAAGATGTTGTCTTTGACTGACATGACAGAATTCCAACTTTTAAACTCAAAAGAGGATGAGATAGTTGCACCTTTGGATACTGCCCCTGCAGAACTGGAGATTGAAGAAACTGTACTAGCAGTACCAACAGAAACTGCTCCTGCAGAACCAAAAGAAACTCAACCAAGGAATCAAGACCAAACTGGAAGGTGTAAGTTAGAAAAAGGAGAAACCAGAAGGTAGTAGAGCCAATCACAGTTCTGATGCAGAGCCATGAATCTGACCAGGCTCTTGAAAATGAAATTCCCAGAGGTAACTCTGTTCCCATCTCTGAATCCATTCATATTAATACAAGTAACCTGGATATACCTATTGCCTTGAGAAAAGGGGTGAGAACTTGCACCCAACACCCCATTTGAAAATACGTTTCCTATGGAAAATAGTCACAGGAGTACAGGGTTTTTGTAGCATCGCTTGATAGCACCCACGTCCCAAGAAACGTTCAGGAAGCTTTCCAACATCCTTAATGGACTGCAGCAATGAATGAAGAGCTTCAAGCATTGGCGAAGAATAACACCTGGGAGATCACTACCTTACTTGAAGGAAAGAGACTAGTTGGATGCAAGTGGATTTTTACTATTAAGTACAATGCTGATGGTAGTATAAACAGGGATGCTGGGGTGCAAGGCAGCCAACACCCCTATAGAACCACCCAACCAGAATAGCTCCAACGATGAGTCCTCCAGCTGATAGAACCAGGTACCAAAGTCTGGTTGGAAAATTAATCTACCTAACACATACCAGATCAGACATTGGTTTTGCAATAAGCATGGCAAGTCGCCATATGTCAAATCCCACAGATATTCACATGACAGCTGTGAGGAGAATCCTACAATACCTCAAAGGTACCCCGGGCAGAGGTCTCTACTTCAAGAAAAACTCAGACAAGGGCATTGAAGTATATAAAGACTCGGATTGGGCAGGCTGTGCATCAGACCGAAAATCAACTACTGGTTATTGCACCTTTGTGTGGGGGAACCTGGTCACTTGGAGGAGAAAAAAGCAGTCCATGGTAGCCAGGAGTAGTGCAGAAGCTAAACTTAGAACCATGGCACATGGCATTTGCGAAGGAATTTGGTTGAAAAGGATGCTGGAAGAAATCAGAATTCCCACCAACTATACAATGATGACATTTTGTGATAACAGAGCTGCCATAAGCATGGCCAAAAATCCTGTTCACCATGATCGAACAAAGCATGTGGAGATTGATAGGCACTTCATTAAGGAAAAGATTGACCAAGGCATTATAGCTGTTACCCATGTTCCATCATGTAACCAAACAACAGACATTCTAACTAAAGCTCTTCCAAGACACGCATATGAGGACATTAGAACCAATCTAGGAATGATAGATATCTATCACCCAGATTGAGGGGGGAGTGTATTCTGATTGTATAGCTAGAATTAGGATTTGATATTTATTTCCTTTTTTAGTTTCAACAATTATAGGGATTTGTTGTTCCTGATTTTTAGCTCTAAATTAGTATACAGAATCAGTGTTGTAATCCTATATATACCCACCATTGTACCTTTTTCAAATTAAGGAAAAATACATTCCATTTTTCCATAGACTTCTTGAAGTGGTGTAAAGAACGTCAAGGCTCTAATTCCACTACTGAAGTTGCACACACTAGTAATTCTTTCGTTGGCATCTCCCATTTTTTAGGTCCTTGATTCAAGGGTTATCGACCATATTATTGATAATAAATCTCTTTTTTCTTACACCTCTACCACTAGTTACTTACCTTCTGTTACTATGGTCAGTGGTTCCCAAACACAGTCTTGAGGCATTGTTATTGTCCATCCTCTTCCTTCTCTTATGGTTGATAATATGTTATTTATTCCTAATGCCCCTTTAATTTATTATCCATTAGTCAGTTTATTCGCACTCTTGATCGTGTCATCTCTTTTACTAAAAATTCTGTTTCTCTGCAAGATCGAAAAACGGGAAAGATGATTGGCTTCGGATGTGAGTCCTACGGCCTCTATCAACTTAAAAGGGCATCTCTTGTTGGTTCGGCATCAACGTCCCCTCTTACCATTCGTACTTTATAAAGTAATAATGCACATGAATATTTGTCTAACCAATTTCAAACTTTTATGGCATCTTATGGTGTGTTGTATCAGACTTCCTACCCTCATACCCCCCAATAGAATAGGGTTGCTGAGCACAAAATAGATATCTTATTGATACAACTTAGACTTTTCTTCTTCATTCTCATGTCCCTCTTCAGTTCTAGGGTGATGCAGTTCTTACTGCGTGCTATCTCGTCAATAGTATGCTTTCTGTTGTTCTTAAAGGTAATATTCTTCATCAGGTTTTATATCCACATCATCCACTTCATTCTTTACCCCCTCGAGTCTTTAGTTCTACTTGTTTCTCTCATGTCCTTGGTCGTGGGATCGATAAATTATCTGCTCGATCTCATAAATGTGTTTTTGCCGGATATCCCTACACCCAGAAAGGATACGAGTGCTACTCTCCTACTCTTCTGCAGCTATTTTATCTTTGCAGATGTCATCTTCTTTGAAGATGTTCCTTTCTTTAAGTCTGGAGTACCTCTACTAGAGCCTCCTTCCTGTGACTACACCTAGAGTCTTTTTTTCTCCTTTTGAGGAGTCTCCTTCCTCTCAAGACCCCTTTCCTCTTCTTCCTCCTCCTCCTCCTCCTTTGCAGGTTTATCAATGTTGTCTTTGTCCTATACTGTCACAACCTGCAACCGACCCGATTGTAGACTCACATCCCGGGCTTACTCATTCGACCTCTTCCACCTCCTGAGTCAGATCTTCCTATTACACTTCGCAAAGGTATCCATTCTACTTGTAATCCTTCTCCTCATTATATTGCTTTGAGTTATCATCACATATCTCCATCGTATTACTGTTGTCTTTCTTATTTGTCATCTGTTTCTATTCCTAAGAATGTAGAAGTTGCCTTTACCCATGCATGATGGAAACAAGCTATGATGGATGAAAGAACAGTGAAACATGGGACCTCGTTCCTCTACCACCAGGAAAATCTATTGTTGGTTGTCGATGGGTGTATATAGTGAAGGTTGGCTCCGATGGAATAGTTGACTGCCTCAAAGCCCATATTATCGTCAAAGGTTATCCTCAGATCTTCAGCTTGGATTATGGAGAGAACTTCTCCCTTGTTGCCAAAATGCCCTCGGGGCACCTCTTCCTCTCCATTGCCGCCATTCTCAACTGGCCTCTTTACCAATTGGACATCAAAAATGCTTTCCTTCATGGTGACTTGCTTGAAGAGGTTTACATGGAGCAACCTCCCTGTTTTGTTGCTCAGGGGGAGTCTTTTGGACTTGTTTGTCAATTGTGGAAATCTCTATGTGGCCTCAAGCAGTTTTCCAGGGCATGGTTTGACATATTCAGTATTGTGATTCAGGAGTTTGACATGATCCGGACTGAGGTCAATCACTCTGTCTTCTATTGTCATTTAGTTGCTGGTTGTGTATTTACTTTATGGTTTACATGGATAACATTGTTATCACCGGCAGTGATCATCTTGGCATTACACAAGTAAAACAACATTTCTTGAAGCCCTTACAGATGGAGGAGTTTGGCAGACTCAAATATTTCTTAAGGATAGAGGTAACGCAGTCCAAAAATGGAATCGTCATATCCCAAAGGAAGTATAGAATGGATATTCTAAAAGAAACAACTATGTTAAATTTCAAGTCAGTCGACACTCCCATGGATCCCAATGTCAAGCTCTTATGAAATCAGGAGAGCCTCTTCCGGATCCTGAATAATATAGACACTTAGTTGGCAAGTTGAACTATCACTATCACTTGCCCAGATATCTCATTTGTCGTTAGTGTGATAAGTCAGTTTCTGAAGTTTCCTTGAAAGGAACATTGGGATGCAGTGACCTGTATTGTTTGATATGTCAATAAAGATTTTGTAAAGGGCCTGTTATATGAAGATAGAGGACACACTCAAGTGGTGAAATACTCTGATGCTGATTCGGAAAACTTTCCCATTGATAGAAGGTCCATTTCCGGATATTGTATTTTTGTCAGAGGTAATCTTGTCTCTTGGAATAGCAAGAAGTAGAGTGCTGTAGCCAGGTCCAGTGTGGAAACAAAGTACCGTACTATAACTATAGCCAGTCAGGAGCTTATATGACTCAAACAGTTGCTTTGGGAACTTCAATTTGGAGAGGTTGTACAAATTACAATTATGTTTGATAATTAGGCCGTTATAGAATCCAATTTTCTATGAGAGGACGAAACATTGAAATCGCCTGGCATTTTGTTAGAGAGAAAGTCCTATCTGGTGAAATATATATCCATTAGTTTTGTTAGTTCTAATGATCAGTTGGCGGATGTTTTCACTAAATCTCTACGGGATCCTTGGATTGATTAATATATGTAGCAAACATGGTGTATATGGAACTCCTGATCACTTAGAAAACTATTACATGTCACTGAGCAACTTTCCCTCAAGCTTAAGCTATTAGGTATAGGCCTTCGAATGGTCATATCTCTAACATTGATTTGATAAATTGATAGTATTTCATGGTTTACCTGCCTGTTTGTTTGAAGTCACCATGCCAATAGCTGCGCAGGAGTCTCCGATGGTGTTATAGCTTGCAGGCTATAATGCTATGCTGAAAGTGCCACATTGGTATAAAATCACCATTGGTCTGATAAAGGGAGTCAAAGATATACTGAAGATAGTAACTGCATTATGGGATGCTTGCAGCATCCTTGAGATCCAACATCGCACCGGGGTAGTGGATATGGTGATTTGTCCTGAAAGGGACGGTATTCACAATTTACACCGCATCTCCAAAAAGTTGTCTGTACTTTTCCTGTTCTCGCACTACTCATGGACACGAGAAAAATTATTACATATAGTTATGAATGATAACTTGACATTATACATCTGTTGGATCTGAGTTTGTCTGTATGCAGACTTCCTTATTTTGTTGCTAGTTATGTTATGTTAATTCTTTTCTATATTTGTTCAATCTGGTGCTTGAGAGTATATCTGTTAATTTTGAGCAGATTATATTTGAAGGCGTCTATGCTTTGCATCCTGATATTCGAAGATCACTTGACTTGTGGATTGCTGTTGTAAGACCGAGTTTCCATCCACCTTTGAGGGCCTTTTATGTTTCAATTTTACGGTTGAGGTTGAGGCTAGGAAAGCCTCTGACTTTGAATTTCTTATTTGAAACAGGTTGGAGGTGTTCATTCGCATTTGATTTCACGAGTTCAGAGGGATAAGAGTAGAGTGGGATGTTTTATTTCCCAAAATGAGATCATGATGACAGTGTTTCCTATGTTCCAGCAACTTATTGAACCTCATCTAGTTCATGCGCATGTTAGTAAACCCCCCACACAGTTAATTTAAAACTGCTTAGGAAGTAATGGTTTTTTAAGAGCTTTGCTGATTTAGATTTCAGTCAGTCTGAACCTATTACTGATTCCATGTAAACAAGAATTACACTTCCTTGCCTTTTATAATTATAACATTTTCTCACTATGCCTACTTTTCAATAATTTGTTAATCTTGAGAAATATTTGATGGCAAAAGCTGTCATCCGTGATTGCTGACAAGTGACACTGGAATAATAATATAAAACTTGGTTATGTTAGTTGATGTTTATATTCCACTCTTTCAATTGACTGCTGTCAACTGTCATCGTTTATAGTGGATAGCTGCTTTTGCAGAATTGAATGGATATATGACATGCCATCATTTAATCTTCACTTGCAGCTTAAAATTCGAAATGACTTTGACCCTGTGCTTTCTCCTGAGAGTTCATTATTTGTATTAAAGAGTAACAAAAAAGTAAGCTATATCCGTATTTGTAAATTATTATATGTGACTAAGGCCTTTTCTACACGTTTACTGAAAATAGCAACAAATAACAGGTAGCTTATCAAGATATTCTTGCAATTCTTGATCCAGCAAAATTTTGCAGTTCAGTGCAGAAATTTATTGATATATATATAAGGCTTCCTGGGATCCCTTCTAATGGGCAGTTGAGAGATAGTGACTGTATTCGGGTCAGAATATGTGAAGGCAGATTTGCATTGCTGATACGTGAGGTTGGGAATATTTTTCTCTCCCCATCATTTGCTTGTTGAACGTTAACACAGCTATACACATCAACAATTCAACATATAATTAACTGTCATTTTATATGCTTTATTTTATATGATCATGTTCATATTGCCTTGTACTCGCCAGCCTATCAGAGAAGGAAACTTTATCATTCAGCCTAAAGTGGATTTTGATATCAGCATTAGTACGGTTGCTGGTCTTCTTAATCTTGGGTAAGCCACAATTCAAAGCGAAAAGATAATCTTCTGGCTTTTGTAGATCTCCAGTAAACATACATAGTGTCAAAAACAATTAATAGTGTGAGGATTGTATGTTAGTGTGCATTACCTCCATCCCTTATTATAAGAACCTTTTGAGAGATTTCTTTGGTCCTTAATATAAGAATTTCATTAAAAAGTCAATAGCATTAATTAATTTTTCACTAAAGTACCCTTTTTAATCATTAATGAAATAAACATTAATTAAGTAGAAAGAGAGTAAGATTTGTGAGTATCAATAAAGTTAAGAGGGTACTTTTGAAAAATAAGTATAATTTGTAGACAAATTAAATGACTTTAACTACATTAACCAACTTTTCTTAAAAACTGAAATTAGTTAAGAGGTTTTTATATTAAGGAACGGAGGTAGTCATATTTTACATTCTTGATTCTGATGTTGTCCAGATTCTATATTAAAGGAAAGGGTGGGTGCTTATCATTGATGTTAGTTACATAGTTTCCTACATTTTAGACACGGGTGTGAGCTGGGTGTTCCCAATCTTATATCAACTACAAATATATCCAAAGTAGAGTCTGTAAAGGCTTGGGCAACCCTTACCTCATGAACCAATAGATATAGAAGTCCTGTTGATAAACTCAACTATCTTATGAGTTATTTATGATAACTAGATTTACTTTATTGGACCCGTGGTAACTAGTAAGTCAGTTTCTAAATGCTCTTGATATTCATTGGGATGCAATGGCTTATATTTTAAGGTTTACCTTAGAACAAAGCCAATATATTTTTTTGTTTCATATACTGATTGAAGCAAGTTCACCATTGTAGAAGGTCAGTTTTAAGATACTGTGGGTTTGTTGAGGGACATCAATAAAATGAAATTAATCTGTGACAACCTAGCTGCTTTGCATTTTGTCTCCAGCATAGTTTTTCTTGAAAAGGTCAAACACAGAGATTGACTGTCATTTTATCAAAGAGAAGGTAATTTTAATTTTTAAGTGATGTAACTGGCTTTGTCAACTCTGACTATCGGCTAGCTGTTTATGCTAACCTTCAAAGGATCTCAAGTCATCTTTATTTGCAATGAGCTTTATGCATATGATATACATATGCTCTAGCTTGAGGGCGAAAATTAAGATTAAACACATTCATCTTATGCTTCACATGTTTAACTGTACATGCTACATGTTATTATTTATTCAAGTTACTAGGTATTGTTATATGTAGCATATAAGAAATAGTCCCAATAAATGGTTAAAATTATGCGTTCATGTACTATTCTTGTTAATAAATCTGATTAGATGTGTGGTAACTGGTAACACACTTCTTCAAATCTCTTTTCCACTTTATTACTTGATTTCTTTTCATTTGTTTGACAGTTATTGTATTTATGTATTATTATTATTGATTATTGATTTATTGATTGGTAGCACTTTCTGACAGGTATCAAGCAGTTGCTTATATAGAAGCGTCTGCATTCATCTATCAGGATGGAAAGGTCACATGATTTATCTTACGACTTACGTTTGGCTGAAAATTTATGTTCTGAGTAATTAATTAGTTGATAGAATATACAAGGATGAAATGAACTTATTCCTGATTCCTTTCTCCCAATTTCTCTGCTTCCCTAAATCTAAATACCTAATCTTGTTTGACCTTTACACTATGGGGATGCAAGTTGTTTTCAACAGATAAATTTTATAATGGATTAATTTCACCATAACTCAAGATCATATTTATGGTTATTGTTAAGATGTTGAGACAAGTCTCACATTAACTAGGAATATGGCCTGTATCCAATTTATAAGGCTTGAGGCAACCTTTAACTTTTGAGCTAGCTTTTGGGTTGAGTTAGGCCTGTCATTTTCTAACATAATATTAGAGTTTGACCCGCCTCGAATGTTGTGCCACCTGTAGATGTCCAGTCCTACTAACTTCACGCCCCAGATGTCTAATCCTGGGCGTGAGGGGGAATGCTAAGATGTTTAGATAAGTCACACATCACCTAGGAATATAGTCAGTATCTAGTTTATAAGGTTTGAGGCGACCTTTAACTCTTAAGCTAGCTTTTGAGTTGAGTTAGGCCCGTCATTTTCTACTAGTTATGAATTCTTGAACTATTAACCACTCACTGAAAGCTCTTCGTATGCGACTTTGAAAGAGCTTGGTATAAGTATTATGAAATTCAACAATGCAACCGGAGAATTCATTATCTTTTGAGTCTATTTGAACATTTGTCCTTTATAATAGAGCTAGGATTTAATGTAAGACTATGTGGTTGAAGAACATGAATTTTAAGGAGAATGAAAATGGAAAACAAAGGAGAGATGCAATGCAAGATATAGAAAATATACAACGCCTATTCCATTTGCATACAAATAATTATTATTCCTTTCGGTCCCAAATATAAGTAAAAATAACTAATTTTACACATATTAAGAATATTGGTTGGAAGTAATTGTTTGTATTAATGATATTAAATATTTGATGTAATATTTATACATAAAGAATTAGCTGTCTTAGAAATATATGCAAAAGGGATATATTTGACAGACAAATATTTAATGACATTGGAAAAGTATAATTTTGCTTATATTTTGAGACTACAAAAATCTACTTCGCTGATTCCCATATAGAATATTTATAATAAAATGTATATTCACCAAGCTCACTAGATGGATTTTGACCAAAAATTTCACACGTGCTTAGTTTATAACTAGACTTTCTGAGTAGGTCTACGTAGCATATGTAATTTATAAATTCATTTAGATGAACAAAAATGGTAGTTCATTTGCAACCACAAAAATAACTATGGTTAACTATGTTTTTTGTACCAGTTCTTCTATGTATTTTTGCTACACCAAAATTTGTTGCATATGCATATTGGAATAGTTTACTACTTTACTTATGGAGTGGAATAATTTAGCACCTTATAATTTTCCATTGAAGTTATTTTTTTCCTTGGGTAGATTCTAATTGAAGTTGATCATCTACAAGATGTCCCTGGCCCATACATTCAGATAAAGGGTGTTAATAAAGATGCAGTGGCAGCAGCAGGTTCAACTCTTAAATTGGATGGTTCATATACTACTAAGGTATTCATTTTCTTGCTTTATTGTAGTCCATTTTTTTTTTGTCTCTAGTACATATTGCAGGTGCTGAATCGATCAAGTGTGTCATGATGTCTAGACAATTGTTACTTATTATTTTTGTCTATTATTTTGTAGAGTTATCTTGAAATAACTTTGGAAAGATTACCAGCAATTGAGAGAACCTCTGGTGGGATTCATTCTCAGCAATCAGCACGGCTGCTAGAGATTGTTGAATTCATTCAATCTCAGGTAGCCTTCACACTGTGGACAGATTTGTCTATTTTTCTAGGGCTTCATCAAATACTAGTCATTGAAGTGTTTAACTTTAATTATAGGAATTTAGATATAGGAGGAGAGAAAGTGACCGTGAATAATATTCTAGTGTATTTTGATATGTGATACAAAAGACTAAGTACTAAATGATTGACGAGATAACAAGCAATTAGCTAGAAAACACATTCGGGGCTGTTGGAAATGGGAACCTGGTATGGAGGATAAAAAAAGGAGGTGAGACACCATTTTTTCACAAAAAAATATACACACCTTAGGAAGTGGGTCCATTGGATAATCACCGATTAAGGTTGCTTCTTTTAAGGCTTTAGACAACATGCTAAGAAAGAGAGAAAACGTGTTAAAGTCATTCATCAAAAGAAAATATATTAAGAATATTGAATACAAGGATTTACAATAACCTTAATTGCTATATTTAGTTATTTACATCATAGTTATTTGAAATTCACGACTCCATATTGTTTGATTAGCCAATGATTCAAACATTTTAAATTACTATAAATCTTAGGATAAATGAATCTATGTGATTCTATACGAATCATGTGATTCAACATTTCTTTATTTTTCAATTTTTACATTTTTTACCAATTTTTATGAAAAGAAACTTAAAATACTTGAGAAGCTTAAATGGTTAAATAAAAAAGGAAACTAAAGGAGCATTACTATACACTATTTTGATTGTTCAAATGTTATGTTCTTACTCTCTAATGGTTTGGTAAGTGTTTATAATCCTTTTATATTCATGTTTTCTTAGTTATTATGATTATATGACTTTGTTTATTGTGTATGTTGTTTTCTTATTGATCCTTATTCGATTTGTGATTCAAAAAATAGGTTTTCCAATTTGTGATTTAAATCCGGATTTTATAACCTTGATTTATATACGAATGTACAACACAGTCCATATTAAGTCCATAATCGACCCATTTACATTACTTTTAATGAGGTGGTACAGGAATAGTGTTGGATGAAAAATGCTATGGTACTAAAGCTTTTTGGCATTTATGTAATATATTTTTAGGCATTATTATCTAGTAGTATTATGTTGAAATAAACAGGGATGTAGCTCTGCTTCAGAATCCTCACCAAGTAGGGTAGTCTCTCCGATTGAAGGGATCATTGAGGAGATGCAATCAAAGATTAGAAGGCTTGAAAGGTGGCTTGCCATAAATACGGTACACCCAAAACCCTATTCCAAAATGCTTACTGACCTTTTTTCTTTACTTAATCTGAATTCACCGTGCTTGTCTTGTTTTTATTAATTTGTTTATTTGATACTATGGGCAGGTTTTATGGACATTTCTGATGTCTGCCCTTGTTGGTTATTCACTGTATCAAAGGAGGCGTCAATGATTTTTGGAAATTTTCAGGATCATGCATTGGCATTCTTGTCAGTAACCTCCGCATAACGGGCTCAATTTTTTTAGTGGCGAGTCCATAAACTAACTATAGTCACTAATCCCTTGAGTGTTAGGTTCAATTTAAAATATATTGTGGTTCATCAATTTCAAACTATGTAAATAATTGATTTGATGACGAAAATGAGTTGAGGTTATGCAGGCATCGCCCACCTCACTTCAAAACTTGTCAAACGTTTTTCTGACAGTATTTTAGCTCAATACAATGACCACGACCAAGAAAATGGATAGGTATTCACCGACTGCTATTGGGAGACAGATCGTAGCTGGTTCCAATGGTGATACACATTAAGTAGAAAATTATTGTAAAACTCCTGAAGATTGAGCGAAGGACATTTTTTCGACTTTCGTGCGAATCTCTAATGCCTATCCAATCCAAAACTCTTGTTCTTGAAACAGCTGAAAACAGGTTTTTAAAAAGTAATCTAAGTTCGGTATATGATACTCTTATGGCTGCAAGAAATAACAGCACCAATACAGGTTTTCTCACTTGTAGGATAAATCTCAGTAACATTTTTTAAAATTTATTTGATAATCCTCAATTTTGTAAATGTTAATAAATTCTCTTATATATAACATTGGAAAATTGTATGTGTCACTAGCAGCATTCATCATCGTCATCTCCAATATTCAATTTTGACCCACTTTTTTTTTTAGAAAAGTCGATTTTAACTGAAGAACTTAAAAGCTAATTACTCGAAACTCCACTATTACCGACAATAGTATTTCACTAGTCAATATTAAGAACGAATAATTATATTATAAAGAATATAGAGACCAAAATAAATTCTTCTTAATATAAAATTTTCATCCGTGTGAAGTAAAAATTATTACTTCCTTTGTTTAATTATTTGCTTGGTTTTTACTATCATAAATGATTATTCTTGTCACCTTCAAATTAAAATCGTCAGTTCAATAACCACACTATCCTATGGTAAAGATACCCTCAATAACATCAGAAATACCTTTATTGACCAAAAACAAATCACAAATAACATCAGAAAAATGAACAAATAACAATTAAGTAATCAATGATAACTCAATTCTAGCTGAAAGCATTGCCCAAAGCATGTAAATATAAACGATACGATTCATGTCACAAGACATTATCTTATAGAGACACAAGCGTGTCTTAGAATAATCATTCGGAATGATGCCAACGCAAAAAAATATCTGTAAACCTAAAAAATGAAAGGGCATCAAAACTAGGCAGTGACATTGACAGATGTTTAGGTAGTAAATGTTCTGTATTTCAATCAAGCAAAATAGGATCCTTCACTTTTCAATTCCTTGCTTAAGGAAGTAGGCAGCAATTGCGAGTAGGATGATGAATACTGCAAACCACAAGCTCAGCCCTCCTTCAAATACGAAAGAAAAAAGTGAGTCACGTGCTAAATTGGCCACTCTGGTTGATAAATGACCAACACAACATCCATTTAACAAGATAAATCTCTTATTGAACTACCAATCCCAAATTTCATTCAGTGTATCGATTTGGAAGTGCTACCCTCTAACTTCCCCAGATACAACTAGGTCTTTTGGGTTCCTTAATCTTTGCAACTACATATATCTAAACTGTACTGTCAAAATAAACACGAGAAAAACATTACAAGGGGCTTATGGGAATTGTATAGATGAATATTCAAACAACCACACAAATATTATGGTTGATTACTTGTTTTCCAAGTAGCTCAAAATAATATGGCCCAATTTCATATGTAGCAACTATACATCTATTACCTAGAAATAACATATGTTACAGAGATAGCATGTCCAATATACACGTACCGTTTTTCTTCTCTTCAATTATTGTTACCCTTGCACTTGAATCCATGGATACAGAGGCCAAAGCCCTGAATACAGAAGCCCCAACATTAAACAAGGCATAACCGCATAAGACAGCTTATTTCTAGTAGCAGGAAAAAGGCAAATATATTTGAGTCCGAACCTTGAATCAGGGGAGAATGCTAAAGCAGTTACAATGCCAAGGTGAGCCCTTTTAATCAGTGTCTGAATCTGCATATTTTTTGAATTTACAATCACAATGTCTCCTGAGGGTGTTCCACTGCATGTCCACCAAAACAGAAGAAATAAGTTCTTGTCAAAGTGCACCCTTGAGGTCTGAAGGTAAACCACAAAAATTAAGTCACCACATGCTTCCAGGTAGCTTAAGAAAAGATGAGGGTGCCATCTTAAGCATAGTAGTCAATACCAAATCCTGTCGTGTCATGGCCGACCCCTCAACTAGGATAGCAGTGTTGCGGAGCAAATCACAAATGCAATTTGACACTATGACTGGGTAAAACACATAAACATGTATATATGCAAAAACACTTAAAAAAACAGAAATATAACTAAAAATACTCCCAAATCATAGTAGATAATTAAAAACCAGCATTATCCAAACGAAATCATGGTCTAAACATGATCCAAAACATTAAAAAGTAACAATTCAAGCCTCCTAAGTCCCTAAGGCAGCACTCCACTAGGGGCTGCCAATGATGGGAAGGTACTGCTGGAGATAGTTGGCGGCAAAAAAGGAAAGACAAGAGAGTGGGAGATGATGGAGAGGTACTGTTGGAGGCGGCAGCAGGTGGTTGGAGGCTGTTTGGTGGTTGTCGGAGGGCTCTGCAGAGGTTGCCGGGTTGCTGCAGGGTCACCGTAGACTCTGCAGTGGGCACTGGAGCTTAAAACGTCGTGGGTGAGGTTGCCAGACTTTGAATGGAGGGTGGTGAGGAAGAGGAGAGAGTTGGAGATGAAGTGGAAAGCTGATGAAGAGGAAGAAGTAGGGTTGGGTTTTGTTGAATAACCCTAAAGAAAAGGGAGGGAAGAGGGAACTTACAATTTTACCCCTAAAAAATCCACGATCTCGCCCACATTCCTCTCCGCATCAGACACCGCAACTGAGGTTTCATGGCGGAGGGCTACGACGCGACAACACGACTGCGACTCTGTAAATTGACTACTGTGATCTTAAGTACTGGAAAAATACAGATTAGAATTTGTACCATGCAAGAAACTTCCCATCAGCTGAGACATTGAATGCGGAGATTGCATCACCTCGAATAATATGCTTTGAGCCCATCCTTTCCCATGTTTGTGTATTCCAAGTAAGGATGCTTCCATGTTTCTCTATGTACAATAAAACTTGTCAGTTAAGGATTCAAAAAGGAGATCATATTTTCTGCAAATTATTTACCTGTCTTGGCTGCAATATATAGGACCAGAGTCTTATCATTTATTTGAGAAAATCTGCAAGAGCTAAATATTTCACCCTGTATGAAATTCAACAAAACATGATTAGTATATACAATTGACCAGGCAATCACCAAGCCGAATATGTAAATAATAGAGGCACCATATTTTCTAAATGTTCAGCCAAGGCAATATAGATTTTTCCCCACCAGATGTTAAATGTTTGACTTAGTTCCTAATACATGTTCACCACGTCTTCATAGTAAGAATAATTTCCACTTCAGATCAGATACATAAAAGATACTCCTCAATACTTCAACATGATTGGAACATAATCAGGTGGTTTAGAATTACACTACATGTTGAAAACCAATTCATATTGTTTCTTTTAGGTTTATTTAAGATCCACTCAACCTATTGTCACAAAATTATAAAATTTGAGAACCAGAGTCAACCAGTTGAATGGGAACCTCTCATATATACTGGTCTCATCACTTGTTAACAATTAGCATTATTGGTAACACAAGAGAGGGTCAACCTCAGTGCAAAGTAGTTGGTGGCTAGTGCTGTTCTGACCACTAGTTCAGCATGCTGAACAACCCTGAGCTTCTTAAAGGCACCTTTCGTTTAAAAATTTCTATCTTAAAAGTGGGCTACTGAAAGAGAGGCACACGCCACTTAATGTTATACCCAAACAAGTTTTTATTGTCATTTCCCCTACTTCAAATCATAGGTGAATAAATATACTGGAAAATAGTAAGCAACTGAACATTATACAATAAATAATAAGCAAAAGGTTTTAAAACTATGTATTAAAGAAAGAACAATATACATCATTTAGAGTCTAGTCTGTATCAAACTATATGTAAGCTGCATTAGTTAATTATTTAATTTATATACATTTTTTTATGACATCATTGCATATTTTGTCAGTATTGAGTACAGTTCATGACAACCAAATTTCAACTGATTCACACCTTGAAGGAAGACAAAGTTTCAAACAGTGCTTTATAAAGCTATGAAGCCAATTCAAGATGTTAATCGATTGCTCACACTTTCATTTGATAGAGAAGCTAAGACTATTGATGAAGAAATATCCCAAACCCTGCAGGGGCCACCACTTCCCAAAGAGACAAGCAATTTACCATCAGAGCTGCCAGAGAAACAAAGCCAGACTGTATGATAAATATTTCACAAATAACAGGGTTTATAGAAGTGCTCTATCTCTACCCTTTTCCATCTTTTATTCTTTTCCTTGTGAATCATATGTTCAAAGAGTAACATATCTGTGATTGTCTATGCTGCTATGCACATCAAACCTGAAATGTAAGTCCTTGACAGTAGAATGAGCATTAGCCTCGTTCAGAATAATTTCCATGCTAGGCCACTTGAAAACCCTTAGATTGCCATCCTGTACTGTATCAAAATTACAATATCATACAGAATGCCATCCTGTTCCTTTTAAAAAGAAATTCTCTAAAATATAATGCTTATTTTGTTATTCTGTAATGAAGAAAATTAAAAGTATCACACCACATGTCATGCAACTACTGTCCAATAAAACAAATTCCTCACCACTAATATTAAATTGGAAAAAGTGAACAAAAGGGAACTAATCCTAGAGGAAAATCTAAGATTTGATAAAATATTTTCTGGATAATTTCATCTATTTTAAGTTTCTAACTCTAAATTTGATGCCTACCATCCCTTTAGATCAGGTCTTAACCAAATGCAAATCTCTTCACAAAAATGTTTTCAAGTTTTAGTTAACAGATAAAAGGAAATCATGTTACAGTTGTATTATGGATGACAAGTGGTTACATCTATGACGAAATAACTCACAAATTGGATTTACCAGACAATCCTTTTTCATCTTAAGTATATACAACATAAATTAACTTCATAGTTAATATGCTAAGGTAAAACTCAGATTATCCTCCGTTCATTAGTGCATATGTTCAATTGAATTTGTGATACTACCTACTTACATCAAATCCATCAAAATGAGAATTCCACACTTCCATCTGTTTGAATGATTGACCAATATTTTAAAGAAATTTTTAAAAACATCTCTTTTTTAGTTTTTAAAATCTAAAACTTGTTCTGATTTTCAGCTTTCGATTTTCTGAATCCACATTAGTTGCACATGCAGTGCAGTAAAAGTTAATGAGTGTGTTATGAATATTTTATTAATATTGTGGATGTCCAATTGTCCTATAAATAGGACCCCATGGCAAGCAATGAGAGACACTCTAATTTTCCTTTTCACTCTCTAAACTCTCTCACTCCTAATCTTTCTTGTTCTAAATTTTCTTCCTCTTCTAAATCTTCTTCTCCCATACTCATTTAATTTTAGTTTATTTTATAACACGTTATCAACACGAGGTTCTGACCAATTGAGATCTAATCAAGACTACGAGAGGTAATTTGTGATTATTATTACTGTTATTATTATTAATAATTTTAATTTATATATCTTATATTGTTTTTATATATATATCATAAAAGTTCCCGAAGAACTTACATTCTAAACATCCCAGAAGGATGTATAAGATTATATCTATATCATAAAAAAAAATATATAGGTTCCTGAAGAACTTATTCATAAATATCCCTGCAGGATATATAAAATTAATAGTCAAAATAGTCAGAATTCTTGAAGAATTTCAAAAATATTTATTGGTAGTTCCTGAAGAATTATAGCAATCTAAGAAAATTAAACGAAATTAAATTCTTAATTATTTAGTATTATGTTTATAATTCATTTTACTTACTGTACTACCTTTCATTTCTATTATTGCCATTGATATATATTTTATTATATTACCTAATTCATTACCAAATTATATAATATTTGCTTTTGCCATCCAATTCACGCTACAATGCTTTACAATATATATTTTATTGCCATTACCATATTTGCTTTGCTGATTCCATTTCACATTTTGTTTCATTAGTGCTTTGGTTGATTGCTTTGCTACACATAGAGCTGTAACTTATTCTTTTATTTTATTATTAGATTGCTTGCACTAACACTGTAACTTCACGTTTGTTTACACTAGCACTAATATATACATATAGCTTATCATTATTTTATGATTTCCTTATTTTATTTTATTTTTTTGTTTCTTCACTACGTTGCCATTATTTTTTTGCTTTTCATTGTAACATAGTGTCACGTGAATACCTGCTTTAACATTGAATTATGTTGGATTTTTTTTTATTTTATTCACTAGCTGTGAATATGTTTGCACTTTAGTGATTTTTTAATTGGTATTTATAATTAGTATAATATATTTTATTATATAAAAACTAATATTACTCTTACAATAAAAAGACCCTCTTATTTTGTGGAATAATTTAAAAGAGAGATACGACCATCAAAAGAATATAATTCTTCCAAAAGTCCGATATGAATGGATGTATTTGCGCTTTCAAGATTTTAAATCTGTAAATGAATATAATTCTGCGCTATTTAGAATTACTTCAAAATTAAAGTTGTGTGGAGAAAACATCATTGAAAGTGATATGTTAGAGAAAACATTCTTCACTTTTCATGCATCCAGTATGCTCCTGCAGCAGCAATGTCGCCAAAAGGGCTTTACAAAATATTCTAAATTGATTACTTGTCTCTTTATGGCTGAGCAAAATAATGAATTGCTTATGCAAAATCATGAATCTCGTCCAACTGGAACTGCTCCATTCCCAGAAGTGAATGTAGCAACACATGATCATTATACTCATGGTCGTGGTCGAAATGACAATAAATCATCATTTGTATGGAAAAATAAAGATTGTATGGAAAAGGGAAAAGATGTTCAAAGTAGCGAACAAACTAAAAATATTTGCTATCCTTGTGGTAGCCAAGGCCACTGGTCTCGAGTTTGTTGTACACCAAAACATCTAATTGATCTATACCAAAATCCCTTAAGAATAAAGAGAAAACAATAGAAACAAGTTTGACTGGTATAGATGATGTTTATACTCACTTTGATGTTAATGATTTCCTTACTCTTCCTGAAAAAGATATTGACCACTTGGTTGGAAAGGAGAGTGCCTCTAAATAAATTATTTTATATTTCATGAAATTTGTTTTGTTATGAATTTATGTTAAATATTTATTATTGTTAATTATATTTTTACTCATGATTTATTTTTATTTATTTAATGAAGAATGAATGCTCATGTGAATGACGAAGATATATGTCTCGCACACAGTGCAACAACTCATACCATTCTCAAGAATGAGAAATATTTTTACCATATTTTATGTTAAAACAAGAAGCCAATGTTAATACTATATCTGGTCGTATAAATATAATTGAAGGCTCCGGTAGAGCCAGTATTTTGTTACCTGGAGGAACAAAATTGCACATTGAAAGTGCATTATATTTTAAGAAGTCTCAAAGAAATTTGTTGAGTTTTAAGGATATCCGCAGAAATGGATATCATATTGAGACCACAAATAAAGGAAAAGATGAATATCTTTACATCACAAAATTAATTTCTGATAAGAAATGTATATTGGAAAAATTGTCTTCATTTTCCTCCGGTTTGTACTATACTTATATTAGTACAGTTGAAACAAATGTTATTGTAAACCAGAAGTTTACAAATAAGAATAACTTTGTTATCTGGCATGAACGATTAGGCCATCCTGGATCAATTATGATGCGAAAAATAGTTGAGAATTCAAATGGTCATTGTTTGTCCAGCAGACAAATTCTGCAAACTAAGAATTTCTCATGTGCTGCTTGTTCTCAAGGAAAATTGATCATTCGGCCATCACCAATGAAAATTGGGAATGAATCACTCACATTTTTAGAGCGTATACAAGGTGATATTTGTGGGCCAATACACCCTTCATGTGGACCATTTAGATATTTTATGGTTTTAATTGATGCATCAACCAGATGGTCACATGTTTGCTTATTATCAACTCGCAACCAGGCGTTTACGAGATTACTAGCTCAATTAATTCGTTTAAGAGCTCATTTTCCTGATTATCCAATTAAGAAAATACGCTTTGATAATGCTGGTGAATTCACATCTCAATCATTTCATGATTATTGTATGTCCATTGGAATTGATGTTGAACATCCTGTAGCACATGTTCATACACAAAATGGACTTGCTGAATCATTGATTAAACGTTTGAAATTGATAGCAAGACCATTGTTAATGAGATCAAAACTCCCAATTTCAACTTGGGGACATGCAATCTTGCATGCGGCAACACTTATTCGATCAGGCCTACAAGTAATCATGAATATTCCCCTTTACAATTGGTTCATGGTAAAGAACCAAATATTTCCCATCTAAGAATATTTGGAAGTGCGGTATATGTTCCTATCTCTCCTCCACAACGCACTAAGATGAGACCTCAAAGAAGGTTGGGAATATATGTTGGATATGAAAGTCCATCCATAATAAAATATCTTGAACCTTTAACAGGTGATTTATTTACAGCTCGTTTTGCTGATTGTCATTTTGATGAATCTGTTTTCCCACTATTAGGGGGAGAAAATAAACAGTTGGATAAAAGGATTAGCTGGAATGAGATATCTCTATCACATCTTGATCCTCGAACAAAGCAATCTGAACTAGAAGTTCAGAAAATAATTAGTTTGCAGAATTTAGCAAACCAATTACCTAATGCATTTGCTGATCCAAAAAGAGTGACTAAGTCACACATACCAGCTGTTAATACTCCAATAAAGATTGATATCCCTGAAGGACAATCTAAATTTGCAAATGAGTCTGAAGCCAAAATAAAACGTGGCAGACCTGTTGGTTCTAAAGATAAAAATCCTCGGAAAAGAAAAGTAAATAAAGAGGATGGTCGAATCGGGGATATAAAGACTCCAGTAGATTCTCCTGACATAATCAAGGTTTCAAATCCGGAAGAAACCAAGGTACCTGAAATTGATAAGAATAAAGAGATCTCTATAAATTATGTCATGGATGGAATACAATGGAATCGACATGAAGTCGATATTGATGAAATTTTTGCATTCAAAGTAGCCCTTGATATTATAAATGATGATAAGAATCATGAGCCAAAATCTGTTAAGGAATGTGCACAAAGAAATGATTGGCCAAAGTGGAAAGATGCAATGAAAGATGAGTTAAACTCGCTTGCAAAACGAAAAATTTTTGGACTTGTAGTCCAAACACCTGAAGGTGTAAAACCAGTTTGGTGAAATTATGCGATATAAAGCAAGACTTGTTGCATAAGGTTTCTCACAAAGACCTGGTATTGATTTTGAAGAAACATATTCACCAGTGATGGATGCAACTACTTTTCGATACTTGATAAGTTTGGCAATCCGTGAAAGGCTTGACTTACGCCTTATGGATGTTGTTGCAGCATATTTATATGGCTCACTTGAAAATGACATCTATATGAAACTCCCTGAAGGATTTAATTTACCTAAAGCATATAAGACAAATCCTCGAGAAAATTATTCAATTAAATTGAATAAATCTCTTTACGGACTGAAACAATCTGGACGTATATGGTACAACTGTCTCAGTGAATATTTGTTGAAAGAAGGGTATAAAAATGACCCGATTTGTCCATGTATTTTTATGAAAAAATTGGGAAAAGAGTTTGTTATAATTGCAATTTATGTAAATGATTTAAACATCATCGGAACTCCTGAAGAGCTTTCAAAGGCTGTAAATTGCTTGAAAAAGGAATTCGAGATGAAAGACTTGGGAAAAACAAAGTTTTGTCTTGGATTACAATTAGAATATTTAAAGGAAGGAATTTTGATGCACCAAAAGACTTATACAGAAAAGGTGCTAAAAAGATTCTATATGGATAAATCACACCCATTGAGCAGTCCAATGGTTGTACGGTCACTTGAAGTGAGCAAAGATCATTTTCGACCTCAAGAGAAAAATGAAGAACTACTTGGTCCTGAAGTGTCATATCTCAATGCAATTGGTGCACTAATGTATCTTGCTAGTCATACACGACCTGATATATCATTTGCTGTCAATCTATTAGTAAGACATAGTTCTTTACCCATAAAAAGGCATTGAAATGGGATTAAACACATATTCCGCTACCTTAGAGGTACAATAGACATGGGTTTATTTTTCCCATATGCATCTAAGGCAAACCTAATTGGTTATGCAGATGCGGGGTATTTGTCTGATCCTCATAATGGTCGATCACAAACAGGATATTTGTTCACAGCAATTTCATGGAGATCCATAAAGCAAAAGATCACAGCAATATCATCTAATCATGCTGAAATTCTAGCATTACATGAAGCAAGTCGAGAATGTGTTTGGTTGAGGTCTATGATTCAGCATATTCAAGAAACTTGTGGCTTACATGCTGGAAAATTACCACCAACAATCTTATGTGAAGATAATGCAGCTTGTATCTCTCAGTTAAAGGAATGTTATATTAAAGGAGATAGGACAAAGCATATTTCACCAAAATTTTTCTTTACTCATGATCTTATAAAGAATGGTGAAATAAATGTCCAGAAAGTCCAATCATGTGAGAATTTAAGAGATATCTTTACAAAATCATTACCAACCAAAGTCTTCGAGCAACTAGTACAGAAGATTGGTCTTTGACGCTTACATAAGTGTTCTGATGAGGGGGAAAATTAAATACTTGTACATTTAATTATTTATTTACTTTGTAAAGAATGTTGTACTCTTTTTCCTTCACTAGGCTTTTATCCCACTGGGTTTTTCCTAGTAAAGTTTTAACGAGGCACATTCTTAAATATGGACATCCAAGGGGGAGTGTTATGAATATTTTATTAATATTGTGGATGTCCAATTGTCCTATAAATAGGACCCCATGGCAAGCAATGAGAGACACTCTAATTTTCCCATTCACTCTCTAAACTCTCTCACTCCTAATCTTTCTTGTTCTAAATTTTCTTCCTCTTCTAAATCTTCTTCTAAATTTTCTTTCCTCTTCTAAATTTTCGATTTTCTGAATCCACATTAGTTGCACATGCAGTGCAGTAAAAATTAATGAGTGGACATATTTTCCATAAGTAATTTTCTTTTCATGTTGATAACAATTAGCATCAACATTATAAAATTGTTTCTTTTGACTAATGCAAATATAAAGGAAACCTATACCTCCCCCCCAGCAGCTAGTGCAGTCCCATCACTGTTGAATGCCATTGCTAACTGCTGTCCAACATTTTCCAACTGGGTGAGCACTTTTGTTGACAAATTCAGATCCAACTTATGAGTTTCAGAACTCTTGTTTTGATCCCAGTCAAACCATCTGCATGAACACAGCATAATCTGATTGTGGTGTTTTATAGCTAGATGTAACAATAGAGCAAAAGAAAATCAAAGTTTGATTTTGCTTACAGACAGACAGACACTAACCATAACTTACCTCTTTCTCATTGTAGTCTGTTTGGCACTTAGTAAATAAATCCATATTTTCGTTTAGTAGCAGCCCTAGGGACAGGCTCTAGGAATTTACAACAGCATACAACAATCATCCAACTGCTAATCCTCTATAAAGAATTGACAAGAAAAAGAAAACAACTGTTTCAAAGATTTTTATGCACAACAATGTGCCTTTCTCTTTTCCTATAATTTTCTCTGAATTAAACAAAATTCCACACAATGAAACATTTATAAATAAACAATAGAAAGTTTCAAAACTACTTATCTTTCCACTAAAACTGCTGTCCCAAACGGGCATACCAATATGCTGATTTTAGCAATCTAACCTCATATCAATGCTAGATATAACAAAGTACATGTGAAGGATTACTTTATATCATAGCTATGACTAGAACTACTAATATGCCGGACATTGTATTTAGTTTCTCATTTTCCCATTCAGTCTTCTATCCTAAAATACAAAATTATGATGATAACATCTGTGGGTGAAATTTTCTAGAGATAAAGTTTAAAACTAAGTGACTGATATATTTTGATTCATATGCAGCTAATGTCCTTACTCCTAACCTAGTGATTCAACATAAAAAAAGGGCTATATTTTAGATATATAAGTATTGGAAGTCCCACATTGACTACAGATATGGTCAATCAAAAGTATATAAGGTGGGGAGTAATCTTCATCCTATGAGCTAGCTTTTAGGATTGAGTTAGGCCCAATACCCAAATTTAAGATGGTATCAGAGCCTATCTTAGATCCCTTGTTGAGTTACCCATATTGTTCACGCTCCATTCCAAAGTGTGAGGGTGTTTTATAAGTCCCACGGGCCACCCATAATTAACCGCGCTCCATTCCTGAGTGTGAAAGGTGTTAAATAAGTCCTATTGGCTACCCGTATTCATCCACGCTCCATTCCTGAGCGTGAGAGGGTGTATTGAAAGTCCCACATTGACTAGAGATATGACCAATAAAAAATATATAAGGTGGAGGGTAATCCTCATCCTATGAGCTAGCTTTTAGGATTGAGTTAGGCCCAATACCCAAATTTAAGAGTAAGTAACTAAACTATATAGAGCTCATGCATTTCCACAACACGCTAGGCAGTTATTAATACTTCTGGAATTATTTCCCTATGTCAGATCATAAACCATAAAAAGCTGACAGTTTTTAAATCATGATATTATTTTCCAACCTTTATCTGTACTTTAAACCATTTGGTTGTGAAGATGGGAAATGGAGATGTATATGAACAGAACAAAGTCTAGATAAAAGATGCTTTCATTTTCAAACTGCGCAACCGAACATGGTACACATGTATGCCCAGACCGGTCTCTAGGTTCACTCAACACTCAATCAAAACATTTGGCAGGAGGATTCCAACTGAGAAATTAATTGTATAAAGATATGAAGCAAAGCAGAGATAGGAAGCAAAAAGACCTGCAGATCTTTGGCGCTTCCATTGCACAAATAAGGCCATCTCCATTGGGGTTAAGTGCCATCCTATAAGGCAACTCAGAATCAGTGCCAACCTTACACACCTGAAAATATTGATAAAGTTTCTCAAACAAGAGAGAACAATATTATAAACACACAAACTTCATCTCTCTGCAGAGAGCAGGCATCTTCACAGAATCTTAGACGAACAACAAAATTAATACATAAATTATTTCTAATTCAAACAAATCTACGTCCACAAAACAACACATAAAATCAATAATCAGCAACGATCACAGATTCCGCGCATCACAACACAAAAAAACATCAATCCGCATTGTATGACACAACAAAAAATCCTAATCAAAACCAGATCCAATTCCTATAGTTTCGAACAAAAAAATTCTCGCCCCAAAATAAAATCCCCAAGAATTCCAGATCGAGGAAGAAGAAAAGAAAGGAATATATCGTGTACCGGTTGGTCAAAGAGAGAATTCGATGCAACGTCAAAGTGCGCAAGCAACACCGCGTTGGGGATACCGCTGCGTCCTTCTCCACCGCCGCCTGCGAGTACTAGGTAGTTACCGGCGGCGAGTTTGGATGCGGCGGGCTCGGGCTCAGATTCGGTGGACGGCGCAGAGTTGTGATCGGCGTCGGAGGATTCATCGGCGGTTTGGAATTGGCGAGATTTGTTGATAACGTGCTGAGGAATCCAAGCGACAGAGTAGAAAGGAACACCGTATTTCTTCAAGTTCGGAGGGTCTGGAATTTGTCTTTTCCCCATCCTCTCTCTCTCTCTCGATATTGTTTTCTGTGCGCTCTGTCTTTCTTTTCAATTTCAACTTGATCACGGGTGGGTGTTACACTGTCATGCTCTTTGCAAGCGTTATTTGCTTACTGTCTCTCCCTAAACTTGCGATAATTGCTTTCTAACGGGTACATTGCTGATTCCGTCTCTAATTAACTGGAGAATAAATAAAAACATATATCAAGAATTTTATTATTATTATTATTATTATTATTATTATTATTATTATTATTTATTAAACAAGTCGTTTTACTATTTTACTCTTTATTAATATGCCTCTAGTAACATTCTAGATTTTTAGGACCCTAAGGATCGCTTGGGGATATTTTTGATTGTTTTGTACATATAAAATATGAGGCTTCAGTTAATTCTATGAGTGTTTTTGTGTTAACAGACCACAACAAGAGATGAGTTCATATTAAAATGAGGATCCAATGTAGTGGGAAGGAGTGATACAGTTGAGAGCATGAGTGATGAGAAGCAGAGTAAGAGACCATGTGAGTAAGGATGAGAATAATGAAAGGTGATCCGGTCTCGATACCGGTACATGGGTAAGGACGTAATTTCATCTGTCTTAGCTGCACTACTGATATTGCATCAAGACTCTAAACTCATATGAGGCGTTCTCCCTATACCGATATGTCCAGGTCAACACCTCGCACACCGGAAAGCATCCACGTCACCCGACAAAAGGTACAAGGTACAGCTGCAGGGGACGTTCGCGAGAGACGCGGCTCTCCTCGCGTCGCGTGTAACATCTCATTTTCAACACAAATAGAAAATAGATATTAATATATCTTTCTTGAGAAATACTTACTATAAGTTAGTTTATTATTATCATTTTTTTTGAAATTTTGGTATTTATATTTAATTATTTGTTTTTTAAATAATAAAAAAAAATGAAAATATTTCTGAATGAGAATTTTAAAATGACTTAATTAGTATTCACTAATTAAGAAAATTATATTAAGAATTTTTAATATCTTTATTATTCACCATTTTTATTTTATGTTCTTATATTTATGTTTTTACATATTTAAGATTTAACTCTTATTAGAATTTTAAAATAAAATTTTGAAGGAATTAGACTATGGTTCTTTAGAACTTTTTGATTTACATAATATTTATGATTTTCTAGAATTTTTTGAAATTTTTGAAATATTTTAATAAAATAATATATTTTAAATAATTTTAAATTCATATAAAGTTACTTAAAATTAAAAATATTTACAAGAATGTAAAGTTAAATTATAAGAAAATTTTTTAAAATCCATTTCAAGTAGACTTATCTAAAAATTATCGGTTTGAGTAAAATCTTGATTTTTACCAATCGTAAAAAAATTGAAAACGTACTAATAAATTTTTATTAACAGAAAATTTTAGATTTTTAAAATTTAAACTTTATATTACTTATCATAAAATTAGTGAGAACTGATATAATATCACTAAATTTCAAAAAGGATTAATTTTGAATATTTAAAATATACCGAGTGAAAGGTTACTATTTAGCTTAATAATTCTGCCGACATTTACTGTGCAAAACACTGTGCATGTACGAAATTTTCAAAAGGTGCACAGTAACCAGGTTTTAAATTTCAAAAAATACACTTTATATTAAAATAATAGAATGCATAGTAATTTTTTTCCTATAAATACCAAAGGAATTCTTCTTTAGAATTCACAATTTCAAATTAAGTTTTCTTAATATAGTAGTGCTAGTGACATAGTGGTGAAAGTAAGAGAGAGAAATAAATTTTTTTGAAGAAGGTTCTGCTAAAATTCTAAGGTACGAATACATCTCTTTTATATTTTTTAGGGTTATTTTTATATCGTTTTTAGAAATCTATTATTATACTGGAAATAATATTATTCTAAATTACTATTCTGCATAGTAAAATACTATTTCAATAGTAAATTACTATATCAATAGTAAATTACTATTCAAATAGTAAATTACTATTTACTATTACTATTTACCTTTATTATTTATGATTTACTATTTACGTTACTATTCACGATTTACTATTTACTGTTACTATTCACAATTTACTATTTACCATTACTATTCATATTTTACTATTTACTATTACTATTCACTATTCACTATTCAAACTTTACCATTTCTGCTTTAAGTAGTGATTTTAATTTTTATCTTGTAACTATATTAAAATGAAATTGGTATGTTTTAGAACTCGGAGACGAGGCGTGCACGGATTTACAATAACGAATTAGTATACAAGAGGTAAGGGGGAGTGAGATAAGAGTATAATATGAAAAGACATAAGAATAATGGGAGGAGTCCCCTACTCCTTTTAAATTTGACAATATTATTATTTTAAATATTAACTTTTTAACTTAAAATTTTTAATAAATTTTAAATTAAATATCTGGTTTAACTGACTCTAACATACCTATGCAAGGACTTAGATTTTTATAACCTATACGAACTGGACTATACCTATGCAAGGAGTTGGACCACTATGACCCATATGGACTGAACTATACCTATGCAAGGACTGGATTTGATGAGGACACTTCCAACCAGTCAGGGGCACTACAAGGAATAGGAGGGCCGATGACAAGATCCAAGGCCAAGAAGACCAAAGCCACCTTACAAAGGCTAATTCTCACCCTCCTGGAAGACATAACCAATGAGCCACAAAGGACACCCAAGCTTATCCATTTGATCATGTGGAAGGATGAACAACAGAGGGCCTAGCATAAATGGCCTAGCTTCAAGAATAGGGTAGTGTAGGATTTGAATGACCTGTGTTCAAATCCTACCTAGACCCATTTGCTTTATTTCTTTTGTAATTTTTGGTCATGCCACTAAAATTTTCAGCATTTTCCCACTAAGACTTAGTGGTGGGCGGTTACTCTTGTTTCTAGGTAGTGGAGTAGTTTTTTTTTTTTTTGTTTTAGCCAAGTTATACAAAACTGGCCACACGTGAGGAAAAAGGGGGGAAGATCATTAATGAAATTTCCTAAGTTTTATAACTTAGTGGTGAGTGTGATGCTCTTGATCCTTGTGTGAAGCAAGGTTGATTTGCCATGCATTAGTGTGATGCTTGTGTGTGAATGCTAGTCAATTATGGAGGTGTGATGCTATCCATCTTTTGTCATTTTTATTTCATGTGTTTTTACCCTTGTCTTTAAATTGAATCTAAAATTCTGAACTCTAAAGAATTAAAAGAAAAATCAAGGAATCCTAGCTCAATTGTTAAGTTGCTTTAATTGTCATGTTATTGTGTCAATTCCCATAGTAGTGTGCAAATGAATTCACGTGAAAATGAGTCTAGCTTGAACCTTAAACCTCTCATGGAATCTAAATCCCAGCAATCAGGGACAAGTTAAAATTGAATTTCTGATCCTTACAGTAAACCATAACTTTTTAAATTCAATCTTCACTCTAGATTTCACAAATTTCCTTGTATTGTGTACGTCTGTGTGTGTATTCTTCCTTTTTTTTGTGGCAGCCATTCATCATCAAGAAGTCAGCCCTTGCCGGTCCTCATCAAGATCCACATCATTTGGTATCAAAGCTCTTGGAGTCAAGGGCTTGAAATTTCTTGGACAGCATCCAAAAAGGTATTTCAAATTCCATCATCTTCCATTGATCAATTCTGATTCTAAATGCCTAAAATTGATAATTAGGGTTGTGGAAGGAAAGGAAAATTGTCAAAAAAAAACCCGTACCCTAAATGTTTGAGTCTTGTATGTCTTTGTCTTTGTTTGTAGTCCAATTCTAGTATTGTTTGTGTGTTCTTTTTGGTGTCTTGTTTTTGTTAGCCTCTAGTGATAGGATCATATCTCTATTTGCTATCATTAGCATATTGCATTAGGTAGAGCATTTGTGTGTGGCTGAACTATACTTGTGACTCTCAAGGATTGAATAGCATCAAGAGTGGTAAAAGGCTAGAGTGAAAATTATATTACTAGAAAAAGCCAAAATTTGAGTGAAACACTTGAGAGAAATTATTTGTGAGGTCCAAACAGCAGCTGTCTATAATTGTTTTTCACCTTGTATAAGTGTTTTAGTGATGGCAGAATAGGGTGAACAAGGAGGCCTTAATCCGTTTCAAATACAAGCTCTAACTCAACACCTTGAGAGGCTATTCCGACAAGCCACTAACGAAATACATGAGAGAATTGACCAGTTAGAGAATGATAGGGAAGCAAGGAGAAGTCCAAGGAGGCATGGAGGAAGGATGCCAAGACATGAAGAAGATAGGAGAACTAGGGAGCAGTGGAGCAATCCCCTTCAAGGGATAAAACTAAACATTCCTTCTTTTGCAGGCAAAAATGATCCGGAGGCCTACTTGAGTTGGGAGCTTAAGTTAGAAAACGTATATGATTGTGGAGAGTTTGAGGAGGAGCAAAAGGTGAGATTGGCAGCCGCTGAGTTCTCACACTACGCCTTGGTATGGTGGCATAAGCTTCAGAAGGAGAGGCAAAGAGATGGAGAGCCACCGGTAAGTACTTGGGCAGACTTGAGGAGATTGATGAGGAAGAGGTATGTGCCTGCCTCCTATGAGAGAGATTTGAAGTTTAAACTTTAAAGACTCACTCAAGGGAGTCAGAGTGTGGAGGAGTACCACAAGGAGATAGAGATGCTGATGCTCCAAGCCAATCTAGAGGAGGATCCTGAGGTAACTATGTCTAGATTTTTAGCTGGTTTGTCTACTGATATTCGTGATGTTGTGGAGTTACAGGAATTCATCGAGATGGATGACCTTGTTCATAAGGCCATTCAAGTAGAAAGACAACTCAAAAGGAAGGGAGCTACAAGGAGAATTGCCCCTACTCCCACATCTGGGTGGAAGGACAAAGCCAAGAGGGAGGGCTTTGGGGCAGCATCCTATTCGGCCAAGGCAGCAGGTAGCTCAGCCATGGGTGTTAAGACCACCAAGGAGGCTGATCCTAATGCTTCTAAGGGTAAGGAACCAATCCCTAAGAGGACTAGGGACATTACATGCTTCAAGTGCCAAGGTAAGGGGCATTATGCCTAAGAATGCCCCACAAAGAGGACAGTAGTGATAAGGGAGGATGGTGAATTATCTACTGAGTCTGATACACCTGATGAGTATGAGAGTGAGGAGGGAGAGAGTGTAGGACCAAAAGTGAATGAGGGGGGATTGTTAATGGTTAGGAGGTTGTTAGGATCCCATATAGAACCCTTAGACCAAAGCCAAAGGGACAATATTTTCCACACTAGGTGTGCTGTACAGGGACAGCTTTGCATGGTGATTATGGATAGTGGGAGTTGTGCCAATGTGGCTAGTACTAGGATGGTATCCAAGTTGAATCTCCCTACCAAACCCCACCCTAGACCTTATAGGTTACAATGGCTAAGTGATGATGGAGAAATAAGGGTGAGGCAGCAGGTGGAGGTGCCTATAGTCATTGGAACCTATTCAGATGTGATCCTGTGTGATGTGGTACCTATGGAGGCATGTCATTTGTTGTTGGGAAGGTCGTGGCAGCATGACCACAAGACCATCCATGATGGTTTCTCCAACAAAATATCGTTCACCCATCAAGGAAAAAAGGTGGTGCTTTAACCTTTAAGCCCATAGGAGGTGTGTCATGATCAGTTGAGATTGAGAGAGAAAATTATGAGAGAAAAAAAAGATCATGAGAGTGAGGGATTGAGTGTGACTGAGAGCTTGAGAGAGGAGGAAGAGAGAAAAGAAAGTGAAGAAAAAAGGGGAAAAATAAAAGGAAGAGAGAAGAGCGAAAAAGAGAGGAAAAAGAATGAGAAAGAGATAGCAAAAGAAAGAAAAGTGAGGAAAGTGTTGCTTGCAAGGCAGCCACTCTATGTGCTGGTTTGCAAGCCTATTCTGAATACTAATCCCATTTGTTTTTCTTCTTTGCCTTCTTCTATTTCTTCTCTTTTGCAGGAATTCAAGGATGTTTTCCCTTCAGATCTACCCAGTGGGTTGCCACCATTAAGAGGGATAGAACATCAGGTGGATCTGATACCTGGAGCCACCATTCCAAACCGGCCAGCCTATAGGAGCAACCCTGAGGAGACCAAGGAAATACAAAGGCAAGTGGAAGCTCTCCTAGATAAAGGTTGGGTAAGAGATTCTATCTTTCCTTGTGTTGTTCCTGTGATTCTAGTACCTAAGAAAGATGGAACTTGGCGTATGTGTAGTGACTGTAGGAGTGTGAATAGCATTACCATTAAGTATAGGCATCCCATTCCTAGGCTTGATGATCTACTTGATGAATTGCATGGTGCAAAATTCTTTTCCAAAATTGATTTAAAAAGTGGATACAACCAAATTAGGATTAGAGAAGGTGATGAGTGGAAAACTGCTTTTAAAACCAAATTTGGCTTATATGAGTGGCTGGTTATGCCTTTTGGGTTAACTAATGCACCAAGTACATTCATGAGGTTGATGAATCATGTTCTTAGAGAATTTATAGGACACTTTGTGGTAGTGTATTTTGATGACATACTGGTGTATAGTGCTGATTTAGATTTGCATGTTCATCATTTGCATTCTGTGTTAGCTACTTTGAGGCGTGAGCAATTATATGCCAATATTGAAAAATGCACATTTTGTCAAGATCATGTGGTGTTTCTAGGCTTTGTGGTGAGTTCTAAAGGGGTAGAGGTAGACCAAGAAAAAGTGAAAGCCATCCAAGAATGGCCAACACCAAAAACTGTGAGTGAAATTAGGAGCTTTCATGGTCTAGCTAGCTTTTATAGGCGTTTTGTGAGAGATTTTAGCACATTGGCAGCCCCACTAAATGAGTTGGTGAAGAAGAATGTGAGCTTTAAGTGGGGGGAAAAACAAGAGAGAGCTTTCCAAACTCTTAAGCAAAGACTAGTTAGTGCACCCATTCTAGCATTGCCTAATTTTTCCAAGTCTTTTGAAATAGAATGTGATGCTTCTGGCATAGGTATAGGGGCTATTTTGCTTCAAGAGGGCCACCCTATAGCTTATTTTAGTGAAAAACTAAGTGGGGCCGCCTTGAATTACTCCACCTATGACAAGGAACTCTATGCTTTAGTGAGAACCCTCAAAACATGGCAGCACTATCTTTTCCCTAAGGAGTTTGTTATCCATAATGACCATGAGTCTCTTAAGTATCTTAGAGGTCAAGGTAAGCTTAATAAGAGACATGCCAAATGGGTTGAGTTCTTAGAACAATTCCCATATGTCATTAAGTATAAGAAAGGGAAGGGAAATGTAGTTGCTGATGCATTGTCCAGGAGATATGCATTGATTTCTATGGTTGAAACCAAACTGCTTGGTTTGGAAATTTTAAAAGGGCTATATAATGGTGATAATGAGTTCGGCCAGAAGTATAGGGAGTGCGAAAGGGTGCCTAAGGATGAGTATTATAGGTTTGAGGGGTTCTTGTTCAGAGAGAATAGGTTATGTGTTCCCCAATCTTCCATTAGAGAGCTTTTAGTGAGGGAAGCACATAGAGGGGGTTTGATGGGTCATTTTGGGGTGCATAAGACTTATGAGATCTTGTATGAGAATTTTTATTGGGTTAACATGAAAAAGGATGTAGCCAAACATTGTGAGGCATGCATTGAGTTTAAGCAAGCTAAGTCTAAAGTGCTCCCACAAGGTTTGTACACTCCCCTCCCTGTTCCTGAACACCCTTGGGTAAATTTGTCCATGGATTTTATGCTTGGGTTACCTAAGTCCAGTGCTGGCCGAGATGCTATATTGGTAGTGGTGGATAGGTTTTCTAAAATGGCTCACTTTATTCCATGCAAAAAAGTCAATGATGCTAGCCATGTAGCTGAATTAGTCTTTAGAGAAATCATTAGGATCCATGGCATGCCTAGGAGTATTGTGAGTGATAGGGACTCTAAGTTTCTGAGTCACTTTTGGAGGAGTTTATGGGGTAGATTAGGAACTAAGTTATTGTTTTCTACTACTTGTCACCCCTAAACTGATGGCCAAACTGAGGTGGTCAATAGGACACTAGGTACTATGCTTAGAGCGGTATTGAAGCAAAATTTGAAACGTTGGGAAGCTTGCCTACCCCATATTGAGTTTGCTTATAACCGAGCTGTCCATTCCACCACTAATTGCTCTCCATTTGAGGTGGTGTATGGGTTTAATCCTTTATCTCCACTTGATTTATTACCTGTACCTAACATTTCTGTATTTAAGCATTATGAAGGACAGGCTAAAGCAAATTTTGTGAGGAAGCTGCATGAGCGGGTTAAAGCCCAAATCATCAAGAAGTCAGCCCTTGCCGGTCCCCATCAAGATCTACATCATCAAATCATCAAGAAGAATGAGAGCTATGCTAAGCAAGCCAACAAAGGTAGGAGGAAAGTGATCTTCCAACCTGGAGATTCGGTGTGGGTACACATGAGAAAGGAGAGGTTTCCTAAACAAAGGAAATCCAAGTTGCTTCCAAGAGGAGATGGTCTATTCCAAGTATTGGAGAGGATCAATGACAATGCCTACAAGATCCAAATGCCAGGTGAGTATAATGTGTCTTCTACTTTTAATGTGGCTGATTTGTCTTTGTTTGATGCAGGTGAAGAAGACCCAGATTTGAGGACAAATCCTGTTCAAGAGGGAGGGAATGATAAGGACACTTCCCACTAGCCAGGGGCACTACAAGGAATAAGAGGGCCGATGACAAGATCCAAGGCCAAGAAGACCAAAGCCACCTTACAAAGGCTAATTCTCACCCTCCGGGAAGACATAACCAAGGAGCCATGTTAACCTGGCGATAGCGTCTCAACAGTTCGTTTCCACCACCGGGTTGTTAATTGGCAAGCGCACCAATCGTTTGTAGTTTTCAAAATTTAGATATCGTTCCACTGGGATTGAAAGTCTAATAACAACAGTAATTTTCTATTTACTATGGTAAATGTGAAGAAAGTTATAGACAAAAGAATGATTTATATACAATTTATACAATATTCACAGGATAGCATGATTGAGTGGTTCATAAGATAAAAAGAAAATAAAAATCTATCTAAAAAGTTGAGTTGCAATCTAGAATAGGTAAGATACTTGAGATAAACACAAATAAGCAAATTATGTTGGAAATTGGATCCCTAATCTAGAATAATAATGAGGAACTCAAGACATGCATATTTAATCATCAATTTTCATGTCATTGCAGCTTAAAATCATTATAACCGATCCCTCGTGATATAAATTCTAAGAATTCACCGTAAAGTCCGATCCCTCGTGAGCTTTCTCAGTAAAAACTTGCATTAAGAACTGGCCTTATGGCAACAATGGTTAACAACCCCTATAGAATTGAGATACCAAGGGTATTCCAACTTTTACTTTCGTCAAAACAAGTTTCAATACGGCATGAATAATCATTCTCCCGTTTGACATCCATACTAATAAAACAAGTTTCAATACACATGAAAATCATTCTCCCGTTTGACGTTCATATTAATAAAAGGTTGAAATACTAACATGGACTTGAATCATAAACATGCAGAGGTCGAATTCACAACATTATACTCAATAGATTAGTTCACCAATTCCAACATAAACAAATTAGTTACACATGGTGAAAGTAAAAACAACACTTACAGAGTTTGACATTACGAAGACGATGGGAACTTCACGATACAACGATCACAATACACCAAAACACACTCAAGTATCTAGAAAACTATTCTAGAACTACAACTCACAAAAGAAGTACTCAAAGTCGAGCACAAAGAGAGAAAAGAAGAGAATGGGATGCTATGGGATGGGATGCTTGGAATGGTGTTGGATGGCCCTATTTATAGGGCTGAGCAAGGGTGCTGACGCTACGCGTCAGTGTGACGCTACGCGTCAGACCCCTGACTCAGCGTCCATTAAACACTTGATAATGGCCACTTCAAATTATTAAATTTGATCATGCCTGGCCACATGAACATGTTTCCACCGAGTTTTGGCTTTTCATGCTGAGTGGGATGCCCATTGGTGCTGAGTGGAGTGCCCATTATTGGGTCCAAGTGGAGTGGTTGGCCAAAGTGGAGGTGGAGACCACGCAGCACTGACGCTACGCGTGGCTGTGACGCGTAGCGTCAGCATCAAAAATAGCTGTTGATGCTACGCGTGGGATGAGGCTACGCGTCAGCTCCTCTAGTGTAATTTTCTCTTGATTTCTTAACTTTTTCACTGCAAAACTTAGAGAAAATTGATCAAGGGTAGATTATTTCCAACAACATCCATTTATTGAATTTAAATCCTAATTTTCTAACAAATTAAACTAATTTTTATAATTCTTATGAAATTTTTATTAAAGCTTTTATTGAAAATTTGAGGACTAACAAATACCCCCAACTTGAGACATTGCTCGTCCTCGAGCAAGAGAAAAAAATAAGAAAAATAAAAATTTGGAATCAAATTTTTGAGTTAGTCCGAGAATTTACATCAAAAAGTAATTTTCACAATTTAACTAATTTTGTAATAATCAAAAATTGGTATCAAGTATAACAAAGGTTTAATGATAAAATTTATTTACAATATTCTATTAACAATCAAGCAGAATTTCAGGCTTACCTCACAGGTGTTTATCTCTATATAATAGGTAACCTGTTTCACTCAATCAATCATAAGATCAAACGAATTTAACTTTGTTTGTCATCTAATCAATGGTTATTTATACAGAATTAGTTCAAAAATCACAAGGTCTTTTCACTGGTTGTAATGAGGCTTGGCTTACAAGAATCAATGGTTTTTCTTGGAATTCAAAAACCTGAAATCATAAAAGAGCATTTTATAATTTTTTAGGCTTTCTCTTGACCCAAACTCTCATTTTTTTTGTTGATGAAAAATAAATACCCCCAACTTGATTCTTTTCACTATTTTTGACTTTTCTTTTCCATACTTTATTTTTTCTGAAAAGAATCAAGTTGCTTATTTTCACTCCCCATTTTTGTGAGAACATTCAAAATATTTTTCATTTATTTCAACTGCTCTTTTAATCAATCAAGTATAGGGAATGGTAAAAAAAACAGATTTGGTTTTAAGGGTACCAAGGAATTTTATGTTAGGCTCAAATTGGCTTGCAAAGGATAAAATAATTTTTACCAAGGTAAGCTGTTTGGCCCAAGGTTTTTTTTCACCAAAAATGTGCCTTGATCATTTTCCTGAATTTTCTGTACAACAACACAAATAAGAGATTAAAACAAAATCAATTCGAATTGAAAATATGTCGATTAAACCCTCAAGTATATAAAAAGATATCTCTCTGCTCACCGGGCTATCGAAATTTGCTTGATGGTTAATAAACCTATTGTAATTAAATTTATCAAAATTCCTAAGTTATAAAGAACTAATAATTGATTTTACAAAATTAAGTTTCATTGTGTAAAAACTCTAAGTGTATTAACTTACTAACAAAAATTTGATTTATTTATTAAAAGATAAATTTTATTTTTGGATTATTTTTCGAATAGAATATGCAAAAACAAATAATTACGTAAAAACACACCACATAATAATAAAATACCATAATATAAAGTGTAAATGTAAATGTAAATATAAACTAAAAATAACTGTACTCAAAGTAAATGAAAGAAATATGAAGATGGCATCATCAATCCTCCATCTGATCATCATTCTCCTCCTCATCATCGCCGTCAGAGTCAGCCTGTGCACCAGACGATCCACCAGTCTTAGGGTAGGTAGGTAAATCACCGGGACAAGCTACATGTGCTGTAAACTCGGCCGGGGTAACATAAGGTGCTCCCTCTCCCTGTAACCTGTACTGATAAAATTCATCGTGAAGATGAATATAAGCTCTGTGAGTGGCAGCCATCATCTGCATCATATGCTGATGCTCAAGTGATATCCGGGCAAAGCCCTGTGTGACAGCATCAGTAGATGGAGGCTGCACTGGTGGTCTCCTCCTCCTAGGTCTGGGCTGAGCCTCCTGCTTTAGCGGTGGAAGCTCGCACTGCTGGACGAAATAATCTCTGTTCACTAGAACTTTGGGGACTCTCCCCGAAGAACTAGTGAACTCAGGTGAAGGTACGACAACTCCCTGCCTCCTCAGTAAGGCAGATATGATGAGAGGAAATGGAATGGGGTGGTTCACTTTATACCCAAGGGCATACAAGTGAATCTGCTCAGATATAAGCTCAGCGATGTCAATGGTATGGCCCTGGAGGATAGAAAATAGAAGGCAACAATGCTCAACTGGAAGAGATGAAAGGTGGGTGACAGGAGTGATGTTATGAAGCATGAGGTGGGACCACGCCTGGGCTAGAGGGGTCAGCTGGGTCTTTAGGAGGTTAGATGGACTCCTTCCAACCTTACTCAGGTTGAAAAAGATTTCATCCTTGCTCAAGAAGTGAGCAACCTCCTCGAGGGAGTATCCTAGCTCTCCTTCGGTAATAATCTTGTTTCTGTTTTCCTTCCAGAAACAAGTGTCATCCTCGGGAGTAGGCTCCCAAGGATTACCCAATAGGGTACTGATAGTGTCCCGGTCATATGAAATATGCCAGCCCCTCACCCAACTCGTCCGCTGCTGTCCTATACTTGGTGCGTCCTGGCGAGTCCTAAAGGCATTCGCATAAAACTCCATCACTAAGATGGGATCTCCCTCAGTCGGTAGAGAAAACAAGGGTCCCCATCTTCTCCTCTGGATTCCATCCTGCAGCTCAGGATAATCTCCAGCACCAAGATCCAATACTCTCTCCCACATCAGCTTTTAACCCTTAATCTGATGAAAGCGGGCCCATTTCGCATCAGTGTGAAATCTCGTAGGATCCCTCGGTCCTAACACCTCCTGTCTCTGAAGATCAGGATCCTCAGAGGTGGTGTCAGTATCCGTAGCCTTCCTCTGTCTTTTAGAGGGACCAGTAGTGGGAATGGATTTCCTTGGTGCCATCTGTAAAAAGTAAAAATTTTAAAATTAAACACACATTAAAAGGTAAATCACACATAATCAATCATATACAATCAACCAAATATTTACACAAAATTTGAAACACAAATATTTTTGGTTTTTCTAAAAACTAACAAAAAAAATAGACATGAAATTCACACAACAACATATTTTTGTATTTTTGTGATTTATAAAGAAAGTTAACATACATATTTTTTATTTTTTTATTTATTTTTTAAATTTTTAAGTATTTTTGAATTAAATTTTCAAAACGAAATTCATACAATTTATTAAAAGTTTATACAAATTTATTTTATTTATTTATTTATTTATTTATTTTTTATTTGTATGCAAGAAAGTATAACAAATACTAAATATGAAAATTTATTAATTTTAAAAAAAACAACAAATAAACACACACACAACATGTTAAACAGATTAAAAAAAAAATAAGAAACAAAAATTAACAAAAATTAAAAACAGAGGCTAACACTAGGCGTGGTTGGACGCTACGCGTAAGCCTGTTTTGCCCACGCTACGCGTCAGTGGGACGCTACGCGTGGGCTCGCAGTTCATCCTCACGCTACACGTTAGTGGGACGCTACGTGTGAGCTGCGCAGAACAGAAAAAAAACACGGGTTGCACATCAGCAACCCCTTTCCAAACCACATTATATCCATTCAATTCCTATTTCTAACAGCAATCAATTCCAATGGTCTTCTAATCCTAATCCTAACCATATTTATTTCTAAAAAATCAAAAATTTAAAAACAAAACTAAAGAGAAAGGATTAGAATACTTACTTGTGATTCCTTGAGCAAATTGAGAAGGTTTGGAAGAGAGAAAAGGAGGTTTTAAAAATTTAGGTTTTGAAAACTAAGTGAGGCAGAGAGGAAATCTTAGGTTTTAAAACCTAAGATGGGCCTCTCTGGTTCAGTTTTAAAAACTGAACGTGGGCTCTGACGCTACACGTGGATGGGACGCTACGCGTCAAGTCCAAAATTCAAAGTCCACGCTACGCGTCACAGTGGCGCTACGTGTGGGCTTCTGTTTTTGATTTTTCAAAATTTTGATTTTCAAAAACCTTTTCTTTTGAGTTTTAAACCCCTTTTCTTTTAAAAGAAATTTTTTTATTTTATAATTTAAAAAATAGAAATAATGGGTTGCCTCCCATTGAGCGCTAGGTTTACTGTCTCCAGCCGGACGTTACCTTTGATTAATCAGGTGGTTTCTCAATTTTTGTTGAGGAATCACCTGTCTTTTTCTTCCTTCTTCTTCTTCTCCGATGCTTAATTACCTGTCTTTCATCATTCAAGGCATCGGTTAATTTAAAACAATTTAATTGATTGGGAAGAGGTATACCTGGTTCGGTTGATGGGTAAACTTTTTCTTCATTACTTGTCCTGAGGTGTTCATGAGCACTGAAGCTTACCTCTTCTTCATAAACCTTGACTGCAACCATACTTTGATCAACATCTACTCTGATCCTTGCAGTTTTCATGAAAGGTCTTCTTAGGATCAGGGGGATCTCAGTATCCTCCTTCATATCTAGTACCACAAAGTCAACTCTGAAGTGGTACTTGTCAACCTTTACCAGTACATCTTCCACAATCCCAAAAGGCTTTTTGACAGAGCGATCCGCAAACTGTAATTCTGTCTTTGCTTCTTTTAGCTCATATTCACCAATGCGTTTTATTAATTCTAAGGGCATCAAGTTGATGTTAGACCCTAAATCTAATAACGCATTCCTGATGTTGATATTTCCAATTGTTACAGGAATGGTGAAACTCCCCGGATCTTTGCATTTTTTCGGGGTTATACAGTTTGTTTCTTGCTCTATATTTACTTGCACATTTTTTTCTTTTTCATTTTTTTCATTTTTTCTATTTTTTCACTTTCTTTTTCTTCTTCTTCTTTCTTTTTCTCACTCTTTTCTTTACAATCAATTTTTACAATATCAGAAGAAACAACATTACATTGTTCCCTTGGGTTTTGAGTGTTTGCAGTAAACCCAAAACTCTTTAATTTGGCTATTTCTTTTGCAAGTTGTCCCATTTGTATGTCTGATGTTTTCCGGGCAGCTTTATTTGTTTCCACAAACTACAATAACTGTTGAATAGATTCCTCTATCCTTGTCAATCTTGCATTGTCAGTTTGTTGTTGCTTAAACTGATTGTTAGGAGGTCTGTTGGAAGGTCCAGTGTCCTGTCTCCAGCCAATATTCTGATTTTGCCAACCCTGCAGGTAATTGTTAGGAAAAGAATTTCCATGATTGAAAGGAAAATTACTTAAGGGTGCTCTTTGATGGTTCATGAAATTGGCTTGCTCTTGCTCATTTCCACAGTAACCACATGGTTGTTCTCCCATGCAGTGCATACATTGTTTAAGTTGAGCAGGGGGTGGTGATGCTACTTGAGCAATTTGGAGTTTTTCCAATTGCTTGCTCATAACTTCAATTTGTTGAGTCAGTAATTTTTGCTGAGCCAACACCGCATCATTTACTCCCAATTCGAGCATTCCTGGCTTCCTCTGTACATTACCTCTTTCATGCTTTGCTTGGCGGTCACTGATAGCCATTGATTCCAATATTTCTATGGCTTCCTCCACAGTTTTGTTCATTAAAGAATCACCTACACAACCATCTAACATCATCTTGAACTGAGGCAATAAACCATGGTAAACGATTCTTACCTTTTCGGCATCATTCAGGTTGTGGTTTGGACACTTTCTCAAAAGTGCCTTGAATCGTTCCCATGTCTCTCCTAGTGATTCATCATTATTTTGAGAAAAAGAGTGTATGGCTGTCATTGCTTCAAAATATTTCGAAGGAGAATAAAATCTTTCCAAAAATTTTCTTTCAACATCGGACCAGTTTGCAAAACTACCCGGTGGACAAGATTTAAACCATTCTTTTGCTTTACCAATCAATGAAAAAGGAAAAAGTCTCATGTAAACAGACTCTTCTTGATTGGGTTCAAAACCAATTGTGCTGCATAACTCATAAAAAATAATTAAATGTTCATATGGTTCTTCATGATTTAAACCAGCAAATTGATTGTTTTGAATAATATTTAAAGTAGCAGGTTTAATCTCCACTGGTACAACAGGTCCTTGAAACATTCCTGAAACTTGGGGTGGACCATTAATAGCAGCAAACTATCCCAATGTTCTCCTCTCAGCAGCCATATTTGAATTTTCAAAATTTTTAAGGTAGAAGAAGATTTAGTTTGTGTTTTAGATTTCAAAGACTTGATTTTCTTTACAAACTTTTCTATCTCAGGATCAAAATAAATTTTACCTGCGGTAGATTGAGTTTGCATACACAAACTAGACAAAGAAAGTTAGTGTAACAATAAGTAAAAATAAAATTTTTTTAACTAAGGTAAAAAAAATATTTACCATGGTAATTAAAAATTTACTGTTTTACTGAAACAATTCAATCCTCGGCGACGGCGCCAGAAAACTTGTTAACCTGGCGATAGCGTCTCAACAGTTCATTTCCACCACCGGGTTGTTAATTGACAAGCGCACCAATCGTTTGTAGTTTTCAAAATTTAGATATCATTCCACTGGGATTGAAAGTCCAATAACAACAGTAATTTTCTATTTACTATGGTAAATGTGAAGAAAGTTATAGACAAAAGAATGATTTATATACAATTTATACAATATTCACAGGATAGCATGATTGAGTGGTTCATAAGATAAAAAGAAAATAAAAAATCTATCTAAAAAGTTGAGTTGCAATCTAGAATAGGTAAGATACTTGAGATAAACACAGATAAGCAAATTATGTTGGAAATTGGATCCCTAATCTAGAATAACAATGAGGAACTCAAGACATGCATATTTAATCATCAAGTTTCATGTCATTGCAGCTTAAAATCATTATAACCGATCCCTCGTGATATAAATTCTAAGAATTCACCGTAAAGTCCGATCCCTCGTGAGCTTTCTCAGTAAAAACTTGCATTAAGAACTGGCCTTATGGCAACAATGGTTAACAACCCTTATAGAATTGAGATACCAAGGGTATTCAAACTTTTACTTTCGTCAAAACAAGTTTCAATACGACATGAATAATCATTCTCCCGTTTGACATCCATACTAATAAAACAAGTTTCAATACACATGAAAATCATTCTCCCGTTTGACGTTCATATTAATAAAAGGTTGAAATACTAACATGGACTTGAATCATAAACATGCAGAGGTCGAATTCACAACATTATACTCAATAGATTAGTTCACCAATTCCAACATAAACAAATTAGTTACACATGGTGAAAGTAAAAACAACACTTACAGAGTTTGACATTACGAAGACGATGGGAACTTCACGATACAACGATCACAATACACCAAAACACACTCAAGTATCTAGAAAACTATTCTAGAACTACAACTCACAAAAGAAGTACTCAAAGTCGAGCACAAAGAGAGAAAAGAAGAGAATGGGATGCTATGGGATGGGATGCTTGGAATGGTGTTGGATGGCCCTATTTATAGGGCTGAGCAAGGGTGCTGACGCTACGCGTCAGTGTGACGCTACGCGTTAGACCCCTGACTCAGCGTCCATTAAACACTTGATAATGGCCACTTCAAATTATTAAATTTGATCATGCCTGGCCACATGAACATGTTTCCACCGAGTTTTGGCTTTTCATGCGGATGCCCATTGGTGCTGAGTGGAGTGCCCATTATTGGGTCCAAGTGGAGTGGTTGGCCAAAGTGGAGGTGGAGACCACGCAGCACTGACGCTACGCGTGGCTGTGACGCGTAGCGTCAGCATCAAAAATAGCTGTTGATGCTACGCGTGGGATGAGGCTACGCGTCAGCTCCTCTAGTGTAATTTTCTCTTGATTTCTTAACTTTTTCACTGCAAAACTTAGAGAAAATTGATCAAGGGCAGATTATTTCCAACAACATCCATTTATTGAATTTAAATCCTAATTTTCTAACAAATTAAACTAATTTTTATAATTTTTATGAAATTTTTATTAAAGCTTTTATTGAAAATTTGAGGACTAACAAGCCACAAAGGACACCCAAGCTTATCCATTTGATCATGTGGAAGGATGAACAACAGAGGGCCTAGCATAAATGGCCTAGCTTTAAGAACAGGGTAGTGTAGGATTTGAATAACCTATGTTCAAATCCTACCTAGACCCATTTGCTTTATTTCTTTTGTAATTTTTGGTCATGCCACTAAAATTTTCAGTATTTTCCCACTAAGACTTAGTGGTGGGCGGTTACTCTTGTTTCTAGGTAGTAGAGTAGTTTGTTTTTTTTTGTTTTAGCCAAGTTATACAAAACTGGCCACACGTGAGGAAAAAGCGGGGGAAGATCATTAATGAAATTTTCTAAGTTTTGTAACTTAGTGGTGAGTGTGATGCTCTTGATCCTTGTGTGAAGCAAGGTTGATTAGCCATGCATTAGTGTGATGCTTGTGTGTGAATGCTAGTCAATTATGGAGATGTGATGCTATCCATCTTTTGTCATTTTTATTTCATGCGTTTTTACCCTTGTCTTCAAATTGAATCTAAAATTCTGAACTCTAAAGAATTAAAAGAAAAATCAAGGAATCCTAGCTTAATTGTTAAGTTGCTTTAATTGTCATGTTATTGCGTCAATTCCCATTGTAGTGTGCAAATGAATTCACGTGAAAATGAGTCTAGCTTGAACCTTAAACCTCTCATGGAATCTAAATCCCAACAATCAGGGACAAGTTGAAATTGAATTTCTGATCCTTACAGCAAACCATAACTTTCTAAATTCAATCTCCACTCTAGATTTCATAATTTTCCTTGCGTTGTGTACTTCTCTGTGTGTATTCTTCCTTTTTTTTGTGGCAGCCATTCATCATCAAGAAGTCAGCCCTTGCCGGTCCTCATCAAGATCCACATCAGGATTATATGGACTTACATAGACCTATGCAAGGAATGAACTATAAGGACTCAAAATCAATTTTAATAATTTAAATAACCATTAAAATTTGAATTATATTTAATTGATTTGTTTATAATTATTATTGATATTTAATTATGATCGATATTATTTGATCGTGATTGACATTATTTGATTATGATTGATGATATTATGATTAATAATATTTTATTATGATTGATGACCTTGTGATATGGAGTTTGAGCATATAGTAAGCATGAATAAAGTTAAAACTCAGTAACAATTTTCTTACCTTACTCTTTAAATTTTTATTCTAAGAGAAAGTATTTATCATTATTCTAGTCTTTTATTTCTTCTTAGAAATAATTTTCATTAACTTTATTTTTAATCTCTAGAATAAAATCCAGTATTAGAAAGAAGCTATTTTATGAAAATAAGAGGTTGAGATAATTAATTCTTGAATTAAAGAAAATTTTTATAGTTTAAAGTATTCTTAATTAGTGATTTAAATATATATATATATATATATATATATATATTCTTTTAGAAATCAGAAATTTAAATTGGTTTTCCCTAATGAAATAACTAAAGGATATTTTATTATGGTCGAGATTTCTAAACTCAATCTAGTTAAGATTCAAATTTGGAAAGATTATGTTGAAGTTTTTTTAAGAGAAAGTTTTGAGATATTTAAGGCTTGGAAACTCAATTTTGGTAAGATATGAATTTGAAGACTATACTAAATTTGTTTTTGTATAACAGAAGTTCAAAGAAGAACTTATGGGAATGTATAGTTTATTGAGATGATTTTGTGAATCTTTATGGTATTTAATAATTGAGTTTCTAAAAGTCTTAACCAACTAAATATGCAAGTAGTTCATGCATCATGAATCATTAAAGAGAAATGAGATGTGATATTGCCTGGGAACGGATTATAAAAACTGAGGATACATTAGAGGAGGCTTAATTGCGAGCCTTGGGATGAGAGGGTGTGAAAGGATGCTTCAGGTGACCTGGGGTCGCTCCCTAGTGTCGGGTACTTTCACAATAAAAACTTTCTCAGTCTAACTAGTCTCTAAGTGTTTCCACGCCAGTTGAGCTGTTCATATGCCATGAAGGCATTTATGTTATTATTATCCAGAATTTATGGAATAGTGTAAACTCCTGGTTGGCCCAGTGTAAACTAAGACTTTAAGGGCCCACATGCATAGAATGAATGAGATGATAGTATTAAAAACATTGCATGACATTCTTGTGATTGTGACATTCTATGTGGGTGGTTGTGAATGAAAATATAATTGTTATGTTATGAAAACTCTACATTCATAATTGATTATGTATATGATTGTGATTGAAATTATTATATTAGATTGTGAAAACCCTTATGCTTATGTCTTATCTGTAAAGTATTATATTCTGTTTCTCACTCCTTCTTGTTTGAATTTTGTGTCCAAAATATATGTTATATGATATATAGCTAGCAGTACAAGATGAAAGGATGAAATTACAAGAGGGTAAATTGGTCTCATCCTCAATTGGATAGGAGAAGAGATGTGACAAGAATAGGATTCAAAATCACATGGTTTGAAGATAAGGAAATAATTGGTTACAGTCGAAGTAGAGGTATTAAATTTTTAGTTTTAGTTTACCTTAATACAATATTAAGTTGGATGATTGTAAATCAATGTAAAGGTTAAACTTTAATAAACTTTATTCTTTGGATATGATACTGTAATCTTTGATCACTTATGATTTTCTGAAAGTTCATTTTATCATTATGAATAATTTAAAACTTTTTACTTTCAAAATTCAAAGAAAATCAGATGTATATACGTCCTTGTATACACGAGATAAGAAGTAATAAATATGTATATCTTTTTAAAAAAAAGAGCAAGAAGAATAGATATATGTCTCGTGTATATAAGGGGGTGTTACAAAGTGGTATCTGAGCAGTTCAATCCAAATCGGCTTGGGGTATGGTCTTACTAGCGTGTTAGTGTACTCTGATGGTTAAGTTTGTCAAGAGATTTTATGGTTGACAAAGGAGGAAATTTTATTGGAGTAGATGGTAAGAAGTAAGTGAAGAAAAATTAGGAATATAGAAAGAAGGAACTAATTTTAAGTTCATAAGAAGTATAAGTTAGAACTCTATAGCCTCTTACTTGAAAAATGTTATTGCAGGGATTATCAAAAAACTGGCCATTCTGAAGTGTTGCTTGACATTGTTTAAGTACGGGCGTTAATGTATGGTGGAATGATAAGGTAAATTAACTAATGCAGTTATTTCCTTTTATTCCAAATGTATTGTATGGTGTTTGATTCTCTGATTAATATGTGATAATGAAATATTCTAACATTTACCTGTTTTACAATATGGTATGAGACAACAAGGGAGATAAGACAATAGAAAATTCTTAGAAATATTTTGGTATGAATTCTAGACTGGAGCTGTCATGGCTTTGACTACTTAGTTATAAACTACCGAGACTGATTACCCCGAATGATTTGCACTAAGTAGTGAAAGACATGTCAAATGAAGGATGTTAAGATCAATGAATTTAACCCTGGGTTAATGTGGTATCTGGAGAAATGGAGATAAACTCAATAAATTCTATTAGGATATTCCTTACCATGTCCTTGAAGTTGTAGAGATACTTGTGTGAATTAGAATTCCAATGGGTAGATAACTATTATAATTCCAAACTAGTATAACAAATTGTTTAAGATAGAATCATAGTTTTTCCTTTGGTGATATATTTTGAAAAGAAAAATGTGTGGATGTATGCTTCATGAAAGAAATATGATAATTTGTTCACTAACTTGTTTGGTATAACAAATAATCATATTAGGAATTATATCTCTGGCTATTTGTATTGATTCTTCTTTTGTATGATATATAAGATATGTTAATTATTATTTGATTTGATGAAGTTTTCATTTATGATGTCTATGATTGAATAATATATATGATGGTTATGTGTATAAATATATGAATTAATGAAACTTTTATGGTTGTGACATCGAATGTAATTAACCATATATTTTTGAATTTTTTTAAGTGATTTATTATGATAAATATGTCAATGAATGACCTAAAATAAGTATTATAGATCTTTGGGAGACATCAATATTGGTTTAATATTTAGAAATTGTGACATAAAATATTTTTGTGATTCCTAACAATATGATACATGTTTATCAAGTTATTTTCTTTTAGTCATCGATTTTGTTCGATGAATATACATACCTAATATAAATCATTGTTATGTAATGACCATTGTAGATTTAAAATAAAGAAATGTGTTAATAAACCATGAGGAAGTAGATATGAACCTTTACTTATTGATTTTCCTATGAAGAAAATTACATAAATCTTACATAAATTCAAGTGAGTATTTCTAAGTCAACGTAGTGATTTGTGATCATTTAAGATTGGAGAATTTATCAAATCTATGTAATGGTTGTAGTCAATTATGATGGAATATGCAATCACTTAGTTAAGGAATATTTAATTCATTATAGAAGACAATAAGAAATGATTACATACCCTAGATTGTCATGAAGCAAAGAACACAAGGATTTAACTAGATAAACAAGTACAACATGGACTAAGACATATTTATCCTTTCTCACTAGGATAATTTATTATACACGATTACATTAAGGAAAATAAAGTAGAACATCTAGTACATCATAAATAGAGGTCTAAGAGTCTTGGCAATACAAAAATTATCTAAACTAGAGAAATCACCATAATGATTATAAAAAGTGAGGCACTTGTTACCACGAACTGTAGTCCATCTCGCCTTCGTTCTTCGTCGCTTCTAGGGAGGTTGGCCATCGAGTAGTACAATATTACTTGAGGGAAAAAGATTGAAGAAATTGGATAGAAGAGAGAAACTAAGAAACCTTGAAGTTGTGATAGAAAGTGAGAATGGAATGAGAATTTATAAGCAAGCAAGGGAGGGAGAGTTACAACGGTCATAAACGGCTAGTCCAACGGCTAGTTGCTAACGGCTAGTTATCCAGTAATTAATTCTTAGCAGTCCATTTTACTATGTTACGAGTAGGAATTTTAATTAATGGATGTTATGGATTATATTAAGTAAGGTTTTAATAGATTGAGAAACGTAATTATTGAGGTGTTTAGAGTTAACCATCAATTTATGATGAGCATGGTTGACAAAATTAAGACGGGTAATATTTTTGAGTTAGGGAAAAAAATACTGATAAGATTAAAAGAAGATAAACGGCAATGTTAAGGAAAATGTACACAATTGTCAAGGAAACTAGAAATATATTTTAGAACTGTTTAGTTAGTTTAGCTGTGGTAAGATTTATTAACAATATTAAATTTCGAGGACGAAATTTCTTTTAGGGGAGTAGAGTTGTAACATCCCATTTTTAACACAAATAGAAAATAGATATTAATATATCTTTCTTGAGAAATACTTACTATAAGTTAGTTTATTATTATCATTGTTTTGAAATTTTGGTATTTATATTTAATTATTTGTTTTTTTAAATAATAATAATAATAAATGAAAATATTTCTGAATGAGAATTTTAAAATGACTTAATTGGTATTCACTAATTAAGAAAATTATATTAAGAATTTTTAATATCTTTATTATTCACCATTTTTATTTTATGTTCTTATATTTATGTTTTTACATATTTAAGATTTAACACTTATTAGAATTTTAAAATAAAATTTTGAAGGAATTAGACTATGGTTCTTTAGAACTTTTTGATCTACATAATATTTATGATTTTCTAGAATTTTTTGAAATTTTTGAAATATTTTAATAAAATAATATATTTTAAATAATTTTAAATAATTTTAAATTTATATAAAGTTACTTAAAATTAAAAATATTTACATGAATGTAAAGTTAAATTATAAGAAAATTTTCTAAAATCCATTTCAAGTAGACTTATCTAAAAATTATCGGTTTGAGTAAAATCTTGATTTTTACCAATCGTAAAAAAATTGAAAATGTACTAATAAATTTTTATTAATAGAAAATTTTAGATTTTTAAAATTTAAACTTTATATTACTTATCATAAAATTAGTGAGAACTGATATAATATCGCTAAATTTCAAAAAAGATTAATTTTGAATATTTAAAATATACTGAGTAAAAGGTTACTATTTGGCTTAATAATTCTGCCGATATTTACTATACAAAACACTGTGCATGTACGAAATTTTCAAAAGATGCATAGTAACAGGTTTTAAATTTCAAAAAATGCATAGTATTTTTATATTAAAATAATGGAATGCATAGTAATTTTTTCCTATAAATACCGAAGGAATTCTTCTTTAGAATTCACAAATTTAGATTAAGTTTTCTTAATATAGTAGTGCTAGTGAGATAGTGGTGGAAGTAAGAGAGAGAAATAAATTTTTTTGGAAGAAGATTAAGCTAAAATTCTAAGGTACGAATACATCTCTTTTATATTTTTTAGGGTTATTTTTATATCATTTTTAGAAATCTTTTATTATACTGGAAATAATATTATTCTAAGTTACTATTCTACATAGTAAAACACTATTTCAATAGTAAATTCACTACTAAAAAAACACCTGTTAGCGACGGAAATAAGTGGTCGCTAATCCATGCCAACGCCGTCGCTACAAACATTAGCGACAGCATCTCAGACGGGAAAGACTACGTCGCTAAAACCTTCGTCGAAAACACATCAGCGACCACAGGCACGCCGTCGCTACTATATTGACGGCGTAATGCCGTCGCTAAAATCGTCTCTGCCCCAATGACACCAGCCGTCGCTAAGTGTTGCCATACAGCGACCTCACAACGCCGTCGCTACTAGCAGCTACGCGGCGACCACCATACGCCGTCGCTATGGTTAAACTGATAGCGACCGACGCGTCCGTCGCCAAGTGTGGCCTTCCAGCGACCAAGATCCGTCGTCGCTAATGCTTGTCTACCAGCGACCGTATACCTCCGTCGCTGTGGGAAGCCATACAGCGACTACAATAGTCCGTCGCTGTTTCTGGCCCAGCAGCGACCAGTATAGTTCGTCGCTATTTTTTATAATATAGCGACCATCTGTTGCCGTCGCTAATTGGAATTTTTTTAAAAAAAAAATTGGGTTAAATATTTATATAGGTTTTGTTAAATATTTTGTATTTTGTATTGGCTGATAAAATTTTATAATTAAATTTAAATAATTTTTTTAAAATATTAAAAACAAAATAATAGATGAAATTTTTTTATCAAATAGGTTAAATTATTAATGATAGGTACAATAAGGCTTTTTGATTTGAATTTAATTACCAATAAATATTGACATAATAAACGAAGAATGACAAAATAAATACTAAATGAAATATAACATAAAAACTAAAAATGAAATATACAATGTGTATAAATAATAAAAATACAATCATGGTGGTGGGGGATCCTGGGGTGGTGGTGGTGATAGGATTAGTAAGCTGATTTGTAAATTATAAGCATGTGTCAGTTAAAAGTAAATACCGCTAGATCCATAGTCTTCTGGTTTACCCATGCACCGGCTTTGTTCTTCTGGGTCATTTGCATGACCTCAAACAAAGAAGGCTCCCGATGCTCCCTCAGCTCCTGTGGTAGACAAAAAACATTGAGATTATTATTTGTAAACATGTCAGACGAATCATAATAGAAATGTTTAACATAAATATACTTACAAATCTTTTCTTGTGCTCGAGGGTTGAAATGCTACCCCCAGTGTAAACCGAGGCTGCAGCATCGGCGGCTCTGTTGGCCCTGTTCCGAGCACTCGCCTGCTGGAACGGGACCCCGCCCCACTTCTGGACCATCCCGTCCCAATGGTCCTCTGGGATCCAACGAGGGCGCTCACCCTTGTCCCTCACCTTCCAAAGGGTACTCTTGATGATTTTGGAGGTCTTTGTGGCAAAGACCTTCCTAATCTCATCAATCATACCCTCCGCCCACTGGTAATCACGCTGTAAAATGAAATGGGAAATCCAAATTAATAAGAGGTCTATTTTACAAATCAAGTCACAACAAATGAGCTAGGAACTTACCGAGAAGGTGTCAAACCACCTATCTTGGACAACCTTCCCAGCATCTGTCCAAGATATATATGGACCATCCCACTGGGCCTTTAATACCTTAGTAATCGCTTTGGTAGTGCGACTACTATCAACAAAGCTGTGATGACAACAATTATATCAGGAGAATAACAGTGGACAATCTAGGGAGACTCCCAAAATTTCGGCAGAGTCTCCCCTGTAAATGTAACATTTCCAAGTTTAAATAGTTACCCTGTTACAAACAGAAGAGTGCCCAGTACAATTCAATCTATACAAGTACTAATTAAAGTAACATCCAATAAACCAACAAGTCTTTCCACTAAAGTTTAATATAAAGTACCATACAAATAACATAAATGTATTTGAGGTTTAGTCACTTACTCGTCTCCGGCCGGCACGGGTACCAACATGGGCAGAGGGGATGCCGGAGGTGGGGTGGCCTGATGGCCATGGTCCTCCAAGCCACCAACTCCAGGAGTCTGCTCTGGGGTGGTCAGCTGTGGGGGTGATGGGGTGGTCTGCTGTGGTGGTGGTAATGGAGTGGTCTGCTGTGGTGGTGGTGATGGAGTGCTTTGCTGTAGTGGTGATGGAGTGGTCCGCTGTGGTGGTGATGGAGTGGTCTCCTGTCCTGGGGTGGGAGTCCCTAGCCGGGATGTCGGGGTCCTAGACCCACCACCCCTACTGAAGGGCAGTCGACGTCCCGTCATCTGTGGATAAAATCATGAAAAGAAAGGTTAGTCTCAGGATATATATAAACCTATGTAACATTTTGTTTAACAAGTACATACTCTGTGTCTGTTTCAGTTTTAAATTCCCCCTCAGTTTCAGTGTCACTGTGGTTATCTGTTTGAACAAGTTCATCAGTATCCAAATCAGCCCTAGACCGTTTTGATCGAGAGACAAGGTCTTTGTCAATGTGTTCACCCCCCGTAGTGGCGAGTGTCTCATCCATTATGACTGGATCAATGTTGAACAACAAATTGGCATCGTTGAGCTCGTGTGGTGCAAGCTGATAAGCGTCATCGACCTCCTCGGAGACATTGTCAGTGATCTGACTTTGGGCCTTGGCCTTGATTACTGCATACCAGTCCTGATGTCCTCCCGGGAAGTCGGTGTAATAAACCTGCTCAGCTTGTTGGGCAAAAATGAAGGGATCAAACCCTTTATATCTACCATTCTTCTTGACCTCAACTAAGCCGTAGTTGTTGTCAACCTTTGTTCCAACACCGATTGTGTTGTCGAACCAATCACATTTGAATAGAACAATATCTCTTCTTAGTCGTCCAGAGAACGAAACTTCAACAATCTCCGTCAGCACTCCATAAAAGTCTTCTTCCAACTGTCCGGCGGTGCCTTTAACACAAACCCTGTAGTTATGGGTGCGCATCCTTTCACTCCATTGAAGAATATTAAACTTGTAGCCATTTACGTAGTAAATAGGCCATTTTTTAACAGTTTTCACCGGCCCCCAAGAAAGGGCTTGGAGTAAAGAATCTTCAATATGGTTGTTTGGGTCTTGTATCTATGTACAACATAACAAGCAGGTCATCGTTAGATATCGGGAGTCAGAAGCAAAGATAAAAAACACTTGGTAAACGGGTCTTACGTGTTACGCGAACCAACCAACGAACTTGGATGACACCTCACTATGAATTTGGTCATCAGTTAAATCATTTTGCTCAAGTTTTAGCATATCTGTGTATAAGCTACTCAAAGGAAACAAATTTAGATACTATAAAAGCTACGTTTAGAATATAACATATAACTTCTATGACTTACTCAATAAAGGGTTCCACTTCTGGGCAATTTAGAAGAATGTACAAGTAAGCCGCCTTTCGATCTTTCTCATCAATATAACATTTTTTGAGCCTACCCCCGGGTGACCAGGATAGTTGAAAATCGATGTTTGTTCATCAAACCCTGTGCGGCTGGCTACCCCAAGATTGAGGGGAATTCTACTCATTCTAGTTTCTATCTCCATCGGAAAATAGAAAGAAGCAAAGGTTGTCATTTCTTCGACTAAGTATGCCTCACAAATTGATGCTTCAACGCAGGCTTTGTTCGACACTTTATCTTTTAAGGAGCGTAAGAATCTTCAACATCATTAACAAGATAGTGTTAAGTTAGAAAATACTATTATAAGAAGTGCTTGCAAGGAAATTAAAGAGTTTTGGCGTTCATCTTTCGAATGGATACATCCAACGATACTGCACCGGGCCACCAACCAAGGCCTCGTACGGTAGATGGATAGGCAAATGCTCCATCGAGTCAAAAAAACTTGGTGAGAAAATCTGCTCCAACTTACAAATCAATACCGGGATAGTTTCTTCCATCTTCACAAGTTTCTCCACAGTTAACGAAGTAGCCGTCAACTCCTTAAAGAAGTGACTCAACTCCACCAACGGCTTCCAAATAGGCTTCGGTAAGGCATGAAACGCGTACGGGAGTAGTTGTTGCATAAACACATGGCAATCATGACTTTTCATGCCAAACACCCTGCCCTCCTTCACGTCGACACATCTACTCAAGTTAGAAGCGAATCCGTCAGGCAGGGTCAACCCATTCATCCAAATACACACAGCAATTTGTTGTGGTCTAGTTAAAGCATATTTTGCATGGGGTTTAAACATTCTTCCACGTCCCGCATCCCTCAATTCCAACTCCTTCCTAGAACACCAAATCGGAAGGTCTAGACGACTCTTCTCGTTGTCCTTTGTTCTCCCCTTGAAGTCCATAACAGTGTCAAAAATATTCATGAAAACATTACGTTCAGTGTGCATGACATCAATGTTGTGTCTTAACAACAAGTCTTTCCGATATGGCAAATCCCATAAGATGCTCTGCTTCACCCAGTGGTGTTCCTTACCATAACCCGCAAACTCCTTAACACTCTTGTCCCAAAAACAGTGAATCTCATCCATGGATAACTCTTCCTCTATGGTTTTCCATGACACTGCTCATCACACTAATAACAACAAGCTTCAATCTTCAGATTCTGACTCTTCAACAAGCTTCAACCTACTTTAATAATGTTTACATAAAATTTTTTTATTTGATATAACTTATTTAGACTTAGACTGAACAAAATTACTGTAGGTGACAAAATTATCTTGAATGATTATAAAGTTAAAAAAATGGATTGATAAAAGTATATAGGTAGCATATCTTATGTTAGGGCTGAATTGTATATAATGTGGTATAAAGTATTTGAATTGATTTATATGTATGATTTTTGCATAATGTATGTGAAGTGAGGGAGTCAGGTAGTGTGGGAAAGAAAAGTGGGAATGAGGGAGCACCCAAAAGGAGCCGTAACGAAACCCCATCTCCTTTGCCAGCTTTTAAGGTACAATAAGTGCAAGTAACCTTTTAACAAGAAGGGAAAACTTTGAACTTTATTTTTGATTGTTTTCTTTGCTTTCAATCCATAAACATGGATATGAGCCTGTAATTCTACTTTCTTGCTTTGGCTCTTAGGTGAGAAAAGAGAAGATGGGGGACAGAATCACTGCACTCCAACAATTAATGAAAGCTCTTTTTTAACTCCTTATATTGTGGATTCTAACTTTTTTTTTTCAGACCCTTTTTACTTCCTATAATTTATCAGTCAACCATGTGGTCAAAGTCAGAGGTACTAACGGTTTTTCTTCTCAGCTTAGTAATGAATTTCAGTTTCCCTCAATCCACCATTGGGATATATATATCTCTTATATGCTTGCAGCGAAATCAGAATGATAACTTTTGTTGAATCATATGGAAACAATAAACTTTGCGTTATTCAAATAAACTATATAGGATCTCTTCTGATAATTATTGCTTCTAATTTGTAGTTTAGTCCAATATATAAAATTAACTACTGCCCAGCTAACTAGTCTGAAGTGTTTAGCGAAACTATATATTGATATCATACTTTAAGCATTACCATTGAGATTCTAGTTTGATCTTTTTTTCTAGTAGGTGCTTCTACATAGTCTTATTTTATATTAGGATTGGTTCTGCAATCTTTATATGATTAATGAAATTAGAGAATAATAGATGAACTCAAGAGAAGAGAAGTAAGTTGAGGAGAGAAACTAAATCTTCATTAATTCTCAACTGAATACAACAAAAGCTATTTATATAAGGAATTCAATGTTGGTACAGACGAAGCTCAAGTAGAGATGACTGCACTTTGTAGTAAAATCTTTCTAATTGATTTATAACTAATCACATGGGCTTGTTCTATTACTCCCTCTCAAAATAGACATTGGTACATATCTACCATGTTTAGTTTGCTGCATGCTATTAAGAAAAGATTGGGTGGCAAAGGTTTAATAAACACATCCACAAACTGGTTAAGGAACTAACTAGCAGCAACTTGAGAAATTCCTTCATAATTTTCTCACTGATAATGAAATGATAATCTATCTCTAAATGTTTTGTTCTAAAATGAAACACATCATTTTGAGTTAGATGTTGTGCACTCTCATTGTCACAGAATAATACTAGCACTTTCTTGTCTTAACACCAAGATCCTTTAGTAAATAGGCGAACCAAAGCAGCTCTGAAGTTCCTCATCCTAGGGCCCTATGTGATACTTAGTTTAGTTAAATGTTAAGATGATCGATAAAACGAAAGCTGCACTTTTTTTTCCCATAACATAAAAGGGTTAAAAACTCAAAACAGAAAAGATTAAAAAACATAAGACAACTTCCGAAGGGTATCAAACAACACACTCATTTGGAGATAAAATTATCGACAAACTCAAAAAAATATCTGCTAAAACTAATGTGATCTCATGTTTAGTAAATGCATCAGCAACAATATTTACCTCACGAAAAATATACTTCCATCTAACCTTAAGTCATTTCATTCCCAAGGATTTTACTGTTGGTATTTAACATCAACATTTAATTGGAAAAGTAGAAAACTAACTTTCATCCCTGGATCCTCCCTTCTTCAACAAGTAGCAACTATCCCCCTCCTAGGTTTATGTCAATAGTGTGATATATTAATATTTTATATTATTGAAAGCATTTTCACTTACTTATTTCTATTAATAAGTATTGTAGTCACAGCGTTTGCATAAATGTGTAATATTTATACTGATAATTTGATTTTGTGAATAAAGATTATGTTAAGCTTAATCTAATGTCAAATTATCAGTATGATTGTTTTTTTTTGGCAATGCACTCATTATATATAGAAGAATATTGTTACCTATTAACTACACTCAAAGGGCATTATCTAAAATATCAAAAGTTGAGTTATATTTTATTAGAAGTTATATAATAATTGTTTATAAATTATGATGAATGAATTGTTTTTCTTTTTTGACTAGTATATTTTCCTTCCGAATTTATAATCTCCCCCCTCTCTTGTTACCAAATACTTTGATACTGTATGTAACTATGAAAAAAATGATGGTGAGCTAGCTAAACACATCCCACCCGTAACCCCCTTCCTCACCCAACCTATACCTGAAATCTAGAAATCTAGAGACCAGCAATACAAACCATAAACCCAGGACCCGTAGTCAGAAACCCACAAACCCAGATACCAAAAACAAAGGTCACAAACCCATAGAGCAGAAAATCAGAGATGGCAAAGGTTCACAGAGTAGAAAATCAGAGATGGTAAAGGTTCACAGAGCAGAAAATCAGAGATGGCAAAGGTTCATAGAGCAGAAAATCAGAGATAGCAAAGGTAGTGGAATGTTACCTGCAATGGAGGGAAGGGAGCCTCAAATGGTCAAAGCTTCCAACAGAGGTTCGAACGGAGGACACGGTGCACTTATCGGTGGTTTGGAGCTTCAGACGGAGCACTCAGAGATGGGGAGGGATACAGAGGGAGGGGGAGATTGTCGGAGTCGGAGGGAGGAGAGGTGAGGAGAGGGAGGGAGAGGTGAACGAAGGGAGGGAGGGGGCAGTCAGACGTGAGGAGAGGGAGGGAGAGGTGAACGGAGGGAGGGAGGGGGAAGCCGGACGAAGGGAGGAGAGGTGAGGAGAGGGAGGAGAGGTGAGGAGAGGTGAGGAGAGGGAAGGAGAGGTGAACGGAGGGAGGGAGGGGGCAGTCGGACGTGAGGAGACGAAGGGAGAGGTGAACGACGACTCTAAGAAGGAGGGGGAAAGTTAGGGCGACTGAGAGGGAAAGGGGTTGCTGTCGAGTTACATTAAAACCTTAGCGACGGCTCAAACCCCGTCGCTAACGACGTCACTACAATTAAACACTTAGCGATAGTACCACAACTCCGTCCCTAATCTCCTGAACCGTAGCGATGGTGTCAACCCACCGTCACTAACTTCAATTATTAAACGAAAAAAGTGGAGGGAAGTGAAATTCATAGCGACGGGCGAACCAATCCGTCACTAATCTCCTCAATATTAGCAATGATGTCACCCCCACCGTCACTATCCTCCATTATTTAAAGGAATAGTGTGGAGGGAAGACGAAAAACATAGCGACGGTAGAGAATCACCGTCACTAACCTTTACACAAATAGCGACGGTAGGAGAATTCCGTCACTAACTTCCACAAGAAAAAATATATGGTGAAAATCGTAGCGACGGCAGGCCACTTCCGTCACTACTCTCTTGATTAATAGCGATGGTAGCATATCTCCGTCACTGATTATTTCTAAAATAGTGACGATGAAGGCTTCCGTCACAAGTACAAACCATAGCGATGCGGTTTGACCGTCGCTTGAGTTGGAGGGAACATTAGCGACGGTACTACACCGTCGCAACTATTTGCCGCCAACTGAAAACCCAGGAGGGAAACATAAAATGGTGGAGTTAAAATATAGCGACCATTCTAGCGACGGTGTTAACAAGGATTAGCGACCGCGTAAGGTACCGGTCGCTAATTTAGTCGCTAACAACTTCTGGGTCCCTTTTTGGTATGGAGCGGTCGCTAACGCGGTGGCTATTTAGCGACGGCAAATGGTGGTCGCTAATATGTGGTAGCTGTTTACATAGACCTATGCAAGAAATGGACTTACATAGACCTATGCAAGGAATGGACTATAAGGACTCAAAATCAATTTTAATAATTTAAATAACCATTAAAATTTGAATTATATTTAATTGATTTGTTTATAATTATTATTGATATTTAATTGTGATCGATATTATTTGATCGTGATTGACATTATTTGATTATGATTGATGATATTGTGATTGATAATATTTTATTATGATTGATGACCTTTTGATATGGAGTTTGAGCATATAGTAAGCATGACGGAAAGTTGAAACTCAGTAAGAATTTTCTTACCTTACTCTTTAAATTTTTATTCTAAGAGAAAGTATTTTATCATTATTCTAGTCTTTTATTTCTTCTTAGAAATAATTTTCATTAACTTTATTTTTAATCTCTAGAATAAAATCCAGTATTAGAAAGAAGCTATTTTATGAAAATCAGAGGTTGAGATAATTAATTCTTGAATTAAAGAAAATTTTTATAGTTTTAAGTATTCTTAATTAATGATTTAAAAAATATATATATTCTTTTAGAAATCAGAAATTTAAATTGGTTTTCCCTAATGAAATAACTAAAGGATATTTTATTATGGTCGAGATTTCTAAACTCAATCTAGTTAAGATTCAAATTCGGAAAGATTATGTAAATATGTGAAGTTTTTTAAGAGAAAGTTTTGAGATATTTAAGGCTTGGAAACTCAATTTTGGTAAGATCTAAATTTGAAGACTGTACTAAATTTGTTTTTGTATAACAGAAGTTCAAAGAAGAACTTATGGGAATGTACAGTTTATTGAGATGATTTTGTGAACCTTTATGGTATTTCATAATTGAGTTTCTAAAAGTCTTAACCAACTAAATATGCGAGTAGTTCATGCATCATGAATCATTAAAGAGAAATGAGATGTGATATTGCCTGGGGACGGATTATAGAAACCGAGGATACATTAGAGGAGGCTTAATTGCGAGCCTTGGGATGAGAGGGTGTGAAAGGGTGCTTCAGGTGACCTGGGGTCGCTCCCTAGTTTCAGGTACTTTCACAATAAAAACTTTCTTAGTCTGACTAGTCTCTAAGTGTTTCCACGCCAGTTGAGCTGTTCATATGCCATGAAGGCATTTATGTTATTATTATCCAGAATTTATGGAACAGTGTAAACTCCTGGTTGGCTCAGTGCAAACTAAAACTTTAAGGGCCCACATGCATAGAATGAATGAGATGATAGTATTAAAAACATTGCATGACATTCTTGTGATTGTGACATTCTATGTGGGTGGTTGTGAATGAAAATATAATTGTTATGTTATGAAAACTCTACATTCATAATTGATTATGTATATGATTGTGATTGAAATTATTATATTAGATTGTGAAAACCCTTATGCTTATGTCTTATCTGTAAAGTATTATATTCTGTTTCTCACTCCTTCTTGTTTGAATTTTGTGTCCAAAATATATGTTATATGATATATAGCTAGCAGTTCAAGATGAAAGGATGAAATTACAAGAGGGTAAATTGGTCTCATCCTCAATCGGATAGGAGAAGAGATGTGACAAGAATAGGATTCAAAATCACATGGTTTGAAGATAAGGAAATAATTGGTTACAGTCGAAGTAGAGGTATTAAATTTTTAGTTTTAGTTTACCTTAATACAATATTAAGTTGGATGATTGTAAATCAATGTAAAGGTTAAACTTTAATAAACTTTATTCTTTGGATATGATACTGTAATCTTTGATCACTTATGATTTTCTGAAAGTTCATTTTATCATTATGAATAATTTGAAACTTTTTACTTTCAAAATTCAAAGAAAATCAGATGTATATACGTCCTTATATACACGAGATAAGAAGTGATAAATATGTATATCTTTCTAAAAAAAAGAGCAAGAAGAATAGATATATGTCTCATGTATATAAGGGGGTGTTACATCGCGTGTCAGAATCGTACACTAAGCAGTGTACTATTTGTCTCCTGACCAAACCTGACGATTCATTCTCCATGCTCACCTATAAATAGTTGATTCTCACACTCAAGAAAGGTTACGTTATTTATCCTTGCTATATACTATTCCATTTCTTAAGCTCTCTTAATTTGAGTTCTCATTCTGGTTACTGACTTGAGCATCGGAGAATCTTTGCAGGTGGCACCACCTTACGCCCATCACCAACGCGAAAGCTTGGTGAGAAGGATCTCCAGGACAATAAGACCGATATCACCCACTCTAATATCGGACTATAATACCGGATACCCACTGTAACAGTGTATAAACACTACCTATAGTTGACTTTTGTGACTGGTCCCCACACCGGATCCTTGACCCCGGTTCAGACCAGTTCAAAAGGAATGTTAGAATGAAAAGAGTGAGCAGAAGAGCTATGTGAGATTTATAATAAATTATTAGTAATGCTAATTATAATAATAGTTATAATAATGATAAATAAATAAATTCAGTAATATTAAATAGAAATAAAAATAATTGAAAAAATGAAAATAATATAATAATAATAATAAATGAAAAAAATAATAAATAATTAATAATAGATTTAATAAATAAAGAATTTATAATAATAGATGAATTAGTATATAAGTTCCCAAAAATAAGATATAAAGCCCTAGATGGTCTTGGAACGACTGTTGAACCTTAGAAAAATTAATAAAACCCCTAAACTAAGAGTTGTTAAGAAAAAAATAAATATCGACATGCTAAGTATCGATAATCGAGAAGAACTCATTTACCTCAACCTATACCTTGAGGGTATACCCAAAGGTATCCGTACAACCAACATGAGCGTCTGTTTTTAATAAACCTGGTCCCAAATGAACGGTTTCGACATTTTAAGAACTTCTCCAGAAGACATACAACTCCAATTCAGACCCCATCGACCCTGAATTTCAAGAAAACGCTTTGTTAGTTTATATGCCTATTTTTAATTCGAACCTTAGTCAGTGTTTTGAGCCTAACTTTCACCCAGGACCTTGGAATCGAGCCATTCTTGTCTTGGTTTACTCATTATAAAATTTCCTACAACATTCCTACAGACTCCAAGAATCATTTTCTAATTTGAGAACTAAGGGCTTTTACCCTAAAAAATTTGTTTGTTACCCCGTTAAATTGCGCCAGTTTACGAGAAAAATCATATCTTCTTTATACGAGCTTAGAACCAGTTCGTTCTAGTTCTATAATTCTCGTATTGAAGCCTTCTACGATTCTCGTGCGGACTTGAGAGCCAATTCTTGCCCAATCAGTACAGAAAAATAAAGTTTTTCAAGAAGCTTGCTATCCACGTCATTCCTAACCCTTTTTTTTAGTAAATTGCGTATAACTCTCTCATATGAAGCTAGAATCACTTCGTTCATTTTAATGGTCTCATATCAAAAAACCCTATAACTTTCATGAAGAGCTTGAAGCCTGATTCTCAAAGGATAAGTCCCAAGTGAATTAATTTTTTCGGCCTTAGAGAATTCGAGAGCCCTTAGAGACCAAGCATAATTCTTGCTTCGGTTGCTATATTTTCACGCGCCATATACTATTTTGAAGAGAAAATAGAGTTCTACAACTTTCATATTGAGCGTCTCTCCTAATTCTCATCCTAGAACAAACTAAGAATTTATTTAAAACGAGTTACCACTAAGGTAACTTGTTGTTCATTGGGTAACCGATTTCCAATACCCTAAATTGCTTTTCCGGCCACCATTTTTCCCTCTTGCCGACTTGCCACCCAAGTTCCCTCTCTTGTAAATTCCCCATCAGACTCCAATAATTCAATTGCATAAAATTTTCTCTCCCTCACAACTTCTCTCTCTCAGCCATAAAAGAAAAGCCGCCACCACCACCACCTTAATTTTTTTCTTCTTCTTCCTTCACCCTCCACCACCACGTTCATCCTCCCTCTACCACCAGCAACACCATTATCTTCCCTTACTTCCTCCTCCTCTCCCTCATCGTCAAAGCCCCTCATCGTCATGCCTCATCCACGCACCATCACCTCTAAAACCCGTGGCCACCGTTGAAGCTCCACCAAGGTAATTTATTTTCCTTTCTTTGCATTTCTTCTTCATAATGCTTTTCCTTCTCAAATTAAAAATGTTTGCATGCTTTTCCTCCTCCCTTTATACCTGGCATGACCCCTTTTTTCCAATTTCTTGTTGTATATTATGTTTTATTAGTCTCAGGATTGATCGGAAGCGATCGGGAGAAATTAATCGGCAATCAGTAAAATTCAGAACCTTGAAACCCTTCCTTCTTCAAAAGCAGTAGCTTCACTATGTGGTAAAAGGGAGTTTCCTCCACTTTAATCCCTTAAACTCCTTTTAAAATAATTATCTAGCCCCTATTTGCATTCCTGCCAAATTTTGTTGAATTCTGTGAAGTCTACTAGTGTTTTTGGAAATTTTTACTATTTTTCTATGACGTCTGCCAAGTGTGGTGTGTAAAGTTTTTATTTTTAAGTGTCCTGCCATGTTTTTGTGTATTCTGCCAACGCCTATATACACCCTGCCACGATTTAGGAAGTTTTTGCCTCCTTGAATCATCACATGCAAGCCCCTAGAGGCTTTATTTCTATTTTTCATTTGGTCTGTAATTAATTATTTTAATTTTTATTTATTTCTATAACTCTTGCCACTTGCATGTGTGATCCGACCAAGCCTCGGAGGTTCTGTCACTAATTTTGGGAAGTCTGCCAAAGAACAAGGAGATCCGCTACTAAAATCGCAAGTTACGTGTGTAAGGGAATCCCTAGTACATGAGCAGCGGAAATACAAGGATTCCTATAGGATTTGCAAAACGTCGTGTTTCAAAGCACTATACATGCCCACATAAAAAAAATTGTTTTAGGATTACCTCTTGAAGAACACCGAAGCAGTCGTAGCCTCGTCCTTTAGGAGTCCACACAAGCACTCCCACCAGAATCGCAACACTTGCCAACTGCTAGTTTGACAACGTGTAGCTCTTGCAACTTTTGCAAATTTGTATCTCACTTTTGTGAATGGCCTATAAGCATCTTATGCTCTATTTATAGGCTTAGGTTTGACCTAATTTGTTCTCTCTAAAGAGTGGGCTCCTTACTCATTCTAAATGAGTTAGGCTCAATAGCTTTATTTTAGTCCAACTAAAATAAAACAAAACATTTTCTGATGGGCTTACTCTATGTGTGTGACCCTATAGGTAAAATACCCGATCATATTAATAATAAATTATTTTATTATTAATATAAAATAAGAGCGGCATCTAGCAATGCATCATTATGTCCGAATATTATTTAATATCAACATAACCTATAAGTGATAATTATTTAATATGTTTCTTCCTTTTGTCACGATATCCTAATTGGGCCCAAGGCATGGTCGCGTCATCCTTGTACGACCCAATTTATTTTACTTGATACCAGAGTAGACTTGATCCAAATAAATATCTAATATTTATTCTTTCTAGCATGGCCATGCGTTTTCTTAGTCTTACTCCATCAAGTGGCCTATAGATATCACTCCTGTCACATAGGAGAGACAAATCTCATCTATATCACTCATATCCCTCTGCATAATTTATTCATTGCCTAATCACAACCTTTATAGTCCTCTTGTTATAGAAGACGTTTAATTGTATTAAAACAATAAACTCCTCATGTATCAAAATGTGGTAAGGTATAAAACATTGCTCATAACGTGTAAAATCGTGGTGATGAATATGTTATGGAAAAATTATGAAATCTTAGGCAACGTCTCAGTATGGTCCTTGTTGGTTGAGATGGTAAGCTGGTGATGTAATGATGATGACATGAAATGGTTTATGAAGATTGTTATATGAAGTGAATGAATTGAGTATGAGATATGATGGTATGTGGTACCAAGGTTATAAAAGGTAAATTAAAAAGATAATTACAATGAGTTTGATTAAAACCCTGAAGAGCCTAGTTACCTTATTAAAATTTGGGATTACAAGGTGAATTAGATTAGTAAGGACCTTATTTTATTAATTAGAATATCCTTAACTTTTACTAGTCAGTAATAAAAAGAATTATCATTCCCAATAGGATAAATAAATAAGTTAGTACACGTAGAAGTATCCCAAGCCCGTTATCCATAAAAGCTAAAGCTTCCCAAACACTACTCTACCCTTTTTAGGCTTAGTTAGACTACATTACAAGATTATTGTCAATATAAATATATAATAAAAACATAAAGACTCTGTACTGGTGTTAAGGACAAAGGTGTGCCAAGGCAAGGACCTTACGCGATGACGAAAGCCTTAAGAAAAAAAAGATAAAAGATTGAGTGCATTTGTCATGCATCATATGCATAAAGTTTGATGAATGATTGTGATGAGAACATTAGAGCATACACTAAGGGTACACTGGAGAGGATTCACGTTTGATCCCCATGAAGTGTGACATCCTTAGTCAATTTAATCATTTTTCGCAATAAATTTTTCACGTTTAATAAAAATCCACTCGGTCTTAATATAAAATAATATTTACTTTTCTTAAATACTTTCAAAATAATAAAATCATACTTAAAATAGCAATTTCCGACTGAAACCGGTCCAAAATACATCCGTTAATAAAAGTTATTTAGAAACAGCGAAAGAAAGAAAAACAGTTAGGGTTCACTCGGAAATCATTCTCTCACTCGGTCATCTTTCACTCGGGTCAGCTTAACTTCCACTCGGAGAAGGTTTACTCATCCTTATTTAGAAACACTAGGAACTTCACTCGGAGTTTCAACCACAACTCACTCGGAGACATTCTAACCTTTTCACTCGGAATTGAGTCTCTCGGTTATTCATCTCTCGGAAAGAAATAAAGGATGCTCAAATGGTCAACAAATCAATAAGCCCTCGCTCGGATAAGGAATTACTCGGCTAAATTCACCAGGTGATCAACTCTGCTACAATGCAAATTCATTCATAAATTAAACACCGATTCATAACTTCACGAGTTCATATTCAACATACAGTCAACACTCAATATATATATATATATATATATATATATATATATATATTACACAATTCATTCCGTTTCACTCGGTGCCTTGACATCAATCCTCCGCTTGGCGCACCTCCATGACTCCGACCTCTTCCCTGTCACTGGTTACTAAAATTGTAAACCACAGCAAGGGTGAGTGTTTAGCATCATAATTAATCTAGAACGGAATTTAAATAATAAAATAGGAGTATAAACTCCGTCCGATTCTTTCATCCTCAAATTGCACATTACACTCGGCATTTAACTCACATTCGACAATACACTTACACTCGGCAATCGTAGCAATTAATCACTCGGCCATATAGTAATTCAAACTCGGCAATACAACAATTCTCATCCGGCAATTTTAGCAGATCACACTCGGCAAACATAGCCATCACACTCGGAAATTGTAACAGTTCACACTCGGCAATTGTAACAATTTACATTCGTCAAATACAATAAATTGCACTCGACAAATATAACATCATACTCATCAATATAGCTGTTCTCACTAGGCAAATATGACAAATCTTACTCAGCAAGTACAACAATCTCACTCGGTAAATATGACAATTCATACTCGGTAATTATCTCACTTGGCAAGTATATCAAATTATACTCAGTACCAAATTATACTCAGCAATTGTATCAAATTGCACTCGGCAAATATACACATCATACTCATCAATTATAATACTTCACACTCGGCAAATACATCAAACTGCACTCAGCAAATACGTCAAATCATACTCATCAAATATATCAAATTCTCATTCGACAATTATAACAAATTGTATTCGGTAAAACCATCAAGTCATCAATTGTCACAACTGACTCACAAAATCGACGCCTAGTATCCGGATACTAAAGGATTGGCCTTCAGCTAGGGGTCCTACTTGACACCCCGTGAACCCTGCTTGGTTCACCGAGTCCTGCTTGACTCCCCCTCAACCACTGGGTCATAGACCTCTGGGTAGCTCAACTGGGTCCTGCTTGACCACTGAAGCCAGAAACGAGGGTAACATATACCGTCGGCCATCCCATACCACATAATCACATTTCATATCATCATCAATCAACAAATGTAACTACCAGAAACTGGCATGTGCTCTCATCACAGGGCGACCGACTTGTCAAGCCCATCCATCACATTATCACTCGGGCGACCTACTTGTCAAACCCGACTCATTAACAACACTCGGGTGATCTGCTTGTCAAACCCGACTCCACATTGCCACACAAAACACCTTGTCACAGCATTAAATATTTTAATTTCAATCGGCTCAAGCCATACACACACGATCGGAGACCGATCGGTGTCCACATACATGCATCCATACTTATTCATATATAATTCATTCGGCAATATCTCAATTATCACAACATTAAATACTTCTCAAGTCACCTACACACGATCAGAAACTGATCGGTGTTCACATACATACATGCATACTCATACATTCACAGCTTTCATTCAGCAACAACATCAAATATTTCTTGTCACACACACACACACAATCCTAAACCGATCGGTGTGCACATTCATACGTACATTCATACACATTCACACAATTTTCACTCAACATTATCTCTTACCCGGTTTACAGTCATTCCAACGACTCGGACAGTATGTCCTATTCTAATTAATTATAACCCGAACACCCCCCTTACCTCTGTTCCGAGCTTTAACAGTTGCTGGGTGCACCGTTCCACCTCTGTTTTAGCACCAGCTTCCTTAATCGCTCCATCAGTGTTCGTTCCTCCACCTACAGTTCTGGAACGTGAAACATATTAACGTCACACCACCATCCACACGGTAAAAGGGCCATTTCCAGGCTCACGGCCAAGAGGAGTGGGGATCGGAACAGTACCCCCTCCATACACATGACCATTCGGTCCAGAAAAGAAGTGAAAGAGGTGAGGTAACAATTTTTAAATGGTTCAAAGGACTTACCTTGAAACCACTGTCACAGCTATGTAATTATTTTAAAGTGTTGATGTAAAATGAACCTTCCTTCGAAGCTTATAGCTCTCAATCAATGGAGGAAGAAGAAGAAGAAAAGTATCAGATGTTCTTCACGTGAAAGAGAGTGAATGATTGCGCAAATGATTGAAGAAAAAGAAGAAAACCATTATTTAAACTCATGGCAACCGGTTACCTTCTCAACCAGTCACTTCCAACCGGTAACCTCTTCAACCGGTCATCTCTCTATTTCCTTTACAATTTCTTTAAAGATTTAATTTAACTTCTCTTCTTCTAATCACACCATTTATAATTAACCAATAATTCATAAAAATATCAAATAAATTCCTAAAAACAATTTTTAATATTTCCACTTCACAAAAATTTCTATAAATATCCGGGATGTTACATCCACCCTGTTATTCAAGTGGCCTCAATACTCAAGAGGGGGGTGAATTGAGCTTTTAAAACTTTGCTTGAAATGCCTTTGAACTTGATTCTTTTAACCCAAGTTTAGAGATTATGAAGGCAAGTCAAGTAAAGTACACAAGATAATTCAAAACAAGAGGCAAATATGGATAAGGCAATTTATCAAACACTTGGTGTGCAATGTACAATATTAACCAAATCAAGCAAGCTAAAATATGCAAACCACAATCAACCAACACAAATCGATCAAGAGCAATATCTGAAAGTAAAAGAGTAAGGGAGAAGAGATTGCAAACCGATTTAACGAGTTCCACCAACCCGGTGTACGTCTCGCCTCTAAGCAACCCACTTAGAGGATTTCCACTATTGTAGATTAGAGATACAACTTTGAGCAATTGCGGCTTCCTAGTGTCCCACACTCAAGAACCCAATACTCACAAGTACAAGGGCAACCCACCCAATCTCTCAATCTCACAATATCCCAAAGGCTGAACCCTAACCTTTGTAACCACTCAACCTAGAGTGAATAACCACTCAATCCTAGAGTGAACTTTGGTGTTTGATGTTTGTGTTTACAAGCAAGAATACTCTCTCTAAAAGAGTGGATAGGCAAGTGATAGCTTACACAAATTCTATCTCTCAAGATGAGAGGATATACAAGTTCTAGCTCAAAGAATGATGAATATACAAGGAGTATAAAATTTCTAAGCACAAAGGTAAGTAAAGATTGATTGCCTCTTCTTGTGTCTAGTTATGCTTGTGTTTTCCTTGCATTTATAGAGCCATGGTTGAGCTGTAGAAGTTCCTAGCCGTTGCATGTAGTGGGCATATGAGAAATAGTGAAAGAATGAGCTGTCTTCCCACTAAAATGTGTTTTCCCACTATCGTAATCGATTGCGCCTCGAGTTGTAATCGATTACATTTTGAAATTTTCAGTTCAGTTCATGCTGTAATCGACTAACATTCACTACCTAATCGATTAGCTTCAAGTCAGAGCCCAGGTAATCGATTATATCTTGCCCAGTAATCGATTAGCTATAGCACCTGATGCATTTAATTCATTTCTTGATTTGGTAATCGATTATGATACTTGGGTAATCGATTAGTGATGTTCCAGTAGCTTGGTAATCGATTGGCTAAAGTCCTGTAATCGATTAACGTAGGTACCTGATGCATTTAATTCAGTTTTTGATGTTGGTAATCGATTATGATGCTTTGGTAATCGATTAAAGATGTTCCAGTGGCTTGGTAATCGATTGGCATTCTCCATCTAATCGATTAGCTTATGTTCCTGATACATTTAATTCAAAACAGAAGCTCTCTAATCGATTAGCTTAGTCACCCTAATCGATTAGCTTATGTTCCTGATACATTTAATTCAAAACAGAAGCTCTCTAATCGATTAGCTTAGTCACCCTAATCGATTAGCTGCGCAGTTTTTCTGGGTCTGATTCTGAGTCTTTGTTTTTGCAAGAATTTCTCCAAGATTTGTCATTATCAAAATCCTTGAACCTGTAATCATATTCAAACACATTCTCCCCCTTTTTGATGATGATAATAATGTTCATCTCTTGAGGGTTGTTAGTTTAAACAACAAGCTTATCTCTAATTTTATCTCTGCAAAAACATATCTTTTGAATTCTGGATGATCTCTTATCTCTTAACCAGATTTTCAGAATATTATCAAGTATGCATTATCTCTTATCTCTTAAACATTTTCAAATCTCCCCCTATCTTTGGGAATCTATGCCTTTGGAGATAATTAATCATTTAGCATTTTTAGCAGCCAAAACAGATGAACAAACAAATGAACAATTATTTCTTCTCCCCCTTTGGAATCATCAAAAATAATAAAGCAAATAGAGGCATGTATTGAAATGTAAATCTTTATTCAATTCAAATTAAGGGAAAATACATCAAAGGAAGCATTGCAAAACTTATGCGAAATTGAGAATACAAAACACATTAACCAAAACATAAAAAACGGATTTAGTTATCCGGATTGAAAAAGCGAAGTTCAGAGATTTGGTGAGAGAGCTCATCATAACGCTGTTGCATTATCTCAAAGTGCTGCTGCTCAGTCATTGAAAACTCTTGAAGAGAGTTCTCAAGGCAGTCGAAGCGGCGGTCAAAGTGAGCATAGGGAGATGTGAATGGATCAGAGGGGGCTTCCGGTGCAGGTTGTGTTGCAGGGGGAGGGACTGGCTCATCAACAGGGGCTTCAAAAGGAATGTTGGCATGATAGTCTTCCATCCTTGAGTACCAAGCTCCATTCAGAAATACGAGACCCATCTTGGTGAGGTGATGGGTGCCAATGCAGGCCTTTGGAGGCACCTTCTCCGACAGCTCTCCTGCCAAGTCTACTCCACAATGTTTGAAGATTTTAGTGAGTAGAATGGCGTAGGGAAGCTTTTGCTGATCCTTGGCTTGGAGCATGTGGAGCTTGATCATTTGAACCCAATTTATCTCCTTTTGGTTTGCATAGCCCACATCAAGAGGACATCATCCTCTTCTACCAGAGCATAGTTCCCACCATGGGGAACCAACATCTTGACCAAGAAGAAATATAGAAGGCGGTTGTTCATGGTCAAGTGGCCCACCAGCTTGTGGTTGCTTCTTGGGTGATCAGCCTTCCATAAGGATTGTCGGGCAGTGAGAGCATTGAAACCCCATTCGTCCTCAGGCTCTCCTCCATCGAACTCTGCATCATTGAGTGGCAGAAGAGAAATTTCCGCCAACTGAGAATTTGTGAGCTTGATGGTCACATTTTTGACCTTTGATTCTATCACCCCATTGACAAGCTTGAGGTTGCAGTAAAATACCCGGATGAGTTCCGGATAGTAAAGTTCTTCTTGATGGTGAGGAAGGGGAAGAGGTTGTAGTGGTGGAGGCATTGAGTGAAGGTGAGGCTGTGGTTGTCAAAGGTTTCAGCAATGGTGTAGTGGGGGGTTATGATGTCTTTTTCAGAAAAATGGTTGATGAAGTGTTGAAGATCTCTATGGCTTGTGAAAAACCTAGAGAAATCAAGGGGATTGTTTGTTTGGGCCATTGAAGACCTTGCCCTTTTGATATTGTGTAAGGAAGACATGGTGGTGGAAGGAGAAAGGTGTAGAGGGAAGATGAAGAGAAGGAGAGAGTTCTTTGGGAACTTGAGAGAGTTTAAAGGAGAAGAGATAGTGTGATTTGAGAGAGTGAATAGGTGGGTTTTTATAGGGAAAAAGTAGGTTTAGGAAGGAGAGAAAGTGATTTAATGTGAGAGGAATACGAGCAGACCTCGAAAAACAACGTTTGACTGTCACAGACTCGGGGCTAATCGATTACGAGGCATAGGTAATCGATTAGTTCACTGTTTTTGAGAATTTGAATCATTTCGTACAGAGGGTAATCGATTAGGTAAGATGGGTAATCGATTAGGTTGATAAACAGAACCATCCTAATCGATTGAGGAAGGATGGTAATCGATTAGTGAAAAGATGAAACATTTTGGACCTAAAACAGAGGCTTTGTAATCGATTATGGACCAATAGGTAATCGATTATGCATGAAACAGAAGCCTGGTAATCGATTATCTGTCAAGTGGTAATCGATTAGTTGACTCAAAAATTCCCAAATTTTGCAAATTTCGTTTTAGAGGACTGGAAATCTATTAAGTTGTTCCTTAGAACATTTCGAACTTAATGAAACATCATCAGAATCAAGCAATCATCAAAATCATCCATTTATTCAAACACAATTGGTTATATCAAGGATTCCTAATTCTCTCCTAATATGTATAATTGATCTTTTGCTAGAGGTTTGGTGAAAATATCCGCTAATTGGTTGGAGGTTTCAACATGCTCAAGCACACAATCACCTTTTAATACATGATCTCTAATGAAATAATGTTGAATCTCAATATGTTTGGTTCTTGAATGCATTACAGGATTCTTTGAAATATTAATAGCACTTGTGTTATCACATTTGAGAGGCATATGGTCTAACATAACACCAAAATCTAGAAGTTGTTGTCTCATCCAAAGGATTTGAGCACAACAACTACCAGCTGCAACATATTCTGCCTCAGCTGTGGATAGTGCAACACTTACTTGTTTCTTGCTATGCCAAGAAACAAGAGAACTACCAAGTAAGTGACATGTTCCACTAGTGCTTTTCCTATCTAGTTTACATCCTGTAAAATCCGAATAAGAATATCCTACTAAAGTGCATTCAACCCCTTTGGGGTACCATAGACCAACATTTTGACTTCCAACAAGATATTTCATTATTCTTTTCACTGCAGTTAGGTGTGATTCCTTTGGGCATGCTTGATATCTTGCATACATACAAACAACAAACATGATATCTGGTCTACTAGCGGCTAAGTAAAGTAAGGATCCAATCATACCTCTAAATTTTATGAGTTCAATGTCCTTACCCTTCTCATCCTTGTCCAAATAACATGAAGTGCCCATAGGTGTGGCAATGTCATTTGCCTTGTCCATGTTGAATTTCTTAAGCAATTCCTTGCAGTACTTTGATTGACTAATGAATGTGCCTTCATTAGTTTGCTCGATTTATAGTCTAAGGAAGAAAGTAAGTTCCCCCATCATGGACATCTCAAATTCTTCCTGCATTAACTTAGCAAACTCCTTGCACATTGACTCATTAGTGGCACCAAAGATTATATCATCAACATATACTTGCACCAATAGTATGTCATTCTTTTTGTGCTTTATGAATAATGTTGTGTCAACCTTTCCTCTTTCAAAATTGTTTTCTAAAAGGAATTTGCTCAATCTTTCATACCAAGCTCTTGGAGCTTGTTTTAAACCATACAAGGCTTTCTTTAGTTTGAAAACATGATTTGGAAATTGATAGTTTTCAAAACCTGGAGGTTGATCAACATACACTTCCTCTTGAATATAGCCATTCAAGAAAACACTCTTGACATCCATTTGGTACAATTTAAAGTCCCTACAATATGCAAAGGCTAATAATAGTCTAATGGCTTCTAGCCTAGCTACGGGTGCATATGTTTCTTCATAATCAATGCCTTCTTCTTGATTATAACCTTTAGCTACTAGCCTAGCTTTATTCCTAGTAATTATGCCATTCTCATATAATTTATTCCTAAACACCCATTTTGTTCCTATTATTTGGTGATCATTGGGTCTTGGCACTAATTCCCAAACTTTATTTCTTTTAAATTGATTCAATTCTTCTTGCATGGCCAACATCCAATGTTCATCAATAATAGCTTTATCTATGCATTTGGGTTCTATTTGTGATACAAAGGCTAAATGATTACATGCAATTCTAATAGCATTTCGAGTACTTACACCTTTTGTTATTTCACCTATGATATTGTCCAAGGGGTGATTCTTTAAGGTGATCCATTCCTTTTATTGAGGTTCTTCATTTTGTGTTGTATCTCCTTTATTTTTATTTCCTTCTTCATCTTCCAAGTTCATTTCTTGGAAAGTACCTACAACATCATCAATTTCCTTTCTCGGAGGATTTTGGTTAAGTTCATCAAATTTGACATGTATAGACTCTTCTATTGTACATGTTCGTTTGTTAAAGAGTCGATATGCTTTACTAGTAGATGAATAACCTAAGAATATTGCTTCATCAGATTTTGTATCAAATTTGCCGAGATTATCCTTTCCATTGTTTAAAACAAAACATTTGCATCCAAATATATGAAAATAAGAAATATTTGGTTTTCTTCCTTTATAAAGCTCATAGGGGGTTTTCTTTAATATAGGCCTTATCAAACATCGGTTCATAACATGGCAAGCATTATTTACCGCATCGGCCCAAAAATGTTTTGAAATGTTACTTTCACTTAACATAGTTCTTGCGAGCTCCGCTAAAGATCGATTTTTCCTTTCAACTACTCCATTTTGTTGTGGAGTTCTTGGAGCCGAAAAATTATGATCAATCCCAAATTTTCCACAAAACTTTTCAAAAAATTGGTTTTCAAATTCTCCCCCATGATCAGTTCGAATGGATGCTATTTTCAAATTTTGTTCGTTTTGGATGATCTTGGCAAGTTTCTTAAATGCATGATATGCTTCATGTTTATGAGTAAGAAACAGAGTCCATGTATATCTAGAATAATCATCCACAATCACAAGATCATAATAGTTTCCACCAAAATTTTAATTTTTGAAGGTCCAAATAAATCCATATGTAAAAGCTGTAAAGGTCTATTTGTTGAAACAACATTTTTCGTTTGAAAAGAAACCTTTACTTGTTTTCCCTTTTAACATGCGTCACAGAATTTATTTTCGAACTTCAATTTTGGTAAACCAATTACTAGATCTTTCGAAACGAGTTTATTTAAATGGTCTATATGAATGTGAGCAATTCTTCTATGCCATAGCCATGATTCACCCTCTTTAGTTATGAAGCATTGCACATCATTTGAAGCAAGACAATCAAGATTAATCATATAAATATTATCAACTCTTTGACCAACGAATTTTATTTCCTTGTTTAACTTATTTTCAATTATGCAACCATTTGATTCAAAAACAATTTTATAGCCTTTATCACATAATTGACTAATACTAAGCAAGTTATGTTTAAGTCCTTCAACATATAATACATCGTTTATAGAAGTGGAAGAGTTTTTACCGACATTTCCGATTCCTAGTATTCTTCCCTTCGTGTTATCTCCATAAGTAACGAATCCTTTATTTCATGGAGTAAATGATATAAACTTACTTTTGTCTCCCGTCATATGTTTTGAACACCCACTATCCAAATACCAATAAGTGTTGCTTGCCTTGAAGCATACCTCATTTTCCTCTTCAAAGTGGTTGGCCATTAAACAAAGATTTGCTTCTTCGTTTTCGGAGTCGTCGGAGCTACTTACATCGTTTTCATCCCACGCGATGTAAGCTCTTCTTCTTCCTCTTTTCTCCTTGCCTTTCTTCTTAAGATTTGGGCAATCCACCTTGAAATGCCCTTCCTTGCCACATTCGAAACAGTTAGGTGAAGAGGATGATTCATTGGGAATAGGTCTCTTACCTTGAGGTTTGAAGTTCTTTTGGAATCGTTTGTTTTTCATGAACTTTCCGAATCTCTTCACAAACAATCCAAACTCCTCCTCATCATCAAGGTCACTACAAGACTCTTCTTCATGTGTAGAGGTGGCCTTGAGAGCTAATCCTTTCTTCTTGGAGGATTTTTCTTCTTCCTCCGCTTGCTTCAACACTTTTAGTTCTTGCTCTTGCTCTTGTAGTTTTCCGAAGAGTGTGGCAAGTGACATTTCATTGATGCTTGGGGATTGTTTGATGGCGGTGACGACTGGTTGCCATTCCCTGCTAAGACTTTTCAAGACTTTGTGCACCAATTCTTTGTTAGTGTAAACTTCACCAAGAGAAATGAGATGATTGATTATAAGAGTAAATCTCTTTTGCATTTCTACTATGGCTTCCCCTGAATTTATTCTAAAACTTTCATATTGGCTAGTCAAGGTACTGATTTTGGAATCTTTTACATCACTAGTACCTTCGTGAGTTACTTGTAAAGTATCCCACATTTCCTTTGCGGTTTGACAAGTCATTATTCTGAAAAATTCATCGGGACCTAATGCCATAGTGATGAGATTTTTAGCTTTATAACCGTATTGCACTTTCTTCTCCTCATCACTAGTCCATTCATCCATAGGTTTTTCAACATTTTTGTTATCAACAATATGCATTGGTGTGTAAGGACCATTTTCAATTGCATTCCAAATTCTTAAATCAATGGATTGAATAAAGATTTTCATTCTTTCCTTCCAAAAAGCATAGCCTTCCCCATTGAAAGCGGGAGGTCTATTTATGGCACCACCCTCGGGAAAAAGGTTTAGAGAACTTGAGGCCATCTATTCTCTTGAAGCTGTTAAGCTTGATCTACCAAGAGTCAAGCTCTGATACCACTTTTTATTCAAGTGGCCTCAATACTCAAGAGGGGGGGGGGGTGAATTGAGTTTTTAAAACTTTGCTTGAAATGCCTTTGAACTTGATTCTTTTAACCCAAGTTTAGAGATTATGAAGGTAAGTCAAGTAAAGTACACAAGATAATTCAAAACAAGAGGCAAATATGGATAAGGAAATTTATCAAACACTTTGTGTGCAATGTACAATATTAACCAAATCAAGCAAGCTAAAATATGCAAACCACAATCAACCAACACAAATTGATCAAGAGTAATATCTGAAAGTAAAAGAGTAAGGGAGAAGAGATTGCAAACCGATTTAACGAGTTCCACAAACCCGGTGTACATCTCACCTCTAAGCAACCCACTTAGAGGATTTCCACTATTGTAGATTAGAGATACAACTTTGAGCAATTGCGGCTTCCTAGTGTCCCACACTCAAGAACCCAATCCTCACAAGTACAAGGGCAACCCACCCAATCTCTCAATCTCACAATATCCCAAAGGTTGAACCCCAACCTTTGTAACCACTCAACCTAGAGTGAATAACCACTCAATCCTAGAGTGAACTTTGGTGTTTGATGTTTGTGTTTACAAGCAAGAATACTCTCTCTAAAAGAGTGGATAGGCAAGTGATAGCTTACACAAATTCTAGCTCTCAAGATGAGAGGATATACAAGTTCTAGCTCAAAGAATGATGAATATACAAGGAGTATGAAATTTCTAAGCATAAAGGTAAGTAAAGATTGATCGCCTCTTCTTGTGTCTAGTTGTGCTTGTGTTTTCCTTGCATTTATAGAGCCATGGTTGAGCTGCAGAAGTTCCTAGTCGTTGCATGTAGTGGGCATCTGAGAAATAGTGAAAGAATGAGCTGTCTTCCCACTAAAATGTGTTTTCCCACTATCGTAATCGATTGCGCCTCGAGCTGTAATCGATTACATTTCAAAATTTTCAGTCCAGTTCGTGCTGTAATCGATTAGCATTCACTACCTAATTGATTAGCTTCAAGTCAGAGCCTAGGTCATCGATTATATCTTTCCCAGTAATCGATTAGCTATAGCACCTGATGCATTTAATTCATTTCTTGATTTGGTAATCGATTATGATACTTGGGTAATCGATTAGTGATGTTCCAGTAGCTTGGTAATCGATTGCTGAAGTCCTGTAATCAATTAACGTAGGTACCTGATGCATTTAATTCAGTTTTTGATGTTGGTAATCGATTATGATGCTTTGGTAATCGATTAAAGATGTTCCAGTGGCTTGGTAATTGATTGGCATTCTCCATCTAATCGATTAGCTTATGTTCCTGATACATTTAATTCAAAACAGAAGCTCTCTAATCGATTAGCTTAGTCACCCTAATCAATTAGCTTATGTTCCTGATACATTTAATTCAAAATAGAAGCTCTCTAATCGATTAGCTTAGTCACCCTAATCGATTAGCTGCGTAGTTTTTCTGGGTCTGATTCTGAGTCTTTGTTTTTGCAAGAATTTCTCCAAGAGTGCTTTGTCATTATCAAAATCCTTGAACCTGTAATCATATTCAAACACACACACCCCCTAAAAAGGGATTTTGTCCCCGAAATCAATACACCTACTGAAAAAGATTGGGGTACACCCTTCTCATATCCGATTCCAATTCCACAATGTAGGTTACCTCATGCAAATTTTGCCACTTCACTTTTACCAATGGCACTTCCTTGTTTCTTAGCCGTTCAGTCTGATACTCCTCAATACCGATTGGTATAACTTCCACCGTTAGGTCTTCCTTCAATTCAATAGAACCACTCTGCATAATTATAGAGTCACACAGGATATATGCTCGAAGTTGTAACACATGAAACACATTATGGGCGTTAATCAACGACTGGGGAAGATCCAGTTGGTAAACAACATCACCAATCCTCTCAATATTTGATACAGTCCGATGTATCTCGGATTAAGCTTATTCGACCTACACCTTTGGTCGGTGAAATCTTCAGAAACACCCAGTCATCCACCTGAAATTCAAGTGGTCTATGCCGATTGTCATAATAACTTTTCACTCAGTCTTGGGCCATCTTCTTTTTCTCTCGAATCAAGGCAACCTGTTCATAGCCAAGAAGTGAACACTCTGGATCAGTCGGTCTACAACCACTCAGATCACATTACACCAACACTCAGTTTCGGAATCTCCAGATTCCATCGTTACCTTTGGTTAATCCAATTACCTCAAGAATATCACTCGGATATATCTGCCCGAGTCAAAGCCTTTTTTTACTCAAAGATATTCCTCTCGGAAGTGCTTCACTCGGTACATATCAATCGGTTCCATCCCACTCGGGAATTCTCCACTCAGTGTACCTTAGTAGAGACTCAAGTCATCTGATTTCCCTTTAAGGCCATCTCTCCTCCTCCAAATCTAGCAGTAATTCATAACGACTACCATGTCAACATTTACTTTTCTATACTCATTATTCATCTCTATTTGTTCCCCATCTCTATTCGTCAGAGTACCATTGAGCTATAACTCCAATTGCTCGGGAGTAGCTCCCCAATGTCAGACGTAGCAATGCAAACCCGATGTACTTTGACTAAAGACGGAGTGTAACTATGATCGTGGAGAGCCAAGTCCCATTTTTGAGTGGCCATGAATAGTGGTAAAGGATCCTTACTTATTGAGGACATGCGTGTTCTAGTTACCCTTATATTGTGGAGGACTTGGTGTACTCGGATCGCTCTAGAAATAAATAAAATGTTGTACTCAGTATAAGACTGAAGCAGGATGGATCTTATGATGTGATATGATTTTTGGGCCCATGTGTATCGCATTGATAACACTGAAGGAATATAAAGGTAATAATCAAATTGCACCCATGCATAGCATCCTTAGTTTCCTTTGTGTGATATGTTGTTTGGTTATGATATGACTATGCTTCTGATATTTTATACGTGCTAAGTGTGATGTGGTAATGTTGAATAATTATTTGTTGTCTATTGTACTCTGTGTTATATAGATGAACATTTATTTATGCATAAATAATTATAGGGTGCTATGAATAAATATCAGAATAATCTAAGTAAGACCTATAAGCTAGATAACCGGAGGAAGTAAGTTCAACTGAGAGTGAAAGCTTGTAAGAGACTTGACGAGATATACAAGAGTGAGGCCCGAATCCTACGGGTGCACCGATTTACAAATCTTGTTTGGGAGAACTGTTAGAAATGAAAACACCTCTGTTGTTTGGGAGTACAAGAGGAATACTTACCCTTTACACTATTTTTCAGACCAGGGAAGAGACCCCGTACAAACGAAGAAGATTGCTCCAGATGTCTGCACATGTCAGCTAAGGACACACCTAGTACTCACGTAGTTATTGCATTCGATAGGGATGATGTTTCTCCTAGTAGGCCTATGGAGCCAACATTACCCTATGTCTGCGACGTAAAGGTTATAGCATCGACAAATCAACGCTACGGAGATCCACCACGTCCTCTGATGGTTGATAAGCTTGATAAGTTATCAGCACGACAGGTGCCTAACATTGATGACATTCATCCCTAGCAAGAACCAGTACCGCTTCCACCTTCCCCTCATTGAAGTACATCCCTATACTAGTTGAGGACAAAGATGCTGAGGAAGACCCAGATGAGAAGCCTATCAATATCATTAGAGGTCTTACAGGTGTGATGATACCTACCTTGTAGGATACTCTAATTTTAGAGTAGATAACTACAGTTGTACTGTTGGAGATAGACCAGGTTCTTAGCACGTGCACAGCGGGACCGTTCTGAGAGCTTCCTCAATCATGTGTATCGGAGCTTTACATATGGAGATATGAAAGACATTACCACCATCTTACCGACGACTCAAGATTTGTTAGTACTTACATCAGATGCATACCACCGGTGCGGACTATGACAACAGAGGTTGTTGATGCTAGAGGAGTCATTAGGACCATCATCCTCTGATGATGAGTAGCTTAGGTTTCTCTTACTATTTTTATTTTATATATATATTGTAAGGGAGCCTACGCGCCCCATTTTGTTTGAGTATAGTGCATGTATGTCGAATAGACCATGACAGGATGTATATTTGTATATAGTGTAACACCTTTGGTTAACTAAGACAATCCCTTCCACTAGATTGTCCTACTTAACTAGGAGGTTATGAGTTTTGTGAAAATTGTGGAAGTTTTTTTTTGTACGTGAAACAATGGTGGGACAGAAACATTATATAATACATGGTCACAATATCACCAAATCACAATATTACCATACCCATTGTCACAATCCATATGCAACATAAAGATGTCACATCAACAACAATAGACAATTAGTTAGTGACCAAAAGTGGGTTTTATATCTCAATTAACACTCTCAATAGGGTATCATCTTTCTTAATCTTCTTTAACATAAATGCCATGTCCCTATGGCTAATGCATATGTCTTATCACTAAATGCATATGCAACGGACTCGATTTGAAACATTTACTCATAGCTCATGCGCACATGATTCAGCAAATATTTATAACCATGCATAGTTGCTTAAGCATTTCTCCCCCGCAAGGGTGCTTTTCACAAGATCCCGCAAGACCTCTATTATCTCAATACATAAAGTGATCACAACAACTTATAATCAATTAAATATATGTCCCTCACATAAGGGTCCATTTTTCATAAGATCCCGCAAGACCGTTATCATTTCAATATGTCAAGTGATCATAACCACTTATAATCAATCAAATATATGTCCCCCACACAAGGGTCCTTTTTCTCAAGATCCCGCAAGACCTTTATTATTTACATTTCTCATGTGATCGTAACCATATATAAGATGTTATGTCATGTATGTTATGAATGCAATAATGCACATGCTAGCCTCAGCTTCACAAGGATTCCCTATAACACCCCTGATTTTCTGTACTCGAATCCCGATGTAATCGACATAATTAATAAAATTGCGAATAAATTTTTCGCATTTGAAATGTTTTCAAAATATCATCACGATCACATCAAGACCCGAATCACAGAAAACCCAAGAGTGAGATTAAATAACCTAAAGCTAGATCGATAGATAAATTGCCCATAACGGTATACAAAAATAATGGAGTTTACAGCGGAAGAATATGTATACCGGGCACACGCCTAGTCCCATATATGACGATATGAGAAAAGGCTAGGTTAACATGCAATGGCATATTATAAGCCTAATAGACAACCATCATCATTTTACATTTAATTTCATAAGCATACAATGCCTAAGATATAACTAATTTTATATACATTCGGGAATATACTCCCGACTATCTCAATCATCAATGAACATCATTCAATTTTAATCCTTCTAGTACATATCAAATCATCTCTCACATTCTACATATATATTCACCATCCACAATTCAAAGGATTATCCTATACATATCCAAATCCATTAAAACATTTATATCATCATAAACAATTTACTCATTACACAAGAATCCATAAATGATGTCGGCCAAGGCACTTCCTCTACCACTATTTACCTTCACCAAATCTTTAATTAAAATCCGAACTCATCCCATGGCAACCTGCATCACAAGGCTAAAAAGGAGACCACATGGGAGAGTGAATTATACATTCAAAATGACGAATAATATATATATTGTGATCATGTTATATGCATACAAACATCATGTGTGCTTTGCTATCAAAACATCAAATTATCATTCATTCCTTATCTCATTATCACAATAGGCATACAAGCCTCATGATTCGCAATTGATATCATAAACAAGCACAACATATACACATTCACATACACCATCACTTTGCCAATTATCAACAAGGGCATTCATAATCATTACCATTATTAATTCATTAAGGTTTCACTCAAATACCTCCTCGCAAGGGGTTTCTCATCACTCGTGGTCATCCCATCTCAAATGCCATGGTCTTAAAGCTAATGCATATGTCAACTGTTTAATGCATATGCAACGGATCCGATTTCATATCACGGGTGATCGCAACCACCATAATCAATCATTCATAATCATTGGTTTCCCGCCTCGCAAGGGGTACTCCCTATAGCAGCCTCGCAAGGAGCTTTCTCGTGATCGCAACCACGTTCAACAATTCACATAGGTTTCCTGCCTCGTAAGGGGTACTCCCGCCTCATGATCGTAACCATGGGCATCATAGGTGCTCGCAAGCCCTTTATCATATCAAATACCAAGTGATCGCAACCACTAGCTCATCATTATACAATGGTCCCCGCAGGGCCTTTCATATTCCATAATCAGGTGATCGCAACCACCATTACAATATCATATCATCATCAAGTTGGTTTACCGCCTCGCAAGGGGTACTCCCTTCATAGAATCCCGCAGGATCTTTCATCACTGTGATCGCAACCACATAATACCAATGCTATGCCATGCCATGAATGCAAGATGCAATAATGCATATGCTCAACAACCTCGCAAGGATATCTCACCCTCTCAATTAGGGATATAATTTAATCTGGCAATTTCAAGAATCATATAATTATTTACAAGCCCCTCAAGGCATATCATTCATATAATTGGCATTCAATGGCCACAAACATTATTCACAGTAATCCGCACATGGATATCAAAAGGCGTAGCAAACAATCATAATATTATTCTACACTTGGAGTTATCCAAAACATATTCATCATTCACATACATGGCAATCACATTTAGGTCCAACACAATCATGTTCTTGACTTTGCATCTCAACACAATACATTTATTTATTTCATATCGTGTGGCAAGTCAACACTTGTATTCCTCCATAATAGGTTTACATTATTAGGTAATATTCATCACTGTTGTCACACATTCATTTAGTGGGCTTTCCTCTCATTATTTCTCCTCATTGTCTTAAAATGTAGCTTACAGCCTTTTATTAAATTCTCATCATCATTCCCTCATATTCCATTTTTAGTGGTGAAAACATCACAAATAATTCATTTCAAATCCATTAGTTTATTTTTAATTCCCTATAGTGGCATATCATCAATAATTACCTCACATAAATCACCATAGATATCCCATAATATAAGGGAATGGGGCTCGGTATCTATTGAGGGAAGAAAAGCAAAATCCTAAGTTTTGGGTATCTCGCTCAAGCGAGATTCACTTCCGCTTGAGCGAGATAAGGGCAGTTCCCTTGAGCGCCCCAAGTTTTCCTGAACAAAGAGAGGGGTTTTAAGTATCAGGCCCAGTCTCGCTTGAGCGAGCCTATCTCGCTCGGGCGAAATCGAGCCAGTACCGAATTCCAGGATGCTCGCTTAGGCGAAGCACCACACACCCAGTCACTCACTTGGGCGAAGTTACTCCAGTAACCATTTCCACACTCGCTCGCTTGAGCGAGGAGTCCACTCGCTTAAGCGAAATCCGACCAGAGGTCGTATTTCCCAACACTCGGTTTCTACTCAGTAGACCTGTTCTAGAACCGATTCCTCCCATTTGATCCTTCACTCAGCTAAATCCTTCCAGGACCAACTTCATACTGCCAAACATATACCCACTCATTCCACTAGGCTCCCCAACACTTGGGTTTTCAATCAGCAAAGTCCCACCAAAACTGACTCCCGTCACTCGGGTTTTAACTTGACAGAATCCCTCAAAACGACCCATTATTCATTTAACCAAATCATTCCAGGGCCGACTCACACTCACATAGTCTATCACTCAGCTAATTACTCCAAAACTGACTCATCACTTGATTGACCGTTCACTCGGAAATTCATCTCAACACCGACTCATCTACTTGGTTTTCTACTCGGTAAAATCAATCAAAGCCGACTCGTCTCTCACTTGGCCTTTCACTCGGCAATTTATTCCAAATCCGAATCATCTCTTAATCAGCCTTTCACTCGGTTAATTAATTTCGAATCCGAGTCATCTCTCGCTCGGTGTTTCACTCGGTAATTACTCTACAACTGACTCATTACCTGATCGGTCCTCACTGGGTGAATTATTTCAAAACCGACTTCACACTCACTCGGGGTTCCACTCGGAAAAATAATCCAGACCGAGTCTTTTCCTCACTCGGTTTTCCACTTGGTAATTCATTTCAAAAACTGACTTCCTTTCATTTTCACACGAGTGAAGATATTCCAGAATACTTCTAGACAACACACCATGCGTCCTCACTCGGTGGTATCCCCACTCAGAATTACACACACGGAGGGGCTCCACTCGGAACGAGTTACTTTGAACTCGAAAATTTCCACTCAGAACTCCACTGCTCGGAGTATCACACAGGGAGACCTCTCACTCAGAATTTTATCCACTCCCTCACTCGAAGGGTTCTGCCTTGGCATAGCCCACACGGAATTTCACTCGGAAATTCAGCACAGATCATGTATTATTTTCTAAGTCCACACTCGGGCGAAATTCTTCCAGAATCAATGTTCTCCCTTGCTCGCTCAAGCGCAGCCACACCCGCTTGAGCGAGATCCGTCCAGAACCTCACCTGATCACAACACACTCTACTCGCTCGAGCGGAACACTCCCTCGCCTGGGCGAAATTAGCCCAGAGGCCATAATATTGGTGCAGGGGACTCTCGCCTGAGCGAGATCCCATCTCACCTGAGCGAGAATACCAGGACAGAGGCAGGAAACGAAAGTTCTTATAACTCAACATATGATTTCACATTTTAGGCCTACTAAATCATATCCCGCACATCATATACGATATTTGAGGCACATTCAACTCGTTCTAAGAGTTCTCACTCGAAATTTCTCATTATAAGCCAAATTTGGATATATCCAACTGTTCATACACATCATGAAAGGCATATACATCCTGTTCAAATATTCATACTTATACATTTCTATTTCAAACTTAATATTCACATTAAACTCAAACTTATCCACATCAAATATACAAATGCATACTTCCACAACAATCATCACATAATCTCACTACATCATCCATAAAAATAACCATTTGCCATTCTCATTAATCCAATAAATATAGACATGGCAAGGCAAGCATGAGTATTCATCACATACAATAATCACTATCAATTTACTCATGCAATTTGAATGTTAACTCCTCTCCTACCTCGAGGGAGGAGCCGAATCATTCCAATGCTCCAAAAGCTCCATCGCATCACCCAGAATACGATCTACATAATATACATATGCATTCATGCAATTAATAAGCCATTATAATTCTAAACACTTGCTAGCTTATCATAAAGATTAACCCCAAGTCCTAGACTTGCTAAACACCAAGTTATATAATTGTATTAGGCTTCAGGAATTCCTTTCCCAAAGCCAAGATCCTCTAGATCTTAAAGACCAACTAATCTAACAGCATCATCATCTTACCCATTACATAATGTAGTCTTAAATCTCCTCAATCCTTCAAACATCATCATTGTTACTCAATATTCAACTTAGCCCTCATATCCTTCAATAATCACAATTAATCATTCAAATTTAAATGGCACACCACAATGGTCTAGAACCTCATCAAGTCACAATCTTATCATACCAATATATATATCCATTGATTCCACCATTAAGGATTATCTACAATGTTCATCATTGTTCATCACTATAACTAACAACATATATATCAAACATCACCCATTCACTTCCAATTCAACCTTCAAGTCACAATATATACATTTTCTCAAATTCCTAAGGCAAGGGTTTTTCATCAAAACCCAACAACATTTACCAATACTCATTAATTACCATAAATAGCCATCTTTCTTCATTAATATCATTCTCATAATCATTAAACCTACACTCTATTCACATTTCACACTTCCCCAATTTATTAAAGTTAGGGTTTCACTAAAACCCAACAACACCATAAATGCTTATTCATTTTCCACTCATCCAAGTATTAACTCCTTACACATATAGTAACCCACCATTAATGCCATAATAACAACACCCCACCTTAGGGTTTCCTCATTTAAAGCTTCTCCCAACAACCCTTATGCAATAAATACTCCCCCAAATACATAGAACCCAAAATCTAGGGCATAAAACTCATGAAAATGATGAGGAACTTACCACATCCAAAGAAACAACATGAGCTTCCACAAGAGGAAAGAGCCACACAAAAATAGAGTGGGAGAAAGAGGAGGAGTTCCAGCACAAGCTTTTCCTTCTAAAGTTTATGTATCTCTTCAAGATTCATCCTTTCTTTCTCATCAAGCTCCTTGAGAAGTTCTTAGTCTAAATCATTTTTCTTCAGTTCAGATATTTTATCTTCATATGAAGAAATAGTTTTGGACTATTTCTTTTTCAGCAGTTTATGATTTTTCAAAAGGATTAAAAAATCTTTGAAAAGAGCTTTCAGAGTTTTCTTGGAGTTCATTCTTATTTACCTCTTCTATTTCAGAGTCTTCTGAACATGATTCAAATTCTGAATCAATGTTAGCCATGAGACAGATCTGAGCAGTCTTAGTTTCTTTTTTAGACTCACTAGAATTGGTTGAGTCTTCATCATCCCAAGTGATGAGTCATTTTTGCTTCTTGAAAAACCTTTTCTTTCTTCTGTCTTTTCTATCTTTATTTAGGAGAGGACATTTAGCTTTTATGTGACTAGCTTTCATGTAGTTGAAACATTCTATGGCATATTTATCAGTTTTAACCCTAAATGAACTTTTACCTTCAGGTTCTCTTTTATTGAACCTTTCTCTTCCACTTTTCTTCTTCTTTAGAAGTCTATGGAATCTTTTAGTTACAAGGGCTAGTTCTTCATCAGTTTCCTCCTCATCTTCATAAATTGTAAGATTTGAGCTAGTTGATTCTTCAACTCTTAGCTCCTTGCTTCTCCTGGGAGTCTCTTCAGACTTCAGGGCAATGTTCTTTGAGGATGAGGGCTTGTACATCTCTTTCTGGTTAAGCTTCAGCTCATGAACTCTCAGAACACTAAGGAGTTCATCTAGAGTAAGAGTGATGAAGTCTTTAGCTTCCTCCAATGTGACACACTTTGCATCAAACTTTTCTGGCAGACAACAAAAAATTTTTAGGTTGATGTCTTCAGTTGAGGGGTAGATCCCAGAGATTTAAGCTCGTTGAGGAGAATCTTGAACCTTCCAAACATCTGGTCTACAGATTCATGGTCTTCCATCTTGAAGTTATCGTACTTCTTAGTCACAAAAATTTTCTTGGACCTCTTAACATTAGAAGTACCTTCATAGTTGCGCTGAAGAGCATCCCAAATTTCCTTTGGTGTCTTATAACTGTACACCTTATTGTACTTAGATTTACTTAGAGCACAGATCAAAAGGTATCTAGCTTTAACATTTAACTCTATCTTCTTGGTGTCTACTGTGGACCATTTATTTTTAGGGGTTAGATTTCCATCTTTGTCTGTAGGCTTTAGATTGCCACCTTTTATGATTATTCCCCACAGTTCATACTATGTAGACTTGATGAACATTTCCTTCCTGTCTTACCAATAACAATAATCTTCACCAAAGAAGGCAGGTGGTCTGTTTGATGATGCTTCTTCTAGAATAAGCTGATCTTGAGAAGTTGAGGCCATGGATCTTGTACCTTTTTACTTATTAAAGTAATCAACCCTAAAGGAGAAGCTCTGGTACCAATTGATAGTATAAAGTTAGACTTAGAAGGGGGTTGAATAAGTCTTAAACTCTTTTTCTAAAAAATTCTACAAACTGGAGAAAGGGAATAGAGAAACACACAACGGAATTTATCTTGATTCACTTTCAACTCAGAAGCTACGTCCAGTCCCTCCAGACCGAAGGATTTTTCACTATTATAAAATGCCTTTACAATCTGCACCAGCCCAGTGCACAAGTATTCTTGACTCTACCTTTTCTGGCTTATCCCAAGTATTCTTGACACTAGCCACTCCTGGCTAAAAACCCAAGTATTCTTCCAAAAGCCTCTTTCAGCCACAGTGTTTCCCAACACCAACAGATTCTGGAAACATACCAGAATGCACAATGTGATGGTAAAAAGAGTGTTTGAAATTACAACCAAATAACTCAGCGTACAAAGATATGAAATGATTACAGGCTACACTGAGCTACAGATTACTATAAGTCATGATCTGCACTAAGCAGAACTACAAAAAGTACTTAAGTAGTGAATACAAGAACTTAGAAACTTTAAGAAAAAGTCTCCCAGACTTTGGTTTCTAGAAGAGAGAATTCAAGTATATGAATAGTGTAATTTTGTAGCTTGTATATTGGAACTTCTAACCCTTAAATTCTGAAGTTTCTTGTATTTATAGTCCTTTTGAAAATATCCATTGGCTAGCTTTAAAGGATATTGGTCTCTTGAGGATTGCGTTGTCAATGAGTGCAGACACATGCTTCAGAGAAGTTTCCTTATCTAGGTAACTTTGAAAGTCTTCAGCAAAAGATCCCTTTTGCTTATGTACTTTAGGAAAACACATACACTCTATAGCAGTTGACCTTAGGCTATCCATTCTGACCGGGTTCAACTTTTTGACACCTTGAGACATGTGAGGTAGTTTTCTTGATACGCGTGAGAAAGTCTTTAACTTTTCCATTGATTGCCTCTTTAATGCTAGCTTCAAAAAAGACATGAGAAAGTTTATGCAGCTTCATTTTTAGAAAGGAAAAAACCTTTTCAAGAACTCGAAGAGTCACAGATCTTCTCATGGTCTAAAGACACAAAAAGAGATTTGATCTAGTGAAGCTTGAAATAATGCGGACTTCTTTATTTCAGAAGCGAATTGATTTTTACAGACTCCCCCTTTCTTTTACAAATGGAGCTCTACGGACTCCTGGCACACTTCAACAAAATTGTTAGACAAATAAACAGTATAGACTTCATTTTAGCTGAGAGTCTTGATATGTATTATTAACAAATCACATAGGGTTCAGACTTCTCAAATGTGAGTTCAGACTTTACTCTAACAAGAGATTAGTGGAGATAAGTTGAGTTACGTGGTAAAGGCCTAAAAGGCATTAAACTTGACATTAAGGACAAAGGATTAGTCGAGGGAGGACCTCACCTAGTGACAATGATAAAATTGATGTAGGTAATGAGATTAAAGAAAATGAGATCTTCATTATCATGTATTATGTGCATTGGAATATAAGGTATGTGATGAGATCTTAGAGCCTACAATGATAGGGTACATTGGATAATATGTTTATTATTATCCATGAAGTGAGTGGGGTCTTGGGAGTACAACGAGTTGAGCGCCTAGGGGACTAGATGTAACACCTAGTGTTAGGTAGTCTGTGACAAGCCTGTTGTACTTCAATTCAAGTAAGTGTTACTAAGGTTGTGGAGAACCAGTTCCTAATTATGTGGTAACCAGGGTGTGATGTATGTATGGATCCTTATTGATTTTTGTCGAGGACTATGTATGCGTCATACTCAGAATGATGGTTGGAGGAACTGGTAAACTCCGGTCACTCTAGTGATTAATATTGATGATGTGATGATGAGATGTTAAGAAAGATATAAGGCCCACATTGTCATCATAATGAACTTAATGACAAGAGATTGTAACTGAACTCATATCATTGCATAGCATCCTGTATAACTAACCTTGTAATACCCCCGGTTAACATGGACAATCCCTTCCACTAGATCATCCTATTTAACTGAGAGGTTACGAGTTTTAGAAAAATGTGGAAGTTTTTTTCTTTTTAGTAGAAGGAAAATTTGGTGGAACAGATACATTATATACAACACTGTTATTATATATAATACATGGTTGAAAACAATAATCTATACATACTAAAAATTAGGAGCATGCAGGATCCCTATTTAAAATATGAACAAAAGACATTTACTCTAATCATCATCGGTCAAGGAGGGTCTGGATGATCCTTAACGCATAGTATATTCTGATCCTTACAAGCACGGGAGTGTGCTCCAATGGAAGATCTGGAAAAACATTGTAAGGGTGAGTTCTCTCTTCGCACAATCAGAGGATTGTCATTTTTGATATCCCCCCATATAATCCAAATAGGTACTTATATAATCCTCTCTTATTCTAGGGGTACCTACTTATTTCTTCTAAGTTACCTGCCATCCTTTAGTCCTTCCTAATGTTTCCCTTACTCCTCATGTCTCTTTCCCTAATCTAGAGTATATAGAGATCATTCGTATATCAAACAACAATCATAATCACATACAATTCCATGAATACCATGTAATGCATAGGTTCCATTACTTCTAGTTAATTTTTTCATTATCCGTCATGATACATGTAGGCCTATTTCCATCTCATCAATCATTATACTCATTATCATCATCATTAGAATCTGTCCTATTCAGGCTTCCCTTGAACACAACGTTTTTATACTAGAGCGATCGGAGCCCACCGAGTCCCTCACATCACAGGGTACTAAGGACTCTCAGGTCCTACTTATTTATCAGGGATCCATCTCATATCATAAAAGGGGACTTGGCTCTCCACGGTCATAGATGCATCCCATCATTTAGTCAAAGTACACCAGGCTTGCATCGTCTCCCTGGCTCAGGTGCGAATCTGATGCCATTGGGTTTCCGCCCCGGTTATACTCCCAAGGTTCTCCTCGAAGATCGAATGTGTATGTTCTCTAGCGTACCCATGGTGTATGCTTTAGTTTTCATACGATCAAATGCACATGATGTATGTATCATATCTTTCCTTTTTCTTACTTATTGTTCTTATCATCGGTTAAGTCCTTTCAATGATCCAGTTTTATTCTTAACACCAGTTACTTTTGTTTTATTACTGTCTGTTAGTAAGGGAGGATTTTTATTGGGTCATTTGAGGTATTGGTTTAATATATAGTAAACTCTTTGGAGGGTCTAGGTATTTGGTATATAGGGATATACTAAATTCCCATAAATTAATGACTTACTACCATCATTCAGTAATTAAGAATGAAAATGACCAAGCATTAATCATTCACATCCATCGGGTACTTTTTATCATCTCATCATACCATCACATCTATTCGTATCACATCGCTTTTCATTGTATTAGGACTTTCTATCGTGACTTATACTTCTTTTTATCAGTCTCTTTATCTTTTTATGAATTAACAATGCATCACACCAAGTCTATTCACTTTCATCATACATCTCATCATGCTCGTTTAATTCATCATACTTATAACTTACGCATAGGCATGTATATCACAACCAACAGATAATTCATATAAGTCAATCAAGCACACTTAATTCAGTTAAACAACTTATTTATCAAACAGACACAAATTAATTTACCTAGTTAAATTATCATCCTTGTTAACTAGGTGATTGTCCTTTTTCATTTACTAACTATTTTTAGATTCTATTTAATGTATCCATAAGATTTGTTACTATCTTGAGTTATTAATTGTTTATAGTCTAGATCCAACTTCCTTTTATACCTAGTTATTAACAATCTACATATTTAACTACTACTTTTAAACTATACTCTTTATTTATTAACCAATTGTCCTAGTTACTCCTAATTTTTTTATAAACTTGTTTACTAATTCTATATTGTTTTTCAAATAAATCCGATTTTCCTTTTTCTACATTATTGTCTAGTTACTACTTAAAGACCTACTTACTGATCACATCATGTACTTCACTTAAAATGTATTAGAGATTCCTTATTGATATTTTGTTCAGCCTATCAATTCCTATTAGTTCCTTTTGGTCCTCTTACACTAAGTTTTATTCCTAGGGTCTACTTAGTAGCTTATTACTATATTCATTTGTTGAAATCCACTAAATCCTTAAAATGTTTACTTGAATTTTTAATTCTTTAACTTAATATTATGATCATTACTTTTTGGATCCCTGGATGTTTCCCTTATTTTGAAATATTTATCCTCGAGTTGTTAGGTCCCACTTGTTTTTTGGACGTTGTAAGTTATTTTTATTTTTATTTAGAAAATATATAAGATATATTTTGGCTTAAATAACGTTCAGTTTGAAGACTAAATAATGTTTTTGGATTTTATAACTAGTAACTGAAAATAGTAGTAATTTGAAATAATGTTTAATTTAAGAAGTAAAAGGGTACTTGGTCGTTACTTATAGTAGTAGTAGTAGTAGTAGTAGTAATAATAATAATAATAATAATAATAATAATAATATAATAATAATAATAATAATAATAATGAGAACAAAAACAACAACAACAACGATAATAATAATAATAATAATAATAATAATAATAATAATAATAATAATAATAATAATAATAAGGCGGTAGAGCCAACCATTATAATATAGATAATGAAATAAAAGGAAAATTAATACGGAGAATAAGGCCACAAAGCTAACCATTATATTCAATAATATAAATAATAGAAGTTAAAAAACTTACGAGCGGCGGCAGAGCCGACCATTATGCTTAATACTACATAGTATATAATAATAATAATAACAATAACAAAAACAATAAACTTAAGGTTGCTTTATTTACTTATCTATTATAAATTCCTGTTAAAATTCATAAAACCTTATAATTTTATATAATCTTGTAAGTAATCAATAAAAGAAAAGTTATGGTCGGTACGTATCAGTGAAAATTCCTTGAGATTCGTAGCTTTTCTAAAGTCACTCCTATAACTCCCAAACGATGAATCTAACTTTATTTTAGCAGGGCTTACCGAAAAAATACAATAAATTACATAAAGTTGCTAAAAAATTTATAAATTAATTTACAACCCAATCAAACTGCAACCGAGCTTCCAATAACTCTAAAATTCCTAGTTTCTTCCTAATGATTTGATAAAATCTCTACTGAACGCACAAACGTTACGGCATGCTTTACAAAATTTATGAAAATGCATAAAACCTTAAAAATATAATAAAAATTTCTAACGGTAATGAAAATTACGTAACAGTTGGATCGCAACAAAGTGGTTATCCCTGGGCACTATAGAAATAATACAAGACAATTAAAGATTAAATCAAACAAAGAGAGACTCTCCTTACCTCAAGGATAGCTCACAGTTTTGAAGGAAACCAAGGGGTCGAGCTCTGAAAATTTTCCAATTGTCGTATACCTCCCGCCAATCATTCCTAGTACCTTGGTGGCTAAGACGGTGGCTGCGGTAATGGATGGTGGCACAAGGAGGAGCCCACGATTGAGGGGTTGGACAATGGCTGAAATTGATGGGGTTATGGTTGCTGGAGTTAAAGAAGAGAATAGGGAAAGGGTGTCCTTGATTGGATTGAAGAATACAAGGGAGTAAAATGTAATTAATTCTATTTATTTATAAAAGATGAAATAGGAAATTGGCTTTATTGGCTTGTAAATGATGGGAGTACTTTAGGAAATGAAATGAACCAGAGTTGATATTTTATTTATGGGCATATGGTATGGAAGTTGATGGCATGCATGTCATGATACATTAAAATAAAAGAGAGATGCACCAAGTGAAAGAAGGCAGCATGAAGGAGAGTTTGAAATTGGCACCTGAACTGGAATATTGAAATTGGTCATGGTGGATTTAATTGGAGTAGTGTGTAAATTATGGTCATTCGATGATGGAAAGAGAAATGAGATGGAGAACTTGAATTAAGAATTTAAGATTAAGAAGAAAAAGCAATGTATAAATAAAATTGGCTAAGCGGTGATGAGAAGGTAGTGTGCAGAGGAAATTGGCACATGAATTAGTAATTGAAGCAACATATAAGGAATTGTATGGTATGTCATGTATGGTACACGGTATCATGATACTTGATACATAAGAAGCAAGTGGTGCAGAGTGAATGGCAATGACACATGGTGACCAATTGATAAGCTTTACAACATATGACAAAAGCTACTTGCTTAACAAGTAGTAAAACGTGGAGAGCAATCTTGATAGCCTTGTAGAGAAAGGGAATTCGGTGTAGTACGTTGCATATTTGAGACCCATGTGGATAGGTTTAGATGGGTGATGTGTGGTGTTGAGGAAAACTGGTGACTAGAAAAGCAATTTAGGGTACCAGAAATCAGATACTTGACGAGTAACTAGTTTCCTTTTCAGAGGCTGTTTAAAATAAATATAAAATAATTCTTGGAGTGGGAATCTAGAAAAATGTTCAGTGTAAAAATTGTAGATCTTTATTTCCTCGTCAATTTGATATATCATACGTAAAAATCCAAGGTCGGTAGCTCGAGTTATGCCCAAACCAAGGTAAAGTGCTCTCGGAGCTCTCAAAATGGAAATAGCTGGAATACGGGATTTATAGAGGCCAGGGCTTTAGGAATTTGGTTTCGAGCCCTTCATCAAAGTTGTAGGATTTTTGATATGGAAGCATAGGAAAAATAATGAAGTGATTCTAGTATTGTATGAGGAAGATATGTAATTTTTTCAAAAATAGTGCAGAGTAGTCGTGAAATTGGAATAGGTCTGGAAAGATTCTTAAAATTGTACCGATTGAGAAGGATTCAGTGTCAGACTTGATTCCCCAGACCTGAATCCCAATGTAATTACAATAATTAAATTAATAAAAACATAAATAAATTTTTCTCCTTTTCAAAATCTGAACATACAACCTTACATTGAGACTCGAACCATGAAAAACCGAAGATTGAAGTTAAAGATTTTAAAAAATGGATCAATAAATAATGGCCCCAATGTATACAGAAGTAATTAAGTTTACAATGGAAGACAAATATATATACAGGGCATACGCCTAGTCCCATATATGAAGATATAAGAAAAGGCACAAAAACGAGGAAAAGAAGAAAGAAAATCAAGTTCAGGTGGTTTTGCTTAAGCGAAGGAACTCTCGCTTGAGAGAGCAGGGCTGAAGTATCAGACCCCCACATTCGTTTAAGCAACACAATCCTCACTTGAGCGAAAATCTTCCAGAACCAATTTACCATGTCCTCACTCAAGCGGATCACCACTCGCTTGAGTAAAAAATCAACAAAATGGAAATCATATATTATTGCTTGAGCGAAAAAGAGACAGAATCATTTTCACCAAACTCGCTTAGGCAAGACCTCTTTCGCTTGGGCGAGAATTCAATAGATTCATTTCCACATATTTTCACTTGAGCAAAGCCCAGCTTGCTAGAGCAAAAAATACACAGAGGCATTACTCTAGCTCTCGCTTAAGTAATCAATATGATGCTTTGATTATATGTTTATTAATTGGAATGAGTGATACTCGTCTGTATGAATACATGGTAAATTTAAGTATGCTAAATTGCGCAAGTGATACCATGCTAGAAAGACATTAGGAAAAAGATTTCTAATGGTAAATGAGTAAGTAATAATATGCATATTGAATTATTGGATATATGGCTAATGGTTGTCAAGTATAACATGGTAAGTAATGGTGTGATATAAATTGAATGAATAATATTGTATGAAACCCGTCTGAAAAGACAATACACCTTGCTTTGTTTTTCCAACAAGACTAGAGTGAGATGAACTCACCCCTCTTGTTCGTATTGTTACTCTATTTTGTATATACCTCTACATTAGATGGACCTAAGAAGGAATGACCTAGTTATGGAGTACTTATGGAGACACTACTTAGGCAGGACAACACCTACCTTTTGGAAGAGAACCCTAATACGCAAAGCAGTAAGCTCTGGCAACTTTTAAGTATTCTACAAGGGAGAAAAGGTTCTAGCAGATGATGTACCTATAGAACCACCTCTGTTTGATAAGGATATCGAAGTGGTAAGGGATTCCGTACAACGTTACGGAGATCCACCTCGTGTGTTTTGAGGAAAAGACCATGAGGATATATTGGAAGACATGCCTCTTTTAGGAGAGTTAAGCCTCTATCCTAAATTAGAGCCTGCTATGCTAAGAATGAGATAACACTCACTTACCCCTGAGTGTGTGCCCTTGGATGAGGAAACATCGGGGCAAGATAAGAAATAAATGGTTAGGGAAAGAACTAGTGATGAAGATCTCCCAGACATGGCTTCTAAGCCCATGGAAGAAGAAGACGATGACCCTGAACACACACCCTAGGATAGTGAATTAGGATTCTTGTGGAAGAAGGATAGACATGAAGTAGGGGGTTAGAAGTAGAGTTAGAGTCCTGGACTGGATCTTCATATGGATAGTCCAGTTGTATCCATAATCTAGTTAGCCTATAGTTAGTAGTGGGAGCCTATGTGCCCTTGTTTTATTTAAAGTATTTAAAAGCACTGTTGAGATGATATATAAATGAATGTGATCATACACCATTATTTTTTTGTACAAAAAACACTCACTATTTTCTTACAAACTCGTGACACCTGACAAACTCGCAAGTGCAAAGGTGTGTCGTGTAATATAAAAAGATATCATCTCCTCAAGGACCGTGTTCTCAAGTACTCACGATTTAAATCCCAATTATCTAGACAGTCAAAAATATAGTTGATTTGTTCAGAGAAATTAAAATGCAAAATAAAAATTCAATTGAGAGTTGTTCAGGAAAAAGGAATTAATTTAAATGTATCTTGAGATCTTGGAGTAGTAAATTGCTTGTATTGATGTTTAAGAATTTTTTGAATTATCATTTACTCTTACGCTAACCAGAACAATTTTCCTAAGGTTTTAGTTTTCCCTTCTCAAAGTTCCACTAGAGTACTCATAATTCAAACCGCAATGTTTAATTTGAACTTAGAGCTACAAAGCTCTATGAAAATTTAAGGTCCTCAAAAAATCAAAAAGGTTTATTTTTTAGTCCTTGCCAGATTAATTCTTAGGTTTAATTTCTTAAATTGATTAAACAGGTTCACTTTTTAGTCCTTCTTATATTTAATTAAAAATTATTCAAGCCTATTTCTAGATCAATAAGCATAAAAAAGCCATCAAGAAATTGAAGGAAAGCATAATTTTATTGATAACCAAAGATTAAAGGTTAAATAAAATACATAGCAATCTAATTAACATAATTCCTGGACATTAATTAACATAATTATCATTTCTAACCTCATATCGTCATTCATATTTTGCCACCACCTACCTATATATATTCATATGGCCACCCGCTAGTCCTTCAACATCACAAGAAATTTAGCAATATAACCATACCCATCAATCATGGGGCAGCATACACTATAGCATATCAAAACACACACGTATACAAATATACATCCATAATAATCACTATCATAATGTTACGTGTTTTAAAAAATACAACATAACACCTATAAATATTTACCTATATACACCAAAATCCAATCTCTTTGGCATCGCTTCCATCTCATCCAACATTGTTACATTCAATTTGCATAGCATGATTCAATTTGTATTCTATAAATGGGGGAAAAGCATAGCATGATTCAATTTGCATTCAATTAATTGTTACATTCCATTCAATATAATCACTTATTATTAATTTATTGATTACACCATTGCAATTTAAATTCTCAGCATCACATTCAATTCATCAAACCTTATAATTAATCTACATAGTTTCACAACCGACTCTCAGTCAACAATATAAGACTCTTTAGTATCTGGATACTAAATTGGATCGACTGTCAGCTAGGAGTCCTACTTGACCACCCGTGAACCCTACCTGGTCCACCGAGCCTTACCTGGCTCCCCTTAACCACAGGGTAGCTTAATTGGGCCACGCTTGACCACGAGAGCCAAAATAAAGGGTAACTATACTGATCGGTCATCCATACCTTATAATATACATATAAATTAACTTTATCACATATCAATTTAGGTTAAAGTCTCAAATAACTCATCCCAGCACTACGACCATCAAAATGGGATTTCTAGCTCGCCACTCAGGTGCATCAATCTCATTCACAACATTTCTTAACTCTTCTATAATCAAAATTCATCACTTTATTTCCTCATCTTATTTTAACATCATAATGATCATTCATATTATTCAAAACTTAATTTTAAATTATACCAATTTCATTCAAATCACTCAATCATTAATTATCAATATAACTTCATCAATATTAACTCCTAAAGCATAAGTCAAATATTTATAATCACAAAATCATGTATTAATCCATAATTTAATGATTTAAAGCTAATATACCCTTTCCCCACATGTCAGAATTACTGACAATATCATTTTCATTAATTCGTACACCACATACACCCCCTTACCTCGATCCCACGCTCTTGGTACTTTCACCTCAATGCCACAATCACTAAATTCTCAAAGTGTTTAAATACAAGAATTTCATAAACTAGTTTAGTGTTTCAACTTCAGGAATCAACACCCGCCACACCAAAATGATTTTAAATATACTTTCGAGACTTTTGAGGCTTAACGCTTTCATGTTTGACCCTTGGTTCCAAGCTTCACTATACTTGACGGCTTTCTGACTCGCCCTCTGTCAGCTAACAACATGCAAACAAAGACTAATTAGTGCTAGGTGCCATTTCTAGGTTCCAAGGCTTGGTTTAACATCTTTACGCCCTAAATTCCTAAGATCAAGAGGAACCCAACTGTTGAAACCAAGTCTGGTTTGAAAAAAGAATTTGGTAATAACCATTGACCAGACCCTAAGTTACGTTAATATAACCATACCCCAAGATTTGTTAATAACACACATCAAGGCATTTAAATTAATGAAGTCTCCCGTGTATGTTCTAACCTGTTCAAATTAAGTGTTTTAGGAAACAAATTTTAAGTACATAGGTTATAAAAGAAAGGGGGAGTCCATGAGAACAAAAGTCTAATTATAGACTTTGCTGAGGAGTCCATGATTTAGAGCTGAGGAGTCCACCAACTCAAAACCAGACCTTGATGAGTCAGGTGGAGAGACAGATGAAGAGCTAGCCATTATGAAAAAAAGATTTCACAGGTTGCTGAAGAAAAAGAAGTTCAGACCTGACAAATTTTAGAGGAAAAATCACAAACGTAAATCTCAATTTAAGTTTAAAATTGACAAGTCTACCTTGGAATATTTTAACTACAGCAAACCAAAACATATGGAAGCAGAATGTCCTCTTCTGAACAAAGATGAGAAGGACAGAAGAGAAAAGAGAAAATTCCCCCAAGAAGAAAAAAGGATTGATCACTTGGGATGGTGAAGGTTCATCTAGCTATGGAGAGTCTGATGATGAGACAAAATTTACACAAATCTATCTTATGGTTGATGTTGAATCAAAATCAAAAGTCAGCTCTAGTGACTCATATTCAAAAGAAGTAAGCTATTATAAACTAAAAAAGAATTATGATATGTTGTTTAATGATTTTTCCATGTCGTTGAAAAACTTTAAGAAATTGAAAGTGAAACATGTTGATATGATCACTAACTTTGAAAACCAAATTTTGAAATAGAAAGAAGAAGATTTTGATAAGAATATTAAAAAAAGGAAGAAAATGAAAGAATGCATCTTGAAGAATTGCACAAACTCAAACAAAAAAACATTGTTTTAAAAACCAATTTTGAAAACACCAAAGTTTGCTATAATCTCAAGCTGAAGAAATCATTAAACTACAAAAGCAATTAAATTTAATTACTTCAGACCTGAGCAAGTTTGTTAATGGCACTGAGAATTTGATTAAGATTTTAGGAAAATCCTATGGTGACCATAGCAGATTAGGTCCCGACTATGTAGAGAAAAATAATTTCAAGCAATCTTCATTTCCTTCATTTATTTCAAACAAACAAAAGCATGTTAAGTGTAATCATTGTAAAAGGCATGGTCATGTAATAAATGATTGCAGGAAAAGAAAGAAAATGAATGAAAGTGTGGCTTACCATGTAGGACCCAAGAAGATTTGGGCACCAAAATAATAGATTATTCCAATTGTAGATGTGCTTAAAGACAAAGGCAAGGCATCAGCATTGGTGTTTGGACACTGGATGCTTACATCACATGACAGGAAGAAAGTTGATGTTCCTAGACCTGGAGTAGTTTAAAGGTGGAACAGTCACTTTTGGAGGAAACCGGACTAGAAAGATCATAGGGTCTGGTAAAGTAGGTAAAGTTCCTTCACCTGTCATTGAAAATGTATATCTGGTTAAAGGTCTGAGACAGAACCTACTGAGCATTAGTCAATTTTGTGATAGTGGTTACAAGGTCTCTTTTGACAAAGAAAAGTGTATTGTCATCAACCATGATGAATCCATGATGAGTATCTAAAACACATCATTTTAGATTGCATTTTATAGGCATTTTTAGGATAAATTGTATAAAATCCCCCTAAATCCCTCATATTTGCTCCTTTCCCGCATTTTCTACTTGGTTTACTATTGCAGAAATTACAGGTTTGAAGACTATTTTTGGACTAAATATGGAAAACAATGCATAACGAAGAAACCAGGTGCCAAAATAATTAAAAAATGAAAAAAATAGAGCTTCAAATAGTGCACTCCACGGCCAGGCCCTGGTGGGAACCATGGCCATAGAGCAATTGGGAGCGAACCACGGCCCACCACGGCCGTGATTCATGCCTGGCCGGCCCATTAGGATTATGTTTTTACATCTATTTAAAGGGGTGATGGGCTCTATTTTAAGGGACTCACTCTTAAGGAGTTAGAGGCACTTATATAGGCATAAAGGGTGACCCGGGAGGACTCTTTTCAAGGATTTTCAAGGAGGAAAACACGGAGGGAACGAAGAATTGAAGACACTGCACCTCTTGTGGTTTGTTTTAGATTCTTGGTATACCTTTAAGCTTGAACTTTTGTAATCCTTATTTTATGAGTTGTATGGATTTAATGAACCTTTATGCTTCTTTGTTTACCATGAGTGGCTAGAATCCTTGTTTTTAGGATTTATGGTGTGATTTGTAATGTAATTGGTGAAACTTTTATTACCTTATTAATGAAATCTATGTTTACCTTTAATTCTTGATTGCCTTATTTGTTCGTTGGCCTAGACATAAGTGTGAGTTATCTGAAATTAATTTAGGGATGGACTAAAAAATGATCCTTTTTTATTGTTGTGTGAATTCAAGACTTCCATTATTCTTTATAACTTAGTTTCTAAATAAAAGGACAATTTGATGTCCGAGTTTTAGCTTAGATTCATATGAGATGCTAATATGTTTGATTTGAGTTATTAACTTGCTAAGGAATTAAACGGTAGTTTGTTTGATGACTAAGTATCCTAACGGAACTCTGAAAAGGGAAAGTTAGAACTTTAGGGGTTAGTCCTGGTAAACTTGAGAGTAAAAGATAAGGTAAAATCTCTAAACACCTTTACAAAGCAAGTCGTAACCTGAAAATCCCAAGATACATTTTAATTGATTTTATTCCCAGAGAACTTCTGATTTGCACTTTTAATTACTTTGTTTTTAATTTCTTTACATATAATCTTTATTCTTGCTTGTTTAGATAAATAGTATCATTATTCCGTGCACTTGAGAACACGGTCCTTGTGGACATGATAATTTTCATATTACGCGACAAACTCATACGATTGTGGGGTGTCAAGTTTTTGGCACCATTGCCAGGGACTGTGTTTTTGTCAATATTCTACGATTCTGATCCCATTTAGACTATTCTTGTTTTTCTTTTCTTGATTTTTATTTGTTCTTGCTTATTTTCCTTGATTATCTTTATCTTTTAGTTAGTTATCTTTATCTTATCTTATCTTATCTTATCTTTTGAAATGTTATCGTATCATGTTTTCTTGATTTTTGCTTTATCTCTAATATCTTATCTTTATCTTTATTTTTGAATTTTAGTTTATCTTTATTTGCCTTATCCTTTTATCTTTATCTTTATTTTTTTCTTTATCTTTATCTTTTACCTTTGCTTTATAGTTCCTTATCTCTATCTCTATCCTTATGTTTCTTTATCCTTATCTTTGTTTTGATTTGATTTTATCTTATCTTAATTTGCTTGTTTGATTTTTTCTGTTTATTTTTTTTGAAAAATATTACACTTGGTCTGTTTTTGTTTGTGTTCTTACAAGTACTTTTATGTGAAGAACGAGGAGCATTGATCCTAGATTTAATCTCAATCCAAAGATTGAACGCACCCTTTTAGCTAGAAGGAGACTTCAAAGGCAATTGTTTGCTGAAGAAGAACTTGAAAACATGGCTAAAGACAAATGAGCGCTTCGAGATTTCACTACTCCCAATGCCATAGGAAGAGGGACAAGTATCACAAGGCCTGTAATTGAGGTCAATAATTTTCAATTGAAGCCTTCCCTCCTTTCCATGGTGCAACAGAATTAGTTTAGGGGACTACCTTCTAAGAACCCCAACCTGCACTTATAGGTGTTTTTGGAGTATTGTGACACGCTTAAGTTAAACGGAGCTTCAAGCAATGCCATCAGATTGAGACTTTCCCCTTTCTCTTTGAGGGATAAAGCACGTGCTTGGCTCTATTCCTTGCCCGAAGGGTCCATCTCCACCTGGACTAAACTTTCCACTATTTTTCTTAACAAGTATTATCCGAGAAGCAAAACAAATCAGTTGAGGAAGCAAATTATCTCTTTCGTATAGAAAGATGATGAAACTTTTTATGATGCCTGTGAGCGCTATAAGGAACTTCTTAGAGAGTGTCCTCACCATGGTATAAAATGATGGCTTACAATTCATATATTTTATGATGAACTCACCACTAGCCATCATGTTACTTTGGTGGCGCCTTCATAAGTAAAAACATGGAGGAAGGATATAATTTGATTAAAGAGGTTACTTTAAATACTTATCAGTGGTCCTATGAAAGGAATATACCTCCTAAAGCTCTAGGTAAGTACTCTGTTGATGTTATATTTATTGACTGCTAAAATTAAAGCTTTGTCTCACTACTACAAAAAAGGCCTTTGTCAGCGGTTTTGTTACTGCGATTGTCAACGGTCCAGGCACAAAAAATAAAGGCGTTGACAATAGCCCTGATAACAATGTCAGCGTTTAAACCGCTGACATTGGCAATGTATTGTCAACTATTGTGGTGCGGAACCGCAGAGACTAGTCTAGCAATGTCTGCGGTTAAATCTTCAACCACATACAATATTTGTTTTTTAATTTTAGTTTTTTAATTTACTAAACCTATATTAAATAGTATAATAAACAAATTTTTACACTATTAGTTTCAGAACTATAGATATAACAATATCAATACCTAAAAAAATTAAAACACCAACTAACAATTTTTTAAAATATTATATTTTTTAGTTTCATGTACCTATATTAAATACTACAATACTAATTCATACACCATTTTTTCTAAAAAATGAAATGCAACAAAAGTAATACCCAAAACATAATTCACCAACTGATATTTACAGTTTCATATACCTATATTAAATACAAATATATACTAATTTCCATCATTATTTTGCAAGAATGAAATATAACAATATTAATACCTAAAAAAAGAATACATCAACTAATAACATTGATCAAGCCAAAGTATATGCATATGTCATTTCTTTCATTCTAGTCTAAAAATAATTTTGACCCTTGCAATAATAATTGACCAATGAACATTGTTGCAATAAGTAATATCTAAAACATAATTCACCAACTAATATTTACAGTTTCATATACCTATATTAAATACAAATATATACTAATTTCCATGATTATTTTGCAAGAATGAAATGCAACAATATTAAGACCTAAAAAAAAGAATACTTCCACTAATAACGTTGATCAAGCCAAAGTATATGAATATGTCATTTCCTTCATTCTAGTCTAAAAATAGTTTTAATTCCTGCACATGATAATTGATCAATGAACATTATAGCAATAAGTAATACCAAAAACATAATTCACCAACTAATATTTACAGTTTTAGATACCTATATTAAATACAAATATATACTAATTTCCATTATTATTTCCTAAAAATGAAATACAACAATATTAATACCTAAAAAAGAATGCATCCATTAATAAAATTAATCAAGCCAAAGAATATACATTTTTCATTTCCTTCATTCTAGTCTAAAAATAATTTTAGTTCCTGGACATGATAATTGATCAATGAACATTGTTGCAATAAGACATACATTGTATCATAGTGAATTATCAACCATCATGAATTAGTAATAATAATGACTAACACATGGAGCTATCATTATACTACACCAAAATAAAGCACTTTACAAAAGTAAGAGTTCTATATATCTACTGCTGGCATGATTCATCAGACATGTATTGTCCAAAAAATAGGTGATAGTACTATCAACTATTGGCATGATTCATATAACATATGCAGTCCAAAAAATACATGACTTCTATCTACCGCTAACATGATTCATATAACATGTATAGCTTAAAAAATAGGTGAGTACTATCTACCGCTAACATGATTCATATAACATGTGTAGTCCGAAAAACATGGTAGTACTATCTACTGCTGAGATTGTTCATGTAGAGACTTTGACTATAAAGGATGAGTTACTTGGTTTCCTAATTAGAGAAAAACATAAGCAAATGAATACATATAAGGTAAAATTAGTAAATATGAACAAAGGAACTAAGAAATTATTAAATTTAGAAATTAACCTAATTTAAAAATATGTTGAAAACATATGAAGACTAATCCTCCTTTACTTCATCCAAATGTTTAGTGTTATAGGTGGTACACTAATACTCATTAAAATACTTCAAGTGTAAACATTTAAATAGTTGTGGAGATTAAAACACACATACACATCAAGAAAATAAAATTATAATGAGAGTATAATACACTGGTTAGAGTCATACTGTCCTTGGAATCTTTGTCTGTCTTATTTATATAATCTCTTTCATGAACCTTATTACATAATATCCACAACCTATATTGTTCTTTTGATGAGGGCACTAAACATAGAAAAAATTAAATATTAAAAGCACTTCTTGGATCGATGATCCCTAGAAGGTAAAGGATGAAAACATATACCTCCACCTTGCACCATTTCATTTGGGTCTTGAATTTAGGTATCTTGATTCCTCGAAAAGCATGATAAATACATATACCTCTAACAAAATTTATCAGAACAAAAAACATATGTTAATAAATTCTATCATTAGATACACTTATGAAAATTTCCACTAGATAAATAATATACTCATGCATTAAATAAGTCTCTCATTTCTGGGTAGTCACTGAAATTACCATGAAGATGGTCCAAATAATACACAATTTCATCCAACACGTTAATGGCAATCAATACCCAATGTCCCCTGTATGTTTTTCCATTAAGTATATATTAGTTAGGACAAATCATTAAGAAAGATTATTGTCAACAAGTTATGATGACCTCACCCCGTATTGTATAGTGCAATAACCAATTTATCTTGCTCACGAAATGAACAAAGAGCATCAGCTATATATTGAAAAGGGCGGTCTTTGTTGTATTGAGACAACATGTGCGGAGATAGAAAAGAAAACTTTGTTGTTGAATTTCCATACAAGTACTCTTCATATAGAAACTTGAAATGAAAGTATATACAAATATAGAATAAGACTAATAACCAAAGTAAGTTTTTAAAAAGTAGCAAAGTAATAGTAAAGTAATTGTTAGAATTATTAAATACCTCATATAAATACAAATACTAGTGGCACTCAACAAATCATGATCAAGAATATCCTTAATGCATTTAGTGTTAATTTGGTCTTCAAATTCAACATTGAATATTCCAATAGGCATGTGAATAGAAAATTGGACCCCCTCCGGATAGGATTTCACATAATACTCTAAAAATTTACAATAAGGAAATGCTTTGGCACTATTGCTAGAGACTAATGGACTGGGAGATAATTGTTTTAATGGGGAAGTTATTAATTTTGCCACACGGCTTACTTCTTTTCCCTTATTCTTGGATGTTGCTGGTGTCTAAAATTTCCATGCAAAAATTAGCTAAATTATACTAAACAAAAATGTAATCAAAGTAAAATATAACAATTAAAGGGTACCTAATTAAGTATCTGTATAAGATGAATAGGTCAAGACATAAAAGTACCTAACGCATCAATCAGAGTTACCAAACAATCATTTTCATTAGGTACAGGAAGTGTAGTATCACATTCATCTTCTTCCACTATGTTAATCGACACCCTTGCATGATTTTCCAACATTGAGTTATTATGGAGAGTCTCCCCTGACAAATTATACACTTTACCTTTAGCAACCATTCGATGCCATGGAGTTGTCAAATGTAATAAACATTTATGTTCACCCTAAAATCAAGTAAGAATAATTGTTAATAAACATTAAGGCCATGCATGTACACAACAGTTAGATAACAATACATATATTTGTTAATATACCTTAGGTATCTTTGACATTGAAATTGGTATGCAACTACCCTTACCACTTGATGGAGGTGGTTTGCCTGAAATTGGTAGTGGTATGCAACTACCTTTTCCACTTGATAGCCTAGTAGCTTGCCCAAAGAATGGCATAAGTGGATTTGGTCTCACCATCTCTAGCATAGATGGATATGTTTGTGTGTTTTGTAAGTGTGCAACAATTTGTGTTAGTTTCTCCATTTGTATCTTTAGTTGCTACACTTCATGGTTGCTATAATGAGTTTGCTTTTTACATCCAAATAAATCTCTTGGAAAAACACCAAAACCAATACCCCTAACACGGCCAGGGTGCTTTGGTACATTCAAGGCTTTAGCCAGAATATCATCATAAGATTCATATTATGATTCAGTCAATGGTACAGATTATGAGAGCTTCTCCTGTAATTAACATGAAAATTATCCAAATAGAATACAAAACTTAACAAAAATATATCAAGTCAATTATGACACTTACACATTCTTCCTATACTTTCAGAACACTTTCATCATCAATTACACCACCTTTGTTAACTCGACCATCTTTCCATAATAGATGACGGGGTATAGAAGTAGTCCCATTTGAACCTAACTTGGCTAACTACAAACATTATTTGTAATGTACTATCATATAATTTAAGGTTACAAAAGTTATTTAAACATAAAATAGTAATCAATCATACATACCATCTCTTGTTCCAAAATAGCATATCCTTTGGCGGTATTTCTAAACCTATATGGCATTGACCTCACTCTTTCAACATTTTCTTACTTAGTTTCTAATTAAACACAATGTAATTTTATAAACATGTTAGACTAGGTATCTTGAATTCAGATAATTGTAAATGGAAAGGAACATAACTTTTATTACCTTGAATTCTTTAGTTTCACAATGACTCATAAAATCATTCCAAACATCCTCATCTATCTTTTTAGAATATGTTTCTGGAATTTTTGAACTAAAATCACCATCTTCATGAAGTGCATGTTTCTTTATTTTTGTCCTAAATGATCTAGCCGCTTAAGTGACCTTGGAAAGTACAAATTTCCTCCGTTCCTCACCCACATCAAAAGCTTGCTGGAAACAAATGATCTTAAATGAAGTTAGGGGGTTAGATTGCTATGTTCAAAAAATCCAGGACATTATAAGCTTACCCTCACTGAATCCTAAATAGTTCTCTTGATTTCATCAGATACATTCTCCTATTTATTATACAAGATTGGCACATTATTCTTGGTAACACGACCAATGTAATTCATAAAACTAACTTTGTTGGGATTTATAGGTTGGCCCTTAAGATTTCAACCAACCTACAAACGAGACAAGTAAGTAAGTGTATTTCAAGTGTAAAAAATATAAGCAAGTAATTTGTTGTTACCAATAGTTTTTGTCCTTCCTTTGTAGCCTTCATAACGTTCTTTATCATGCTACATCCATGTCCTATTTTCTTGTTTTTTCTAGCATCTTTATTTATATCCTTAGTGTTAAATACCATGGATCTATAAAATCATACATATACATGGTGAGTTGTGTTTACACAAATATAATAAATGAAGATAGTAAACATGAACATAATGAATGAAAAAGTCATACACATTTAGGTTAGTCTCTTCCTTTTCCTTGTACCATGATGCAATATATTTATTCATATTCCATCTGTATGATCATTTCTTAAATACATGTTATCTTCTACCATTGGATCACTGCTTGTGATTGTGACATTATTAAGAAAAGATTATCCTTAACATCATTATTTAAGGCACATTCATCACAATTTTTATTCATGTTTTCCTTTATTAAAAGAACAATTGAATACCTTTTGTCTAAGGGGTCTGAGACATAGAACACCTATTTAGCTTGTGATGCCAAAAATAAACCGATCGTCTTTGTATCCTTCTTTATTTAGATCAAATTGTATGAAGCCCGATCCATTCGCTCAAACACCATGGTTGTTGTCAACCCACTTGTAACAAAAGACCACCTCTTTAGACATTACATAATCCAACTCCTATATGTGTTCAATAACCCCAAAGTATGACATACTTGCATATATTAGATTTTTGTCTTTAGCACTTGAGATATGCAATGCTTGAGTAACAAGACTCATGCCACTATTTTGTTATGTACTCCGTTCATCATGCTCTTTTGTATAAAATATATACCAATTAATCATGTAGGAATTATATGAAAAGGTGTGTATTTGAGGTCTTTTAGATATCTATATGATTTTCTCTGACATTGAAGCATCTCCTTCTCCCAATTCTAAAGAAATATGATCTTTAAACCATGCTACAAAAGTTTGATTGTGTTGTTTTAATATCCAATTTTCATTCCTACTTGGATACCTAGATTTGAGAATCTCCTTGTGCATTTCAACATATGATCAACCTCTATAGTGTTATGCAGGATATATAAATGTGCTTGTTCCCATTTTGTTATAGGAACATTTATGATTTGTGAGCCAGTCAAACCATGGCCATTTAACCTTCCTGTGTGACGAGACCTTGGTACTCCTGTGAACTCCACATTAGACAAGTAAGATGTGCAAAACTCAACTGCCTCCTTAACTATATATCGTTCAATAATACAACCTTCTGACTAACTTTGATGCTTCACATATCTTTTCAAAATCTTCATGTAATGTTTAATGGGATACATCCATCTCATGTAAGATGGGCCATAATTATGTCTCTCTAACCAAATGAACTGTTAGATGAATCATGACATCTAAAAAAGGTGGAAAATACATTTCTAACTCACATAATGTTGTAACAATTTTATTCTATAGAGTCGATAATCTCCTAGGGTCAAGCACCTTGCTACAAATTGCCTTGAAGAAAAAACATAACTTTGTTATTGCACCACAAACCTTTTCAGGCACAATCAAGCGTATAGCTATCGGGATCAAACTCTCCATGAGAACATGACAATTATGGAATTTTAGACTTTTTAACTTGAGATCCTTTATCGATACAAGACTCTTGATATTTGAAGAGTACCTTTTTGGAACTTTGACTGCAATAAGAAATCAGAGAAATGTTATTTTCTCCTTTTGGGATAGTGTATATGCTGTTAGGGATAGATACATTTGCTTTTCTTTTTTGTGGCTCAATTCTTTTCTTATTCCTTACATGCCATGTTAAATCTTGCTTTGATGCCATATTTGGTCTTTCCTAGAATGTTCAGAAGTGTACCAATGATACTTTCACAAACATTATTTTCAATATGCATCACATTAAGAAAATGTCTCACATATAATGATTTCCAATAAGGCAAGTCAAACAATATAGACCTTTTCTTCCAGACACTAGTAAAAAGGTTATTGGCAAAAGGTTTACCAAAATTAGTTTATAAATCTTTCACTTTGTCAAATACTTGATCACCTGTTAAGCCTGAAGGGGCTCTATATTTTTGTGTTGCCATTAAATTCCTTTCTCCATCCCCTGTAATGATGTCCCAATGGCAAGAATCTACGAGGTCCAAGAAATACATTCTTCATATAATGATTCAGTCAGATGTAATCTGTATCTTTTTCACATACAAGACATCCATATTGGCCTTTTATGCTATACCCAGATAGATTACCATAGGCAGGAAAATCATTGATTGTACTGAACAACATTGCTTATAGAGTAAAACTCTCACCTCAATATTCATCGTACACCTCAACACCATGTTCCCATAACATTTTTAAATCTTCAACTAAAGGGGCCAGATACACATTAATATCATTTTCAGGTTGTTTAGGTCTAGAAATTAGTATCGAGAGCATTAAATATTTTTGCTTCATGCATAACCATGAAGGTAGGTTATAAATCATCAAAATCACAAGCCATGTACTATCGGTGCTGCTTTGAACTCCATGTGGATTCATACCATTAGTTGACAATGCACGTCATAGATTTTTAGGTTTATTTCTAAATTCTGGGTATTGATTAGCAATTTTTCTCCATTGAGGAGAAATTGTAGGATGCCTAAGTTTTTTGTCCCTAATCCTTTCATTAGCATGCCATGTCAAGTGTCTTGCATCTTCTACATCATGAAACATGCGTCTGAATCTCGGTATTATAGGAAAATACCATACAACTGTAGTAGGAGAAGAATTTTCCTTCTTATATCGCAAGGAATCACATTTAGGGCAGTTGGAATACGATGCATATTCATTTTGAAACAAAATGAAATCATTGGGACATGCATGTATTTTCCGGTAACTCAACCCGATGGAGTGCAACATCTGTTTTGCCTTATAAGCTCTTCCTAGGAGCACATTGTAACACTCCAATTTTTATTTTAATTCATTTAGAAAATTTTATATTAAAATCTTGATGGAATTTGTCCATAGACCTTTAGAATGTTTTATCAGTATCAGTATATTATTTCAGAATTTATAAAAGAGGAATTTAAAAAAAAATAAAAATGTCTTTTTGCACCCCCTAAATTAGTATTCGCACCCCTAATTCTCAGCCGCCTTCACAAGAAATTTTATGGTGCAATTTTGAAAATTTCAAACTTTACACAGTAATCTGTCAGAAATTTTCAATTCGTGCACAATAATCAAATATTAAAATATTCAAATACACAGTAAAACTTATGCTATAAATAGAGGGGTAAGGAACCGAGGAAATCACACAAATTTTGAAAACTTAGTAGTGTTGGGAGGAGAATACTAAGTGAAGAGAGGAAGATATTTTCTAAAGGAAAGAGGTTCTGCAAAAATTGAGGTAATAATAAATTTCTTTTATATTTATTTTATGATTATGAATGTTGTTTTTATATCACTTAAATATCTATTATTGTACTCGACTAAGGTAAATACTATTGAAATAGTAATTACCTTTTACTATTTATTATTTACCTTTTACTATTCACTATTTACTAGTTACTATTCACTATTTATCGTTTACTATTTACTATTCACTATTTACTATTCATTATTTACCGATTGCTATTTACTATTCATTTATTTTTATCAATTACTATTTATCTAGTAATTCTTATAGAATAAAATTTACTAATAATTATTTCAAATTGGAAAATCTTAATAATGATATATTTATTGTATTATTCTAAAGAAAAATAAAAAGTGAAGTTTTTATGAAATAATCTTGTACCTTATAACTATACTAAAATGAAATTTGTATGTTTTAGAACTCAGAGACGAGGCGCGCACAGACTTTCCTTAATGAATCAAGATACAAGAGGTAAGGGGGAGTGAGATAAGAATATAATATGGGAAAACATAATAATAATGGGAGGAGTCCCCTACTCCTTTTAACGATGAACAATTATTATATTTTAAAGTAATACTTATTATCATCTTAAGTAAATAAACAAATAAAATTTATTCAAAAGTTTAAAATATTTAGATGAATCATATTGATTAACCTAACATAAAGTTTAAAATATTTGGATGGCTTATTAACCTAACTGATCAAAGGTTCTAACCGGACCCATAACTCATGGACGGGGTCCTCTTTGTATGATGCCATGTCATCAGAATTATCAGGAGAGCCTGGTTAAACTGTCATAGTCAGAGTCCAAAACTAGTATAACTACGGTCCTATGGAGGAGACTCCGGTTCCTCCCTGACAGTCAGGCAATGAGTCAAAATCGGTATGAGCAACATGTGCCCACAAACACTATTACTACAGTAAGTTAGAAGAGGGGTCAAATCACTTCTCCTACTCAGGTATTTCCTATAAATACAACTCATTTATTACTGAACAAGGATCTGAACTAATTTGAGAGTTACCTCTGTAGTACCCATATTTCCTGTAATACCCTTACTGACTTAAGCATCAGAGAATCTTTTATAGGTGCACCTCTAATGTGTTCCTTGGACCTTGGTACGGACTAGACACCAATTTCTCCCTGTACTTGAAGAACCTAGGATTCCCACCGAACCTAGGTGTACAATACCATACTCCACTGAGATGGCGTAAAACTGAGAGTAAGAGAGGTAACTCTGGATACCGGTCAAGACAGTCAACTCTTGACCTCGGTTCTAGAATAGAATATTGGCACGCCCAGTGGGATTGCGTAAATTTTGAGTCCCATATCGCAACGAGAAACAAGTCATGGATCGTCAAAGGAGAAGCAAAACTCTAGAGGGCACGTCTAGAATGTGGCAAGGATGTTGGATTACAATGAAGGGGTGGTAGAGTCCCCTGGAACGGAGTTGAGGACATAGGCAGTGGTGCGTCCAGATCCCAGAGACGAGATTATAAGCTAGCTTCTTCAGGAAATTCAAGATCTTTAAAGGGAGAACCCGGTGGTAACCAGCTAGATCAATTGATTTGTGGGATAACAAGACCCATGTGTTTTTACAGCATTTCATGGTGTCCAAAGATGTGCCCAAGACAACCCATACATTGGCCCAAATTAGACAAGGGGCAGACGAGAGTCTGAGAGATTTTCTGAAAAGGTTTTACAAAGAGGCTGCATTAGTTTCGGGGTTGACGGAGGAAATACAGATGCACATTGCGGTGGAAGGTTTACAACCGCAGTCACCCTTTGCGTTGTCTTTAGTAAATGGGCCACCCCGGACATTTAAAGAATTCAGAAGTAAGGTTGCGAAGTATGTAGGAAGAGAAATACATTTGGTAGCTGCCAAGCAAAAAAGTATGGATCAGGAGGAAATCCAGAGGTCGGAGAGAAAGATGTCAAGGCCTGAGAGGAAGGGTCCTGGAAGAGACATCCTCCCAAGACCAAGAGAAAGAAGAAGAGTGAATGTAGTGCAATACACTTCGTTGGCAGTTTAGCACAGCCAAATTTTGAGGAAGGTCGGAATAAGAGGAATAATGGTATATGGAGTGAGAAAACCTTTACCTATAAAAGAGCAGGGAATCCTAATAAGTATCGTGAATTTCATGAACAGGCCAGACATAACACTGATGAATATTGGTAATTAAAGGAAGCTATTAAAATATTGATAAGGGAAGGGAAGCTAAAATAGTACCTGTTCAGGCAGAGGGCAAATTTGGAGCGGCACCAAGAAGGAAAAAGACCGACCTAGTTGAAGAGGATGAAGCTCAGAGTTTGAAGAAGCCGATGTTGGATAAAGGAAAAGTGGTGGTAGACAATATTGACAATGATGACGAGTCATTGATGAAGCCACCACCCAGTTTGGGTAAAAGAGACGTTATTGACATGATAGCTGGAGGTTTTGTTGGAGGAAGAGTGTCAAATTTAGCACGGAAGAACAACCTAAGGATGATCATGTCAGTTCAAACCAAGGCAGATAACAAACCCTTCCAGGATGGAATTTAGACCCCATCCATTACTTTTATCGATGATGATTATGGCCCAATGGTGTCAGAGGGAGATAAAGCAATAGTAATTGAGGTCGTGGTGGCAACAAGACAATTAGAAGAATATTGGTGGATCAAGAGAGTTCGTGCGACGTCATCTTCTATGAATGCTTTAAGAAGATGGACCTATCAAATTTAGATTTGCAACCCTATATGCAGGAGTTGACGGTGTTTAACAGGGCTAAGCAATCTACTAAAGGCTATTTAGACACCAGACTGACGTTCGAGGAAGAGTCGGGGTCGAAGACAGTGTGCACAAGGGTATTGGTAATAGATGTAAAATCCCCATGCAATGGGATTATTGGGCGTCCTTCTCTGAATGCTTTGGAAGCAGTAGTGTCGACCCCGTATTTGTTGATAAAGTTTATTGACAAAGACAACCAAGTATCATCTGTCCATGATGATCAGCAGATGACGAGGTATTGCTATAGCCTTAGTATGAAGATGATGAAAACTGAAGAATCTACCAAGAGGAAGAGGTTGAATGATGGTGGACCAGTGCTAGAGTCGGTAAACCTAATAGATCTGGACCACAGAGAAGAATTGGCGGTGGACCCAAAGAACCCTCAAAGGCCTATACTAGAGGGTAGAGTGAAGAAGATTGTGCTACAAGAAGACCCCGTCAGGGGTACAGAGATTAATGATTCATTGGATGTCAGAATAGAGGAGTGATTGGTTAAGTTGTTGAAAGAATTCAAACACTTGTTTGCTTGGACAGTGGCCGATATGCCTGGAATAGATCCAAACTTCTGCTGTTATAGACTCGTGGTTTATCCAGAATCAAGAGCAATAGCACAAAAGAAAAGAAGATTAGGGCCAGAGAAGCAAAGGGCGGCATGTGAGCAAACAGAAGAATTGTTGAAGGCCGGCTTTATAAGGGAAGTGCAATACTCTTCCTGGGTCTTAAATGTGGTGATGGTGAAGAAAGCGAATGGCAAGTGGCGGATGTGTATGGATTTCACAAATATGAATAAGTGTTGCCCTAAGGACCCATACCCCTTACCAAGTATTGATCAGATGGTGGATGATTCTTAAGGGTACCAATTCCTATCCTTTATGGATGCATATTCTAGTTATGATCAGATACTGATATGGAAAGAAGATGAGGATAAGACGACATTCATAAATGACAAAGGAGTTTTTTGTTATACTAGATTAAAGAATACCAGAGCTACCTACCAGAGGATGATGAACAAAGTTTTCGATGGGATGAGGTCGAAGGTAGTCGAAGTGTACGTCGACGATATTATAACCAATGAGACGACCCGGAAAAATATGGGTAAATTTTTCACATTTTTAAAATCGTTAATTAACAAAGAAATAAAGTGGTGAAGCTTTAATTCAACACCCCGAATCTATGAATAACCTCTCTCATATATGGAGATATGAGAGGGTGAATTAAAAATGATTTCATGAGAAATTTCCAATAAGCTGTATGCTAAACATAGGCCTGATTTCGCTTCCCCTTTCATCCTTGAACTTCAGGTAAAAGCATAAAGAATCTCTTCGTTTTAGACTAAGGGGTTCGTAAGAGCAACTTCCCTTGCCTCAATCCCTTAAGGACCTCTATCTCTAAACTCTAAAAGCTAGAAAGTGCTGACTCCAGGCCTTATCCTACACCCTTTGATTATAGCATTACCTACTTAGACAATAGTCAGTCAAGAATGAAGAGAGATGGGAATAAAAGAAAGCAGACAAGAATATAAATAGAGAAAGACGACTAAAAGATGGCATGGGTAAGTCACTCTTTGCTTTATGGCTTACAGGAGGCGGGGATAAGAAAGGTTCGACGTAGTTAAGGAAAGAGAAAGATGGTTTATATAGGATAGATAGTAGTGAGCCAGGAAAGTTTAAAGTTGGGATATCCACTAGGTTTTTAGGGATATCCGGCAAAGGACTTCACTGCAGAGATTTAGTGGTAGGCCCGTATCAACGTATAAATATTCTCCAACCTATTCATTCATAGGAAAGGACATTGTAGATCTTCCTGGGTGAGGCATAGTAGCTACTTTTTTTAGCCGGAGATTTTAATTAGAATTCAAAAGAGTAAAGCCAAAATCCTTTTCAATGAAAAAGGTGTAAGTTGACATATAATTAAATTGATTTTGTCTGATTAGGTTAAAGGGAATAAGCATCATGATGTTTAATGATGTTAAAATCTGTCAAAGGTATTTTTAAAATGAGGCAAAAGATGGTTTAATGCAAAGGAAAGAAAAAATAATTGAAACAAAGGCAATTGGGAGAATCAGGGGCATCTCCCACTCGCTTGAGCGAGTCCCAACGACCATGCTTGGGAGAGCCAGTGAAAACGCTTGAGCGAGAGGGAAAATAGTATAATGGGTCAATTTCGCTTAAACGAGCCATGCTCGCTTGAGTGAAATTACTCCAATATCATCAGGCACCTTATTGTCCGATTTTTGCTCGAGCGAGGCTAGCTCGCCTAGGCGAAAATCGTCCAGTATCTATCTTCCCCTTGCTCACTTGAGCGAATTGCCATCCACTGGCCATTTTGCTTAAGCCAAAATGGTCCAGTAGCTCTCCCACTCGATCTCGCTCGGGCGAAGCCTCACCCGCCTGAGCGAAATTACTCCAATAGCTAAACTCCGATTCCAAGCCGATCTCGCTTGGGCGAAATACCATTCACTTGTGTGAATTTTGGCTAGTGGCCACACCCCTGTTTCACAAGGATCTCGCTTGAGCGAGATTTCCACTCGCTTGAGTGAGTTCTGTAGAACTTATGCAGAAATGTGAAATTTACACAACTTAGCATATCAAATATCATTTCCTACCATTTTAACCTATCATAATGCATTAGTTTCACTTCATCATGTATTTATAAGTCCTCCCAATTGATCATACACTTCAAAATCAAATTTTATTCACTCAATGCATAGGATTTAAAATCATTTCTACATAAACTACATGAAATGCTACAAATTGTGAAATACATCATTCATTCATAATATTTGTCATCCACAAGTATCATAATTCATCATCTTACATCATTTTGGGTCACTAATGAAAATTGGCCATACGCACCAAGGTCCAATTTTCCTACATGACCCTCAAAAATCATCAACTGTAATCTAGATAGCAAAATAAGCATATAGGTACATTATATGCTACACAAAAATCTAGATTTGTCGGCCAAGGAACTTCCTATACATCTATTTACCTCCTTCCACAAAAAGTACGTTTCATTCCTCCCATGAGTGACCCGCATCACAAATCTAAAAAGTGGACAACATCGAAGAGTGAGTCATACATTCCAAAAGAATGAATATGAATACCATGTGAACATGTGCATATGTATCACAACATGTATACTTGCATTCACATACAACTCATCATCAACTATCATCATAACATACAATCATTTCTGTAAATCAAGCAAGTATAAAATCACACACATGATCTAGTCCATCAATAATTGGACTATCACACAATTCATCATCTTATTCACATCGTTATTTTGGTATTCACATCTTTTATGTTGTCTGAATAAAATTTCTCATTCTCAACACAACCATCATCATATTTCATCACCTTTGGAATACTTCCTTGCTATATGCAAATGCTCTTAAGCTAATGCATATGCACAATAGAATATTTCAACAATTGCAGATCTGACTGTGGGATATAAACACCAAATTGTGGGATTCAAGTATGATCATCTAACCATACCCCTACTGCAGTAGTAAAATGTGTACACTTATCCTTAAATTGCATGCATTTCACCAATCTTTTACTGATACCAAACTGCATCGCCCATTTTGCAACACTGGTCATTCACACCATGACCGCGGTAAACAACATATTCGACATATGGTGTTGCAAGACAACCATGAGTCATATCTTGGCAGCTGTGATCCCAAGGACCACCAGAGACACCTGTTCATCAAGAGCCACCCCCACAAGGGTTAACCATATGTGGCTCCCCGTAGCACAACATGGGCAGCTTCGTGACTTACACACCGAGTCACAGGGGAAATACAAATCGCTCATGCACAGAGCCGCCCTCCCACTGGGCCAACCGGGGGAATCTCCTAAAATTCCAACACCGGCAACTAAGCAGTATGCCATGGATGTAAACGCCAATCATATACATTTCTCACTCTATGCATCCTATACATGCCACTCATCATACATCATCATCATCTCCGACATCACCACAAGGCTTTTAGTGGATTTATTATTGTTGGTTATTTTTATTATTAGTTTAAACTTTTTGTGTGGCATTTTTAATAGTTCTCATTCACATCATTCAATTCCATCGTCAACACAACGACATCAATCTTTCACTATCAACCAAGGCATGCTATTCATTTACACCCATTTTCAATCAAACATCAACACTCATTTTACACTTATGGTGGACATGAGTATAACCTCATATTATCAAACAATTCACACCACCATATAACACACCATGATTATTCAAAATGCATCAAAGCATGTTGCCAAAACATTATCCATATTAATATATTCAACATTACAATCCATCATCACAACACAAGCAAGGCAAACATGCATGTCAACACATATGGCAATCAAATACCATTCAAATTCATGCATTTAGAACATAAAGACTCCTCTCCTTCCTTAAGAGAAGAATTCCGATTGATACGACGTGCCCGCCTCGTCGTTCGGAATGGGTCCTACATTAATATACATATAAAATCCCAATCATTCAACTATTTAAGACACCAATTCAACTCTATTCAATTATAAGCATATCTATAATTTCATAACATGCTTAAGACATGTTATAGGCATCATTTTCCACCATTTGTTAGGTTTCAGGAATTCCTTCCTTTCAAGCCTCATTCACTATATTTAAAGGCTACAAAACAAGCTTTAAACCCCCAATATTCATACAACTCCATTCATCAACCCCCAATATTCATACAACTCCATTCATACAACTCCATTCCCCCAATTTCTCATAGTTAGGGTTTCACCATAACCTAACAACATCATAAATAATCATTAATCTCCCTCATCTACCAACATGAATTTTGTATACCCTTAACAACCCATCATAAATGCTATATTAACAACACCCCAACTTAGGTTTCCATATTAAATGCCTCTCCCAATAACCCATAAATACATTAAATGCTCACCCCACACCAAAACCCACAACCTAAGGTTCACACTCTTGAAAATGATAAGAAACTTACCTTAAGAGTGGAAAAGAGTGAGTCTTCAAGGGAAAGGGGGAGGAACATAAAAATAGAAGAGACGGAGGAAGGATCTCTAAGTTTCAAGCTCTTCCTCTACAAGCCTCCACAAACGAAAATAAGGGCGAGAGAATAAAGCACCACCTTGTCTAGGGTTTTTGGAAGAGAAGAAGAGAAGATGGAGAAGGGAGATAAGAGAAAGAAGAAATAGAGTGTTTGCCAAGAGGAACCAGCAGCCAACGTGAAGGAAGAGAGGAAAATTTGGTTTTTGCTTTTAATTTTAGCCCTCTCATTAAAGATTCATCATTTTTTGATAAACAGGATCTATGTTTGGGCTCAATACTTTATCCAAAGATTTTTCCGAATTCGGACTCCCAATAATATTCTTGATAGCCCTGACCAATATCATCCCAATCAGAGATACTTGGTCTGACACCTATATTTTAATCGGGTTAGTTTTCAGCTTATTCGGTCCCAATAAATTACCAACAACCCCTAAAAATCTTAATTTAACCAATTCCAATATTTTAGGACATTAAATAATCCACATTCCATTATTTAATATTTATTCCCCTAATTAATCCATTATTTTAAAATTTGGGATGTTACAACCAAGACCCCAGTCAGTGGAGATCACGTTGAGGACTTGAGAAGGGTGTTTCAAAGACTTCAACTATACAACATGAGGTTGAATCCGCTAAAATGTACATTTGCAGTGCCAACAGGGTGATTCTTGGGATTCATTCTCATTCAAAGAAGCATAGAGGCTAACCTTGATAAATATAAGGTGGTGAGAGAACTCCAAAGTCCAACTAGTGTAAGGAAAGTACAATCAGTGAATGGAAAGGTAGTAACGCTATCCCGGTTCATGCCAAAAATGGCACATCAGTCATTACCTCTTTACAAGGCACTTAAAAAGAATAAGGAATTTTGATGGGGAGAAGAGTAGGAGAAAGCATTCCAAGAGCTGAAGAAGGTGTTAGCTAACCCACCGGTACTAACGAGACCAGAACTCAGAGAGAAGTTGTTTGTTTACCTGTCAATATCAAATGAAACTATTGGGGCCGCACTGGTAAAGGAGACAATTGAGGGTTAGAGATCGATGCACTTTGTTAGAAAAGTGTTGCAAGGATCAGAAGGCCGGTATTAGAAATTAGAGAAGGCATCTTTGGGATTAGTCTGGACGCCTCGATGTTTAAGACAATACTTTCATGCACATCCAATCACAGTCCAGACGGGCCTCCCGTTAAGAATGGTTTTTCATAAACCAGACTTAGTAGGAAGAATAACAAAATGGGCTATAGAGTTGTCGGAGTTCCATATCTCCTATGAACGCAGGATGGCTATAAAAGCTCAGGTGTTGGCTGATTTTATGACAGAGCTAACAGGAGAGACCCCAACACCATTACGAGAGCACTGGGTGATTTATGTTGATAGATCATCAAATGGAAAACGATGTGGGGATGAAGTGGTTATTGAAAGCGTAGACGGGGTAAGTGTAGAGATCTCCCTCAGGTTTGATTTTAAAACATCGAACAATCAAGTAGAGTATTAGGTGTGTTTAGCAGGACTCAGGGCGGCTCTAGATGTAGGAGCACATATGACGATACTATGCAGCGATTCATAACTTATGATTTTGCAGATCAATGGAAGCTACCAAGCCAAGGAGCCACTGTTGCAACAATATCTGGCTAAAATCAAGGACTTAGGAGAGAGGTTTGCAAAGGTGGAGTTTAAACATGTACCCACGGAGGAAAATATCAGGGCTGATGTGTTATCTCGCTAGCAAGCACAAAAAAGGCAGGATCTATGACTACAGTCATATAGAGCACTTTAGCTATTCCAAGCATCTCGAATCCACTTAAAGTATGTACCATCCAGTTCAGAGCCCATCCAGAAGACTCATGGGTCATCCTAATTATCCATTACATGGTAAGCGGATAACTGCCGGAGTGCCCATTAAAGAAAAAGAAGTTGAAGAAGGAGTTGCCAAACTTTGTATTGGTAGACAAAAATATAGCACCCTTGGTTAACTAGGATAATCCCTTCCACTAGATTATCCTGGTCAACTGAGAGGTTATGAGTTTTAGAAATATGTGAAAGTTTTTTTTTGTACAAGAAAACTTGATGGAACAGATACACCTTATATATAACATAATCATATATAATACATGGTCATAACAGTAACTATACATGCTGAAAGAAAAAAGGGGCACATAGGCTCCCACAAATGAAAACAAAATTAACCTATTCTATTCGTCTTCAGTCCAAGAAGAGTCTACCTAATTCTCAATGCGGAGTCGGTGTCCATCCCTATGATGTCTGGAAAAATTAGCGTAAGGATGAGTCTTCACCTCCACAACAATCAGAAAGGTGTCTTATCAACACCTGCCCCATACACAACATAAACAATCCATAATCGAGTCCCTCCTACACTCATTGAGGTCCCTATGATACATTCTAAGTTATCTCACCACTTTTTATCTTAGCTAACCATTCCCATTTTCCCATTGCTCACTCAAGATTACTAATATCTATACAATCACACTCAAACAAACAGTCACAATCTCAATACAATGATGTAATGCATGGGTTTATTTCGTTATTTCCATTCTCTTTATTAGTCATCATGATGCATATGGGCCCATCTCCTCCTCAACAATCTCATATACAATATCCATGTGCACAACAATGCCACCCTTATCTCCCCTGCCCAACTAGAGCGACTGGAGCTCTCCTCGTTCTGGTTTTCACAAATGGGTAAGGACTCACAGTCCAATCTTCAAAATGGCCAATCACATATCACCACAGAACGGGCACTCCATGGTCATAGAAAATCCCGGCTCTTGTCGAAGTACACCAGAGTTTGCTACGGGCTGTCCAGCGATGGGCGCGAATCCGATGCCACTTGGAATTCCCGCCTCCGATTGTACTCCCTAGACTGCCCTCAGGTATCGAGGCGTTGGCAGATTCTTCAGTGTACCCATCATTGTATGCTTTAGGGGATTATTCCAACATCCCTCCTTAACTTCTATATATGATACATACAATACACAATTTTCTTTTCACTAGTCATCGGTAGGGTTCTTTTGATGACTCCATTTCATTTCTAACGTCAGACTTCTTCTTTTCATGAAATTTCAATTTATTCTTTTCCTTGTTTTCTCAAAATCCCTTAATTCATAAAGGTCTTATCCGACGCTTAGAAATGAAACGAGAGCTCATATTTTCCAGAAATTATGGCTACATTGGCGTTACAACGCCCATAATCACATCGGATCCGATCTAATCTCATCACATTATTTTCATAATTTATCCATCTCAAGATCCCTACCGAGACATTTCTTTATTCATTCTTTTCTTATTTATCTTAACACATTCATTTAATGCATCATACAAATACAACATCACAGTCCATACACATGTCATTATACCATACTCATCCTACATATCACACATACTCATTACGTATAATTAACACATATTCATACACACAATTGCATAGCAGTCGCCAAACACAACATTTATCATACAAGTATTACATACAAGTATTATACAACAGTCATTATACATGTTATGAGAGGATTATACATACATACATACTCATGGATATCTCCTTATAAGTGTTTTAATCTTGATTTCTTACTCGTATCTTATCAGACTATTTATCTCAATTTATTTAATTATGTATTATTTCTCCCTTTTAACCTTTATATTTTTCTAATGTCTATTTATGAATTCTTTAATCATTATTAAGTAGCTTCTATTGTCGACTTTCTTTAATTAATCCAAATTAAATTCTATTAGTCGGGTACTTATTTCGTGGTCACTAACGGGTCGTTAATTCCATATATATAATTGGTTTAATTAATGATATTATTTCTAAACCCCTTATCACTAACTTTTGTACTTTTCTTTTACTCCTACTATTTCTAATGATATTCCTGGATTTATTTCCTTAATTTAGTATGTTATTAAAGGCATACTATCACTTAATTTATTTCTTTATTTAACTTTTAGTTATTCTTTAATTAGGTATGATTATCTCTTTACTCAATTTCCTAGGGTCCAATTATGAACTCTTTATTCATCGTCAAGCGATACTGTTGATTTTTCTTTACTAGTCCAATTAAGTTTTATTAGCTGAATAACCTGCTTCCATGGTCGCTATTTCTCTATATATAATTATCAATTTAGTGATGTTCTTCTAGGTTCATGACTGCTTATCTTTTTATACCTTTTTCTTTACTCCCTTTGCTTCATTAGTTAATCAACCAAATTTTTCTTCTTATGGTGTTGATTTATTATTTAGAAATGTAGAAACTACTCTAACCTTTACATTATGAACTTAGTCAATTATTACTTAGTTACTAGAAGTCACCATTTAATTAATAAGTCTTGCCCCTTTTTATTATAAGTCTAACATCTAAGTCCTAAAGTCATTTTATTTAGCTAGATAACGTTTCAAGGTATAAAACTTATTTAATTCTTTTCTCTTACTTTTTTTTATCATTACCTAGGTTTCTAACTCCTAACATTATTTTCTTTTCTTAGATTTCTAAACTTTAGATCTATTTTTTTTAGGTTCATGATTCCTTCCCTAATTAATTCATTAGAATCCTTTTACTCCAAGTTAGACTCTAGTTATTCATTTCTTTTTATTGTTAGCCTAATTAATCTATTAAAATATTTAACACAAAAATTTTGTTTCTTATTCAAATTTCTTTTGCCAAATTTATTTCCTTTAATCAAGTTCTTAAAGTCACTTTTTATTTTACCATAAATGGTCACAAGAGTGGTCACTAAATTAGTTGCTAAAACTCTTAAATTCTAATGCTCATTTTAATATGCTTCAAAGATTCCTTTTTATTTCCTTTTCTTTTCCTTAGCTAAAACTTCTTCCGGACACAATTCTTTTTGCTTATTAATAAAACTTTCTCAAATAATCTTATTTTACTTAATTGTCACTTTTCTAACATCAATTTATTTATTTTGTTTATTCTTAGAAAATTTTATAATAACTTAAAACGGTGCTAATTTTAAAACTTAATAAAATAAATTGCCGTAACCGTTCGGTCGGTGGATTTTCTTAAAACACGCAATATCATCAAAATAATCCCAACGATGCTTGGCGATAAATCTGATTTCTAATAGCGGGGCTTACCGAAAATGAATCACAAATTACATATTAGTGCCATAAAATTTAAATATAATGATACAACCATATTGAACCGATCGTGCCCGCCTAACATTGATTTTCTTAGGTTTTTCGTTTTAACACTGATCGCGATAAAACTTTCATCTGAATACGTCATTATCGAGATACGCTTAACAAAATTTATTAAAATTCTTTTAGCGACAAATTCTATTAAAGTTAGCTACCACCGACGAAAAGTTACGTAACTCAAAATCTAACCGTTTAACCGTGATGAAATTTAAAACAAAGATTCCCGAACACTACGACAATATTATGAGGTGATTAAAAACGGTATTAAACGAGGTGAGACCCCTCTTACCACACGGAACAACTGCTGTCCGGAGAAAGGAAAATGATCCGCTCACCGAAAATTTTGTCGGGTACTCTGAAACATCCGCCGATCTCGTCGATCGTCTTTTCGTTACTAAAAAATGTGACATGCAAAAATTTTAAGAATTTTGGAAGCCAACAACTGTGACGTCCTACGTCAATTTATATTTATTTTTATCCGTTTAATTAATTTCACAAAAAAAATTTATCAATTAATTAATTTAATTACACCTTAATTCAAAAATAATATTTATTTTCACTAAACAGGTTCAAAATAATAATTATATGGCATCACAAAACTTTAAAACCCAATTAATTTCAAAGGAACTCAAAATCTGAAACAGGGTTCTGACACTGCACGCCAGCCCCATGCATAGCGTCAGCCCTGCCCTGCGCACCTCACGCTACGCGTCATCGTCATGTGTGGGCATGAGAGTAACAGCAACAGGTGCTGATACACATTTTAGGCCAAACGGTCAACTTCTAACTTACCCAATTGGCCCATTTTAGGTCTGATTGCCACAAAACTTCACGGGCCACATGTTTTCCCCATTCTGGAACTGTTGGAGCCATCTGTTCGCCAACATTCTAAGATATCTGCAAGTTATGCGTGAAATGAAGTTTAAACCATCTTGGTGCAAAACCCTTGCACCAAACACCCTAAATGCGTTCCAAATGGCCTAAGGCCAATACACATAACTTCTAAATATCCTAAGGAACCTATTGATGCATTCCGGGGGTCCCGAAACCCGTCGGATTCCCAATTCACCTATCCAGTTCCTTATATTTATAAAATCAACTATATGCATGATTTGCTAAATTAATCCTATCCATCAACCAACATCAATCACATAGCACACACATCAATCATGCATTAATACAACACCTTCCCATAGCATTCAACATTCACACATCATTGGCTTCGTGCCATAATTCATCATCATCATCAACAATTTATCACATCACATTATGCATAATCATAACAAGTTCATCATACGTAATTGGTTATCTTTTACACGCATAATTTCACATTACATATATTACATTCATGCATTCATCCTTGGCATCAATTTTCCACTTGGCGTACCTCTGTGGCATTAGCATCATCCCTATCACTGGTCACTAAAATGAAACAACAGCAAGGGTGAGTGTTTGGCATATCATAATTAATCTAGGACAGAATAATGAATCTAACGATACCTACAATTCGTATTGTTAATTAACTTCCACCTTCCTACACTTTTACACATTTATGAATGCATATACATATCATCTATCTCAACCTTTCATCTTTGCTACATAACTTCAAGTCATATACAATTACACTTAAATCCATCACATAAATGGTTTATCGTAAGCCATCCAACTTATATAAACATCAACATACATCATCAAGTCACATTTCATCATCATACATGAACCATTACTCCACATAGTTTACAGCTGACTCACATGTATTAGACTCTCTAGTATCCGGATACCTAAGGATCGGCCTTCAGCTGGGGGTCCTACTTGATACCCCGTGAACCCTACTTGGTACACCGAGTCCTACTTGACTCTCCACCTCAACCACTGGGTCCTACTTGACCACTGGGTAGCTCAACTGGGCACAAAGACCATGGGAGCCAGAAACGAGGGGCTACACATACCGTCGGCTGTCCCACACCACATAATCATATAGTACATCACTTCATCATGGCATATCATCAATATACAACATATATAACAATGTCAGAAGCTCACATGTATCATCTCTCAGGCGACCTACTTGTCAAGTCCATCATCATCATAAGCCATGTTATACAATTATATACTTATCATCTCATTTATTCACAACACTTTTATCAAATCATATGCAACAACATCACTAATTATCATGCTACACATCGTTAACATCATTAAACTCCACAATCTATTAGATGGTACTTATTCATAAAATTTTACATATTCATTTCCTTACTTTTTCACTCGTACTTATTTAAATGAGTTACTTTCTCATCAAACAACAACTAAACTACATTCAGTATACCCATAAAAATTATAACAATTATATTTAATCATCCTACGTTATTCACAATATTTTTATAAATATTTCTAAGCCTTCCAAGGCTACTGTATATTCGAATCCTAATTAATTGCGACCCGAACACCCCCTTACCTCGATTCCAAGCTTCCACAATCTGCTCGAGGTATCGATTGCATCCTTCGGGTACTTGATTCGCTGCTCCTCTTCAAAATTTGACACCCGTTTTGCTGCTCATTTGACCAACACCCGTTCTGGCACCTATGTTACCGAAACCCCAAACCAATTAGTACACTTCCTTCCTTACACTTCTAAACTTACCATTTAAGCTTCCCAATTCCATAAAACACAATCAAAGTCCCATCTACCACATGCAAATTCAGATTCAAGAGTGGGAGGGGAAGAAACTAGAGATTAAAGGTCCCAATTACCTTACCTTGCCTTCTAATGCCCAGAGATGTAAGGAATTGAATCTCCAAACAAAATCCAAGTAGAATTGCCTCAGAGGAGAAGAAAATAGAGGGAGAAGAGTTCTGCTCGAACTATTTTACATGCCTCTGTTTAAGCTGATCGCGATGCTGATGCTACGTATCCTACTAACGCTACGCGTTAGCTCATTAATTCCTACCTGACGCTACGCGTCCTATCCACGCTACGTGTCAAGGTCCTGATGCCATTTTCCTTCAAATTTCATTTTCCACTTAATTTCTCATATATTATTATAATTTTAACCCCAACTAATACTTTTATTTATTTCTATTTGTCTTCTAATATTAAAACATCAAGGATGTTACATAAATAGTCACCCAATAGCAAGAGTTTTTGCCAAGAAAAATGGAAGATTTCACATTTTTAAAGTGCTAATAACCTTTGAGTCCTTTGTCGTTTAGGTGCCGGTTCCTACCGATGACTTTTGAGGAGTCTAAGATCAAGCATGCAACCCCAAGAGCAGCCATGGCACACGATTTTTGAGTCCCAAAAATAGAAAAAGAATGATGATCAATAAGCATGCATGGCTGTAGAAATAATTAAAAGGAAATAGGTGATCATAAACCAAAGCTTCCAAGTGCAAAGGCCTTACTTTTTAGGCCAAGGAAGTCACAGTCAAGGAGGGATGAACAAAGGGGTATGAATGTTGGATTCTTGGCTCTTGGATAATAAGAAAATGAAGAACTTCTTACTGCCTGGGAGGAGTTCACACGCTGGCCAAGAAGGAGAGAAAGAGAACAAGACAATATGTGTAAGTTTAGAGAAAGGATGATGGTGGTGGTGTATCCATGAGGAAGAGGGAAGTGTGGAGGCTTTAGGCATGATGAGGATGGCTAGAACATAAGGCTAATGGTAGTTGTTTGTGGCTGAATGAAGAGGAGAAGCAAGAAGAAACAAATGCCAATATATGGCATAGAATGACATGGTGTAGCATGATATGGTATATGGTAGCATATGATGGTATATTTTGTTGGTGTATGCACTATGAGCTTTTATGCTTTTTCATTTGTATCACTTTTCTGCTTATCAATAAAATAAATATTTCAGTTTAAAATTATTTTAAAACGTATTTATCCTTAGAGTAATAGGTCATATAAAAGTTATTCCTAAAATGTCCCTAGTCAAGTATTTACATGGGGACATGTAAATACACTGAGACTAGTGTGTGAGTATACTAATGACCTGATCTCACAGATCATAGATATAGATGATATCAAGTCTTCACACGGGTACACATTAAGAGTAATGATGTACTGGATAGACCCACCATGAGAACGTTGCATAAATCGTTACATGATTGTCATAAACGATTCTCAATATGATAATGGTATATGTAGTCCTTCAACCTGAAGTCACTACGATTCCTACATGAGGAGTTTATTGTTTTAATACAATTAAATGTCTTATGTAACAAGAGGACTATAAAGGTTGTGATTAGGCAATGAACAAATTATGCAGAGGGATGTGAGTGATGTAGATGGGATTTGTCTCTCCTATGTGACAGGAGTGATATCTATAGGCCACTTGATGGAGTAAGACTAAGAAAACGCACGGCCATACTAGAAAGAATAAATATTAGATATTTATTCGGATCCAGTCTACTCCGGTATCAAGTAAAATAAATTGGGCCGTACAAGGATGACGCGACCATGCCTTGGGCCCAATTAGGATATCGTGACAAAAGGAACAAACATATTAAATAATTATCACTTATAGGTTATGTTGATATTAAATAATATTCGGACTTAATGATGCATTGCTAGATGCTGCTCTTATTTTATATTAATAACAAAATAATTTATTATTAATATGACCGGGTATTTTACCTGTAGGGTCACACACATAGAGTAAACCTATCAGAAAATGTTGTCTTATTTTAGTTGGACTAAAATAAAGCTATTGGGCCTAACTTATTTAGAATGAGTAAGGAGCCCACTTTTTAGAGAGAACAAATTAGGTCAAACCTAAGCCTATAAATAGAGCATAAGATGCTCATAGGCCGTTCACTCAAGTGAGACACAAATTTGCAAAAGTTGTAAGAGCTACACGCCATCAAACTAGCAGTTAGCAAGTGTTACGATTCTGGTGGGAGTGCTTGTGTGGACTCCTAAAGGACGAGGCTATGACTGCTTCGGTGTTCTTCAAGAGGTAATCCAAAACGAATTTTTTTATGTTTGTTTTGTGCTTTGAAACACGAAACTTTGCAAATCCTATGGAATCCCTTTTTTTTCCGCTGCTCATGTTTAGGGATTTCCTAACATATTTGAGAATAGAATTTAGGAGGGCAACATGCAGATAAAGGCGCACGCACACGGTAATGAATTGATGGATTTGGAGTAGAACATGAAAATTTGGGCAAGTAGGCTCATGGCTTCATGATGATGATGATTATTATTATTTTTATTATTTTAATTTTATCTTAAGTTAACAACTTGTTAAGCAAGTTGTTTTAGCTTGCTAAAGAAGGAGTCTTCCTTGGATGGACACATAAGAGGACAGGTATCAAGCTGTGGAAATGCATGGAGGAAGGGTTCAAAGTGAAGGAGACAAATGGCCATGCATGTACAATGTGATTGGTCCACTCCCATGCAAAGGTTGAGGTGTCCACTCCAGGGGCGTCAACTTGTACGGGCTTTTTAGGGCCATTCTGGGCAGAATTTGAAAATGGACCAAACACAAAAGTTTTAGATCTTTTTGTTATGTTTGATTTTATATATGTCATGAAAATATTCATTAAGAAATAAGGGAGTTATGGCCCAAATACAAAAGTTGGGTAAGGCTGTGATGGGATTAATGTTTCATGCAATGATTAATTTTTTGCCAAATTAGTAGGGATTTGGGCTTCATGTTCTTCATAAAAGTTGTAGGGAATTGAGTTAAGAAAATTTTGGTGGAATAATCGTTCAATTTCATGATTATACGAGGGAGATACTTGAAAAATACTGAACATAGTGTAGGCTGTCACTAGGAAAACGTAAATCAGTGTAGTATTTTAAATTTTGGGATTTATGGAGTATGAATTGGCCTTTGAGCCCTTCATGAAGTGTTTATATCTTCTTGTTCTCTTTAATATGATATATTATTTACAATGATCCGAGATTGGTGGCCTGAGATATACCCAATTTACGACAGGGTGCTCCAAGAGCTTCGCGGATCAGCTACGTCTTTGAAAATAAATTCACCATTCATTCTCCTTTGAGAATTTGGTTTCTTGCCCCGCATGAACAATGTAGAGGTTTATGATATGGATCCATAGCAAAAAGAACGGAGTGATTCAAGCATTGTATGAAGGAGATATGCAAATTTTATCGAAGGCTGCCAGTATTGAAACGAAACAGCCAAGGGGTCACAAAGATTTATTCAACTGTACCAATCTACAAGGATTTAGCTTTTGATGTCTTCATGGAAAATGTAGATAATTTTGTTACAAAGATTTTGACACCAAGTTTGTGCAAATTTAAGGTTTTATGAGAGAGTTATGAATTTTTTTCTAAACCATGCATAGGGAAAAAGTCCAAACATTGGAATTTTGAGGTGAAGACACTTAATTTTTGATTTTCGAGTTGACAGAGTGAGAATCGGAGTTTGGGGCTAGAAACGAAGAAACGAAGATTGGAGATCTTTTCAAAATGAAAGGATTGAGACCAAAATCATCCCATTCCATGTTCGTTTGCAAAAGTTGGGTCCAAAACACTGAAGATGTGCGGGTCGAGTCTTAAAACGACTTTTTGAGGAAATCATTTTATGGAAAAACGAGGGTGACAGAGTCCGAACCGGGTTTTGGCCTCTTCATGAAAAGTTCCTAAAATGTCAAAATGAGTCACCAAAGACTAACCGTGCCACTATCGGATATCCCGAGGTATATGAACGGTCAAACGTAGGAGATATTAAGGGTTTTGATTGGGTTGGTCAGGCTAAGTCAGACACCCTTGATCCTTTAAAAATGATCTTAACAGGGCTAGTTTCCTTACTGGATCACTAGTCTCGGGTCAAACGGTCAGAGTTTGACCTCAGGCTGGGTCTCACAGTTCAAATCCGAGGAACCGAGCGATATTATATTAAATATAATTATCAAATAAATGAACAATTTAATATATAATTTCAAAATAAATTATTATAATTATTTATCTATTAAATATTATTGACAAAAAATAATTATCGAATAATTATAAATTAATTTGTACCTAAAATAATTGTCGTTACATATTATTTTTAATTAAATAGCGTTGTCGAATGTTATTTATTATTTTCTTATTTCTGTATTTCTCACTCATTACATTCTCTCAGTATTCTTATCTTTTAGATTAAACTCCGTTTCTCTCTATTTTCTCATTCTAAACTGTTTGGGGAACAGGCTAAAGCCTCGAGCTTCTTACCAAAAGCTCAACAGAGTATCCTCAGAGTCCTGAGGGTCTGGTTTTCTATTCTCAAAAATCAGGGCTATTACAAAAAACCTGTTCAGAAGGGGAATATCTGCTCCTTACTTGAAATGTTTGAATGAGGCAGAGGTTGAGGATGTTCTAGCGAAGTGCATGAGGGCACGTGTGGCCACCACTGTGAAGGAAGAAGTTTAGCTAGAAAAATTCTACGAGCAGGCTATTGGTGGCCCACTCTAGCTAAGGACATAGTCGACTATGTCAAGAGGTACGATGCCTACCAAAAGAATAGCAACGAACACCATGTTCAAACAGAAGAATTATTCACATCGGCTGTCCCATGGCCATTCCATCAATGGGGCATGGATATTTTGGGACCATTTCCAAAGGCGCCCGGTGGAGTCAAATATTTGATAGTCATAGTAGACTACTTCACCAAGTGGATAGAGGCAGAAACAGTTGTACATATCACTGTGGCACATACCAGGAGACTTTTCTATGAAAATGTGATCACAAGGTTTGGAATACCAGGAAGGGTCATCACGGACAATAGGACGCAGTTCACAGATTCAAAGTTTAAAAGCCTCCTTGAAGGACTCCAAATCAAGTAAGTTTTCTCTTTGGTGGAGCATCCTGAGACTAACGGGCAAGCCGAAGTGGTGAATAGAGAAATCCTTAAAGGTTTAAAGAAACGCCTTAGTGAAGCAAAGGGAGAATGGGATAATCAATTATGCCATGTCTTATGGGCATACCGGACGACACCGCCCTCATCCACACGGTTGGTATATTATGTGGATGCGGTCATACCGGTCAAGATTAACCAAATTTCACTAAGAGTGCAAGGTTTTGATAATGAAGATAAGGTTAAGAAACGAACTAGATCTACTCCCGGAGGTTAGAGAAGTAGCATTCATATGAGATTAAGCAGTCAAAGCTAAGCCCGTAGTATGTTACAATGTCAAGGTTCAGAAAATGAGGTTCAATGTAGGCGCCAGGGTGCTTATTCATCAATAAAACAAAAATTTGAAGTATTCATTGCTTGCTATTTGGTTTCAAGAATGGTTCATTTATATTAAACCCAGACTGGATGAAAAGCCCTAGAGAGGTTAAACCCCGGAGTGGTCAAAAGACCCTAGAGTGGTTAAGTTACAATTAAACCCTGGAGTGGCTGAAAAGCCCCAAAGAGGTTAAACCCCAGAATGGTTGAAAGACCGCAGAGTGGTTAAGTTACAATTAAAACCTGGAGTGGCTGAAAAGCCCCAGAGAGGTTAAACCCGGGAGTGGTCGAAAGACCCCAGAGTGTTTAAGTTACAATTAAACCCCGAAGTGGCTAAAAAGCCCTAGAGAGGTTAAACCTGTAGTGGTCGAAAGACCCTAGAATGGTTAAGTTACAATTAAACCCCGGAGTGGCTGAAAGACCCAAGAGTGGTTAAGTTCAATTAAAACTTGGAGTGGTTGAAAACCCCTGAGCGGTAAGGACTCAATCAAACACCAGAACAATTGAAAAACCTTGAAACAGTTCATTTATATTAAAACCCAAAGCGGTTAAGAATGTCTAGGGCAGTTTGATTATTTCAAAATTAAACAATGAAGTGCCAGTTATTAAAATACATGACAAAGTGATTACATTCAAATATTATCAAGAGTTCATTAGGACCGTGGTTGGCATGAGAAATTAAAAATAAAAAAGATGTATAGGCAAAAATACTAAATTTCATTGCAGCATGAGATTAATTACAAAAAAAAGGCACACCAGCCAGTCAAAATATTATCAAAAAGAGGGCGGAGGTCATCCCGCCTACAGAGCAAATGTGGAAATAAATCTAAGGGTTGGAGGGGCCACCTTCCTCCTTCTCTCTCTTGGAACCGGTGTCTCCCACTCCCTCCTCATGTTGATTATCTTTCGCAGGGGTGTCATCTTCTCCCTCCGCTAGGGGTGCAAATTGTTAGGAAATCCCTAAGCATGAGCAGCGGAAAAATAAAAGGGATTCTATAGGATTTGCAAGGTTCCGTGTTTCAAAGCACAAAACAATCTTAAAATTCATTTTGGATTACCTCTTGAAGAACTCCGAAGCAGTCGTAGCCTCGTCTTTTAGGAGTCCACACGAGCACTCCCACCAGAATCGCAACACTTGCCAACTGCTAGTTTGACGACGTGTAGCTCTTGCAACTTTTGCGAATTTATGTCTCACTTGAGTGAACGGCCTATGAGCATCTTATGCTCTATTTATAGGCTTAGGTTTGACCTAATTTGTTCTCTCTAAAAGTGGGCTCCTTACTCATTCCAAATGAGTTAGGCCCAATAGCTTTATTTTAGTCTAACTAAAATAAGACAATATTTTCTGATGGGCTTACTCTATGTGTGTGACCCTATAGGTAAAATACCCGGTCATATTAATAATAAACTATTTTATTATTAATATAAAATAAGAGCGGCATCTAGCAATGCATCATTATGTCCGAATATTATCAGCATAACCTATAAGTGATAATTATTTAATATGTTTATTCCTTTTGTCACGATATGCTAATTGGGCCCAAGGCATGGTCGCGTCATCCTTGTACGGCCCAATTTATTTTACTTGATACCGGAGTAGACTGGATCCAAATAAATATCTAATATTTATTCTTTCTAGCATGGCCATGCGTTTTCTTAGTCTTACTCCATCAAATTGCCTATGGATATCACTCATGTCACATAGGAGAGACAAATCCCATCTACATCACTCATATCCCTCTGCATAATTTGTTCATTGCCTAATCACAACCTTTATAGTCCTCTTATTACAGAAGACGTTTAATTGTATTAAAACAATAAACTCCTCATGTAGGAATCGTAGTGACTTCAGGTCGAAGGACTACATATACCATTATCACATTGAGAATCGTTTATGATAATCATGTAACGATCCATGCAACGTTCTCATGGTGGGTCTGTCCAGTACATCATTACTCTTAATGTGTACCTGTGTGAAGACTCGATATCATCTATATCTATGATCTGTGAGATCAGGTCATCAGTACACTTATACACTAGTCTCAGTGTATTTACATGTCCCCATGTAAATACTTGACTAGGGACATTTTAGGAATAATTTTTATATGACCTATTATTCCAAGGATAAATATGTTTTAAAACAATTTTAAACTAAAATATTTATTCTATTGATAAGTAGAAAAATGATACAAATGAAGAAGCATAAAAGCTCATAGTGCATAAACCAACACAAATTTGAAAGGCTCATTAATAGGGGTATAGGATTTTCCACTAACTTCGGTCACCAGATCCCCATCCTGGAATCTGTTAAAGAAATCGATCCCATTTAGGTTCTGCTGGGTACCTCAGTTGTGGAAAACAACCTGACAAACTACGTGGCTAAATGAATCCTTAGTGGCTCGGGCGAACATCGTCATGTCATTTTTGTACTTAGTTTGTCCTTCTTGAATCGCTGCAAATAGATCATTATTTTTCCTTTTCAGATCGGCCATGAGCTTCTCTAGGTCGTCCACCTTGAGACGGAGTCTATCATTTTTCTTCTTCAAGTCTTATTCAGTTTTTCAAAGATCTTGATTCTCTTCATTAAGGCTTTTAACCCGCCGATGAGCCTTACCGCAGTCCTTAGAGAGACGAGAATTCTTCACCTTCAATCACTTTATTCTTATTTTTGGCCCATCGGTGGTGGCGGAGTAGATGGTGGAGAGAGTCTTGATGTTGTACCATATGGCAGTCTCCAAGGAAAATTCGATGTCTTGTGGATTCAGTTCCTCCTTAAGACGCTATGGGAGAGCAAAACCGGTGTTGGGAGGAGTGGTTTTGACAAGTAGCACTTCAAGAGCTTCCATGCCGGAGATAGGAATTGAGGCGTCCTTCTTATCGGGCTCCTCTATGGCGACCCCTTTACCCTTATCCAGCACCTTCTAGCCGGGGTCAACCTTTTACTTCTTGGAGACACCAACGTCTTGTTTTTTCTCTTTCCTCTTGGCTGGTCCGGTCTCCAAAGCCACAGCCCCACCTGGAGTCTGGAGGTTGGAAGCCTTCTTTAGTTTCAAGGTAACATGATTCTCTCTAGAAACATCAACCTCGGAGCCCTCCACGTGCTTCCGAAGTGCTTCCAGAGCATCAGCACTCATATTCCCTGAAAATGCAAAGTTAGTAGCCTGAACTGAAGTACAAAAATTCCTTAAAAAAGAGAGAAAGGAAGATAAATACCCAAATGAGTGAGGTAATCATTTCGTGTCTCCAGGGTTCCTAGGAAGGAATGACACTTGAGGGGAGCACCTCGAGAAAGAGTATGGAGGGTATCGACCATGGTCCGGGAGGTCTTAGAGAGAGAATCTTTATCGACTGAGTAAGTTGTACTCTCTAGGAGGAAGTGTTTCTGGGTCTAGCTGGTATGGATCAGAAATTGGCCTTCCTCGTCTTTCCAAAAGGGGGGCACTGTCTCCTCAACGAAAAGTTTAAAAAAGGAACTTTTGAAAGAAGAGCAATACATCTTGCAAGAGTCGGCATAGGCCTTAAAATTTACGATGTCACTTTGACATCTGAGGTTGATGAAAGCCATTCTGGAGCCGGCTCGACGCATCACCCGTGTATACCTAAAAAAAATGGCGGCGGTTAGAGTGAAATAGAGGTGCTTTCCAAGAACTTGTAGGGCCATCATCAAGGCCTGGCCGTTTGGATGAAGTTGACTGGGGGCGATGTCTAAAAAATGTAACACCCCTATCTCATACAGGTTCAGAGGGAACTGGACTCCCACTTTCAGTAAGGTGAAGTCATGAAAGTAAAGGAAGAGGTCCCGAGGTATGTGGCAGACCCGGTCTGCGCAGGTAGGACGGGTGAGGCGGAAGTCCTTTTTGTATTTCTTGGCTCACCAGAAAGATTCCGCCTCTAGCTGTACATCATTCTCAGCAACTGCATGAGAACTATAAGTTGCTAGGACATCCTTAGCCACCTAGAAGTATAGATCTTCAGCCTTCCGGGATAACCAGTTGACCTTGTCAGCAATTATAAATGTTTCCTCAGGGTCGATCCTAAGTACGGATGATCTGACGGTGTCCATGGTAACTATGTGCTCTAAAAAGGGGATAATGGAATAAAAGTCAGTATCATCAGTGTAGTAGTACACTACGCTAGAATCTTCACCCTGGTCTAGAGACACAAGGGGCAAAGATGATTTGGGTTCACGAACCCCGAAGGAAGAAGACTCCAATTCCTAGGAATTTGGGTTACCCTGGTTGACTGGAGTTATCCATCTACGGATATCCGTTTGTACGAGTCGGGGTCTGTAACGAGGAACCTCTGGTGGCCAAGAATTGGAAGGGTTTGAAATTATTTCACAAGAGTTGTCTTGGCCTTGGCCGTTCTTAGCAGAAAAAATAGACATTGCAAATAAAGAGGGGTCAAGTGGCTACCTGTGTTTACGGTACGGACGCTTCTTCTAATGCGGGCCAGGACGAAGTAAAGGAAGAAATGAAGATAGTGGATGGGTAGAGTTTCTAGAGGAAAATGCAAAGTGAGAAAGTTGTTAACCAAGTGGCCTCAATTACTCAAGAGGGGGGTGAATTGAGTATTAAAAATTTTTGTTGGAACGCTTTTGAAATTAATCCTTTTTGTAAACAATTTGATAAATAAGAATATTACACAAAGGAGCAAGTAATAATATCTAATTTAATTAGAAGGCTATTTTAGCACTTAGAAAATAACAATTGATTTTAGCACAATTAATCAAGAATATAACTTGGATTATTAAATAGATTAATCTAAATGATCAATAAAGTAATTTATATCACGTTGCTAGTATACTTTAAATTACCAAGAAAATTAAATCACAATAATAAAGGAGTTTAAGGAAGAAAGATTTACAAACTGATATAACGAGTTCCACCACACCGGTGTACGTCTCGCCTTCAAGCAACCCACTTGAAGGATTCCACTATTGAGAATTTGAGATACATGCTTTGAGCAATTACAGTTTCTTGGTGTCCCATACTCAAAAACTTAATCCTCACAAGCAAAAGGGCAACCCACCCAATCTCACAATCTCTCAAATTACAAGGTTGAATCCCAACCCAAAATCTCTCAGAATTTATGAATGTGATTTTACAAGTGTGACTCTCTCAATAGAGTGGATATACAAATTTTAATCACTTGAAGAATATTTTTCTTCTCTTAGAAAAGGATATGCAAATTTAGCACTCAAAAATATTTTTCTCACAATATAACTCTCAAAAAATTATTTGCAAAGAAAAGAGACAGAGAGCTTAAACTTAGAGAGAATAAGAGAGCAAGAAGGAAAGCAAGGGAATTTCGTTGCTTGGTGTTGTGCTTCTGCCTTCCGTTTCTTCTCTATTTATAGGAGTTTCACAGGCAAGGTTTTCCACTCCCGGTTCCTTAATTTGTACAATTAATTTGAATTTGTCTGCCTCCATGTTTCCTGGGTGCTTGATTTCTGGCTTGGAGAAGGAGATTGTCTGCCTCAATTAATGCAACACCGTTTCAATTTGAGTCTCGAGAGAAATCAGAGAAATCAACGCAGTTTGAGTTTCTGAATACGCGTATTGATGTTTTCCATGATTCAACGCATGATCCCAATGATGAATCGATTCTTTCAAGGTACTTTTCCATCAGAAACAGCGAGTGAATCGATTCCTGGCAAGGGGAATCAATTCCTACATAGCCTGAATCAATTCTTTCTTGCATGAATCGATTCCCTAGGTAATTTAAGTGAATGAATCGATTCCTACAGGGGGAATCGATTCCCAGACCCCTAAATCGATTCCTTAATCTTTTGAATCGATTCCTCTGTGCAATATTGATCATGAATCGATTCCTTGATCTTTTGAATCGATTCCTTTGTGCAATATTGATCATGAATTGATTCTTAGTGTTCCTGAATCGATTCCTAGCTCTCCCCTTGAATTTCTGATGCATTTTGATACTTTTTTAGTCCTTAGTTCATGGTACTTTGCATATTCTTTTAATCCTTGTTTATTTTTTTTATTTCTTTACTCATATAGACTTGATCTTCATGCTTTTAGATTAATTGCTTGTACAACATCCTTTGTATTCATCAATTAAATTTCTTGATCCTTTAATTATTTGTCATTCATCAAAACCTGTTTCAACATACAAATACATTCTCCCCCTTTTTGATGATGACAATAATTGTTCATCTCTTGGGGTGTTAGTTTTATAACAGTTATATTTTCAAAGTATAGAACTCCCCCTATCAAATTTAATTATAATTTTCATGCATTAGTATACCACTTGTAATGACATATTATCAATAAATACTACTTGTTATAAAGAAATATTTTATAAAGCTCCCCCTTAATCATGCAATTTAACAAGGATAGATAGAGATGTTGAATTTAGATTTTATCTCCCCCTTTGGCATCATTAAAAAAATAAAGAACTCAAAAGAAAGATGTAAACAAATAACAAAATTTTATTAAACAAGATACATGCAAGGATGGATACAACAAAGACTAACTTAAGGATTAAAAAATCGGAACTCAGAAAATTGTTGAGAGAGTTCATTGTAGTGGGTAGTCATGTTGTCTTCAATTTGATTAAAACGAGCATTCATATTGTTTTCCATTCCATCAATGTGAGAAGTCATCCTATCAAAGCGAGCATTTATTGCATCTAAGAGGGTATCAAAGTGAGAGGTCAACCTATTAAAGAAAGCATCATTTGGATTTAAAGGAGGTGGTGGGAATGCTTGTTGTTGAGGTTGATCATCATGGTCATCACTACTTTGTGCATGTGGAGGTGAGTAGTGCCAAGCACCATCTTGGTTATGCCAACCCATTTTTGAGAGATGAGTGCTCTCTATTTTACCTTTGCACCTAACTGCTTCCTTTACTTCATTTGAAAGATCAATATTGAAATGCATGAGAAGTTTGGTGATTAAAACAGCATAAGGAAGTTTTGTGAGTCTTTTAGAGTCAATCATATGATTGTAAATAAGTTTGGTCCAGTTTATCTCTTTTTCATGGAACATAGCCCAAAGAATAAGAGTTTGGTTCTCACTTACTCTAGCATTGTTTGACCCTTTTGGAAGAATGATTTTGACCAAGAAGTAGTACAGAAGACGATGAACAATGTTTTGCTTCCCAATGACGCTTTTTGAAACAGAAGATAAATTAAGAAAAGCACGAGCATCAATAGAATTATATTCCCAATCGGGAGAAGGCTCAAAGCCAAAGAAATCAACATTGTTGATTGGAAGCTTCCCGACTTGATGAAGAACATTATCATCAAGGGGAATGGTTACCCCTTTGATTTTGGCTAAGCAGCGTCCATTAGAGATCCTTAAAGTTGAGTAGAAGGCTCTAATCAACTCAGGATAAATGTAATTCTCTTCAAGCGCTACGAACTCCATAAGATTTTGTTGCCTAAGGATGTTGAGTACAGGAAAATCATGTTCGTTGAAGAGCGGAACATCAAGCCAATGAACGGGTATAAGAAGTCTCTCTGAGTACTTTTCAAGGTACCTCTAAAGTTGGGTTTGATCATCAAAGAATCTTGAGAGGTCATTGATATTTGATGATGAAGAGCTAGCATCTCCTCTTCTTTTCTTTCGATTTTGGGATGATGAAGCCATGAAAATTTTTGGAAAGAAAGGAGAAGAAACAGAGAGTTTAATGAAAGGAATATATGGAAAGTAAGAGAAGAATTAGAGTAGATGGAGAGGGGTATGAAATCTCATGAATAACAGTCTAATATATAGAACAAATCTCGTGGGAATGAATTATTTGAGAGGAGTCAATTCATTTGTACACTTTTTGGGGGATCAGAGAGCATGGGAATTGATTCAATGCTATAGGAATCGATTCCTCTTGGCTATGATTTAGCACGTGAATCGATTCAACCTGGAGGGGAATCGATTCATTGAGAAAACATTTGGCATTTTGGGTGCATTTTGAACATGGGAATCGATTCATGTGAGGAGGAATCGATTCCTTCATGTGTTCCTTGCCAATTTTTGATGTGCAGAATGGTAATTCACGTGAATGCCTCTTTGGGAATATGAATTTTCTTTTATCCTTCACATATTCTATTGATGTCACGAGAAAGGCTTTGAATTGTAGGAAAGGAATTAAGAAAAAACATACAAGACAAGTGACAATCACATGCATGAATAAGGCTTTGAAGAGAACCATGCTGGAACCTTAGAAGTCACGAGAATTGTATAGAGTTTGTCATGTGACTTTGCCTCCTGATGGTGTCATGGTGTAACGTGAAGGGCTTAAAAATTTTTGCAATTTTACCAATGATTTTGTTTCATAAAAGTATCAAGAAAATCAAAGGCAAGTTTTCATTTATTTTTGAGATCATGTAATTCATAAGAGATTATTTTGTTCAATAAATATGTTTAATTAAGTAAATACTAAATGGGGACTTAAAATAAAACAAGAGATTTATGGGTTATTAACACGATTATTGAAAATGTGAGTATTTCAAGATAATATATAAGTCTTAAGTAAATTATTTTTAAAAAAAAATATGAAGATTTATGATAATAAATCTTTAAGTTAAAGATTAAAATGTGTTCAAGACAAAAATATTTAAGAAAATAAAAAATGAATTTTTAAATGTAATTAAAAATTTTTTAAAATGCCTAACTCTCTTCTAATATTTATAAATTGCTCTTTTGGAAGGGGTTTAGTGAAAATGTCTACCAATTGTTTACAAGTTTCAACATACTCAAAAACACAATCTCCTTTTAAAACGTGATCTCGTATGAAATGGTGACAGATTTCTATGTGTTTTGTCCGTGAATGCATAACCGGGTTTTTGGAGATATTTATGGTGCTGGTGTTGTCACATTTAATGGGTATTTGGTCTAGAACAACACCGAAATCAAGAAGTTGTTGTCTCATCCATAGGATTTGAGCATAGCAACTTCCAGCTGCAACATATTCTGCTTCAGCTGTGGATAACGCGACACTTACTTGCTTCTTGCTATCCCAAGAACAAGAGAACTTCCAAGCATGTGACAAGTACCACTGGTACTTTTTCTATCTAATTTATAACAAGTAAAATCAAAATCAGAATATCCTACAAGAATACATCTGGCACCTTTGGGATACCATAAACCAACATTTTGAATACCCACAAGATATTTTAAAATTCTTTTTACGGCAGTGAGATGTGATTCTTTAGGACATGCCTGATATCTTGCACACATACATAGAACAAACATTATGTCTGGTCTACTTGCGGTTAGATAGAGTAAAGATCCGATCATACCTCGATACTTAGTTAGTTCAACATCTTTACCTTTTTCATCCTTGTCCAAGTAGCATGATGTGCTCATAGGTGTGACAATTTTATTTACCTTGTCCATGTTGAATTTTCTAAGTAATTCCTTACAATATTTAGACTGACTAATGAATATTCCTTCTTTAGTTTGCTTAATTTGTAATCCAAGGAAGAATGTGAGTTCTCCCATCATAGAGATCTCGAATTCGTCCTGCATTATCTTAGCAAACTCTTTACAGAGTGATTCATTAGTAGCACCAAATATAATATCATCCACATATACTTGTACCAAAAGTATGTCATTTCTTTTGTACTTGATAAATAATGTTGTATCAACCTTTCCCCTTTCAAAATTGTTTTCTAAAAGGAATTTGCTCAATCTTTCATACCAAGCTCTTGGAGCCTGTTTTAAACCATATAATGCTTTTCTTAGTTTGAAAACATGATTTGGAAATTGATAGTTTTTGAAACTAGGAGGTTGATCAACATACACTTCTTCTTGAATGTATCCATTCAAGAATGCACTTTTGACATCCATTTGATACAATTTGAAATCTTTACAACATGCATAAGCTAGTAATAACCTAATGGCTTCTAACCTAGCTACGGGAGCATATGTTTCTTCATAATCTATACCTTCTTCCTGATTATATCCCTTAGCAACTAGCCTAGCTTTGTTTCTAGTGATTATTCTATTTTCATCAAGCTTGTTTCTAAATACCTATTTGGTTCCTATTATTTGGTGATCATTGGGTCTTGGCACTAGTTCCCAAACTTTATTTCTTTCAAATTGATTTAGTTCTTCTTGCATGGCCAACATCCAAAGTTCATCAATAATAGCTTCATCAATAGTTTTAGGCTCAATTTGTGAAACAAAAGCTAAATGATTACAAGTGTTAAATGTGTGACGAGTACTTACACCCTTATTGATATCACCTATGACATTTTCCAAGGGGTGATTCTTCATGGTGATCCATTCCTTTTGTTGAGGTTCACCATTTTGTGTTGTATCTTCTTTATTTTTGATTTCTTCTTTATCATCCAAGTTCATTTCTTGGAAGGTACCTACAAGATCATCAATTTCCTTTCTCAGGGAATTTTGGTTAAGTTCATTAAATTTGACGTGTATAGACTCTTCAATTGTACAAGTTCATTTGTTAAAGAGTCGATATGCTTTACTATTAGATGAATAACCTAAGAATATTGCTTCATCAGATTTTGCATCGAATTTGCCAAGATTATCCTTTCCATTGTTCAAAACAAAGCATTTACATCCAAATACATAAAAATAAGAAATATTTGGTTTTCTTCCTTTATAAAGCTCATAGGGGGTTTTCTTTAATATAGGCCTTATCAAACATCGATTCATAACATGGCAAGCAGTATTTACTGCATCGGTATAACACCCCTGATTTTCTGTACTCGAATCCCGATGTGATCAACATAATTAATAAAAATGCGAGTAAATTTTTCGCGTTAGAAAACATTTCCAAAACACCACCATGACCACATCAAGACTCAAATCACAGAAAACCAAAGAGCGTGATTTAAAAACTTATAACTGGATCGATAAATAGTTGCCTATGCGGTATATAAAAATAACAGAGCTTACAGCAGAAGAAAAATGTGTATACCGGGCACACGCCTAGTCCCATATATCAAGATATGAGAGAAGGCTCGGCAAAGCACGCAATGGCATAACATAGGCCTAGTAGACAACCATCACCATTTTGCACAATCTCATAAGCATGCAATACCTAAGATATAAACATGTAATCATCTATATGGTCATGCATCATACATCATTAAAATTCTTATTCATAAAAGCCTATAATCAGCCCAACTTCAATTCCTATATATCCACTATTAGTACACCAACCAAATGTATAACTATACTCATAATTCGACCGTCAATATCAAAGATTACAACATCATATCATCCATCATATGCATAACACATTACGTTATAAAGCTGCCGGCCAAGGCATTCCTCTACAACTATTTACCTTCCCAAAACTTCACTTCATAAATGTCCTCACACCATGGTTTTCCTGCATCAATACTAAAAAGTAGACCACATGGGAGAATGAGTTTACATTTCAAATGACGATATGAATACAATTGAAATTATGTGCATATGCATATCAACATCATGTATGCTTTGCTAAATACATCAACAATCATCATAAATTATTAATTCAACAATATATATTCATTTCATGCTTATTCATCAAATCATAGCAAAGCAAGCATATACACATCTATAACACCACCACAATGGGCTAACACATATCTATCATATCGCCCCAATGGGCCAACTCATCAATATAGACCATCTTGGTCTTTCATCAAGCCACTATGGGCTAATATCATCATTTCCAATCATAATTAAATACGCCCTTCATTATATTGGGCCATATCATACATATCGTCATATTCAACATCATTTCATATTTTCATATCATTTATTACTTTTATGTGGTCTTTCATCATATTAACTTCGCATTTCATCAACACCAATATTATCATCTCAATCATCATCAATCATTATCATATTCTGGCATATCTTCATACTATGTGAATTTGACAACCAATGCGGATCCGACTGTGGGAATAAACACCAAGTTGTGGGTCAAGCATAGGTGTGCTACTATGCCCCTACTGCAGTAGTAAAATGTGTACACATATCTCAAAGCATGCATGCATCTCAACAACATGTTTTACTGGTACCAAACCGCGATCGCCCATCTGTAGCACTAGTCACCTTGTGACTTGCGGATCAATAACATGGCCTCACTTACCAAAAGTGCTACGGGCCCCTCCCGAACACACATCGAGAGAGCCGTGCCCCGTCGGACACTGAGGTAACTCGCTCACCATAGAGCCGCCCACCCACTGGGCCCGCCACATAGGGTGCCTCATCACCAATCTATGGACAGCTTCGTGACTCACACACCGAGTCACAGGGGAAACAACAATAATGCTCGTGCACTGAGCCGCCCTCCCACTAGGCCCGCCTAGTGGAACCCCCTAATATTCCACATAGACAGCGATCGATATGCCAGTCATCATAATCATTTTAATCACCAACATCACCATGTACGCCTCAGTGGGCTTTCTCATCATTAATCTCTTGACCATTGGTTTCAGGTTTTATACATGGCCTTTTTACCATAACAGATTTCACAATTATTTCATCTCGTACACGCAAGATAACACTTGCAATCAACCCCAATGGCCTTACAATTTTCATAATATTCAACGATATTATCACACCTCCATTTGGTAGATTTCTATCTTATTAGTCATCACCATTGTCTCATACGCATATATGTTTATATATTGGTGTGGCATTCACAACATTTTCATTATTATATTTCATACCACACATACAAGATTATACTTGTATCACACACAATAATACGTGGCAATTCATCAATAACTCTATACACCTCTTTATATAAGAGAGTGCTCAATCATCATTATTTATCATCATTTAATGCCATACTTCCTCTAATTCATCAGTTTATATAATGTACTATGTTATTCAATTCTTCTCTCGTTTAATTTAAAGTTATCTATGGGTATAGCTTATAATAACCCTATCATCAATATCCTCATCATCATCCTTTCATTATTCCAATTTAGGTGGTAAAGCTATCATAAATAATTCATCCTCCAATGTATAAATTAATTCAAGGCACCACCATGTCATACATCACTATATACTCCATATACATCTCCCTAAATATTTAATAATACAAAGGTGAGGGTATACATAAGCCCAAAGCAAAGAAGATGAACAAATTCAATTCTGGGGGAAACTCGCTCAAGCGAGATTCACCTTCGCTTGAGCGAGATAGGCCAGGCTCGCTTGAGCGAGCCCCAGCGGCGTAAGCGAAAAGCTCCCAGGGCGTGTCTACGCTCGCTCGCTTGAGCGAGACTCCAGTTGGTTAGTCACCCGCTTAAGCGAGGCAATTTTAAAGCATCAGGTACGTCACTCACTCAAGCGACCCATGCTCGCTTGAGCGAAAATCCTCCAGTGCCATATTCTAGGCTCGCTCGCTCGGTCGAGCTTTCACTTGCCACGCCTCTCGCCTAAGCGAGATTTACCCAGTGCCATTTTTCCATCATGCTCGCTCAAGCGTGGCCACTCCCGCTTGAGCGAGATTCGTCCAGTATCTCCCAACCTCAATCGTACGCACCTCGCTTGAGCGGAACGCCATCCCGCCTGAGCGAGATGGAGCCAGAAACCATAATACTGGTCCAGGGGATTCTCGCTTGAGCGAGAATCCATCTCGCCTGAGCGAGAATACCAGTACACGTTTAGAAACTCAGTCTTTCCCTCTTCTTCTCACATCAACACCTTTATATATAAAAGTTTGGCCTAGATTAATCTTTCTTACTCCTCTCTTCATGCACTTAGAACCTGGTTCGACCATTCATACATCTCAATTTCTAACATCAATTCATTAACTATGAAAAAGAGTTATATAATCACCCCTCATCCTTATTCCACTTTATCACAACATAATCTTTAACACTCTGTTTAATTCATCTATTCATTGAATATTACCAAACATTTGATTCATGTCAATTCAAAGGGATATCAAGTATTTATCATCAACATCATATATTCATACAATTTCCACAACAATCCCATAAGCCAAGTCTTCATTCACTATCTCAACAATTCAAACATACAATTAGTTCTTGGCAAGGCAATGCATGAGTTCACACATAACATAATTATCAATTAATCACTCATGCACTTGAAATGAAAACTCCTCTCCTACCTCGAGGGAAGATCCACAATTCCAATGCTCCAAATGCCTCGATCGCTCCGCATCATCGTCAGGGATGCAATCCTATCACAACAAATATATATACAATTGCCATTATTATTCTATCATAAAGCATCATCTTAGACATCATCACCTAACCCATGATCAAGTCCTAGACTTGTCTAATACTCCAAATTCATATGCTTGTATTAGGCTTCGGGAATTCCTTTCCCCAAAGCTAAGATTTCTAGATTTCAAAGGGCTAAACAACCCAACATCAACAACACCATGGCCTATAACAAGACCCAAGGCTTCATCAATTCAATTATCCATTTCCTTAGTTTATTATTAATGGTTTGCAACCATTATCAACATCATAAACATCAACACTTAAGACTAATTCCCTCAAATCAATGTACTTATATACGTGCATATTTCCTCATTTGCAACTCATGACTTAGCTCCCCATTTTATCAACATCAATATTCAATCCCAATACTTCTAAATATTCATTTCCTCATATAAATCCACTCCCAAGGCATCAAAATCACTAAGATCATCAATTTGGCAAAAATCCCCAATTTATCACACTTAGGGTTTCCATCTAAAATCAATTAACAATATTCTCAATCAATCTCCAAAAATCTTTATGGTTACTATAACTTTCTCTTCATCCCACAACATCAAACCATGTTCAATTTCACACCTCCATTATTCATGCTTAAAGTTTCACTCTAGGTTTACCAACACAATCAACACCCATCCACATGCAAGGCTTCTAATATTATCATCTTCAACCCAATATCACAAAACCATAATAAAATGATGTGGAGGTAAGAAATGTTTACCTTAAGTCCAAACTCCACCAAAACGAAAATGAGGGTGAAGAAGAAGAGGAGGGCCAATGCAAACTTCCTAGCTCCATGCATGCTTCACATTTCCAACATAACTCTTGATTTTAGCAAGGAATAGAAGAGGAAGGAGTGTGGGACAGTTTTTACCATAGAAGGAGGGAGAAGGAAGTAAAAGAGTGGAGAATGGTGAGGAGGAAGAAGCTGTCGAAAATGAAGGGAAAAAGAGTGTGAAAAAAAATGTGTTTTATTGGCTCATTGACCATTGGTTATTAAAATGTACCCATATGATATTCCCCCCCCTTGGTCCATTGTGTAATAGAGTGTAAAGTGAGTGGGGAGAGAGAAAAGAAGAAGTGGACGGTGGTAGTGAGGAAAAGAAAGGGAATTCTCATTTTCTTTTTAATCCAATTTGGTTCATAATTTCCCCGTTTCATATCCTATGTCGAGTCCAATTAATTAGTTCCTTAACACTAAAAATTATTCTAACTACACCATCTTAATCACCATAATATTCCAAACATTCTAGACCCATCAAACACTTAAAAAATTATTCTAACTACACCATCTTAATCACCATAATATTCCAAACATTCTAGACCCATCAAACACTTAATTCGATTAAGTGGGTCCCATATCATCTGTTAATTCATTCGTTTCCGGTAAATTTTAATTTACCGATAATTCACCTCTAATGTCTAACAACATCTCCTATAATTATTTGACCATGAATAATTAATTATCATCATCCAATAAATTTATTTTCTCAAAAATCTGGGATGTTACAATCCACCCCACCAAAAAGAAACTTCGTCCTCGAAGTTTAACATCGGCATACGTCATAAGGCCACACTTCGGCCACACACCATTAGGGTCCAAAATCATCATAATGTAACATCGGACTTTCCAAAGTCCAGCAGGATATAATTATTATCATCCCTTTACCCAAGTATGAAACTTCACATACTCCTCATGAGTCACCACTCATCTATTCTCGGTTTATTGATCACAACTCTCGCATTCTTATCCAGTACCTCCGGATAGGTCCAATACATTCGCCGTAAGCAGTTACAACTCTACACTTTCCCGGCCTATGTGTTGCTGCATCCGACATACAGGAAGGCGTCCCAATCCCGTAGTGGTTACTACAAACACATAAGATCGGCGCATGAGTGCATGTTGCCACAATGCCTATGGCACGTAAAGACATATCAGGGTAAGTACCTTCATGTCCTATTGGTTACATTATTCTTATCAATTCCAATACTATTCCTTCACACACGAGACTTCCCAAGAAGTCGCACAATCTCACGAGCAATATACTCACATCATACTGTTATTTAATCGTGATCCGAAATAATTCATGTCATACCATTCATTATTCTTCAGTCACCATAACCATATATTGACATAACAACCATAAATTTCCAATCACCATAGGGTAATCACCCCACCATTGGACCTCGTTCATCTCAAAATCACAGTCAAATAACTTAGAAATCATTTGTCTAATCCAGATATTGTCAACGATAATTCGGTTCAAGCCTATAGGAATCACCAAACTCATATCAAATAGATGCTCCCAAGGTCAAAATAAGGTCAATATTCATATAATAATCTTCCACACTAGTGGTTTGCCTCTTTTATCACAGTCAAAGTCCATATATTGGACATACGATTCACATTGTATCACATCGGCATACGATTCTATCACCAATATATCTTCTTTTCAAAGCAAAAAGGGAGGTATCAATAGAATTAAATTCCATAACCAACTCATGTTAACATGCATTACCTATATATCATACCGCAATTCATAATCAATCTAATCTTCATAACTTTAAGGGCATACAATCTAGCTCAAAATCATACCATAAAATTATATATCTTGGTCAATACCAAGGTATACCCCAAATTCAACATCTTTATTTACCCATTACGTATGGGTTCATGTTCTCATTTTCAATCCAATCGCACATCGGTTCTAGCCTCATCAACTCATTCCATACTTTATTTCACTATGGCTCAACCCTTCATGAGATTCAGTTCATCACTAGTCTTAGAAAACTCAAGGGTCATTTAGTACCCATCGTGGAATACTTCCACAACACATAAAGTCAATAAACATGGCTCATAGAAACATCATAGAGCCTAGACCACCATAGGGTCAAATTCAATCAGGTTCGATCGTTCAAGATCATTTTGAGTCGTTCGGGGTTACCACACTTAGTGGGTCACAACTAAATCAATCATTCACTCGGTTCACAAATACAAAACCGAGACATACCCCAAGTCTACATATACACAATTTCAATATTCAATCATCTTATCACTTACTCATGTCCTTCATCCAAAAAGGAATATAATAAATCACTTGTATTACATAATGCCATACCTTTGTGCTCCAGGATATAAAATCCATAATTCAAATTAGCATAAACAATCATTTTAATTTATGAACATCCCCATTAGGGAATTTATTTACCATCTTTCATACAATTAGATTTCAACATGTGAATCACTCACATCTAACATCTCCTATTCGTGTTTAACATACGGCATAGGTTCACCCTCAAATCAATTCATATCTAAGATATCATATCCATGATCACACATGGTTCAATTTCATCATCAGTTAAAGTCATACTCAATATCAATATTCAAATGCATAATATCAATGTATTCGTCATTAGAAGGAAATAGTGTAAGGAACTTGGCCGGTCTTACACGAACAACCACATCAATCACATTGAGGAATTCATCCATAAACATATTCAATCTCATGATTCATACATGATTATATTTTGAGCAACTAGGCTCCACATGCACATCATACAACCTTAAGGATAAAGAATATACTCCCAATAAACAACCACGTCTTATGAATCACAATCTCATAAAAAGTCCTCATTGCGCATCAATCCCAACTCAACTCTAATGATTCACAATAATTCCTCAATAAGCAATAATGCCCTTATAATCAATCCATAATTCCTAGGCACTTAGTCCATCATATGTCCATGTAGGGCAATCAAACATAATATCATCATTCTCTAGATAATTATCATTCTAAAATCTATACAAACAACCTTATTCCAATAATCACCAAAATGTTCCAATATTGAGCAGTCATGCTCCAACCATCCATAAAATCAACTTTAATACCAATCAATCATGCAATGACAATGATCAAGATCTCTAATTCAGAGCAAAATACGCTCTAATACCAGATTATAACACCCCTGATTTTCTGTACTCGAATCCCGATGTGATCGACATAATTAATAAAAATGCGAGTAAATTTTTCGCGTTAGAAAACATTTCCAAAACACCACCATGACTACATCAAGACTCAAATCACAGAAAACCAAAGAGCGTGATTTAAAAACTTATAACTGGATCGATAAATAGTTGCCCATGCGGTATACAAAAATAACAGAGCTTACAGCGGAAGAAAAATGTGTATACCGGGCACACGCCTAGTCCCATATATGAAGATATGAGAGAAGGCTCGGCAAAGCACGCAATGGCATAACATAGGCCTAGTAGACAACCATCACCATTTTGCACAATCTCATAAGCATGCAATACCTAAGATATAAACATGTAATCATCTATATGGTCATGCATCATACATCATTAAAATTCTTATTCATAAAAGCCCATAATCAGCCCAACTTCAATTCCTATATATCCACTATTAGTACACCAACCAAATGTATAACTATACTCATAATTCGACCGTCAATATCAAAGATTACAACATCATATCATCCATCATATGTATAACACATTACGTTATAAAGCTGCCGGCCAAGGCATTCCTCTACAACTATTTACCTTCCCAAAACTTCACTTCATAAACGTCCTCACACCATGGTTTTCCTGCATCAATACTAAAAAGTAGACCACATGGGAGAATGAGTTTACATTTCAAATGACGATATGAATACAATTGAAATTATGTGCATATGCATATCAACATCATGTATGCTTTGCTAAACACATCAACAATCATCATAAATTATTAATTCAACAATATATATTCATTTCATGCTTATTCATCAAATCGTAGCAAAGCAAGCATATACACATCTATAACACCGCCACAATGGGCCAACACATATCTATCATATCGCCCCAATGGGCCAACTCATCAATATAGACCATCTTGGTCTTTCATCAAGCCACTATGGGCTAATATCATCATTTCCAATCATAATTAAATACGCCCTTCATTATATTGGGCCATATCATACATATCGTCATATTCAACATCATTTCATATTTTCATATCATTTATTACTTTTATGTGGTCTTTCATCATATTAACTTTGCATTTCATCGACACCAATATTATCATCTCAATCATCATCAATCATTATCATATTCTGGCATATCTTCATACTATATGAATTTGATAACCAATGCGGATCCGACTGTGGGAATAAACACCAAGTTGTGGGTCAAGCATAGGTGTACTACTATGCCCCTACTGCAGTAGTAAAATGTGTACACATATCTCAAAGCATGCATGCATCTCAACAACATGTTTTACTGGTACCAAACCGCGATCGCCCATCTGTAGCACTAGTCACCTTGTGACTTGCGGATCAATAACATGGCCTCACTTGCCAAAAGTGCTACGGGCCCCTCCCGAACACACATCGAGAGAGCCGTGCCCCGTCGGACACCGAGGTAACTCGCTCACCATAGAGCCGCCCACCCACTGGGCTTGCCACATAGGGTGCCTCGTCACCAATCTATGGACAGCTTCGTGACTCACACACCGAGTCACAGGGGAAACAACAATAATGCTCGTGCACTGAGCCGCCCTCCCACTAGGCCCGCCTAGTGGAACCCCCTAATATTCCACATAGACAGCGATCAATATGCCAGTCATCATAATCATTTTAATCACCAACATCACCATGTACGCCTCAGTGGGCTTTCTCATCATTAATCTCTTGACCATTGGTTTCAGGTTTTATACGTGGCCTTTTTACCACAACAGATTTCACAATTATTTCATCTCGTACACGCAAGATAACACTTGCAATCAACCCCAATGGCCTTACAATTTTCATAATATTCAACGATATTATCACACCTCCATTTGGTGGATTTCTATCTCATTAGTCATCACCATTATCTCATACGCATATATGTTTATATATTGGTGTGGCATTCACAACATTTTCATTATTATATTTCATACCACACATACAAGATTATACTTGTATCACACAGAATAATACGTGACAATTCATCAATAACTCTATACACCTCTTTATATAAGAGAGTGCTCAATCATCATTATTTATCATCATTTAATGCCATACTTCTTCTAATTCATCAGTTTATATAATGTACTATGTTATTCAATTCTTCTCTCGTTTAATTTAAAGTTATCTATGGGTATAGCTTATAATAACCCTATCATCAATATCCTCATCATCATCCTTTCATTATTCCAATTTAGGTGGTAAAGCTATCATAAATAATTCATCCTCCAATGTATAAATTAATTCAAGGCACCACCATGTCATACATCACTATATACTCCATATACATCTCCCTAAATATTTAATAATACAAAGGTGAGGGTATACATAAGCCCAAAGCAAAGGAGATGAACAAATTCAATTCTGGGGGAAACTCGCTCAAGCGAGATTCACCTTCGCTTGAGCGAGATAAACCAGGCTCGCTTGAGCGAGCCCCAGCGGCGTAAGCGAAAAGCTCCCAGGGCGTGTCTACGCTCGCTCGCTTGAGCGAGACTCTAGTTGGTTAGTCACCCGCTTAAGCGAGGCAATTTTAAAGCATCAGGTACCTCACTCGCTTAAGCGACCCATGCTCGCTTGAGCGAAAATCCTCCAGTGCCATATTCTAGGCTCGCTCGCTCGGTCGAGCTTTCACTTACCACGCCTTTCGCCTAAGCGAGATTTACCCAGTGCCATTTTTCCATCATGCTCGCTCAAGCGTGGCCACTCCCGCTTGAGCGAGATTCGTCCAGTATCTCCCAACCTCAATCGTACGCACCTCGCTTGAGCGGAACGCCATCCCGCCTGAGCGAGATGGAGCCAGAAACCATAATACTGGTCCAGGGGATTCTCGCTTGAGCGAGAATCCATCTCGCCTGAGCGAGAATACCAGTACACATTTAGAAACTCAGTCTTTCCCTCTTCTTCTCACATCAACACCTTTATATATATAAGTTTGGCCTAGATTAATCTTTCTTACTCCTCTCTTCATGCACTTAGAACCTGGTTCGACCATTCATACATCTCAATTTCTAACATCAATTCATTAACTATGAAAAAGAGTTATATAATCACCCCTCATCATCATTCCACTTTATCACAACATAATCTTTAACACTCTGTTTAATTCATCTATTCATTGAATATTACCAAACATTTGATTCATGTCAATTCAAAGGGATATCAAGTATTTATCATCAACATCATATATTCATACAATTTCCACAACAATCCCATAAGCCAAGTCTTCATTCACTATCTCAACAATTCAAACATACAATTAGTTCTTGGCAAGACAATGCATGAGTTCACACATAACATAATTATCAATTAATCACTCATGCACTTGAAATGCAAACTCCTCTCCTACCTCGAGGGAAGATCCACAATTCCAATGCTCCAAATGCCTCGATCGCTCCGCATCATCGTGAGGGATGCAATCCTATCACAACAAATATACATACAATTGCCATTATTATTCTATCACAAAGCATCATCTTAGACATCATCACCTAACCGATGATCAAGTCCTAGACTTGTCTAATACTCCAAATTCATATGCTTGTATTAGGCTTCGGGAATTCCTTTCCCCAAAGCTAAGATTTCTAGATTTCAAAGGGCTAAACAACCCAACATCAACAACACCATGGCCTATAACAAGACCCAAGGCTTCATCAATTCAATTATCCATTTCTTTAGTTTATTATTAATGGTTTGCAACCATTATCAACATCATAAACATCAACACTTAAGACTAATTCCCTCAAATCAATGTACCTATATACGTGCATATTTCCTCATTTGCAACTCATGACTTAGCTCCCCATTTTATCAACATCAATATTTAATCCCAATACTTCTAAATGTTCATTTCCTCATATAAATCCACTCCCAAGGCATCAAAATTACTAAGATCATCAATTTGGCAAAAATCCCCAATTTATCACACTTAGGGTTTCCATCTAAAATCAATTAACAATATTCTCAATCAATCTCCAAAAATCTTTATGGTTACTATAACTTTCTCTTCATCCCACAACATCAAACCATGTTCAATTTCACACCTCCATTATTCATGCTTAAAGTTTCACTCTAGGTTTACCAACACAATCAACAACCATCCACATGCAAGGCTTCTAATATTATCATCTTCAACCCAATATCACAAAACCATAATAAAATGATGTGGAGGTAAGAAATCTTTACCTTAAGTCTAAACTCCACCAAAATGAAATGAGGGTGAAGAAGAAGAGGAGGGCCAACGCAAGCTTCCTAGCTCCATGCATGCTTCACATTTCCAACATAACTCTTGATTTTAGCAAGGAATAGAAGAGGAAGGAGTGTGGGACGGTTTTTACCATGGAAGGAGGGAGAAGGAAGTAAAAGAGTGGAGAATGGTGAGGAGGAAGAAGCTACTGAAAATGAAGGGAAAAAGAGTGTGAAAAAAAATGTGTTTTATTGGCTCATTGACCATTGGTTATTAAAATGTACCCATATGATATTCCCCCCTTGGTCCATTGTGTAATAGAGTGTAAAGTGAGTGGGGAGAGAGAAAAGAAGAAGTGGACGGTGGTAGTGAGGAAAAGAAAGGGAATTCTCATTTTCTTTTTAATCCAATTTGGTTCATAATTTCCCCGTTTCATATCCTATGTCGAGTCCAATTAATTAGTTCCTTAACACTAAAAATTATTCTAACTACACCATCTTAATCACCATAATATTCCAAACATTCTAGACCCATCAAACACTTAATTCGATTAAGTGGGTCCCACATCATCTTTTAATTCATTCATTTCCGGTAAATTTTAATTTACCGATAATTCACCTCTAATGTCTAACAACATCTCCCATAATTATTTGACCATGAATAATTAATTATCATCATCCAATAAATTTATTTTCTTAAAAATCTGGGATGTTACAATCGGTCCAAAAATGTTTCGCAATATTACTTTAATTCAACATAGTTCTTACGAGCTCCGCTAAAGATCAATTTTTCCTTTCAACTACTCCATTTTGTTATGGAGTTCTTGGAGCCGAAAAGTTATGTTCAATGCCAAATTTTTCACAAAATTTTTCAAAAGATTGGTTTTCAAATTCTCCCCCATGATCCGTTCGAATGGATGCTATTTTCAAATTTTGTTCGTTTTGGATGATCTTGGAAAGTTTCTTAAATGCATGATATGCTTCATTCTTATGAGTAAGAAACAAAGTCCATGTATACCTAGAATAATCATCCACAATCACAAGACCATAATAATTTCCACCAAAACTTTTAATCTTTGAAGGTCCAAATAAATCCATGTGTAAAAGTTGTAAAGGTTTATTTGTTGAAACAACATTTTTTGCTTGAAAAGAAACCTTCACTTGTTTTCCCTTTTGACATGTGTCACAAAATTTGTTTTCAAATTTCAGTTTTGGTAAACCAATTACTAAATCTTTCGAAACAAGTTTGTTTAAATGGTCTATATGAATATGAGAAATTCTTCTATACCATAGCCATGATTCATCCTCTTTAGTTATGAAGCATTGCACATCATTTGAAGTAAGACAATCAAGATTAATCATGTAAATATAATTGATTCTTTGACCAATGAACTTTACTTCCTTGTTTAGCTTATTTTTAATTATGTAATAATTTGATTCAAAAATAATTTTATATCCTTTATCACATAATTGACTAATACTAAGCAAGTTATATTTAAGTCCTTCAACATATAGTACGTCATTTATTGAAGTTGAAGAGTTTTTACCAATGTTACCGATTCCAAGTATTCTTCCTTTTGTGTTGTCTCCATAGGTAACAAAACCTTTGTTTCGAGGAGTAAATGATATAAACTTACTTTTGTCTCCCGTCATATGTTTTGAACACCTACTATCCAAGTACCAATGAGTGTTACTTGCTTTAAAGCATACCTACAAAACAAGTCAAGTTAGAGAACTTGGTACCCATTTTATGTTGGGTCCTTGTGTTATTCAAGTGGCCTCAATACTCAAGAGGGGGGGTGAATTGAGTTTTTAAAACTTTACTTAGAATGCCTTTGAAATTAGTTCTTTTATCACAAGTTTAGAAATAATGCAAGTGAAGTCAAGTATAATGCAAAAGACAATGCAAAGCAAGAGGTAAATATGGCTGAGATAATTTATCAAACACTTGGTATGCAATGTTCAAAGTTAACTAATTCTAGCAAGCTTAAGTATCCAAACCACAATCAATCAACACAAATTAATTAAGTGCAGTATATGAATGTAAAAGAGTAAGGGAGAAGAGCTTGCAAACTAATTTAACGAGTTCCACCAACCCCGGTGTACGTCTCGCCTTCAAGCAACCCACTTGAAGGATTTCCACTATTGAAGTTTAGAGATACAAGCTATGAGCAATTGCAGCTTCCTAGTGTCCCACACTCAAGAACTCGATCCTCACTAGCACAAGGGTAACCCACCCAATCTCTCAAACTCTCAATACCCAAAGGTTGAACCCCAACCTTTGTGACCACTCAACCTAGAGTGAAAACCTTTGTGTTTGGTGTAGTGTTTACAAGCAAATAACTCTCTCAATAGAGTAGATGTACAAGTGAAAGCTCACACAAATTCTAACTCCCAAGATGAGAGGATATACAAGTTCTAGGCTTGAAATTTCAGAGTATACACAAGAATAAACTCACTAAGCACAAATGAAGGTAAGGAATGATTGCTTCTTGTGTGTTTTGTGCTTGTGTTTTCCTTGCATTTATAGAGCCATGGATGAGCTGCAGAAGTTCCTAGCCGTTGCATGTAATGGGCATCTAAGAAAATAGTGAAGAAATGAGCTGTCTTCCCACTAAAATGTGTTTTCCCACAATCGTAATCGATTGCGCCTCGAGCTGTAATCGATTACATTTCAAAATTTCCAGTCCAGTTCGTGTTGTAATCGATTAGCCCTTTCTGTGTAATCGATTAGCTTCAAGTCAAAATGATTGTAATCGATTAGATCTTGGCCTGTAATCGATTAGCTATAACCCCTGATGCATTTAATTCAGTTCTTGATCTTGGTAATCGATTAGCACACATGTGTAATCGATTGTTGTCGTTCCAGTAGCTTGGTAATCGATTGGCTGAAGTCCTATAATCGATTATCATATGTACCTGATGCATTTAATTCAATTTTTGATGTTGGTAATCGATTATGTCATTTGGGTAATCGATTAGTCTCATTCCAGTAGCTTGGTAATCGATTAGCATACTCTATCTAATCGATTAGCTTATGTTCCTGATGTATTTACTTCAAAACAGAAGCTGCCGAATCGATTAGCTTGGTTTCCCTAATCGATTAGATGCGCAGCTTTTCTGGGTCTGATTCTTAGTCTTTGTTTTTGTAAGAATTTCTTCAAGAGTCCTTTGTCATTATCAAAATCCTTGAACCTATAGTCATATTCAAACACATTCTCCCCCTTTTTGATGATGACAACCATGTTCATCTCTTGAGGGTTATTAGTTTAAACAACAAGATTATCTCTAATTTTATCTCTGTAAAAACATTTGAATTTTGCATGATCTCTTATCTCTTAACCAGATTTTCAGAATATGCATGTTATCTCTAAAATGTTATCAGATTTTGTATTTAAACATTATCTCTTTTATCTCTTAAGCAAATAAATCTCCCCCTATCTTTAGGAATCTATTAACCATTTAAAAAAATTTAACCACTTAGAGATAATTAATCATTTAGCATAACTATTTTTAGCAGTCAAAACAGATGAACAATTATATGAACAAATATTTCTTCTCCCCCTTTGGAATCATCAAAAAGAATAAAGCAAATAAGGCATATAATGAAAGACAAATTTTTATTGAATTCAAACTAAGGGAAGTACATCAAAGGAAATATTAAAACTTATGCAGAATTAAAGAAAAATAGAAAGCACATTAATCAAAACATGAAAAACGGATCTAGTTATCCGGATTGAAAAATCTAAGCTCGGAAATTTGGTGAGACAGATCATCACAGCGCTGTTGCATCATCTCATAATGCTACTGCTCAGTCATGGAAAACTCTTGAAGAGAGTTTTCAATGCGGTCGAAGCAGCGGTCAAGGTGAGCGTAGAGAGATGCAAATGGATCAGTGGGGGCTTCCAGTGTAGCTTGTGGTTCAAGAGGAGGAGGGACTGGCTCATCAGCAGCAGGAGCTTCTAAGGGAATGTTGGCATGATAGCCTTCCATCCTTGAATACCATGCTTCGTGCAGAAAAACGATACCTATTTTGGTGAGGTGATGAGTGCCAATGCAGGCCTAGGGAGGCACTTTTTCAGATAACTCACCAGCCAAATCAACTCCTACATCTTTGAAAAGTTTGGTAAGCAGGATGGCATAGGGAAGCTTTTGTTGGTTTTTGGCTTGGCGCATGTGAAGCTTGAGCATTTGAACCTAGTTAACCTCCTTGTGGTTGTGCATTGCCCACATTAGGAGAACATCATCCTCTTCTACTAACGCGTAATTCCTACCGTGAGGAAACAAAATTTTCACTAGGAAAAAGTAAAGAAGACGGTTGTTCATGGTAAGGTGACCTACTAATTTGTGGTTGCTCCTTGGGCGGTTAGCTTTCCATAGCGATTGACGTGTAGCAATGGGATTGAATGCCCATTCATCCTCGGGTTCTTCTCCAGCAAACTCAGCATCATTTAGTGGAAGAAGGGAAATATATGCCAATTGAGCATCTGTGAGTTTTATGGTCACATTCTTGACCTTGGACTCAAGCAACCCATTAACCAACCTTAAGTTACAATAGAAGACTCGAACAAGCTTAGGATAGTACAACTCTTCCTTGAGGGTGAGAAAAGGCAAAAGCTCATAGTGGTGGAGGAGTTGGGTGAAGGTGAAGCTTGGGTGGTTGAAGATTTCCTCATTGATGAAGTGGAGAGAGATTATGGCTTTCTCAGAAAAATTTTTCATAAAATTTTGGAGGTCTCTAGGAGAAGAGAAGAACCTAGAGAAGTCTAGGGGGTTGTTAGCTTGGGCCATGGAGGACCTTGCTCTTTTGACGGTGCGGGAGGAAGACATGGTAAAGGAGAGAAGAGAGGCAAAGAAGATGAGAGGAGTATGGGAGAGTTCTTGAGAACTTTTGAAGGAGAAGAAGGTAGTGTGAGATGAGAGGGTGAGTAGGTGGCTTTATATAGAAAAAAATAGGTTTAGAAAGGAATGAAGTGAGATTAATGAGGGAGGAAGTCGAGCAGACCTCGGGAACCCGCGTTTGACTGTTGCAGAACCGATGCTAATCGATTACGAGTCATAGGTAATCGATTAGCTCACTGTTTCTGGGGAATTTGAATCGTTTCGTACAGTGGGTAATCGATTAGAGAAGTTTAATAATCGATTAGTGAAGAAACAGAATTGTCCTAATCGATTAAGAGAGGCTTCTAATCGATTAGTGGAAAGATGAAACGTTTTGGACCTGAAACAGAGGCTTTGTAATCGATTATGGGCCAAGAGGTAATCGATTATGCATACAACAGAAGCTTACTAATCGATTAGATGTCAAATGGTAATCGATTAGTTAGCTTAAAAGTGCTCAGATTTAGCAGTTTTTATTTCAGAGGGCTGGAAGTCTAATGAGTTATTCCTTAGAATATTACTAACTTAATGAAACATAATCAGAATCAAGAAATTTATCAAAAATCATTCAACATTCAAACACAATTGGTTATATCAAGAATTCCTAACTCTCTTCTAACGTGAATGAATTAGTCTTTAGCCAAGGGTTTGGTGAATATGTCTGCTAATTGCTCAGAGGTTTCAACATATTCAAGTACACAATCTCCTTTCAAAATATGGTCTCTTATAAAGTGATGTCTTATTTCAATATGTTTAGTCCTAGAGTGCATGACCAGATTTTTGGATATATTTATAGCGCTAGTGTTATCACATTTAATGGGCACTTTATTTAAAACAACACCAAAAGTCGAGAAGTTGTTGTCTCATCCAAAGAATTTGAGCACAACAACTGCCAGCTGCTACATATTCTGCCTCAGCTGTCGATAAAGCAACACTTACTTGCTTCTTGCTATGCCAATAAATAAGGGAACTACCAAGTAAATGACATGTGCCACTAGTACCTTTTCTATCAAGTTTACAACCCACAAAATCAAAATCAGAATATCCTAAAAGATTACATTCAACGCCTTTGGGATACTATAAACCAACATTTTGAGTACCCACAAGATATTTCAAAATTCTTTTTACAGCGGTGAAATATGATTCTTTAGGATACGCTTGATATCTAGCACACATGCATACAGCAAACATAATATCGGGTCTACTAACTGTTAAGTAAAGTAAGGAACCAATCATACCTCGGTATTTAGTTATTTCAACGTCCTTACCCTTCTCATCTTTGTCTAAGTAGCAAGATGTACTCATGGGTGTAGCTATTTCGTTTGCCTTGTCCATTTCAAATCTTTTGAGTAGTTCTTTACAATATTTTGTTTGACTAATAAAAGTCCCTTCATTTGTTTGTTTGATTTGTAATCCAAGGAAGAAGGTGAGTTCTCCCATCATGGACATTTCGAATTCATCTTGCATAATCTTGGCAAACTCTTGACAAAGAATTTCGTTAGTAGCACCAAATATTATGTCATCAACATAAACTTGTACCAAAAGAATGTCATTGTTTTTACGTTTTATAAATAGCATAGTATCAACCTTTCCTCTTTCAAAATTATTTTCTAAAAGAAATTTACAAAGTCTTTCATACCAAGCTCTTGGAGCTTGTTTCAAACCATATAAAGCTTTTCTCAGTTTAAAAACATGGTCTGGAAATTTGTGATTTTCAAAACTGGGAGGTTGATCTACATAGATTTCTTCTTGAATATAGCTATTTAGAAAAGCGCTTTTGACATCCATTTGATAAAGCTTAAAATCTATACAACAAGCAAAAGCTAACAGTAATCTTATGGCTTCTAATCTAGCTACGGGAGCATACGTTTCTTCATAGTCTATTCCCTCTTCTTGATTATATCCTTTAGCAACTAATCTAGCTTTGTTTCTTGTTATTATTCCATTTGCATCTAGCTTATTTCTAAAAACCCATTTAGTGCCTATTATTAGATGGTTATTGGGTCTTGGAACAAGTTCCCAAACTTCATTTCTTTCAAATTGATTCAATTCTTCTTGCATGGCCAACATCCAATGTTCATCAATAATAGCTTCATTGATATTTTTGGGTTCTATTTGTGATACAAAAGCTAAGTGATTGCATGCATTTCTTATAGCGTTTCGAGTACTTACACCTTTTGTTATTTCACCTATGATATTGTCCAAGGGGTGATTCTTTAAGGTGATCCATTCCTTTTGTTAAGGTTCTTCATTTTGTGTTGTATCTCCTTCATCTTTATTTCCTTCTTCATCTTCCAAGTTCATTTCTTGGAAGGTACCTACAAGATCATCAATTTCCTTTCTCGGAGAATTTTGGTTAAGTTCATCAAATTTGACATGTATAGATTCTTCAATTGTACATGTTCATTTGTTAAAGAGTCGATATGCTTTACTAGTAGATGAATAACCTAAGAAAATTGCTTCATCAACTTTTGCATCAAATTTGCTGAGATTATCCTTTCCATTGCTTAACACAAAACATTTGTATCCAAATATGTGAAAATAAGAAATATTTGGTTTTCTTTCTTTATAAAGTTCATAGGGGGTTTTCTTTAATATAGGCCTTATCAAGCATCGTTTCATAACATGGCAAGCAGTATTTACCGCATCGGCCCAAAAATGTTTTGAAATGTTACTTTCACTTATCATAGTTCTTGCGAGCTCCACTAAAGATCGATTTTTCCTTTCAACTACTCCATTTTGTTGTGGAGTTCTTGGAGCCGAAAAATTATGATCAATGCTAAATTTTTCACAAAACTTTTCAAAAAATTGGTTTTCAAATTCTCCCCCATGATCAGTTCGAATGGATGCTATTTTCAAATTTTGTTCGTTTTGGATGATCTTGGCAAGTTTCTTAAATGCATGATATGCTTCATGTTTATGAGTAAGAAACAGAGTCCATGTATATCTAGAATAATCATCCACAATCACAAGACCATAATAATTTCCACCAAAACTCTTAATTTTTGAAGGTCCAAATAAATCCATATGTAAAAGCTGTAAAGGTCTATTTGTTGAAACAACATTTTTCGCTTGAAAAGAAACCTTTACTTGTTTTCCCTTTTGACATGCGTCACAGAATTTATTTTTGAACTTCAATTTTGGTAAACCAATTACTAAATCTTTTGAAACGAGTTTATTCAAATGGTCTATATGAATGTGAGCAATTCTTCTATGTCATAGCCATGATTCATCCTCTTTAGTTATGAAGCATTGCACATCATTTGAAGCAAGGCAATCAAGATTAATCATATAAATATTATCAACTCTTTGACCAACGAATTTTATTTCCTTGTTTAGCTTATTTTCAATTATGCAACCATTTGATTCAAAAATAATTTTATAGCCTTTGTCACATAATTGACTAATGCTAAGCAAGTTATGTTTAAGTCCTTCAACATATAATACATCGTTTATAGAGGTGGAAGAGTTTTTACTGACATTTCTGATTCCTAGTATTCTTCCTTTCGTGTTATCTTCATAAGTAACGAATCCCTTATTTCGTGGAGTAAATGATATGAACTTGCTTTTTTCTCCCGTCATGTGTTTTGAACACCCACTATCCAAATACCAATGGGTGTTGCTTGCCTTGAAGCATACCTACAAAACAAGATTAATTTAGAGAACTAGGTACCCATTGTATGTTGGGTCCTTTAATGTTAGCTTGTGGTAATGTTCCTTTAGGAACCCATACTTTTCTCACAACCTTTGGTCCTAGCTTTCTAACATTACAATTAGATGCATTATGTCCTTTGAAGCCACAATAGTTACATTTCATGAAAGGTGTAGATGATTTACTAGGTGGTACAAAGAAACTTTTGTAATGTTTTTCTTTCTTGCTAGCATGTGATCCTTGATTATATCTTAATCCGGTTTTATTAAACATGCAACGTTGTTTTCCAAGAAGTGCATCTAAATTATCCCTACCATTAGTGAATCTCTCTAAGGTCTTGTTTAAGTCTAGGACCTTCTCTTCTAGATCGATGCATTTCTTAGCAAATTCACAAGGTTTACTCTTAGAGCATGCTTGGACATTTTCTAACTCTTCTTTTAAACATTCATTTTCTTTGCAAACTTCCATAAGATGCATTTCTAGAGTATTGCTTGTTTTTCTAGACAATTTAAGCCTATTAGAGACTTTTGTAAATTTATCATACAATTCATTAAAAGCATCAAGCAATTCTTCTTTATCTAGGTCATGGAGACTTACCTTATTTTCCTCTTTAGAGTGTTTGGCCATTAGACAAAGATTTGCTTCTTCATTGTCTGAATCATCGGAACTACTTACATCATTTTCATCCCATGCGATGTAAGCTCTTCTTCTTCCTCTTTTCTCCTTGCCTTTCTTCTTGAGATTTGGGCAATCCACCTTGAAGTGCCCTTCCTTGCCACATTCAAAACAATTAGGTGAAGAAGATGATTCATTGGGAATAGGTCTCTTACCTTGAGGTTTGAAATTCTTTTGGAATCGTTTGTTCTTCATGAACTTTCTGAATCTCTTCACAAACAATCCAAATTCCTCCTCACCATCAAGGTCGCTACAAGATTCTTCTTCATGTGTGGAGGTGGCCTTGAGAGCTAGGCCTTTCTTCTTAGAGACTTTTTCTTCTTCCTCCGCTTGTTTCAAGTCTTTCAATTCCTGTTCTTGTTCTTGGAGTTTACCAAACAAAGTGGCAAGAGACATATCATTTATGTTGGGAGATTGCTTAATGGCCGTAACAAGAGGTTGCCATTCCCTAGTAAGACTTTTTAGAACTTTGTGGATAAGTTCCTTGTTAGTATAAGATTTACCAAGTGTAATAAGATAATTAATAATCAAAGTGAATCTCTTTTGAAGTTCTAAAATAGTTTCACTGGAATTCATTCTAAAGCTTTCATATTGACTGGTTAAAGTACTAATCTTAGAGTCCTTAACATCGCAAGTTCCTTCATGAGTTACTCGAAGGGTATCCCACATTTCCTTAGCAGAATTACAAGTCATTATTCTAAAAAATTCATCGGGACCTAATGCCATAGTGATGAGATTTTTAGCTTTATAGCCGTATTGCACTTTCTTCTCTTCATCACTAGTCTATTCGTCCATAGGTTTTTCAACATTTTTATTATCAACAGTATGCATTGGCGTGTAAGGACCATTTTCAATTGCATTCCAAATTCTTAAATCAATAGATTGAATGAAGATTTTCATTCTTTTCTTCCAAAAAGCATAGCCTTCCCCATTGAAAGCGGGAGGTCTATTTATGGCCCCACCCTCGGGAAAAAGGTTTAGAGAACTTGAGGCCATCTTTATCTCTTGAAGCTGTTAAGCTTGATCTACCAAGAGTCAAGCTCTGATACCACTTGTTATTCAAGTGGCCTCAATACTCAAGAGGGAGGGGGTGAATTGAGTTTTTAAAACTTTACTTGGAATGCCTTTGAAATTAGTTCTTTTATCACAAGTTTAGAAATAATGCAAGTGAAGTCAAGTATAATGTAAAAGACAATGCAAAGCAAGAGGTAAATATGGCTGAGACAATTTATCAAACACTTGGTATGCAATGTTCAAAGTTAACTAATTCAAGCAAGCTTAAGTATCCAAACCACAATCAATCAACACAAATCAATTAAGTGCAGTATATGAATGTAAAAGAGTAAGGGAGAAGAGCTTGCAAACCAATTTAACGAGTTCCACCAACCCCGGTGTACGTCTCGCCTTCAAGCAACCCACTTGAAGGATTTCCAATATTGAAGTTTAGAGATACAAGCTATGAGCAATTGCAGCTTCCTAGTGTCCCACACTCAAGAACTCAATCCTCACTAGCACAAGGGTAACCCACCCAATCTCTCAAACTCTCAATACCCAAAGGTTGAACCCCAACCTTTGTGACCACTCAACCTAGAGTGAAAACCTTTGTGTTTGGTGTAGTGTTTACAAGCAAATAACTCTCTCAATAGAGTAGATGTACAAGTGAAAGCTCACACAAATTCTAACTCTCAAGATGAGAGGATATACAAGTTCTAGGCTTGAAATTTCAGAGTATACACAAGAATAAACTCACTAAGCACAAATGAAGGTAAGGAATGATTGCTTCTTGTTGTGTGTTTTGTGCTTGTGTTTTCCTTGCATTTATAGAGCCATGGATAAGCTGCAGAAGTTCCTAGCCGTTGCATGTAGTTGTCATCCCACTAAAATGTGTTTTCCCACAATTGTAATCGATTGCGCCTCAAGCTGTAATCGATTACAGCTCAAAATTTTCAGTCCAGTTTGTGTTGTAATCGATTAGCCCTTTCTGTGTAATCGATTAGCTTCAAGTCAGAATGATTGTAATCGATTAGATCTTGGCCTGTAATCGATTAGCTATAACCCCTGATGCATTTAATTCAGTTCTTGATCTTGGTAATCGATTAACACACATGTGTAATCGATTGTTGTCATTGCAGTAGCTTGGTAATCGATTGGCTGAAGTCCTGTAATCGATTATCATATGTACCTGATGCATTTAATTCAAGTTTTGATGTTGGTAATCGATTATGTCATTTGGGTAATCGATTAGTCTCATTCCAGTAGCTTGGTAATCGATTAGCATACTCCATCTAATCGATTAGCTTATGTTCCTGATGTATTTACTTCAAAACAGAAGCTGCCTAATCGATTAGCTTGGATTCCCTAATCGATTAGATGCGCAGTTTTTCTGGGTCTGATTCTTAGTCTTTGTTTTTGCAAGAATTTCTTCAAGAGTCCTTTGTCATTATCAAAATCCTTGAACCTGTAGTCATATTCAAACACATCTTGTAGGTTAGTTTGTGAAAATGTTCCCTTAGAAACCCATACTTTTCTCATAACTTTTGGTCCTAATCTTCTAACATTACAGTTGTAAGAATTATGACCTTTAAGACAACAGTGATTGCATTTCATGAAAGGTGTAGATGATTTACTAGTGGTACGAAGAAATTTTTATAATGTTTCTCCTTCTTGTAGGCATGTGATCCTTGATTATAACCTAATCTAGTTTTATTGAACATGCAACGTTGTTTTCCAAGAAGTGCATTTAAATTATGTCTACCGTTGGTAAATTTCTCAAGTGTCTTATTTAAATCTAACACTTTCTTTTCAAGTATGTCACATTTCTTAGCAAATTCACAGGGTTTAGTCTTAGAGCATGCTTGTTCTTTTACTACTTCCATTTTTAAAAGTTCATTTTATTTACAAACCTCTATAAGATGCATCTTAAGAGTATCAATGGTTTTTCTTGATAACTTATGCTTATTAGAAACTTTTATAAATTTATCATACAATTCTTCAAGAGCATCAAGTAGTTCTTCTTTATCTAAGTCATGAAAATTTACCTCATCATCTTCATCTTGGTGGTTGGCCATGAGGCAAAGTTTTGCTTCTTCATTTTCCGATTCATCCGAGCTACTTATCTCATTTTCATCCCATGCGATATATACTATTCTTTTCCCTTTTCTTTCTTTCTTTTTCTTTTTTAGGTTTGGGCAATCCGCTTTAAAGTGCCCTTCCTTTCCACATTCAAAATAAGTAGGTGAGGAATTATTTTCTTTAGAGATAGGTTTCTTACCTTTATTTGTGAAGCTCTTTTGGAAGTGTTTGTTCCTTATGAGTTTCCCAAAATGCTTCACAAATAGTCCTAGCTCTTCGTCCTCATCAAGATCACTCTTGGATTCATTTTCATCTATTGAGGTGGCTTTGAGAGCTATCCCTTTTCTTCTTTGAGGCTTTTTCTTCTTCCTCCGCATGCTTCAAATCTTTCAACTCTTGTTCTTGTTCTTGTAGTTTACCAAACAATGTGGCAAGAGACATATCATTTATATTGGGAGATTTCTTGATGGCCATAACAAGAGGTTGCCATTCCTTAGTAAGACTTTTTAGAACTTTGTGGATAAGTTCCTTGTTAATGTAAGATTTACCAAGAGTAATAAGATGATTAAAAATCAAAGTAAATCTCTTTTGTAGTTCTAAGATCGTCTCACCAGAATTCATTCTAAAACTTTTATATTGGCTAGTTAATGTACTAATCTTAGAATCCTTAACATCGCTAGTTCCTTCATGAGTTATTTGAAAGGTATCCCACATATCTTTGGCAGATTTACATGTTACTACTCTAAAGAATTCATCGGGACCTAAGGCTAGAGTGATTAGATTCTTGGCTTTATAATTATACTGTACTTTCTTTTCTTCATCACTAGTCCAATCATCCATGGGCTTTTCTATTTGTTTACCATTAACAGTATGCATAGGTATGAAAGGACCATTTTCAATAGCATTCCAAACTCTTAGATTAATTGATTGAACAAAAATTTTCATTCTTTCTTTCCAAAAAGTATAACCTTCCCCATTAAAAGCAGGAGGTCCGCTTGTAGCACCACCCTCAGGAAAAAAGGTTTAAAGAATTTGAGGCCATTCGTTCTCTTGAAGCTGTTAAGCTTAATTTACCATGAGTCAAGCTCTGATACCACTTGTTAACCAAGTGGCCTCAATTACTCAAGAAGGGGGGTGAATTGAGTATTAAATATTTTCGTTGGAATGCTTTTGAAATTAATCCTTTTTTGTAATCAATTTAATAAATAAGAATATTACACAATGGAGCAAGTAATAATATGTAATTTAATTAGAAGGCTATTTTAGCACTTAGAAAATAACAATTGATTTTAGCACAATTAATCAAGAATATAACTTGGATTATTAAACAGATTAATCTAAATGATCAATAAAGTAATTTATATCACGTTGCTAGTATACTTTAAATTACCAAGCAAATTAAATCATAATAATAAAAAGGAGTTTAAGGAAGAAAGATTTGCAAACCGATATAACGAGTTTCACCACACCGGTGTACGTCTCGCCTTCAAGCAACCCACTTGAAGGATTCCATTATTGAGAATTTAAGATACACGCTTTGAGAAATTACAGTTTCTTGGTGTCCCACATTCAAAAACTTAATCCTCACAAGCAAAAGGGAAACCTGCCCAATTACAAGGTTGAATCCCAACCCAAAATCTATCAGAATTGTGAATGTGATTTTACAAGTGTGACTCTCTCAATAGAGTGGATATACAAATTTTAATCACTTGAAAAATATTTTTCTTCTCTTAGAAAAGGATATGCAAATTTAGCACTCAAAAATATTTTTCTCACAATATAACTCTCAAAAAATTATTTGCAAAGAAAAGAGATTGAGAGCTTAAACTTAGAGAGAATAAGAGAGCAAGAAGGAAAGCAAGGGAATTTCGTTGCTTGGTGTTGTGCTTTTGCCTTCCGTTTCTTCTCCATTTATAGGTATTTCACAGGCAAGGTTTTCCACTCCCGGTTCCTTAATTTATGCAATTAATTTTAATTTTTCTGCCTCTATGTTTCCTGGGTGCTTGATTTCTGGCTTGGAGAAGGAGATTGTCTGCCTCAATTAATGCAACACCATTTCAATTTGAGTCTCAAGAGAAATCAAAGAAATCAACGCAGTTTGAGTTTCTGAATACGTGTACTGATGTTTTCCATGATTCAATGCATGATCCCAATGATGAATCGATTCCTTCAGGGTACTTTTCCATCAGAAATAGCGAGTGAATCGATTCCTGGGAAGGGGAATTAATTCCTACATAGCTTGAATCGATTCTTTCTTGCATGAATCGATTCCCTGGGTAATTTAAGTGAATGAATCGATTCCTACAGGGGGAATCGATTCCCAGACCCCTGAATCGATTCCTTAAACTTTTGAATCGATTCCTCTGTGAAATATTGATCATGAATCGATTCCTTGATCTTTTGAATTGATTCCTCTGTGCAATATTGATCATGAATCAATTCCTAGTGTTCCTGAATCGATTCCTGGCTTTCCCCTTGAATTTCTGATGGATTTTGATACGTTTTTGGTCCTGTGTTCATGGTACTTTGCATATTCTTTTAATCCTTGTTTATTTTTTTTGATTTCTTGACTCATATAGACTTGATCTTCATGCTTTTTGATTAATTGCTTGTACAACATCCTTTGTATTTATCAATTAAATTTCTTGATCCTTCAATTGTTTGTCATTCATCAAAACCTGTTTCAACATATAAATATTAAAGTAGGTGAAATCACCCTTCTTATATAGGCACCGAAACCCCATGGGCCGAAGTTCAATCGTCACGGCCCATGGACGAAGTGGAAGATGAAGCGTCACAGCCCATAAAGAGGCGTCGCTTCACCTTAAATGACGTCATCTGATGGCGCGTGAATTTAACGCCTATTCATTATCTAACACGTCAATGATCCACGTGAGGTGACAGCTTTTTCAGGCGGTGTGCATTAAATGCTTCACCTAACTCATCCATGCATGTCATATCGGACGCATCTGCACAACGGTCATAAAGTGACTATGACCAAAAAATAAAATGACTCACGAAGTAGCTTATTATTATGACAACGTCACAAAAACAAGCTAAGGGGCAAATGATCTGGGGTGCTAACCAGACTCCATAACTCATGGACGGGGTCCTATTTGTAAGATGCCATATCATCATAATTATCAAGAGAGTCTGGTTAGACCGTCATAGCCAAAGTCCAAAACTAGTATGACTATGGTCCTATGAATGAGACTCCGGTTCTTCCCTGACAGTCAGACAATGACTCAGAATCGGTATGGGCAACATGTCCCCATAAACACTATTACTACAGTAAGTTAGGAGAGGGGTCAAATCACTTCTTCTACTTAGGTATTTCCTATAAATACAACTTATTTATTACTAAACAGGGATCTGAACTAATCTGAGAGTTACCTCAGTAATACCCATATTTCCTGTAATACCGTTACTGACTTAAGCATCGAAGAATCTTTTTATAGGTGCACCTTCGGTGTGTTCCTTGGACCTTGGTACGAACTAGACACCAATTTCTCCTTATACTTGAAGAACCTAGGATTCCCACTGAACCTAGGTGTACAATACTGTACTCTACTGAGATGGTGTAAGACTGAGAGTAAGATAGGTAACTCTGGATACCGGTCAAGACAGTCAACTCTTGACCCTGGTTCTAGGACAGAATACTAACATACCGTATCATTGAGATTTGGGCTGTCATGGACTTATATGGACTGTTATGGACTTATATGGACTGAGTTATACCTTTGCGCTGATTGGACTATAATGGACCCATATGACCATTGAACTATTTTGGACTTGATATGGACCAACTAACATCATGACTAGACTACTACGACTTAAAATGATCTTTAATAATTAAGACACCTTGAGTAAATTGTGTAGATTTTGAATAATTATTGTGCTATTTTTATTTGATTGATTTATGAATGATTATTCTATGTTGTTATAGAGAATGAGCATGCAGCAAGCGTGACGAAAAGCTAAAACTCAGTAAGAATTTACTTATCTCTTACTTCTTTATTTATTTATTTTTATTCAAATTACTTTAAAGAAATTTCTTAGTTTTCAATGAAACTACATAAAGTTTTAGAAATCTCTTTTATCTTTTTAAAAAAAGTATATTTACTAAAATTAAGATTTCTACTTAGTTTATTAGAAAGAAAAAGAAAGAAATTATTTTATAAAAATAATTTTTTTATACATATATACATATATAAAGACATTTAAATCTTAAATGAAAAGAAGATTTTTCACTAATATTTTTCTTTAAACTGTCAAAAGATATATATAGATATAACAATAAGAATTTTATTTTCAAAAATGTATAAAAATATTATACAAAATTTTCAAGTACTATGGTTTTAAAGATTGATAATTCGGAATTTGAGTTATTAGTAATTGATTTTGAATTGACCTATAAATTTTCTAAGGAAGGTTGTGAAATATATTTAAGGCTTTAAAACTCAAATTATGATGAGATTTGATTTGTGATTTCAAAAGGAACTGTACTAAAATTTTATATGTGTGATAGAACTTATTTGAGAATTTGAAAGAGTATAGTTTATTGGGGTGGCTATGTCGCGATTCGTAGGCCCCGATAATATAATCAAGTTTCTAAAAGCCTTAACTAACTCAATACGCGAGTAGTTCATGCATTATGGATAGTCTCAAGAGAAAAAGATGTGAAATTGCCCGGGGACGGATTATAGAAACCGAGGATACATTAGAGGAGGTTCAATTACGAGCCTTGGGATGAAAGGGTGTGAAAGAGTGCTTCAGGGGACCTAGGGTCGCTCTCTACTGTCGGGTACTTTCACTATAAACTTTCTCACTCTGACTAGTCTCTAAGTGTTTCCATGTTAGTAGAGTTGTTCTTTTGCATTGAGGCAGTTATATATATCCAGATTTTGAAGAATAGTGTCAACTCCTAATTTACCCAGTGTAAAATAAAAATTTTAAAGGGCCCACATACATTGATAAAATGAATCGTGGATTAAGAACATCAAACTACATGTGTGTGATTGTGATTGATAATATAAATATTATATTTGTGAAAACCCTTTGTTATTTATGCCTATTTGTTTCAATATATTATATTCTGTTTCTCACTCCTTTCTCCATGTTTTTGTTTCATATGTTTTAATTGATGGTTCTTGAAGAGGGAAGGATCGAAGGATCCAGGTAGTAAATATAGTACATTCTAGAAAAGGAGCTCGGTATGAATACCATGGTCCAATGAATAAATAATGTCATTAAGTAACTGCTCTTGGGCCATAGAGTTTCCTTTCTTTCTAATAATGTTTAATATTTATTTTTCTTCAGATGAATGTAAAATTACTTTATAAATTTTTAATAATATTCATGAGGTATTTCAAAAATATTGTATGTAATTTATTCTGATAGTTTCTTTTTAACGATCATATTTTTAGAAAAAAAGTAATTTAAAAAAATTATTACAAACTCTTTTTAGAATTTATAGAGATGTAACATAGGGCGTTTACAAAATGGTATCGGAGTAGTTAATCCTGTAGGCCTAGGGAAAAGTCTATCTTGCTTTGTCTTTAAACTCTGTGTAGGTGATAGAAAATAGAATATTTGACTTGGTAGTAACTGTGATTAATATGAAAAGTCTCAGTTATAGTGAAAGAGAAAACCAATGCCCAGAAATGATCTTGCTGGAGTTATAGAATGCTTAATCACTACAATGGGAGCACATGAAGGTCAAGGTAATGATGCCTTGAGAAGACTGGACCTATTCGAAAAGCGTAATCCACATTGTTTCAAGGGAGGATATAACCCTGATGGAGCACAAATCTGGATTCGAGAGATAAAGAAGATCTTTCGAGCATTGCAATGTACTGAAGCTGATAAAGTAGTCTTCACTACTTATGCCTTATCTAAGGATGCCAAACATTGGTGGGATAACATGGGTAGAAAATTTGAAGTTAACCACGTGGAGATCACCTAGACTCATTTCAAGGATATGTTCCTGGAAAAATACTTTCCAGCTAATGTTAAAGAGAAAAGACAATTCGAATTCCTGTCACATACCCAAGGAAATATGACCGTGGAACAGTACGTATCCAGGTTTGAAAAGCTATCTCATTTTCATTCTCATTATAACAATGCTACTAATAAAGGTGATCGGTGCACAAATTAAAGAAGCTATACGAATACAGGAAATCTGTGAATTTTTTGTATTGGCAAATCACTGCAGGATCTTTAAAGAGGATCATAAGGATAGAATGATCAAAAGCTGTGAATCCATTCACAAGGCGGGAGAAATGATAAGTGGAGGACCTCACCATCACCAAAGAAGAGACTTCATGAGAAAAAAGCCTTACCAAGCACCATTTCCTTGTTTGGAGCAGTATCTGTTCCTAACAAACCCTAAGCTTCATTTAGAAGCAATTATCCGACACCTGCACTAGATTTTAAATGCTTTATCTATAAAGGACCCTATTTGAAAATGGATTATCCTAAAAACACTTATATTTGCTTTAAGTGTAACAAACTAGGTCATCACATCAAGGATTGCCTAGAGAGAAAGAGGGAGAACCCTGAAGGTGTGAGTACAACCATTAATACTCAGGCAGGCGTACACAGTGTAGTCGAAAGGCTGAAAGCGAAAGGAAAGGTTTTTATAATCACTAGAGAAGAAGCATCCCATTCTGAATCCATGATGGAAGGTAAGTGTATCATTAATCAGATTCCTTTAACTGTTATGTATGACTCAGGTGTATCATATTCCTTTATTGCCAATGACTGTGTAGAAAAACTAAAATTACCTATGATAGAATTGTCATTTGATTTATCTGTCCATATTCTTAGGAATAATCCCATTGTCACTTCTAAAGCCTGTTGGGAATTCCCTATTGTCATAGATGGTAGGGACTTTAAGGTTAATATCTTTTGCTTATTGGGCTAGATTAGTTGTCTGACGATCATGTTGTAATATATTGTCATAATAAAACCATAATGTTTGAAGAACCTGTAAATTTGAATTCAGAGGATTTGAGATTTCTAACGGCCAACCAAGTGAGTGCCTCTTTAAAAGGAGGGGCTTAAGGATTTATGCTATTGCTTTCAATGAAAGGAGAGCAAGAATCAAAAATCAAAAATCTGTCGGTCGTGTATGAATTTCCTGACATTTTTCTAGAAGATATCCCTGGTTTACCCCTAGAAAGTGAAGTGGAATTCGCTATTGATCTAGTACCTGGAGTTGGACCAATCTCAATTACACCATATCGAATGTCACCTCTAGAATTAGCAGAGTTGAGGAAAAAACTTGAAGAAATGATAGAGAAGCAGTTTGTACGACCTAATGTATCCCCTTGGGGTGCACCAGTGTTATTGGTTAAGAAAAAGGATGGTAGCATGAGGTTGTGTGTAGATTATCGGCAACTGCCTGGTGCCACAATGTTCTCCAAAATTGATTTGAGGTTTGGGTACCATCAAATAAGGGTGAAGAAAGAAGATGTACCAAAAGCTGCTTTTAGAACACGCTATAGCCATTACGAATATCTAGTGATGCCTTTTTGGTGTAACTAATGCACCAGCCATATTCATGGATTATATGAATTGGATTTTTCATCCATATCTAGATAAATTAGTAGTGGTATTCATTGATGATATACTAGTGTACTCTAAAAGCAGAGAAGAACATGTTGAATACTTGAAGGTTGTGTTGGAAATCTTGAAAAAGAAACAACTATATGCAAAGTTGTCGAATTTGAATTCTGGTTGGAAGAAGTGAACTTTTTAGGACATGTAATTAGTCAAGGAGGAATAACTGTAGACCCTTCCAAGGTGGAAGCAGTTTTGAAATAGGAGAGACCAAACACAATCACTCAGATGAGAAGTTTCTTGGGCTTGGCTGGATGTAACACCCTAAATTTTAAAAATGAAGGATTAATTAGGGGGATAAATATTAAATAATTATATTTGGATTATTTAATATTCCAAAATATTAGGAATAAATGAATTAAGATTTTTGGGAGCTGTCTATGATTTATTGGAACCAGATGAACTAAAAATGAGCCGGGTTGAAATATGGGTATCGGACCAAGTATCTCCGAATGGGATGATATTGGTCAAGGCTGTTAAGAATAGTATTGGGAATCCGATGGTATATTTGGAATAATTTTTGGATATGGTATTAAGCCCAAACAATGACCCTGTTTATCATAAGACAATGAATATTTATTGGGGAATTAAAAATAAAGCCAAATGGCCTATTTTTCCCTTCTTAATCCCGTCAGCCCCTTTTTGGATTTCCCATACATGTACTTGCTTCTACTTCTTCTACACTCTTCTCCTTCACTTCCTCTCTTACTTCTTTTCAAAACCCTAAGCAAAAGTGGTGGCTTTCTCCTCCTCTCTCATTTTCGTTTCTTAAGAGCAAGAAAGAAGAGTTTGGAGCTTGAAGTCTCACCTTTCCTTCTCTTCATTCTGTGTGGTTTTCCCTCTTTCAGAAAACTCTCATTTTTCTCTTGAGGTAAGATTTTTACTATTTCTCAAGAGTATAAACCATGGGTTTTTAGGTTTTGATGTTGGGAATGTGATTTAATGAGTGTTGTTGGGTTTTAATGAAAAACCCTTTCCCCTAAGATTTATGGGAAATGAGAGATGTAAATGAAGAAACATTTATTATGTTAAATAACTATTTTTGGCAAGGTGAGATGCTGTTATTAATGGTGAATGGCCATTAATGAAGCTTAATGGTTGTTGGGAACCATTAATGTGGGAAATCGATGTTGGTTCGACATTGAATGTGTAAGATAATAAATGCAGACACCTAAACCGTAGTGGTGGTGGCTGAACGAGTGAAATAAATGAAACTAAGAGTTAAGACGCTGAATGCCACCAAGTAAATAAATATGAACGTTAGGCCGATGTGGTTGAATGGGAAATTGATTATGTGATATATTGTGATATAGGAGATAACCCTGGCTACGTGGTGGAACCTTTTGACCGCAGTGATTACTACTTCTCTGGAGGTAGGAAGGGGTAACTATTTTAAATGCATGATTTCATCCATTCCTGATGTGAAAATATGTGTATATAATTATGCTTGTTAATTTCCTGTGTAGACGACGTGATGATTTTATGATTTGAGTGCATTTAGAATGATTGATGTTATGTGGCATGTATTTGGATGATGAATATGTTGTTACACTGAACTGGGCCGGAGTCAATGACCCAGTGTGGGACCAACCACTAGAGTTTGTAGATGGTTGAGGTTTTAGACTAGTGTTGTATGATTATCTGGTGTCCAGTAAGGGGAGATAGATTTTAATGACTGATGTTTTACTTGCTGAGTCTGTATTGTGTACAAAACGGATGAAGTGATATCCGTACTCTGGAACCGGTATAGAGGTCAGATCAGACATTGTGTTGAATATGATGATGAAATATGTTATGGTGATGAAATATCCAAATGTTGTATATGTGAATGGATAATGTGATCGCCACTAACTGCTGATGTGTGTGTGAGTCCCAATGAAAATTTGTAAGGGTTGTGAACGTTGAAATCCACTAAGTGGTGGTCATGAATTGATGATTGATTGAGTGGCATTTAGGATGCACAATGTGAGAATGTATTGATTGGCATTTGCATCCATGGCATATCATTCGCTGCTTATATGGAATGTTAGGGATTGCATTGAGCGGGCCCAGCGGGAGGGCGACCCAGTGCGCGGGTATATTATTGTATTTTCCCTAGTGATTTTGGGAATCACGAAGGTGTCCATAGTTCGGTGATGAGGCACCCTATATGGCGGGCCTAATGGACGGGCGGCTCTCTGGTGAGCGAGTTACCTCGGTGTCCGATGGGGCATGGCTCTCTCGATGTGTGTTCGGGAGGGGCCCGTAGCACTTTGGCAAGTACGGCCATGATGTTAATCCGTAGTCACGGGGTGACTAGTGCTACAGATAGGCGAGGGCAGTTTGGTACCAGTAAAATATGATGTTGAACACGCATGCAATTGGATATAAGTGTGAATATTTTACTACTGCAGTAGGGGCATAGTAGCACATCTATGCTTGTCCCACAATTGATTATGTTGTTTTCCCACAGTCGGATCCGCACTTGAAAGTAATTCCGTTGTGCATATACATTAGCTTTAAGAGCATTTGCATATAGCCGAGATATGCCTAGTTGATAGCCAAGATGGCGATGGATGATGGTTGGATAGAGAGAAAGTAAGCCGAGGTGCTAACATTTAATGTGTGATAATTATTGAAAATATAAGGATATGTATATATGATATTACCTTGTGAATATGTGTATTCGGACATGTATTGTACTGAGAAGGAGTAATGTGTCATGTGTGTGGTGTTATCCTGAATTTGAATGTAATACACCCATGCATAAATCTCATCATAATGTATGACTTTAATTCATTTAGATTAAGTTACTCACCTCCCTGTTTCCATTTTTAAGGTTGATGTGGGTGTGATGAATCCCTACTCTGTGTGGACGACACAATGCAAGAATAGTTTCCAAGAGCTGAAAGATCAACTTACTTCTGCGTCGATGTTAGTACTCCCCGATCCACATTGAAGTTTTGAAGTTTATTGTCTAAACAAGGATTAGGAAGTGTACTCATGCAAGACAAGAAGGTTGTAGCCTATGTGTCATGCCAACTAAGGCAACATGAGATTGACTACCCTACCTATGACTTAGAGTTAACTGCTATAGTTTTTGCCTTAAATATTTGGAGGCATTATTTGTACGGTATAACATTCGATGTGTTTAGTGATCATAAGTGTCACACCGTGATTTCCCAGACCTGAATCCCGATGTAATCAAGATAATTAATTAATAAAAATATGAGTAAATTTTTTGCATTTGAAATAATTTCAAAACACCTCAACGATTACGTCAAGACTCGAACCACAGAAAACCAAAGAGTGAGATTTGATAGTTTATTACTAGATCATAAAATAAATCACCCATGATTGTATACAAAATAAAAGAGTTTACAACTGAAGAAGAATATGTATATAAGGCATACGCCTAGTCTCATATAAGAAGATATGGAAAAAGGCTTGGGAAGGCATGCAAGCATACAACATAAGCCTATTAAGCGACAACCAATCTTACACATAATTCATAGACATGCATCGCCTAAAGATTATATATATATATATATGTATGGTCATGCAACATACATCTCTGATATCCATATTCCACAATTGACCATATTCAATTCAATCTTAAAATCATGTATCATCAACACTTATACATTCCCAAAATAGATGACCTAACCAACATCATTTTAATCATCAAATGAGTATAAACCCCAATACCTCAAATATCAATACATCAATCATATGCGTTGTCATCTATGCAATATCATCAAATCAATGGTTATCAACTATCATCTTATACAGTCTGATCATCACATCATAATTAATATTCATTGTCGGCCAAGGCATTCCATTATAGCTATTTACCTTCTCCAAAGCTTTAGTTCAAAGACTCAATCTCATCCCATGATAACCCTACATCACAATGCTAAAAGTAGACAACATGGGAGAGTGGGTTATATATTTCAAATGACGAATATGAATACAATTGAGATTATGTTCATATGCATATCAACATCATGTATGCTTTGCTAAAATCAACAATAATCATCATAATTGCTCATTTCACCAACATATACATATAACATATTCATCAATCATTTCATAGCAAAGCAAACACATATACACGTCCTTTCTCAATGCCACAATGGGCCAACATTATTGTCAACAACCATAGTCAAACAAGTCTTTCTTTACATTAGGCCATCACATACAACATCATTATATTCAATGTCATTTTATTGTATTCATATTTTACATGTTGTCATTTAGGTAATTCATTTACCCATCTCATCATCATCACATCTCAATCTCAATCATCATCAATCATCATCACCTTTTGGCATATCTCTATACTATATGCAAATGCTCTTAGTTTAATGCATATGCACAATGGAATAAAAACAACAAATGCGGATCTGAATATGGGAATAAACACTAAATTGTGGGTCAAGCATGATCACATACCATGCCCTACTGCAGTAGTATAATGTGTGCACATATATCATAATATAATACCCTCGGTTAACTAGGACAAACCCTTCCACTAGATTATCCTGGTCAACTAAGAGGTTATAAGTTTTTTTTTTGAAAAATGTGGAATTTTTTTTATACATAAAACTTGGTGGAACAGACGTATCATGTATATATAACGTAGTCATATACAACACATGGTCATTACAAGAACTATACAACTGAAAGAAAAAGGGGGCACACAGGCTCCGATGAATGAAAATAAAATTTAACCTATTCTATCCGTCTATGGTCCAAGAAGAATCTAGCTGCTCCTCATTCTGAAGTCTGTCTTCATCCCCACGATGTCTAGAAAAATAGTGTAAGGGTGACTCTTTACCTCCACAACAATCGGAAAGGTGTCTTATAAACACCGAACCACATACAACATAAACAATCCAGGATCGAGTCCCACCCACTCTCTTTGGGATTCCTAAGATACATTCTAAGTTATCTCACCACTTTTGATCTCTTAATCATCCCCATTTTCCCATTCATCTCTCAGTGTCATTAAGTTCTACAAGTCACACTTAAGTAATAAAACAGTCACAATCACAGTATAATGATGCAATACATGAGTTGATTTCATTATTTTCATTCTCTTTATTAGTCATCATGATGCATGTGGGCGCATCTCTTAACATTATATCATATCAGAACCCGTTCTACCTAGGCTGCTCCTGCACACAACGTTTCTGCACTAGAGCGACCGGAGTACACCAAGTCCCCATATCACAACACAGGGTACTTATGGACTCACATTCCCAATATCATGGATCCAACACACATCATCATATCATAATGGGACTTGGCTCTCTACGGTCCTAGTGATACTGGTCTGGGTCGAAGTGCACCAGGATTGCATGGTTTTTCCCGGCATCGGGGTGCTACCGACGAGCCATTGGGGGTCCCCTTTTGTTACACTCCCAAGATCCAACCTCAGGGATCGAACCCGTATATCATTCAGCGTACCCCTCGCTACTGGCTCTAGTCTACATCAAGTTATATGCACATGATGCATGTAACATACATTCCTTCCATTAATTCATTAGTCATTGGTAGGGTTCTGTTAGAGATTCCATTTCATTCCTAACATCAGATTTGTTTCGTAAAATCCTCGATTAAACATTTTTCTTTAGTCATTCCTAACAGCTCACTCGATCATTAGGAATGAAATGAATCATGATTATCAATAAAACCTCGGGGCAATATTGACACCATAGTGCCCATCATCACATCGGATCCAATCTCAATTTTATCATATCATTTTTCACTACTCAGTCATTATCGAATCCCTACCGAGACATCTCCTCATTCTTTTCTTACTTATTTCAACATATTCATTCAATGCATCATACACGTGCCATTCATCACATCATTTATTTTGTTAACTCATGATATTCTTTAAGTATTTCTACTATATCACATTCCATACGTATGTCATCATATCTCACTCATCACATATGTTTATTACATAACTAACACATATACACATATATATACATATTCATCTACAGTCACATAATCAGCCAATTAACAAATATCGTGTTGCACGTAGCACTAAGAGATCATCACACAATAATTATTAGGCATATCACATGATATGCGTATCGACATTCACCATTTACTATGACTTAAGAAGTCATTACACATTTAACATCTCTAAAAGTAAACTAGACGCAAGCATTCACATTATATTCTTACATATTATTCCACTCATTTTACTCTACTGTTTATCTAGTCTACGTTATTAGCATTTCCTTAATTTAGTTCGTTATTAAGGTATACTATCACTTGATTTAATTCTTTATGTACCTCTCAATTATTTGTTCGTTAAGCATTCTTTACTTCATTATGTATGACTATCTTCTTACTCAATTTAATTTTCTCATGTCCAATCATGAACTCTTTAATCATCATCAAGCGGTCTCATTGTTGTTCTTCTTTTACTGATCCAATTAAGGTTGAATAACTTATTTCCCTGGGTTACTAAAAGGGTCACTAATTCCTTGGGTATAATTATCAATTTAGTAATATTCTTTCTATATTTCTAGTTACTAACTTTTGTACTTTTCCTGCACCCCTACTATTCTTAATTATATTCATAGATTTATTTCCTTAATTCTATTCTTCCAGTTAACTAAAGTTCACTCTTATTATGAGATTAATCTATTACTTAGAGTTCTAGAATCCATTCTAATATTATGAACTCAGTCAAACATTAACTAACCATTAAAATTTACTATCAAATTTATAAATCTCTCTACTTCTTTTTCATTATCTGGTTCAAGCCCAAATTTCCTTCTTATCTCTTTCTACATTATTTATCCTCACAAGTGATTTGGGCTCTATAACTTAAATATTTATTTTATGCATATCATATCCTAAGATTAGGCTTACTTAGTCAATCATTACTTAGTTACCAGAAGTCACCATTTAATTAATAGGTTATGTCCCTTTTTATGGTAAGTCTAAGTCCAAAGATTTTTCTTTATTTAGCTAATTAATATTTTTAGGTATAAAAACTCCTTTATTTCTTTCGTCCCTCTTTTTAATGGTTACCTAGATCTCTAACTCTTAGCATTATTTTCTTTTTTCTTAGAATTTCTGATTTTCTTGATCTATTCTATTTAGGTGCATGAGCCTTTCCCCTAATTAATTTATTAAGATCCTTTCCTATAACTTACTTCGAGTTAGACCCTAGTTATCCACTTTTTTTTCCTTAGCCTATTTAAGCTATCAAAATATTTAACCCAAAATATTCATTCCTTACTTAAATTTCTTTCGCCACATTCATTTCATTTAATCTAGTTCTTAAAGTCACTTTTATTCTACTACAAGTGGTCAAAAAGTGGTCACTAACTCTTCTAAATTTGAATATCCATTTCCTTATCACACATCAAAATTTCTTTTGTTTATTTCTCTTCTTCTTGATGTATAACACTTATTTAAATCCCATCTTTAGAATTTACCTCAATTGATCACTAAATTTGTTCACTAAAATTAGTCACAAATATTTTCTAAGTCCTAGCATGTTATCCTCCAAAAAGTTTGCTTATTCTTAGTCTACCAAATGTATCGGGCATAACTTGGTCATTTGTCGATAAAACCCCTTTTTATGTAAAAATTTCCACTTTCCAAAAATCAATTTATCTAACTATCTTTCATAAAACTTTATAATATTAAGAATAATTTCACCTTTTAAGACTTAGTAAGATGAAACGTCAAAACCGTCCGATCGATACATTTTCTTTAAAAGCGTAATGTCGTCAAAATACTCCCAGTGATACATGACGATGATTTAACTCCTAATAGCAGGGCTTACCGGAACAAATTACAAATTACATAAAAACATCAAAATTTTAAAATAAATAATACAACCATATCGAATGAAACCGAGCCCGCCTAAATGCTTAATTTTTTTGTTTTCTTGGTCGATCACGATAAAATCCTCCCGAGCACGTGAACGTCAAATTATGCCAATTTAATTTCTAAAATACTTAATAAATTAAAAATGTAATAATTTTAACGGTCGGTTACGAAAATCTTCGCGGTTTGAGATTTTAACGTTGGATCGCGACGAAAATTAAAACGATGGGTCCCGGATACTCATGCAATATTATAGGACGATGAAAAACAACATCAAAATGAGGTAAGACCCCCCTTACCATACAAAACGCTCGCTGCCCGGAGGAAGGAAAATGATCTGCTTGCCAAAAATTTGTTGGATACTCCGAAACGTCCGTCAGTCGTCGTCGTTTGCCCTTACGTTTGCTAAAACGTGACATGTAAAGATTTTAGGCACCTAAAGGATTATGGACAGCCAAGGAAGATCATAAAAAGACATGAAGTTATTTAAAACTAAAAGATCATTTACCAAAAGTTTGTCATTTACTCCGTATTTTCCACCGTTCATCACCGTTCGCCACCGATCGTCCCCGATCCTTAGGAAGAGTGACATGCACACCAAGAAGGAACAAGGAGTCACAGTTTTAAGCTTCCAAAATATAGAGAAAGATGTCACAAAATCAAGAACACAAACTTTTTTGGGACACCAAAGAAAGAGGAGACAAGGTCAAGAACCAAAATGTGAAAATCCTTACCTTGGTGGCTTTAGATGGTCACGGCTTCAATAGGCCAAGGTAAGATAGTCTCTAGCTGGATTTCAAGAGCTTTATACTTGAATAAAACTGAGTAAGAAATGGCTGTTTGGTAGGAGAGGATCATGGGTTTGGAGGAGACAAAAGGAAGGGAAGTGATCTTATGGTAGTGGATGGTGGTTGTCCTTGGTGTGGCCGTGATTGTGGGTGGTTTAGGGAGGCTTTTTGGTGGCTGTTTTGGGCTTAGGAAGGAGAGGAGAAAAGGGGATGTTGCTACCATTAAAGGGAAGAAGAGAGCTAGAATGAGATGGCTGAATGGAATGATGGAGGAAGTGATGTTGGTTAGGCTTAAGTGTCTAGTAGGTGGGAGAAAGTGATTGGCTTAAGTTGCATGAAGGGGCTGATGTGTCACAACCAGGGGCATCACTTTGTGTGAATTTTTAAGGAATGATAAATGCCAAATTTGAAAATGGGCTGAACATAAAAGTTTTAAAACTTTTTGTTCTCTTTAAATCCATATAAAGCAAAAAAAAAATCCATCAAGAATTGAGTGAGATATGGCCCAAATACGGAACTAGTACAGGGGTATGACGGGATCTTTGTCCCTTGCACAAATAATTTTTATGGGTCAAATGGGCTATGAATTGGACTTTGGTTTCTTCATAAAGGTTGTGGAGAAATATGTTGGGAAAATTTTGGTGAAGGTCTAATTCAATTTCATGGCCATATGAGAGAGATATGTGGAAAATACTCTACCTAGTGCAAGCTATTACTGGGGAAACGTGAATTGGTGTAGTGTTTTAAATTCTAGGATTTATGGAGTGGGAATTTCATTTTGAGCTCTTCATGAAGTTTTTAGATCTTCCTTTGCTCTTTAATTTGATATATTGTTTACAAAGATCCAAGTTTTGTAGCCCGAGATATACCCGATTTATAACGGGGTGCTCTAGTAGCTTCCCGGATCAGCTATGGCCTTTCGAAATAAATTCACCATTAATTTTCCCTTAGGAATTTGATTTTGTGCCCTTCATGAATATTGTAGATATCTATGATAAGGATCCACAAAAAAATGGATTGATTCAAGCACCGAAAGAGGGACATACGTGAATTTTTATCGAAGGCTGCCATCATCAAAATGAAACAGCCAAAGAGTCACAAAGATTTATTAAACTGTACCAATCTAGAAGGATTTAGCTTTTGATGCCTTCATGGAAAATGTAGATTATTTTGTTAAGGAGATTTTGATACTAAGTTTGCATAAATCGAACGTCGTATGAGAAAGTTATGAATTGTTTTCTGAACCACGCGCAGAGAAAAAGTCCAAACATTAGAATTTTGAGACGAATATACTTAATCTTCGATTTTGGGGTTGACAGAGTAAGAATTGGAGTTTCAGGCTAGAAACAAAGGTTAAAGATATCTTCGAAACAAAGTGACCAAAACTAGAATTACCTCAATCGAACATCGTTTGAGAAATTTACGTAGGAATCATCAGAAACACGCAGATTGAACTTCCGACGGAATAGAATAGCTCATGGATGAGGTTGGCAGAGTCTGAATCAAGTTCCAGGCTCTTCAGGAAACCTTCCTAAAATGTCGAAACGGGTTATCAGGGACTAACCATGTCACCATCGGGCACCCCAAGCTATATGAACGGTCAAATGTAGGAGACGTCAAAGGTTCTGATTGAGCTTATCAGGCTAAGTCAGACACCCTTGATTCTTCACAGAGAGATTTTAATAGGACTAGTATCCCTATTGGATCACTAGTCTTGGTTCGAACGGTCAGAGTCTGACCTTAGGCTGGGTCCCACAGTTCAAATTCGAGGAATCCGATAATTTTTTATTATTAAATATAACCATCAAATAAATGAATAAAAAAATTTAAAATAGATATAATTTCAAAATAAATTGTTATAATTATTTACATATTAATTATTATCGACAAAAATAATTATCGAATAAATATAATGATAAATTAATTTGTTCTCAAAATAATCATCGTTAACGTATTATTTTTAATTAAACAGTATTGTCAAATATAATTTATTATTTTCTTATCTCTGCTTCTCTCACTTGTTACGTTCTCTCAGTATCCTCATCTTTCACTTTAAGCTGCTTTTCACTATTTTCCTCATTCTAAACCGCTCAGGGAACAAGCCAAAAGCCTTGAGCTTCTTACCAGAAGCTCAACAGAGTATCCTCAGACTCTTGAGGGTCTGGTTACCTATTCTCAAAAATCAGGGCTGTTACACATAATGCATGCATAATCACCAATTTTACTGGTACCAAACCGCATCGCCCATTTTAGAACACCGGTCATTTTCACCATGACCGTGGTAACCAACATAATCAACAATATAAGGTGTTGCGGGCCAACCATGATTCTCAACATGGAAGCTGTGATCCAAAGGACTACCGGGGACACCTGCTCCTCAATAGCCACCCCCTACAAGGGTCAACCACATACAGCTCCCCATAGCTCAGCATGGGCAGCTTCATGACTTACACACTGAGTCACAAGGGAAACAACAAGAATGCTTGTGCACTAAGCCGCCCTCCCACTGGGCCAACCAGGGGAATCCCCTAATATTCCTTAATGGCAACATATGATATGCCATGGATGCAAATGCCAATCAATGCATTCTCACACTATGTATCCTATCGTGCCATTCATCAATCATCATCATCCATACCAATACCACCATACAATCTTTAGTTGATTTTATCATTGTTGGTTTTAGCCATTGTTTTCAAGTCTTAAGTGTGGCATTTCATTTCAACATACTTTATATCATACATGCAAGTCAATACTTGTAACAATCATAATGGCATCATAAACATCAATAATATCCATAAATTGTTCATCAATATCATAACATAATCTCTTAGTGGATTTTTATCTTATTGATCATTACTATTGTTTCATATATTAGTGTGGCATCACAACAATTCATCAATATAATTTTAAACCATATATACAAGATCATACTTGTATTAGACACAATGGTATTCAATAAATCACCAATAATAACAATCATCCCTTATTAGTTTCATCATCATACAATGGTATGTCATACAACCACAGCATTTAACATTTCATTATCAAACATTATAACATGTCATTAGTGGTGTACATTCATGTTTTCATAACACATCGTAGGTACATACATATTTTCCAATGTCTCAATCAATATCAAACACCACTAAGACACACCATCATCATATACCCCTAATACAATCTCTTATTTTTACAAAAAATAGGGTTTTGGGTAGTAATAAGCTCATGAAAAATTTCAACATTAAGACATGAGAAAATTTTATTTTTATTCTTAAGAATAGTGGGACATGTCACAAATATCACCTATTAGTCCCAAATTGACACGCATAAAAAGTTGGGTTTAAAACCCTCTGAAATGTGAGTTTTACCATGCAGTGGGTCCGGTGTTTTATGCCTAATGAGAGTTAGAAAACTCCAATTAAGGTGAGACCAATTGTCATACCTCTGTAACATAATTATCTATAATTTTCATGCAGAAGTCAAAGGCCAAAATCATCATTAAGATACCCAAACAAGCCAAAAACAACAAAGGAAACACAACAGTTGAAAAAACAACATAACAGTGGCCATAACAGGGCCATGAATGAGTTCAGCCCTTGCATGAATCGATTCATGCATCCTTAAAGTCCAAAAATCAACAAATTAAGGGTTGTGAATTGATTCACTCCCCTCTTGAATCGATTCATGCGTTCTAGGGCCTAAAAATAGTGCAAATCAGATAATCAATTCATGCATTGGAAAATGCCAAGTCAGTGTGCAATTAGGTGAATGAATCGATTCACCTCCCCTAGGAATCGGTTCATGAGTTCTAATTTGCAAAAATAGAGGTGAATCAGGTGTTTGAATCGATTCAGGTAACAAGGGAATTGATTCACACTTGTAGTATATCAGTTCATCACAGTAAGTCAACAGCAATTGTCAAATTTTCCAACTTCTAGTTACCCTATCTTTTTCATATCAAATCCAATGACCACCAAATTTTGACACTGGAAAATATACTCTATTTATGATGCGTGGCCACTGGCCGCACTCAAAAATTCCTAAAAATTCATAGGTTTCTATCAACAAATAAATCATGCTCATCAAAAGGACCACTAAACATTCATCATCATCTCATATATATGTAATTCCCAAACATTCAATCATCATTCCAAATAATCATGGCAAGGAAAGCATGAATACAATCATATACATCAACCATCAATTATTCACTCATGCAATTGAAATGTAAACTCCTCTCCTACCTCAAGAGAAGAACCACAACTCGAGTGCTCTGATTGTTCCATCGTATTGCCCGAAATACAATTTACACAATGCATATATATGCATTTGTTTAATCATAAACTATCAGAAGGCACCATCACAACTCTAATCAATTGTTAACGTCATATAAGACTTTGTATCAAGTCCTAGACTTGTCAAAACACCAATTCTCGTGCTTATGTTAGGTTTCGGGAATTCCTTTCCTAAAACCATGATTCTCTAAGCCCCAAAAGGGTTAACCTTACCCAACAACAGCAATATCACATCCTTTATCCATAGTGCCATTATTGTCACCCAAAATCATCATAAACCTTTTAGCCTCTTTTTACTCATCATGGTTCAAGACCTCACCAAATCACATTTCTAATTCATTATTCCATCTCTCATGGTCATCTACCTTTATGATCATCATCATAATTAGCACCCAACAATGAACATCCTATATCCATCCTCAACATCAATTCCTCTAATTAATCATATATACTCACATGCACACATATTCCAAACCTCAAGATTGGAACCTCATTAAAATCCACTAACCTCAATAAGCATACCAATTATTCTAATCATCTCTTCTACACGTCAAAAATCATCCTTATGGTAATCGAATCATCAATCTCACCATCCATACCAAAAGCCCTAAAATTATCAATTCTTAAGGATTTCTTACAAAAGGACAAATATCAATTACAATTATCAATTCCAACCATTTTCATGTGTCATCACAAGAACAATAACCCACATCCATTTATACCATAAAATCATAATCAAAATCATTTCTCAAACCATTCAAGCCTAGGGTTTGGCTCCACATGCCATTATCCATCAAAATAACATCTAATCTCTTATCACAATACTTGAATGGACTCAAAACCATCAACAAAAATCATGGGTTATCAAAATCTTACCTATTTCTTCTATCCTAAAGCCAAACTCAAAAATGAGAGAAAAAGAAGTAGAGGAGAGCCAAGCTTTGCCCCAATGTGCCATCGATGCTTCATGAACCCATGAAATCCCAAGCTTTTGGGTGGAAAAATGATTTATGGAGGGGGAAAGGAAGTGGACGGTTGGCAAGAAGAGAGGAGGTAGAAGGAAAAGAAAAGAAGTGGTTTACCATTGGAGTGAGAGAAGGCAACGTGAAAATGAGAAGGAGGAGAGAGTTCATGTTTTTATTTTTATCCTTCATTAATATTTTCTCCATTTTATAATAAACAGGATCTCTGTTCGAGCTCAATACTTTATCTAAAAATTATTCTGAATATATATTCGGATTCCTAATAATATTCTTAACAGCCCTGACCAATAATACCTCAATCAAAGATACTTGGTTCGACACCTATATTTTAACCGAGTATAATTTTAGCTCTTTAAGTCTCAATAAATTATAAATATCTATAATAAATCCTAATTCAATTATTTCCAAATTTTTGGAACATGAATCAACTCATATATAATTATTTATTATTCATTCTTCTTGATTAATCAGTTTTATAAATTTTGGGATGTTACAATAAGAGTCTCAGGTATTTATTCGACCAAAAGGAGTTAAACATGAGGCAACAGAGATGGATGGAATTCTTAAAGGACTACGACTTTGAGTTGCAATACCATCCTGGAAAAGCAAACATAGTAGCTGATGTTTTGAGTCAAAAGTCTCTACATGCTTCCATAATGATAACTAAAGAGCTGGAATTGATAGAGAAATTTAGAGATCTTAACCTAGCAGTAAAGGTTAATGCTAAAAGCTATAGATTAGGAGCGTTGTAAGTAATAAATGAATTCCTGAGGCAAGTTTTAGAGGCTCAACGAGAGGACGAATTCATGCAAGAAGTTAAGTTCAATGTGGGAAATGACTAATTGCTGAGGTATAAGGATGGAGTGTGTATCCCTAACCAAGAGGAGTTGAGGAAAGTAATTCTGGAAGAAGGCCATAAAAGTTATATGAGCATTCATCCCGGAGCTACTTAAATGTATCAAGATTTGAAAAAGTTGTTTTGGTGGCCTGGAATGAAGAAAATGGTGGCAGAGTACGTGGCTATATGTCTATTTTGTTATTCAAGTGGCCTCAATACTCAAGAGAGGGGGTGAATTGAGTTTTTAAAACTTTTCTTGGAATGCCTTTGAACTTGATTCCTTTATCATAAGTTTAAAGATTATGCAGGTGAAATCAAGTTTAATGCAAGAGATGATGCAAAATAAGAGATGTATGTGGCTGAGAAAATTTGTCAAACACTTGGTGTGCAATATTCAAAGTTAACTGATTCAAGCAAGCTTAAGTATGTAAATCACAATCAACTAACACAAATCAATTAAGTGCAGTATATGAATGTAAAAGAGTAAGGGAGAAGAGCTTGCAAACCGATTTAACGAGTTCTACTAACCCCGGTGTACGTCTCGCCTTCAAGCAACCCACTTGAAGGATTTCCAATATTGAAGTTTAGAGATTACAAGCTATGAGCAATTGCAGCTTCCTAGTGTCCCACACTCAAGAACTCAATCCTCACTAGCATAAGGGTAACCCACCCAATCTCTCAAACTCTTAATACCCAAAGGTTGAACCCCAACCTTTGCGACCACTCAACCTAGAGTGAAAAACCTTTGTGTTTGGTGTAGTGTTTACAAGCAAGTTACTCTCTTAATAGAGTAGATATACAAATGAATGCTCACTCAAGTTTCTAGCTCTCAACAAGAGAGGATTTACAAATTAAAGCTCAACTTTCAGAAAATGCAAAGATATAAAACTCACTAAGCACAAGGAATGGATGAATAATCCTCTTGTCTTGTGTTTTTGTGCTTGAGTTTGGCATGCATTTATAGAGCCTTGAAAGAGCTTGGTGGAGTTCCTAGCCATTGTAGAACATGGGCACTGAGTTGGAATAGAGAAATGAGCTGGTTTCCACTTAAAAGGAACTTTCCCTAAATTCTGGCACGACTCTAATCGATTACGCTCGACCAGTAATCGATTAGCTTTTGAATTTTATAGTGTTACACAGTAGATAATCGATTAGGCATATTAGTGTAATCGATTAGATTGAAAACAGGGACTTGCTAATCAATTATTTTATATTCTGTAATTGATTACTCTTGGTACCTGATGCATTTAATTGTGTCTCGTAGCATTGTAATCGATTAGGCCTTCTTGCAATCGATTAGGATGACAAACAGAACTTCAGTAATCGATTATTTCTGACTTGGTAATCGATTAGCTTGACTACCTGATGCTCAATCTTCAAACTTTCAACTGGTAATCGATTATCCCCTTGGTGCAATCGATTATCTTTGCAAACAGAACTTAGGTAATCGATTAGGTCTATAGGTGTAATCAATTACTTCACAAACAGAATGTATGTAATCGATTAGCTTGAGTCCTCTAATCGATTAGTCTGCACGTTTTTGTCTATCTGATTCTGTTTTCTCTGTTTTTCATGGTTGCTTGGCTTTTTGCTTCAATCCTTCAATGTGCTTTGTCATTATCAAAATAATTCAACCTGAAATGTATTCAAACACATTCTCCCCCTTTTTGATGATGACAAACCATGTTCATCTCTAGAGGGTGTTAGTTCAAAAAAAACTTATCTATTATCTCTATCAAAAACATATTCAAATTCTGCACAATGTTATCTCTTAATTCAAAAATATTATCTCTTGAGCATTATCTTCAAAACATATCTATTTCAGATTTATTATCTCTTAATTCAAAATATCTCCCCTATCTAATTGAATCTATGCCTTAGAGATAGTTATCCAATTTGTTACTCATTTGTTATTATCAACCAGTTTTTTTATCAATATTTGCAATCAGATTTCACTTGTTTTAATAAGCAGATATATTAATCTAAACTTAGATGAACTCTCATATATTTCTCCCCCTTTGGAATCATCAAAAATAATAAAACAATAGAGAGAAATATAGAAACTGAAACTTTTATTGATTGCTAAAAAAAGGAAATTACAGAATTAAAATTTGACAGAAATAAAAGAAACAGAATGGAAATAATTCAAATAAAGCATAATAAAATGGATCTAATTATCCGGATTGAAAAAGCGAAGTTCAAAAATCTGGTGAGATAGCTCCTCATAGCGCTGTTGCATGAGTTCAAAATGTTGCTGCTTAGTCATTTAAAATTATTGGAGGGAGTTTTCAATTCAATCAAAACGGTTATCAAGATGAGCATACAAGGCAGTGAAGGGATCAGGTGGAGCGGATGATTCGCCTTAAGGTGTAGGAGTAGGAGTAGGAGTAGGAGTAGGATCAACAGTGGGAGTTGTAACGTCCCAGATTTTTGAGAAAATAAATTTATTGGATGATGATATTTAATTATTCATGGTCAAATAATTATGGGAGATGTTGTTAGACATTAGAGGTGCATTATCGATAAATTAAAATTTACCGGAAATGAATGAATTAACAGATGATGTGGGACCCACTTAGTCAAATTAGATGTTTGATGGGTCTAGAATGTTTGGAATAATATGGTGATTAAGATGGTGTAGTTGGAATAATTTTTGGTGTTAAGGAACTAATTAATTGGACTCGACATAGGATATGAAACGGGAAATTACGAACCAAATTGGATTAAAAAGAAAATGAGAATTCCTATTTCTCCTCTAGTTTAGCCGTGGTCTCTCTTTTCTTTTCACCTTGCACTCTTTTAACTAAGGGATATAGAATTTTATGGCACAATGGACAAAAGCATTGAGACATGGTTGTACCCATTGGACAATGTCCAATTTTTACACATCTTCTCTCTCCCTTTTCCCTTATTTTCGGCAGCTCCCTCTCACTTTCTTTTCTCCTTCATTTCTCCTCCTCTTCTCCCTTTCTCCTCCAAAAACCGTTTCCTCCCCCCACTTCTATCCTCTCCATTCACCATTTTCACCCAAAAGCTTGGATATGTGAGGCATCTATGGAGCATGGGAGCATGCATTGGTCTTCTTTCCTTCTTCTTCACCCTTATTTTCGTTTTGGTGGAGTTTGGATTTAAGGTAAAGATTTCTTACCTCCATATCATTCTATTATGGTTTTGTGTTATTGGGTTGAAGATGATAATGTTAGAAGCCTTGCATGTGGATGGGTGTTGATTATGTTGGTTAACCTAGAGTGAAACTTTAAGCATGAATAATGGAGGTGTGAAATTGAACATGGTTTGATGTTGTGGGATGAAGAGAAAGTTATAGTGACCATAAAGATTTTAGGGGATTGATTGAGAATATTGTTAAATGATTTTAGATGGAAAACCCTAAGTGTGATAAATTGGGGATTTTTGCCAAATTGATGATCTTAGTGATTTTGATGCCTTGGGAGTGGATTTATATGAGGAAATGAACATTTAGAAGTATTGGGATTGAATATTGATGTTGATAAAATGGGGAGCTAAGTCATGAGTTGCAAATGAGGAAATATGCACGTACATAGGTATGTTGATTTGAGGGATTAGTAAGTGTTAATATTTATGATGTTGACAATGATTGCGAACCATTAATATTAGACTAAAAGAATGGATGTTTAAATTGATGAAGCCTTAGGTCTTGTTATAGGCCATGGTGTTGTTGATGTTGGGTTGTTTAGCCCTTTGAAATCTAGAAATCTTAGCTTTGGGGAAAGGAATTCCCGAAGCCTAATACAAGCATATGAATTTGGAGTACTAGACAAGTGTAGGACTTGATCATGGGTTAGGTGATGATGTCTAAGATGATGCTTTGTGATAGTATAATAATGGCAATTGTATGTATATTTGTTATGATAGGATTGTATCCTTGACGATGATGCGGAGCGATCGAGGCATTTGGAGCTTTGGAATGGTGGATCTTCTCTCGAGGTAGGAGAGGAGTTTGCATTTCAAATCGCATGAGTGAATTCATTGTTAATTATGTATATGTTAAACTCATGCAATGCCTTGCCAAGAATGTTTTATATGATTAATTTGATGAAGTGATAATTAACGGCTTGGCTTATGTTGATTGTTATGCTAATATATGTATATGTATGATGTTAATGATAAATGCTTGGTAGTCCCTTGGTTGGACATGAATTGAATGATGGTGGAACCTGGTGAATGAATGAGTTAAACCAAGTGTAGAGAATTATTTTGAGATGAGAGGTGTATTAAAGCCTTCATTTTATAGTTGAGGAATTAGGATTTAAAAGAGTGATTGATGAGTTAAAATGAAAATTTATGAGTATGAATGGTTAGAGCTAGTTTTACATGCCTTATATGATGTGTAGGATGTGATGCTGTTGACCAATTTGGATTGGTATAAGTTTTGGTGTGTCAGTCATGAGATCTTCACGTTACTGCACTTGAACTGGTATTCTCGCTTAGGCGAGATGGATTCTCGCTCAAGCGAGAATCCCCTGGACCAGAATTATGGTTTTTGGCTCCATCTCGCTCAGGCGAGATGAGGTTTCGCTCAAGCGAGACACGTACCACATGGTTGAGGTAGCCACTGGACGAATCTCGCTCAAGCGGGCGTAGCCGCGTTTGAGCGAGCGAGATGGAAAAATGGTACTGGAGAGATCTCGCTTAGGCGAGAGGCGCGGCATGTTGGGTCTTGCTCAAGCGAGCGAGCACGAGATTGGATACTGGAAGAATTCTGCTTGAGCGAGAGTGACTCGCTCAAGCGAGATAGTGACCTGATGCTCTAAACTTCTTCGCTCAAGGAGAATTTCTAGGCGCCCAAGCGACCCACTTCAATCTCGCTTAGGCGAGTGTGAGGCTCGCTCAAGCGAGCGAGCGTGAAAACGCTACTGGAAGTATTTCGCCCATGCGAGAGGACTCGCCCAAGCGAGTGATGTTGATCTCGCTCAAGCGGTGGTGAATCTCGCTTGAGCGAGTTGCCCAGAAATGAAATTTATTTCATTTTCCTTGTATTGGGCTTATGTTGGACTTCTTTTTCTTTATAAGATGATTGATGGGGTGTATAAAGGGCAATTTAATTGATTATTTGGCATGGTGGTTGGAAGTAATTAGGATAATTGGGAATGAGTTAATTGTAATATAATTACCACTAAGGATGGAGTAATAAAAGGATGATATTGAGAATCTAATGATAGGATTATGAGATATATCCTTAGGATGAATTCGAAATATATGAAGGGATAAATAAATGACATTGTATGAAATATAAATGGATGAAATAGAGGGAATATGATGTTAAATAATATTAGATGATGACGTTGAACTCTCTCTTATAGAAAGAGGTGTATAATTATATTATTGACTTGCTGTGTACCGTTGTGTGTGATACAAGCATGGTCTTGTATATGTGGTATGAAATATGAAATTGATAATGTTGTGAATGCCACACAATTTTGTTTATATATACATAGATGAGTATAGTTGAGCAACGGTAATGAATAATGAGATGATAATCCACTAAATGAAGTGTGATAATATTGATGAATAATATGTGATGTTGAAATGCCATAATGGCTGTTTGCAAGTATTGACTTGCGTGTGTGATGTGAAATATATGTGAAAATATGTTGAAATGGAAATGCCACATTAAAGACTTGAAAATAATAATGATGAAACCAACAATGTTGAATCCACTAAGGTGTATGGTGGTGTTGGTGATCGTGATGATGATGATGATGTTTGATGAGTGGCATTTAGGATGCACAGAGTGAGGATGCATTTGATTTGCATTTGCATTGCATCCATGGCATATCATAGCTGTTTACGTGGAATATTAGGGGGTTCCACTAGGCAGGCCCAGTGGGAGGGCGGCTTAGTGCACGAGCGTATTGTGATTTTTCCCCTGTGACTCGGTGTATGAGTCACGAAGCTGTCCATAGTTTGGTGACGAGGCACCCTATGTGGCAGGCCCAGTGGGCGGGCGGCTCTATGGTGAGCGAGTTTACCTCGGTGTCCGACGGGGCACGGCTCTCTCGATGTGTGTTCGGGAGGGGCCCGTAGCACTTGTGGTAGTTGAGGCCACGATGTTGATCCGCAAGTCACAGGGTGACTAGTGCTACAGATGGGCGATAGCGGTTTGGTACCAGTAAAATTATGAGAATATAAGCATGCTTAAATGGAGATATATGTGTACACAATTTTTCTACTGCAGTAGGGGCATAGTAGCACACCTATGCTCGTCCCACGATTGAATTAATGTTATATTCCCACAGTCGGATCCGCATTTGTTGTCTATTCCATTGTGCATATGCATTAGCCATAAGAGCATTTGCATATAGCATGGAGATATGCCGGAATATGATGATGATTGAGATGATAATATTGGTGTCGATGAGATGCGAAGTTGATATAATGAAAGACCACATAAAAGTAAAAATGATATGAACATATGAAATGATGTTGAATATGACGATATGTATGATATGGCCCAATGTAATGAAGGGAGTATTTAAATATGATTGGAAATAATGATGTTAGCCCCTAGTGGCTTGATGAAAGACCAAGATGGTCTATATTGATGAGTTGGCCCGTTGGGGCGATATGATAGATATGTGTTGGCCCATTGTGGCGGTGTTATAGATGTGTATATGCTTGCTTTGCTACGATTTGATGAATAAGCATGAAATGAATATATATTGTTGAAATAATAATTTATGATGATTATTGGTGTGTTTAGCAAAGCATACATGATGTTGATATGCATATGCACATAATTTCAATTGTATTCATATCGTCATTTGAAATGTAAACTCACTCTCCCATGTGGTCTACTTTTTAGTATTGATGCAGGAAAACCATGGGGTGGAGCGTTTATGAAGTGAAGTTTTGGGGAAGGTAAATAGTTGTAGAGGAATGCCTTGGCCGGCAGCTTTATAACGTAATGTGTTATGTATATGATGGATAATATGATGTGTAATCATTGATATGGATGGACGATTTATGAGTATAGATATACATTTGGTTGATGTACTAATAGTGGATATATAGGAATTTAAATTGAGCTGATTATGGACTTTGATGAATAAGAATTTTAATGATGTATGATGCATGACCATATAGATGATTACATGTTTATATCTTAGGTATTGCATGCTTATGAGATTGTGCAAAATGGTGATGGTTGTCTACTAGGCCTATGTTATGCCATTGCGTGCTTTACCGAGCCTTCTCTCATATCTTCATATATGGGACTAGGCGTGTGCCCGGTATACACATTTTTCTTCCGCTGTAAGCTCTGTTATTTTTGTATACCGCATGGGCAACTATTTATCGATCCAGTTATAAGTTTTTAAATCACGCTCTTTGGTTTTCTGTGATTTGAGTCTTGATGTGGTCATGGTGGTGTTTTGGAAATGTTTTCTAACGCGAAAAATTTACTCGCGTTTTTATTAATTATGTCGATCACATCGGGATTCGAGTACAAAAAAAATCAGGGGTGTTATAATCTGGTATCAGAGCGTATTTTGCTCTAAATTGGAGATCTTGATCATTGTCATTGCATGATTGATTGGTATTAAAGTTGATTTTATGGATGGTTGGAGCACGACTACTCAATATTGGAACATTTTGGTGATTATTGGAATAAGGTTGTTTGTAGAGATTTAAGAATGATAATTATCTAGAGAATGATGATATTATGTTTGATTGCCCTACATGGACACATGATGGACTAAGTGCCTAGGAATTATGGATTGATTATAAGGGCATTATTGCTTATTGAGGAATTATTATGAATCATTAGAGTTGAGTTGGGATTGATGCGCAATGAGGACTTTTTATGAGATTGTGATTCATAAGACGTGGTTGTTTATTGGGTGTATACCCTTTATCCTTGAGGTTGTATGATGTACTTATGGAGCATAGTTGCTCATTGGAAAATTTGATGAATCTTGAGATTGAATATGTTTATGGAGGAATTCCTCAATGTGATTGATGTGGTTGTTTGTGTAAGTCCGGCCAAGTTCCTTACACTATTTCCTTCTAATGACGAATACATTGATATTATGTATTTGAATATTAATATTTGAGTATGACTTTAACTGATGACGAAATTGAACCATGTGTGATCATGGATATGATATATTGAGTATGAATTGATTTGAGGGTGAACCTATGCCGTATGTTGATCACGGATAGGAGATGTTAGATGTGAATGATCCACATGTTGAAATCTAATTGTATGAAAAATGGTGAATAAATTCCCTAATGGGGATGTTCATAAATTAAAATGATTGTTTATGCTAATTTGAATTATGGATTTTATATCCTGGAGCACAAAGGTATGGCATTATATAATACAAGTGGTTTATTATATTCCTTTTTGGATGAAGGACATGAGTAAGTGATAAGATGATTGAATATTGAAATTGTGTATATGTAGACTTGGGGTATGTCTCGGTTTTGTATTTGTGAACCGAGTGAATGATTGATTAAGTTGTGACCCACTAAGTGTGGTAACCCCGAACGACTCAAAATGATCTTGAACGATCGAACCTTATTGAATTTGACCCTATGGTGGTCTAGGCTCTATGATGTTTCTATGAGCCATGTTTATTGACTTTATGTGTTGTGGAAGTATTCCACGATGGGTACTAAATGACCCTTGAATTTTCTATGACTAGTGATGAACTGAATCTCATGAAGGGTTGAGCCGTAGTGAAATAAAGTATGGAATGAGTTGATGAGGCTAGAACCGATGTGCGATTGGATTGGAAATGAGAACATGAACCCATACGTAGTTGGTGAATAAAGATGCTGAATTCGGGGTATACCTTGGTATTGACCAAGATATATAATTTTATGGTATGATTTTGAGCTAGATTGTATGCCCTTAACGTTATGAAGATTTAATTGATTATGAATTGCGGTATGATATAGAGGTAATGCATGTTAACATGAGTTGGTTATGGAATTTAATTCTATTGATACCCCCCTTTTTGCTTTGAAAAGAAGATATATTGGTGATAGAATCGCATGCCGATGTAACACAATGTGAATTATATGTCCAATATATGGACTTTGACTGTGATAAAAGAGGCAAACCACTAGTGTGGAAGATTAGTATATGATATTGACCTTATTTTGACCTTGGGAGCATCTATTTGATATGAGTTTGGTGATTCCTATAGGCTTGAACCGAATTATCGTTGACAATATCTGGATTCGACAAATGATTTATAAGTTATTTGACTGTGATTTTGAGATGAACAAGGTCCAATGGTGGGGTGATTACCCTATGGTGATTGGAAATTTGTGGTTGTTATGTCAATATATGGTTATGGTGACTGAAGAATAATGAATGGTATGACATGAATTATGCCGGACCACGATTAAATAACAATATGATGTGAGTATATTGCTTGTGAGATTGTACGACTTCTTAGGAAGTCTCGTGCGTGAAGGAATAGTAATAGAATTGATAGGAATAATGTAAGCAACAGGACATGAAGGTACTTATCCTGATATGTCTTTACGTGCCATAGGCATTGTGGCAACGTGCACTCATGCGCCGATCTTATGTGTTTGTAGTAACCACTACGGGATTGGGACGCCTTCCTGTATGTCGGATGCAGCAACTGTAACACCTTATTATTTGCAACTAATAATTCCAAAAATGTGAGAAAATTTTTCACAAAACAGTCACGTAACATTTGATATAGAAGGGAGCAGGCAAGGGGGGAAACGAGGAGCATTCACGCGCATATAGCAACCTACAGAGAAGCTAAAACTGGGGCCGGCTTAATGGGTTTATCGTAACACACCAGCACCAGGGCGGATTACACAACACCGTTTGTTCGCTTAGACGGGGTCTGACACCGTCCAGGCGGAGTATGGTAATGCAGCAGCGGATAGAGGAGATTTCACAAGGAGGCTTCCCTCCGAGTAACACTGGTCACTCAATAGGAGGAAATAGAAAAAGGGAAGATGTTAATACATTCACACGCGTAGCATTCGGTGGAAGGGCGAAGTTCGAATCATCCTACTTGGCTAGGCGGGGTATGATTGTCCTGGGCAGACTCCAGGGCGAGGTATGACACCGCCTAAATGAAATCTGCACTACGCCTCTTTAACACAAATACAAGGTAGTTCCTCAATCAGACATGGACAAGGGTTCGCTCGGTAAATCCTCACGCACGCACTTCACACGGGAAAACGGGAAGTTACAGTATACATATGCGGTAGTAGATTGTGGAGGAAGGAGGGGTCTGAACCTATTCTGCCCAACTCAACTAATTATGACAACGCCTGGGCGGACTCAACCACAACGCCCAAATCAGGGGTCAACACCGGGGTCTGGATTGCGTTAGCATCACAACGGATAAGAAAGATAATTGGACGGTGTCCAATTCTAACAACTACATCACTCCAGCGCGAGTCCTCTCGCTTGGGCGAAATGTCCCCATACTTCGGGCGGGGTACGACTCTGCCCAACGTATCCGACATAAATTTTCCTAAGACAATTCTCGATTCACTCAGACTTGGCTATAACCTGCTCAATCATACTGTCCCTGCGTATCCATTAAAGCACAATTATGAAACAAGGCAGCACATAGCATCACACACACCAAAACCATACATCCATATGTACATAAGAGTGTATGTCAATATTTACAACACAAAATCGGATTTCTCCTTGTCCATAAAATTCTATTCATCCCAAAACATTAACATCCAGTATGAACCAGTCAGGGCTTAATCTAACAACACCTTAATTAAGCCTTCCAAATGCATCAGCACTCCGCCCAGCATTCCAGCTCTGCTTCTGATCCTCCTCTCGAGAGACATTCACTGAAAATGGCCACTGCAGGGGTGAGCTTTTACATGTAAAATGATACTCACAGACTCGGTATCAGCGTCAGTACACGCTCCTGCTATCATTCAACCTTTCTCAAGTAACCAAGTTCATACAGTTCAAACAACATTCATGACACACATAATACACAGAGTTTATTCCACATCCATATATATATTCATGCATTCAAAATCATACACATATACATACATAGATTTATACACCACCACAATCAGCCTTATTTCTATATGCATGCCTACGGATCCGACTCGGGTAAAGACTCTCAGTTACGATCCCCTTTTCTTCTGGCCCCTCGTCCCTCAGCTCTTACCAGGTGGCACCGGCCTCCCCACGGCGTCTCGAGACTCTCTTCTCTAGCTCCAACGGCTACCACGAGCACTATTGGGATCTAGCTAGGGTTGGTAACTAGAAGTCATTTCCCTTGGGGTTCTTGACCTCCTATGGGTCACCCCACTCTCACTCATGCAACTAACACATTCATTATTACACATCATCGTGCCACGAACACCTTCGCCGTAGTCATTAAGCAAGAACGGATTTCCCACACTACTCGTAATCATTCAGTCAATCACACCAGCGCATGTTACAATCGGTCATCAGACTAACAACATTGAACAATCCAATTAAGAGCATGCACATACATATTTTTCATAGTGACAAGAAAATAGATCCATGCATATCATCCATCATTATCATCTACTAACAGGCTACACCATCGCCACGAAAATCATTATCAGAATCTTAAACCATGCATCAGTTTTAATGATCATAAATACATGCACACACACACACACCCACACTCAGCAATATGTTCATCCGGTACCGTTCTTAGACCATGCATTCGACATGAAAGCGCCCCCTACCTTAGAAGAACCTCAGAAACCTTTCCGTTCTTGTCGTTGGGTCCGACGTCTTTCTCCTGGTTCGTTCGGTCTTCCTTGGCTTTGTCGTATCCTGCGCCTGATTCTGGGATGAAGTGTGGTCCGTTCTCCAGTACTGGAATCAAGATCTCCAGGAGCGAAGAGTAAGATGGAAGAAGAAGAAAGATGGAGACGAAGAGAGGAAAGTAGAGGATGAAGTGATGGAGGAGGGAGTCTGAAGAAATAGTAAGTGTGTTCATCACCAAAGGCTCACGTTTTATATATATATGTACATGCGCATAGTAAGAGAAGAGTGGGATGGGAGAGTGTGTGCCCAGCAGCCACGTGCACTCCACCCCATTCCCTGACCACCACCATTTTCATATTTTAATGGCTTAAATCTACTTAGTTAAATGTAATTAACAGTTATTTTCTAGTTGAAATCAAGTCTTAATGGTTTATTCTTCATTCGGAATTTAATTTCAAAACTGGGATGTTACAGTTCTCCCCCACTGAAAAAGAATTTCGTCCCCGAAATTCAGTCGGTACTTACCTAGGTAAACAACTCGGGGTACTGCTGTCGCATAGTGTCTTCGCGTTCCCACGTACAGGAGGTGGTCTTGCCTTGCTGCCACTCCACCTTAACCAGCCTTACGTTCTTGTTTCTTAAGCGTTTTACCGATCGGTCCACGATTCCAATCAGTGTAGTCACAGTGGTTAGGTCTTCCTTGATCTCTACCTCGTCGTCAGGCATCGTGTGGCTGGGGTCATGCAAATACTTCCTTAGTTGAGACACGTGAAATACGTTGTGCAGTCGGGACAAGTGAGTTGGTAATGCGAGGCGGTATGCTACGGGGCCAATCCGTTCTAACACCTCGTAAGGTCCAATGTATCGAGGGCTTAACTTCCCACTTTTTAAGGCTCGTCCAACTCCTTTACTCGGAGAGGTTCTCAGAAACACTTGATCTCCGACTGAAAATTCCAATGGCTTGATGCGCTTGTCATGGTAGCTCTTCTGCCTGTCTTGTGATGCTTTCATCTTCTCCCTTATCACTCGGATCTGTTCTGTGGTTTGCTTCACGATGTCTGGTCCCAATAGTAGACTTTCACCTGCTTCTGACCAGCAGAGTGGGGTTCGGCATCTATGCCCATATAATGCCTCGTAAGGTGCCATGCCAATGCTGTGATGATGGCTGTTGTTGTACGTAAACTCGATCAAGGGAAGGTACTGCTCCCAGTCCCCACCGTACTCTAACACACACGCTCTTAATAAATCTTCTAGACTCTGAATTGTTCACTCGGATTGTCCATCCGATTGGGGGTGGTAGGCAGAACTAAGCCAAAGCTTCGTCCCCAATTCTTGATGCATGCTGGTCCAAAATCTGGACGTAAACCTAGGGTCCCTGTCCGATACGATGGAAGTAGGTATGCCATGCAGTCGGATAACTTCTTGAATGTAGATTCGAGCCAACTTATGCAATGGGTACCTCATATTTACAGGTAAGAAGTGTGCACTCTTTGTCAATCGGTCTACAATGACCCAAATTGCATCATGGCCCGCTCGGTTTTTAGGTAATCCCATGATAAAATCCATCGCAATTGAGTCCCATTTCCACACGGGGACCTCTAGAGGCTGTATTGCACCGTACGGTTTTTGGTGCTCTACCTTCGATTTCTGACAAGTGATACACCGGGCCACGTACTCCGCCACATCCTTCTTTAGTCCGGGCCACCAGAACTGTCTCCTCAAGTCGTGGTACATTTTCGTGGTTCCTGGGTGAATGCTGAGTAGGCTTTTGTGGGCTTCATCAAGCACCATTCTTCTTAATCTTCCTTCACTCGGTATGTATATTCTGTCTCTCACCCGGAAGATCCCATCTGGCCCCTCTGCCAAGGATAAATCCTTTCCTTTGGCTTGAATTTCCTTTATTTCAGCTAGGTAAGAGTCCGCCTGTTGCTGTTCGTACACGGATTTTAAGAATTCATTGGCAATCCTCAACGTACCGATTGTCACCTTCTGAGAGGAAGGGGTGTCAACATGCAAGTTCATGTCTCGGAACCGCTCCAACAACTCAACTTCTTTTGCCATCATGGCTGCTATGTGGAGGGATTTCCGACTCAATGCGTCGGCCATGACGTTTGCCTTACCTGGGTGGTATTTTAACTCGAAATCGTAGTCCTTTAAAAACTCAATCCATCTCCTCTGCCTCATGTTCAGCTCCTTTTGGTCGAATAGGTATTTGAGGCTCTTATGATCGCTGTACACTTCAAATTTGGACCCGTACAAATAATGCCTCCAGATTTTCAATGCAAAAACTACTGCTGCCAGCTCCAAGTCATGGGTCGGATAATGCTGCTCGTGGGGTCTCAACTGTCGAGAGGCATATGCTATCACTCGATCTTTCTGCATGAGTACACACCCTAATCCGAGTCCGGACGCGTCACAATAGACCACGAAGCTTTCTCGTAACTCAGGTAATGCCAACACCGGAGCAGTCGTCAACTTATTCTTCAGCTCTTGGAAGCTGTTCTCACACTCCGGATTCCACACGAAGGGAACATTTTTCCGAGTCAATTTAGTCAGGGGTAATGCCAATTTAGAAAAACCTTTGATGAACCTCCTATAATAACCTGCCAAGCCCATAAAACTTCTTATCTTCGAGACCGATCTGGGCCTCTCCCATGCTATTACAGCAGCTACCTTCGCAGGATCCACCGAGACGCCTCGCTCGGAGATCACATGCCCAAGGAAGTGGATTTCATCCATCCAGAATTCGCACTTTGAAAGCTTTGCAAACAATTGCTTCTCCTTCAACACTTGGAGTACCGCTCTGAGATGTCCTTCATGCTCCTCAGACGTCTTAGAGTAAATTAAAATGTCATCGATGAAGACAACAACAAACCGATCTAAGAAGGAGTGGAATATGTTGTTCATGTAATTCATGAAAACAGCAGGGGTGTTTGTCACACCGAACGGCATCACTACATACTCGTAGTGACCATACCGAGTCCTAAAGGCAGTTTTAGGAATGTCCGAGTCCTTCACTCGGATTTGGTGATACCCCGATCGTAGATCAATTTTCGAGAAGACTGAGGCTCCACGCAGCTGGTCAATTAAATCATCAATTCTAGGCAGTGGGTACCGATTCTTGATTGTGAGTTTGTTTAGCTGTCGATAATCTATAGAAAGTCTCATGCTGCCATCCTTCTTCTTAACAAGTAGCACAGGTGCGCCCCATGGTGACACGCTTGGTCTAATGAACTACTTCTCAAGTAACTCATCCACTTGTTTCTTCAACTCTGCCAATTCAGTTGAGGACATTCTGTAGGGTGCACTAGAGACCGGTTCGGCTCCAGGGATCAAGTCTATAGAGAATTCAACTTTTCTATTGGGAGGCACACTCGGAACGTCTTCTGGGAACACTTCTGGGAATTCGCAGACAACCGGAATTTCGTTCACTAGGGTCTCACTCTCATCTTTGGTTAGACAAAGCATCATAAATAGTTGGGTTATACCTAGTGCCGTGTCATCTTCAGTGGGTTGTTTTGGGAAAACTATCTCTCGGTTTCTACAATCTACTAATACCTTATTGGCTGAAAGCCAATCTATTCCGAGTACGATGTCAAGACCCTTTAAGGGCATGCAAATCAGATCGAAGGTGAAACTCCGATCATACAACTCAAATGCTACATTTTTGCATATTGACGATGTGAACACATTAGCGCCAGTGGGGCTGGCCACTTCCAAAGTCCGGTTCATAGACACAGTTGGTAACTTCAACCGTTCTACGCACTCATCAGCTATAAAAGAATGGGTAGCTCCTGAATCGAAAACAACATTAAGCGTATTCATTCCAAGTGAGCACTTACATTGTACTAGGTCGTTTGCTGGTGCAACATCTTCTGTATTGATGGTGTAGATTCTTCCTGCTGCTGGCGGACCGGTATTCCTCTCTCGGTTGTTCGGAGCACGCATCATATTTCCTCTGGTTCCGTTGCCTCTGCCACCAGGTCGTTGGTTATCATTCACTCGGGTTCTATCTTGAAATCCTCCTTGACGCACATTGGCGTTTGTTTGGCGGAGTTGGGGGCAGTCAGGACGAACGTGTCCCTTCTCTCCGCAGTGGTAGCATTTAACATTTGTATCATTGCAATCCTTAGCAAAGTGGTCACCGCCGCATTTAAAGCATCCGCCATATCTTGGTCGTCCACTCATTTGTCTCCCTCGGTCACCATGATTCTGATGTCTAGTGAAGGGTTCATTCCTCCTCACGTTCCCTGGCCTCTTGAAACGTGACTGCTGAGGCCTCAGGTGCTGGTTAGCTCTGCTGCACTGGCCCGAATGGGCCCTGTCATCCTCTTCGAATATTCTACATTTGTTCACTAATGCAGGGAAACTCTGGATTTCATGGTATCTGCAAGCCCTCTTGATATCCGATCTCAATCCGTTCTCAAACTTAAGACACTTGGAGTTCTCCGTTCCTGGCTGCTGGAAGGGCGGATAGAATAGGCACAATTCCTCAAATCTGGTCGCGTATTCTTCCACAGTCATGGAGCCCTGTTTCAACTCCATAAACTCCAGCTCTTTCCGACTCCTCACTGTGTCGGGAAAGTATTTGTCTAAGAAGCAGGCCTTGAAATCGTTCCACGTCAGTTGATTATCATCTTCGGGGAATCGGCTTCTGGCTATTTTCCACCAATTCTCCGCTTTATCTCGCAGCATATACACTGCACATTCCACCTTCTGGGCTTCGGTACAGCAAAGACCCCTAAAAATTCTCTCTAATTCCTGAGTCCACTTGAACGCCGCCTCAGGGTTCCGTCCTCCTAAGAATTCACTCGGCTTCCTCTTCAGGAAGTGGTCCAGTACATGGCCATCCTCAGGTCGAGTCTGGCCCTGCCTTTCAAACACATCCGCAAAGCGTTGGAATGCTGTGGCTATAGCCTCCATACTTTGACGATGCGCCATTCCTTATCCTGAAATTGACATTTAAGGATAAGTATACGGAGCCACCTACTACCGATCTAGTTATTAGTCCAACAATTAATAGCTTAGCACATTATATCATTCGCCTAGGTCATACACACAATCGGACCAGGGGAAAACAACCCCTTGTCCTCAAGTCAATCATCAATCAAGTTCAACTAGCATCAGAACAATTTTCAACCATTCAATCAAAAGACACACACACCACCGCTTACACTCGGTAAGCATACTTTGGCCTTGGACTTTCCGGTCCGCTCTGATACCAAAATGTAACACCTTATTATTTGCAACTAATAATTCCAAAAATGTGAGAAAATTTTTCACAAAACAGTCACATAACATTTGATATAGAAGGGAGCAGGCAAGGGGGGAAACGAGGAGCATTCACGCGCATATAGCAACCTACAGAGAAGCTAAAACTGGGGCCGGCTTAATGGGTTTATCGTAACACACCAGCACCAGGGCGGATTACACAACACCGTTTGTTCGCTTAGACGGGGTCTGACACCGTCCAGGCGGAGTATGGTAATGCAGCAGCAGATAGAGGAGATTTCACAAGGAGGCTTCCCTCCGAGTAACACTGGTCACTCAATAGGAGGAAATAGAAAAAGGGAAGATGTTAATACATTCACACGCGTAGCATTCGGTGGAAGGGCGGAGTTCGAATCATCCTACTTGGCTAGGCGGGGTATGATTGTCCTGGGCGGACTCCAGGGCGAGGTATGACACCGCCTAAACAAAATCTGCACTACGCCTCTTCAACACAAATACAAGGTAATTCCTCAATCAGACATGGACAAGGGTTCGCTCGGTAAATGCTCACGCTCGCACTTCACACGGGAAAACGGGAAGTTACAGTATACATATGCGGTAGTAGATTGTGGAGGAAGGAGGGGTCTGAACCTATTCCGCCCAACTCAACTAATTATGACAACGCCTGGGCGGACTCAACCACAACGCCCAAATCAGGGGTCAACACCGGGGTCTGGATTGCGTTAGCATCACAACGGATAGGAAAGATAATTGGACGGTGTCCAATTCTAACAACTACATCACTCCAGCGCGAGTCCTCTCGCTTGGGCGAAATGTCCCCATACTTCGGGCGGGGTACGACTCTGCCCAACGTATCCGACATAAATTTTCCTAAGACAATTCTCGATTCACTCAGACTTGGCTATAACCTGCTCAATCATACTGTCCCTGCGTATCCATTAAAGCACAATTATGAAACGAGGCAGCACATAGCATCACACACACCAAAACCATACATCCATATGTACATAACAGTGTATGTCAATATTTACAACACAAAATCGGATTTCTCCTTGTCCATAAAATTCTATTCATCCCAAAACATTAACATCCGGTATGAACCAGTCAGGGCTTAATCTAACAACGCCTTAATTAAGCCTTCCAAATGCATCAGCACTCCGCCCAGCATTCCAGCTCTGCTTCTGATCCTCCTCTCGAGAGACATTCACTGAAAATGGCCACTGCAGGGGTGAGCTTTTACATGTAAAATGATACTCACAGACTAGGTATCAGCGTCAGTACACGCTCCTGCTATCATTCAACCTTTCTCAAGTAACCAAGTTCATACAGTTCAAACAACATTCATGACACACATAATACACAGAGTTTATTCCACATCCATATATATATTCATGCATTCAAAATCATACACATATACATACATAGATTTATACACCACCACAATCAGCCTTATTTCTATATGCATGACTGCGGATCCGACTCGGGTAAAGACTCTCAGTTACGATCCCCTTTTCTTCTGGCCCCTCGTCCCTCAGCTCTTACCAGGTGGCACCGGCCTCCCCACGGCGTCTCGAGACTCTCTTCTCTAGCTCCAACGGCTACCACGAGCAGTATTGGGATCTAGCCAGGGTTGGTAACTGGAAGTCGTTTCCCTTGGGGTTCTTGACCTCCTATGGGTCACCCCACTCTCACTCATGCAACTAACACATTCATTATTACACATCATCGTGCCACGAACACCTTCGCCGTAGTCATTAAGCAAGAACGGATTTCCCACACTACTCGTAATCATTCAGTCAATCACACCAGCGTATGTTACAATCGGTCATCAGACTAACAACATTGAACAATCCAATTAAGAGCATGCACATACATATTTTTCATAGTGACAAGAAAATAGATCCATGCATATCATCCATCATTATCATCTACTAACAGGCTACACCATCGCCACGAAAATCATTATCAGAATCTTAAATCATGCATCAGTTTTAATGATCATAAATACATGCACACACACACACCCACACTCAGCAATATGTTCATCCGGTACCGTTCTTAGACCATGCATTCGACATGCAAGCGCCCCCTACCTTAGAAGAACCTCAGAAACCTTTCTGTTCTTGTCGTTGGGTCCGACGTCTTTCTCCTGGTTCGTTCGGTCTTCCTTGGCTTTGTCGTATCCTGCACCTGATTCTGGGATGAAGTGTGGTCCGTTCTACAGTACTGGAATCAAGATCTCCAGGAGCGAAGAGTAAGATGGAAGAAGAAGAAAGATGGAGACAAAGAGAGGAAAGTAGAGGATGAAGTGATAGAGGAGGGAGTCTGAAGAAATAGTAAGTGTGTTCATCACCAAAGGCTCACGTTTTATATATATATGTACATGCGCATAGTAAGAGAAGAGTGGGATGGGAGAGTGTGTGCCCAACAGCCACGTGCACTCTACCCCATTCCCTGACCACCACCATTTTCATATTTTAATGGCTTAAATCTACTTAGTTAAATGTAATTAACAGTTATTTTCTAGTTGAAATCAAGTCTTAATGGTTTATTCTTCATTCGGCATTTAATTTCAAAACTGGGATGTTACAGCAACACATAGGCCAGGCAAGTGTAGAGTTGTAACTGCTTACGGTGAATGTATTGGACCTATCCGGAGGTACTGGATAAGAATGTGAGAGTTGTGATCAATAAACCGTGAATAGATGAGTGGTGACTCATGAGGAGTATGTGAAGTTTCATACTTGGGTAAAGGGATGATAATAAATATATCCTGCTGGACTTTGGAAAGTCCGATGTTACGTTATGATGATTTTGGACCTTAATGGTGTGTGGCCGAAGTGTGGCCTTATGACGTATGCCGATGTTAAACTTCGAGGACGAAGTTTCTTTTTGGTGGGGTGTATTGTAACGTCCCAGATTTTTGAGAAAATAAATTTATTGGATGATGATAATTAATTATTCATGGTCAAATAATTATGGGAGATGTTGTTAGACATTAGAGGTGAATTATCGATAAATTAAAATTTACCGGAAATGAATGAATTAACAGATGATGTGGGACCCACTTAGTCAAATTAGATGTTTGATTGGTCTAGAATGTTTGGAATAATATGGTGATTAAGATGGTGTAGTTGGAATAATTTTTGGTGTTAAGGAACTAATTAATTGGACTCGACATAGGATATGAAACGGGAAACTACGAACCAAATTGGATTAAAAAGAAAATGAGAATTCCTATTTCTCCTCTAGTTTAGCCGTGGTCTCTCTTTTCTTTTCACCTTGCACTCTTTTAACTAAGGGATATAGAATTTTATGGCACAATGGACAAAAGCATTGAGACATGGTTGTACCCATTGGACAATGTCCAATTTTTACACATCTTCTCTCTCCCTTTTCCCTTATTTTCGGTAGCTCCCTCTCACTTTCTTTTCTCCTTCATTTCTCCTCCTCTTCTCCCTTTCTCCTCCAAAAACCGTTTCCCCCCCCACTTCTATCCTCTCCATTCACCATTTTCACCCAAAAGCTTGGATATGTGAGGCATCTATGGAGCATGGGAGCATGCATTGGTCTTCTTTCCTTCTTCTTCACCCTTATTTTCGTTTTGGTGGAGTTTGGATTTAAGGTAAAGATTTCTTACCTCCACATCATTCTATTATGGTTTTGTGTTATTGGGTTGAAGATGATAATGTTAGAAGCCTTGCATGTGGATGGGTGTTGATTATGTTGGTTAACCTAGTGTGAAACTTTAAGCATGAATAATGGAGGTGTGAAATTGAACATGGTTTGATGTTGTGGGATGAAGAGAAAGTTATAGTGACCATAAAGATTTTAGGGGATTGATTGAGAATATTGTTAAATGATTTTAGATGGAAAACCCTAAGTGTGATAAATTGTGGATTTTTGCCAAATTGATGATCTTAGTGATTTTGATGCCTTGTGAGTGGATTTATATGAGGAAATGAACATTTAGAAGTATTGGGATTGAATATTGATGTTGATAAAATGGGGAGCTAAGTCATGAGTTGCAAATGAGTAAATATGCACGTACATAGGTATGTTGATTTGAGGGATTAGTAAGTGTTGATATTTATGATGTTGACAATGATTGCGAACCATTAATATTAGACTAAGAGAATGGATGTTTAAATTGATGAAGCCTTAGGTCTTGTTATAGGCCATGGTGTTGTTGATGTTGGGTTGTTTAGCCCTTTGAAATCTAGAAATCTTAGCTTTGGGGAAAGGAATTCCCGAAGCCTAATACAAGCATATGAATTTGGAGTACTAGACAAGTGTAGGACTTGATCATGGGTTAGGTGATGATGTCTAAGATGATGCTTTGTGATAGTATAATAATGGCAATTGTATGTATATTTGTTATGATAGGATTGTATCCTTGACGATGATGCGGAGCGATCGAGGCATTTGGAGCTTTGGAATGGTGGATCTTCTCTCGAGGTAGGAGAGGAGTTTGCATTTCAAATCGCATGAGTGAATTCATTGTTAATTATGTATATGTTAAACTCATGCAATGCCTTGCCAAGAATGTTTTATATGATTAATTTGAGGAAGTGATAATTAACGGCTTGGCTTATGTTGATTGTTATGCTAATATATGTATATGTATGATGTTAATGATAAATGCTTGGTAGTCCCTTGGTTGGACATGAATTGAATGATGGTGGAACCTGGTGAATGAATGAGTTAAACCAAGTGTAGAGAATTATTTTGAGATGAGAGGTGTATTAAAGCCTTCATTTTATAGTTGAGGAATTAGGATTTAAAAGAGTGATTGATGAGTTAAAATGAAAATTTATGAGTATGAATGGTTAGAGCTAGTTTTACATGCCTTATATGATGTGTAGGATGTGATGCTGTTGACCAATTTGGATTGGTATAAGTTTTGGTGTGTCAGTCATGAGATCTTCACGTTACTGCACTTGAACTGGTATTCTCGCTTAGGCGAGATGGATTCTCGCTCAAGCGAGAATCCCCTGGACCAGAATTATGGTTTTTGGCTCCATCTCGCTCAGGCGAGATGAGGTTTCGCTCAAGCGAGACACGTACCACATGGTTGAGGTAGCCACTGGACGAATCTCGCTCAAGCGGGCGTAGCCGCGTTTGAGCAAGCGAGATGGAAAAATGGTACTGGAGAGATCTCGCTTAGGCGAGAGGCGCGGCATGTTGGGTCTCGCTCAAGCGAGCGAGCACGAGATTGGATACTGGAAGAATTCCGCTTGAGCGAGAGTGACTCGCTCAAGCGAGATAGTGACCTGATGCTCTAAACTTCTTCGCTCAAGGAGAATTTCTAGGCGCCCAAGCGACCCACTTCAATCTCGCTTAGGCGAGTGTGAGGCTCGCTCAAGCGAGCGAGCGTGAAAACGCTACTGGAAGTATTTCGCCCACGCGAGAGGACTCGCCCAAGCGAGTGATGTTGATCTCGCTCAAGCGGTGGTGAATCTCGCTTGAGCGAGTTGCCCAGAAATGAAATTTATTTCATTTTCCTTGTATTGGGCTTATGTTGGACTTCTTTTTCTTTATAAGATGATTGATGGGGTGTATAAAGGGAAATTTAATTGATTATTTGGCATGGTGGTTGGAAGTAATTAGGATAATTGGGAATGAGTTAATTGTAATATAATTACCACTAAGGATAGAGTAATGAAAGGATGATATTGAGAATTTAATGATAGGATTATGAGATATATCCTTAGGATGAATTCGAAATATATGAAGGGATAAATAAATGACATTGTATGAAATATAAATGGATGAAATAGAGGGAATATGATGTTAAATAATATTAGATGATGACGTTGAACTCTCTCTTATAGAAAGAGGTGTATAATTATATTATTGACTTGCTGTGTACCGTTGTGTGTGATACAAGCATGGTCTTGTATATGTGGTATGAAATATGAAATTGATAATGTTGTGAATGCCACACAATTTTGTTTATATATACATAGATGAGTATAGTTGAGCAACGGTAATGAATAATGAGATGATAATCCACTAAATGAAGTGTGATAATATTGATGAATAATATGTGATATTGAAATGCCATAATGGCTGTTTGCAAGTATTGACTTGCGTGTGTGATGTGAAATATATGTGAAAATATGTTGAAATGGAAATGCCACATTAAAGACTTGAAAATAATAATGATGAAACCAACAATGTTGAATCCACTAAGGTGTATGGTGGTGTTGGTGATCGTGATGATGATGATGATGTTTGATGAGTGGCATTTAGGATGCACAGAGTGAGGATGCATTTGATTTGCATTTGCATTGCATCCATGGCATATCATAGCTGTTTACGTGGAATATTAGGGGGTTCCACTAGGCAGGCCCAGTGGGAGGGCGGCTCAGTGCACGAGCGTATTGTGATTTTTCCCCTGTGACTCGGTGTATGAGTCACGAAGCTGTCCATAGTTTGGTGACGAGGCACCCTATGTGGCAGGCCCAGTGGGCGGGCGGCTCTATGGTGAGCGAGTTTACCTCGGTGTCCGACGGGGCACGGCTCTCTCGATGTGTGTTCGGGAGGGGCCCGTAGCACTTGTGGTAGTTGAGGCCACGATGTTGATCCGCAAGTCACAGGGTGACTAGTGCTACAGATGGGCGATAGCGGTTTGGTACCAGCAAAATTATGAGAATATAAGCATGCTTAAATGGAGATATATGTGTACACAATTTTTCTACTGCAGTAGGGGCATAGTAGCACACCTATGCTCGTCCCACGATTGAATTAATATTATATTCCCACAGTCGGATCCGCATTTGTTGTCTATTCCATTGTGCATATGCATTAGCCATAAGAGCATTTGCATATAGCATGGAGATATGCCGGAATATGATGATGATTGAGATGATAATATTGGTGTCGATGAGATGCGAAGTTGATATAATGAAAGACCACATAAAAGTAAAAATGATATGAACATATGAAATGATGTTGAATATGACGATATGTATGATATGGCCCAATGTAATGAAGGGGGTATTTAAATATGATTAGAAATAATGATGTTAGCCCCTAGTGGCTTGATGAAAGACCAAGATGGTCTATATTGATGAGTTGGCCCGTTGGGGCGATATGATAGATATGTGTTGGCCCATTGTGGCGGTGTTATAGATGTGTATATGCTTGCTTTGCTACGATTTGATGAATAAGCATGAAATGAATATATATTGTTGAAATAATAATTTATGATGATTGTTGGTGTGTTTAGCAAAGCATACATGATGTTGATATGCATATGCACATAATTTCAATTGTATTCATATCGTCATTTGAAATGTAAACTCACTCTCCCATGTGGTCTACTTTTTAGTATTGATGCAGGAAAACCATGGGGTGGAGCGTTTATGAAGTGAAGTTTTGGGGAAGGTAAATAGTTGTAGAGGAATGCCTTGGCCGGCAGCTTTATAACGTAATGTGTTATGTATATGATGGATAATATGATGTGTAATCATTGATATGGATGGACGATTTATGAGTATAGATATACATTTGGTTGATGTACTAATAGTGGATATATAGGAATTTAAATTGAGCTGATTATGGACTTTGATGAATAAGAATTTTAATGATGTATGATGCATGACCATATAGATGATTACATGTTTATATCTTAGGTATTGCATGCTTATGAGATTGTGCAAAATGGTGATGGTTGTCTACTAGGCCTATGTTATGCCATTGCGTGCTTTACCGAGCCTTCTCTCATATCTTCATATATGGGACTAGACGTGTGCCCGGTATACACATTTTTCTTCCGCTGTAAGCTCTGTTATTTTTGTATACCGCATGGGCAACTATTTATCGATCCAGTTATAAGTTTTTAAATCACGCTCTTTGGTTTTCTGTGATTTGAGTCTTGATGTGGTCATGGTGGTGTTTTGGAAATGTTTTCTAACGCGAAAAATTTACTCGCATTTTTATTAATTATGTCGATCACATCGGGATTCGAGTACAAAAAAAATCAGGGGTGTTATAGGAGTGGGATGATCTTCCTCAAATGGACTGCTGCCATGAATTCTGTCACTTTTGAGGATCCATCTTCCAGCTACACAAACCATACCCATTTTGTTTAGATGGTGAGTGCTAATGCAAGCTTGAGAGGGCACTTTTTTAGCAAGTTCTCCAGCCAAGTCTACTCCATATGCCTTGAATATTTTTGTGAGCAAGATGCCATGAGGCAGTTTGTGTTGCTCCTTGGATTTCAGTATGTGGAGCTTGATGAGTTGAATCCAGTTAATATCCTTTTGGTTAATGATGGCCTACATGAGTAGAACATCATCTTCCTCAACCAAGGCATAATTTCCACCACGAGGGATAAGCATTTTAACCATAAAGAAGTAGAGGAGACGGTTGTTAAGAGTTAAATGGCCTACCAATTTGTGATTGCTGAGGGGACAGTTGGCCTTCCAAAGAGATTGGCGTGCTGGAATGGGATTGAAATCCCACTCATCCTCAAGATTACCCCCTGCAAATTCAGCAGTAGGGAGGGGAATTTGGGTGATTTCAGAGAGTTATTGGTTGGTGATTTTGAGAGTCACATTCTTGACTCTAGCTTCCAAGGTGCCATCAACCAATTTTACATTGCAGAAGAATACCCTCATTAGTTCAGGGTAATAAAACTCTTCCTTGAGAGTTAGGAATGGAAGGAGATTGTAGTGGTGAAGGAGTTGGGTGAAGGTAAAATAAGGGTTTTCAAAAGTTGGGGCATCAATAAAATGGGGAGTGATGATGTCTTTCTCCGAAAATTTCTTTATGAAGTTTTGGAGGTCTCTTGGTGAAGTGAAGAACCTAGAGAAATATAGGGGATTGGTGGGTTGGTTTAGGGAGGACCTAGCCCTCTTCACTTGTCTTGATGAAGACATGGCAATGGAGGGGAATGCAGAGAAAAGGAGCGGAGAATGAGAAATTTGAGAGAGATTGGAGAGGAGGCAATGAAGTGGTGGTGTGAGATGGAAGAATAAGGAAGGGGTATTTATAGGAGAGAGATAGGGTTTAGAGATGAGAGAAGGAGTAAATAGAGTAAGTAAGTTGTTGGGCCATTGGAAGTCACACGGATTCTGCATTAAAATTGGCACCTGATACGATGCTAATCGATTAGGTCCTAGGGACTAATCGATTAGGCTGCGTTTCTGGGGAAGATGAAACGTTGTTGCACAGAGGTAATCGATTATGGACGGTGGCGTAATCGATTACGTTAAAAATAGAAACTTTGTAATCGATTAGAAGGATTTGCTAATCGATTATATAGGAAATAGAACATCAGTAATCGATTTGATATGAGAGGCTAATCGATTATCAACGAAACAGTGAGTATGTAATCGATTAGTGATGAAGATGTAATCGATTACTGAGGAAACAGAGAGTCTGTAATCAATTATACTAATCACTGTAATAGATTATGTATGCCCAAAACTGTTCTAAACTGACAAATTTCAGATGTAACATTAATCAATGATCATATTTAAGCATTAATATATAGTAAATCAAGAAGTTATCAAAATTACTCATTATTCAAACACAATAGGTCATATCAAGGATTCCTAATTCTCTTCTAATGTGTATGAATTGTTCTTTTGCCAAGGGTTTTGTGAAGATATGTGCTAGTTGCTTTAAGGTTTCAACATGTTCAAGCACACAATCACCTTTTAATACATGATCCCTAATGAAATGATGTCGAATTTCAATATGTTTGGTTCTTGAATGTATTACAGGATTCTTTGAAATATTAATAGCACTTTTGTTATCACATTTTAGAGGCACATGGTCTAACATAACACCAAAATCTAGGAGTTGTTGTCTCATCCAAAGGATTTGAGCACAACAACTACCAGCTGTAACATATTCTGCCTCAGCTGTAGATAGTGCAACACTTACTTGTTTCTTGCTATGCCAAGAAACAAGAGAACTACCAAGCAAGTGACATGTTCCACTAGTGTTTTTCCCATCAAGTTTACATCCTATAAAATATGAATCAAAATAACTAACTAAAGTGCATTCAACCCCTTTGGGGTACCATAAACTAACATTTTGAGTTCCAACAAGATATTTCATTATTCTTTTTACTGCAGTTAGGTGTGATTCTTTTGGACATGCTTGGTATCTAGCACACATACAAACAGCAAACATGATATCCGGTCTACTTGCGGTTAAGTAAAGTAAGGATCCGATCATACCTCTATATTTTGTAAGTTTAACATCCTTACCCTTCTGATCCTTGTCCAAATAACATGAAGTGCCCATAGGTGTGGCAATGTCATTTGCCTTGTCCATGTTGAATTTCCTAAGCAATTCCTTGCAATACTTTGATTGACTAATGAAAGTGCCTTCATTAGTTTACTTAATTTGCAGTCCAAGGAAGAAAGTAAGCTCTCTCATCATGGACATCTCAAACTCTTCCTGCATTAGCTTAGAAAACTCTTTACGCAACGATTCATTAGTAGCACCAAAGATTATATCATCAACATATACTTGAACCAATAGTATTTTATTCTTTTTGTGCTTAATGAATAATGTTGTGTCAACTTTTCCTCTTTCAAAATTGTTTTCTAAAAGGAATTTACTTAATCTTTCATACCAAGCTCTTGGAGCTTGTTTTAAGCCATATAATGCTTTCTTTAGTTTGAAAACATGATTTGGAAATTGATAGTTTTCAAAACCTGGAGGTTGATTAACATACACTTCCTCTTGAATGTATCCATTCAAGAAAGCACTCTTGACATCCATTTGGTACAATTTAAAGTCCTTACAACATGCAAAGGCTAACAATAATCTAATGGCTTCTAGCCTAGCTACGGGAGCATACGTCTCTTCATAATCAATGCCTTCTTCTTGATTGTAACCTTTAGCTACTAGTCTAGCTTTGTTCCTTGTGATTATACCATTCTTATCTAATTTATTCCTAAACACCCATTTTGTTCCTATTATTTGGTGATCATTGGGGTTTGGCACAAGTTCCCAAACTTCATTTCTTTCAAATTGATTCAATTCTTCTTGTATGGCCAATATCCAATGTTCATCAATAATAGCTTCATCAATGCATTTGGGTTCTATTTGTGATACAAAGGCAAATGATTACATGCATTCCTAATGGCGTTTCGAGTACTTACACCTTTAGTCATTTCACCTATGACTTTGTCCAAGGGATGATCCTTCAAGGTGATCCATTATTGTGGCTCCTCATGTTGTGTTGTTTCTCCTTTATTGTTGACCTCTTCTTTATTATCCAAGCTTATTTCTTGAAATGTTCCTGCAAGATCAACAACATCTTCCTTTCCCGGGGAGTTAAGGCTATTCTTATCAAATTTTACATGAATAGACTCCTCAATAGTGTTTGTCTGCTTGTTAAAGATTCGATAAGATTTACTAGATTGTGAATATCCTAGGAAGATTGCCTCATCAGCTTTAGCATCAAACTTTCCTAGATTATCCTTTCCATTATTGAGAACAAAGCATTTACATCCAAAAATATGAAAATATGAAATGTTACGTTTTCTTCCCTTGTAAAGTTCATAGGGGGTTTTCTTTAGAATAGGCCTTATTAAACATCTATTTATAACATGACAATATTTACCGCATCGGCCCAAAAATATTTCGTAATGTTATTTTCATTTAACATGGTTCTTGCAAGCTCCACTGAGGATCTATTTTTCCTTTCAACTACTCTATTTTGTTGTGGAGTTCTAGGAGCTGAAAAATTATGATTGATACCATGTTTTTCGTAAAACCTTTCAAAAGATTGATTTTCAAATTCTCCCCTATGATCGGTTCTAATGGATGCTATTTTTGAATTTTGCTCATTTTGGATAATCTTAGCAAGTTTCTTGAATGCATAATATGCTTCATTTTTATGAGCAAGAAACAAGGTCCATGTATATCTTGAATAATCATCTACAATCACTAGACCATAGTAATTACCGCCAAAGCTCTTGATTTTAGAGGGTCCAAATAGATCCATGTGTAAAAGTTGTAAAGGCCTTTGTGTGGAAACAATATTTTTAGCTTGAAAGGATGCCTTTACTTGTTTTCCCTTTTGACATGCATCACAAAATTTGTTTTCAAATTTAAGCTTTGGTGAACCAATTACTAATTCTTTAGAAACAAGTTTATTTAAATGGTCTACATGTATATGAGTTATTCTTCTATGCCATAGCCAAGTTTCATCCTCTCTAGTCATGAAGCATTGTACATCATTTGAGGACAAACTATCCATATCAATCATGTAAATATTATCAATTCTTTAACCTACAAACTTGATTTCCTTATTAATCTTATGTTCAATTATGCAACAATTTGATTCAAACAAAACTCTATATCCTTTGTCACATAATTGACTAATGCTAAGTAAATTGTGTTTGAGGCCTTCAACATACAATACATCACTAATAGAAGTAGAAGAATTCTTACCAATGTTTCCAATGCCTAGAATTCTCCCTTTGGTGTTATCTCCATAGGTAACACTTCCTTTCCTTTTGGGAGTGAATGATGTGAATTTGCTTATATCTCCCATCATATGCTTTGAACACCCACTATCCAAATACCAATGCGTGTTGCTTGCCTTGAAGCATACCTACAAAACAAGATTAGTTTAGAGAACTAGGTACCCATTGTATGTTGGGTCCTTTTAGGTTAGTTTGTGGTAATGTCCCTTTGGGAACCCACACCTTTCTAATAACCTTTGGTCCTAATTTTCTAACATTACAATTTGAAGAGTTATGACCTTTAAAATCACAATGATTGCATCTCATGAAAGGTGATGATGATCTCCTAGGTGGTACAAAGAAGTTTTTGTAGTATTTTTCCTTTTTGGTGGAGTTGTATCCTAAACCGGTTTTATCAAACATACATCTTTGGTTTCCAAGTAATACATTCAAGTTATCTCTACTATTAGTGAACTTTTCTAATGTCCTGTTTAAGTCTACGACCTTAGTTTCTAAGATATTACATTTCTTTGCAAAGTCACAAGGTTTATCCTTAAAGCATATTTGAACATTTGCTAGTTTCTCTTTTAGACATGCATTTTCTTTGTTAAGTTCTACAAGATGCGTTTCAAGAGTATCTATAGTTTTTCTTGACAATTTGTATTTACTATAAAGCTTGATAAATTCATCATACAGTTCTTCAAATGCATCAAGCAATTCATTTTTATCTAAGTCGAGAAGACTAACCTCATTATCTTCCTCTTGATGGTTTGCCATTAAGCAAAGATTTGCTTATTCACTTTCGGACTCATCGGAGCTACTCACATCGTTTTCATCCCAAGCGATGTAGGCTCTTCTTCTTCCTCTTTTCTCCTTGTTCTTCTTCTTAAGGTTTGGGCAATCCTCCTTGAAGTGCCCTTCCTCGCCATATTCGAAACAACTTGGTGAAGAAGAGGATTCATTAGAAATTGGTTTCTTACCTTGGGGTTTGAAGTTCTTTTGGAATCTTTTGTTTTTCATGAACTTTCCAAATCTCTTCATAAACAAACCAAATTCTTCTTCTTCGTCAAGGTCACTACATGATTCTTCTTCATGTGTAGAAGTGGCCTTGAGAGCTAAGCCTTTCTTCTTGGAGGATTTTTCTTCTTCCTTCGCTTGCTTCAAATCCCTTAGTTCTTGCTCTTGCTCTTGAAGCTTTCCAAAGAGTGTGGCAAGAGACATCTCGTTGATACTTGGGAATTGTTTGATGGCAGTAACAAGAGGTTGCCATTCCCTGCTAAGACTTTTTAATACTCTATGCACAAGCTCTTTGTTTGTATATACTTTTCCAAGAGTAATAAGGTGATTTATTATAAGTGTAAATCTCTTTTGCATTTCTACAATGGTTTCTCTGAAGTTTATCCTAAAACTCTCATATTGACTAGTCAAGGTACTAATCTTGGAGTCTTTTACATCACTAGTACCTTCATGGGTTACTTGTAAAGTATCCCACATTTCCTTGGCCGTTTGACAATTCATTACTCTAAAGAATTCATCGGTTTCTAAAGAAAGAGTAATGAGGTTTTTAGCCTTATAGTTGTATTGAACTTTCTTTTCTTCATCATTAGTCCACTCATCCATGGGTTTCTCAACATTCTTGCCATTAATAGTATGCATGGGTATATATGGACCATTTTCAATGGCATTCCAAACTCTTAGATCAATGGATTGAATAAATATTTTCATTCTTTCCTTCCAAAACGCATAACCTTCCCCATTGAAAGCGGGAGGTCTATTTGTGGCACCACCCTCAGGAAAAAGATTTAGAGAACTTGAGGCCATCTTATCTCTTGAAGCTGTTAAGCTTGATCTACCAAGTGTCAAGCTTTGATACCACTTGTTATTCAAGTGGCCTCAACACTCAAGATGGGGGGTGAATTGAGTTTTTAAAACTTTGCTTGGAATGCCTTTAAACTTGATTCCTTTATCATAAGTTTAAAGATTATGCAAGTGAAATCAAGTTTAATGCAAGAGATGATGCAAAACAAGAGATGTATGTGGCTGAGACAATTTGTCAAACACTTGGTGTGCAATATTCAAAGTTAACTGATTCAAGCAAGCTTAAGTATGTAAATCATAATCAACCAACACAAATCAATTAAGTGCAGTATATGAATGTAAAAGAGTAAGGGAGAAGAGCTTGCAAACCGATTTAACGAGTTCCACCAACCCCGGTGTACGTCTCGCCTTCAAGCAACCCACTTGAAGGATTTCCACTATTGAAGTTTAGAGATTACAAATTATGAGCAATTGCAGCTTCCTAGTGTCCCACACTCAAGACTCAATCCTCACTAGCACAAGGGTAACCCACCCAATCTCTCAAACTCTTAATACCCAAAGGCTAAACCCCAACCTTTGTGACCACTCAACCTAGAGTGAAAAACCTTTGTGTTTGGTGTAGTGTTTACAAGCAAGTTACTCTCTTAATAGAGTAGATATACAAATGAATGCTCACTCAAGTTTCTAGCTCTCAACAAGATAGGATTTACAAATTAAAGCTTAACTTTCAGAAAATGCAAAGATATAAAACTCACTAAGCACAAGGAATGGATGAATAATTGATTGCCTCTTGTCTTGTGTTTTTGTGCTTGAGTTTGGCATGCATTTATAGAGCCTTGAAAGAGCTTGGTGGAGTTCCTAGCCGTTGTAGAACATGGGCACTGAGTTGGAATGGAGAAATGAGCTGGTTTCCACTTAAAAGGAACTTTCCCTAAATTCTGGCACGACTCTAATCGATTACGCTCGACCAGTAATCGATTAGCTTTTGAATTTTACAGTGTTACATAGTATATAATTGATTAGGCATTTTAGTGTAATCGATTAGATTGAAAATAGGGACTTGCTAATCGATTATTTTATACTCTGTAATCGATTACTCTTGGTACCTGATGCATTTAATTGTGTCTCGTGGCATTGTAATCGATTAGGCCTTCTTGCAATCGATTAGGATGACAAATAGAACTTCAGTAATCGATTATGTCTGACTTGGTAATCGATTAGCTTGACTACCTGATGCTCAATCTTCAAACTTTCAACTGGTAATCGATTATCCCCTTGGTGCAATCGATTATCTTTGCAAACAGAACTTAGGTAATCGATTAGGTCTATTGGTGTAATCGATTACTTCACAAACAGAATGTATGTAATCGATTAGCTTGAGTCCTCTAATCGATTAGTCTACACGTTTTTGTCTATCTGATTCTGTTTTCTCTATTTTTCATGGTGGCCGGCTTTTTGCTTCAATCCTTTAATGTGCTTTGTCATTATCAAAATAATTCAACCTAAAATGTATTCAAACACATAATTTACTAGAAGGTTAAAGTGGAACACCAAAACCCCCTGAAATGCTACAATCAATGGAAATACCAGAATGGAAAAGGGATAACATTACCATGGATTTTGTGACTTCTTTACCCTAAATTCCATTAGGACATGATTCAATATGGGTAATAGTTGATAGATTAACCAAGTATGCCCACTTTATTCCCACCAATATTCGTTACCCTATGGAGAAGCTGGAAAAATCATACATCGAGGAGATTGTGAGATTGTATGGAATTCCTTCAAGTATCATATCTGGTCAGGACCCTCGTTTTTACATTACAATTCTGGAAGAGCTTCCATAAGGCTTTGGGAACAAGACTACGTCTGAGTTCAGCATATCATCCTCATACAAATGGACAATCAGAAAGAACAATTCAATCTCTAAAGGACTTGTTACGAACTTGTGTGTTAAAGAATAAAGGAAGTTGGAATCAATTCTTACCATATATAGAGTTCACCTACAATAATAGTTTCCATGCTAGCATTGGCATGACAACTTTTGAAGCATTATATGGAAGAAAATGTAGGACTCCGCTATGTTGGTTTGAGACTGGTGAAAACTTGATGCTAGGACCAGAGTTGATACAACAACCATGGATAAAATCAAAATGGTTTAAGAAAATATGAAGGCAACACAAAGTAGCCAGAAAAGTTACTATGATAAAAGAAGGAAGCCGCTTGAATTTCAAGAAGGTGATCATGTATTCTTGAAAGTCACACCTACGACTGGGGTCGGTCGGGCAATGAAATCTCAAAAACTAACTCCTAGATTTATTGGTCCATATCAACTAATTCAGAAAGTTAGTCCTCTTGCTTACCAAATAACCTTAACACCTTTTCTTTCTAATATCCATAACGTTTTTCATGTGTCAAATTTACTAAAGTATATATTTGACCTTACACACGTTATTGAACCTGATGTCGTGGAAGTTAAAGATAATCTTACATATGATGCACCACCTGTCAGAATAGTTGATAGAAGAATAAAAAAGCTAAGGGACAAGGCAATTCCACAAGTAAAGGTCATTTAGAGTGAAACAAGAGGAGAAGATGCTACATGGGAACTAGAAACTGAGATGAAAGAGTCTCGTCCCCATTTGTTTTATTGAAGAGTGTAAATTTCGAGGATGAAATTTTTTAAGGAGAGTAGAGTTGTAACACCCCTATTTTTATTTTAATTCATTACAGAAAGTTTTATATTAAAATCTTGATGGGACGAGAATACTAAGTGAAAGAGAGGAAGATATTTTCTAAAGGAAAGAAGTTCTGTAGAAATTCTGAGGTAATAATAAATTTCTTTTATATTCTTTTTATGATTATGAAGATTGCTTTTATATCACTTAAATATCTATTATTGTACTGGACTAAGGTAAATACTATTCAAATAGTAATTACCTTTTACTATTTATTATTTACCTTTTATCATTTACTATTCACTATTTACTGTTACTATTCACTATTTACCATTTACTATTTACTATTCACTATTTACTATTCACTATTTTCTAATTACTATTTACTATTCATTTTTTTACCAATTAGTATTTATCTAGTAATTCTTATAGAATAAAATTTACTAATAATTATTCTAAATCAGAAAATCTTAATAATGACATATTTATTGTATTATTCTAAAGAAAAATAAGAAGTGAAGTTTTTATGAAATAATCATGTACCTTATAACTATACTAAAATGAAATTGATATGTTTTAGAACTCGGAGATGAGGTGCGCACCGACTTTCCATAACGAAATAAGATACAAGAGGTAAGGGTGAGTGAGATAAGAATATAATATGGGAAAACATAACAATAATAGGAGGAGTCCCCTACTCCTTTTAACTATGAACAATTATTATATTTTAAAGTAATACTTATTATCATTTTAAGTAAATAAATAATAAAATTTCTTCAAAAGTTTAAAATATTTGAATGAATCATATTGATTAACCTAACATGAAGTTTAAAATATTTGGATGACTCATTAACCTAACATACCATATCATTGAGATTAAGACTGTCATGGACTTATATGGACTGTTATGGACTTATATAGACTGAGTTATACCTTTGCACTGATTGGACTATTATGGACCCATTTGACCATTCGATTATTTTGGATTTGATAGCACCAACTAACATCATGACTGAACTACTATGACTTAAAATAAACTTTGGTAATTAAGACACCTTGAATAAATTGTGTAGATTTTGTATAATGATTATGTTATTTTTATTTGATTGATTTGTGAATGATTATTCTGTGTTCTTATGAAGAATGAGCATGTAGCAAGTGTGACGAAAAGCTAAAACTCGGTAAGAATTTACTTCTCTCTTACTTCTTTATTTATTTATTTTTATTCAAATTACTTTAAAGAAATTTCTTAGTTTTCAATGAAACTACATGAATTTTTAAAAATCTCCTTTATTTTTTAAAAAAAGTATATTTACTAAAATTAAGATTTCTACTTAGTTTATCAAAAAGAAAAAGAAAAAGAAATTATTTTATAAAAATAATTTTTTTATACTTATGTACATATATAAAGATGAAAATAAGATCTTTCACTAATATTTTACTTTAAACTCTTAAATATATATATATATATATATATATAACAATAAGAATTTTATTTTCAAAAATGTATAAAAATGTTATACAAAATTTTCAAGTACTATGGTTTTAAAGATTGATAATTCCGAATTCGAGTTTTTAGTAATTGATTTTGAATTGACCTATAAATTTTCTAAGGAAGATTGTGAAATATATTTAAAGCTTTGAAACTCAAATTATGATGAGATTTGATTTGTGATTTGAAAAGGAACTGTACTAAAATTTTATGTGTGATGGAACTTATTTGAGAATTTGAAAAAGTAGAGTTTACTGGGATGGCTATGTCGCGATTCATAGGCCCCGATAATATAATCAAGTTTCTAAAAGCCTTAACTAACTCAACGCAAGCAGTTCATGCATCATGAATAGTCTCAAGAGAAAAGATGTGAAATTACCTGGGGACGGATTATAAAAACTAAGGATACATTAGAGAAGGTTCAATTATGAGCCTTGGGATGAAAGGGTGTGAAAGGGTGCTGCAAGGGACCTGGGGTGCTCCCTAGTGTCGGGTACTTTCACAGTAAACTTTCTCACTCTGACTACCCTCTAAGTGTTTCTATGTCAGTAGAGCTGTTCTTTTACGTTGAGGTTGTTATATATATCCAAATTATGAAGAACAGTGTCAACTTCTGATTGGCCCAGTGCAAAATAAAAATTTTAAAGGGCCCACATACATTGATAAATTAAATCGTGGATTAAGAACATCAAACTGCATCTCATATACATTCATAATTGTTTGTGTGTGTGATTATGATTGATAATATAAATATTATATTTGTGAAAACCCTTTGTTGTTTATGCCCATTTCTTTCAATATACTATATTCTGTTTCTCACTCCTTTCTCCGTGTTTTTGTTTCATATGTTTTAATTAATGGTTTATACAGGGGGAAACATCGAAGAATCCAGGCAATAAATATAGTACGTTCTAGAAAGGGAGCTCGGTATGAATATCGTGGTCCAATAAATAAATAATGTCATTAAGTAACTTCTCTTGGGCCATGGAGTTTCCTCTCTTTCTAATAATGTTTAATATTTATTTTTCTTTGGATGAATGTAAAATTACTTTATAAATTTTTAATGATATTCATGAGGTATTTCAGAAATATTGTATGTAATTTATTCTGATAGTTTCTTTTTAATGATCATATTTTTAGTAAAAAAGTAATTTAGAAAAATTATTATAAACTCTGTAACATCCCAAAAATTTATAAAAATGATTAATTGAGGAGAATAAATAATAAATAATTATATATGAGTTGACTCATGTCACAAAAATTTAGAAATAATTAAATTGAGATTTATTATAAATATTTATAATTTATTGAGATTTAAGGAGCTAAAATTATACCCGGTTAAAATATGGGTGTGAGACCAAGTATCTCTGTTTGAGATGCCGTTGGCTAAGGCTGTTAAGAATATTATCAGGATTTTGAATATATATTCAGAATAATTTTTAGATAAAGTATTGAGCCCGAACAGATATCCTGTTTGTTATAAAACGGTGAAATTACTAATGAGAGGTTAAAATTTAAAAACAAAAGTCTCTTCTCCTCTCTCATTTTCATGACACTTTTCTTCTTCTTTGGCAAACCACTTCCTCTTCTTCTCCTCTCATATTCCTTTTCTTCTTCATTTTTTTCTTCTCTAAAAACCTAGAGTGTGTTATGCCCTCTTTCTTCTTCCATTTTTTTTGTGCTTCAAGCTTGGAGGAGATGATAATGATGCCTTGGAGCTCTCCTTCTCCCACTCTATTTTCGTGTTCTTCTTTCCCATTCTTGGAACATTCTTCTTTTGGCATGAGGTAAGGTTTCTTCCCCATTTTCTTGAGCTCTAACATTAGGTTTTGGGTTATGCTGGTTGGGAGAGTGTTTGATTTCATATGGGTTGTGTACGGAGAGGCATTAATGGTGTGAAACCCTAAGGTGGGTGCTTTTAATGTGAGTTTTAAGTGGGTAATTATGGGTACACGTAATTAGTATTTAATGTGGTGGAAAAAGATGAACATTAAGGGTGGTTGTTGGGTTTTGATGAAAACCCTTGCCCTAAGAATTAAGGAAATTGGATATATTGTGACTTGGAGGGTTAAATTGAAAGTGAATGGATAATATTTAATGTGAGAGTTGTTGTTTATGATGATGGATAATGATAGTGATGGTAAATCATAGAGGAGGAAACTCAAGAGTGAGTGTTGTTATGAAATGTGTAGAAATAAGGAAGGTGAACATTAAACCATAATGGTTGTGATGTGTCCATAAAATGAGATTGTGACTTGATGAGTTATTGGTCCATGATAAATGACATATGAAATTGTTGATTGATAATGGTTTGAAAGGAGCTAAGAGGCTCATGATGAATTTGAATGGCAAATGAATAGTTTAAGTAATGATGAAAGAGATGTTGTTGTTGTTGAGTATGATTGGCCCTTTGAGAGTTAGAGAACCTTGGTTTTGGGAAAGGAATTCCTGAAACCTAACATAAGTATGTGAGATGGTGTTTTAGCAAGTCTAGGACTTGATATTGAACTCTAAACGATGTGTCAATTATTTAAACTTGTGATGAAGCCTTGTGATGGCTCATAATTGAATGAATGCATATGTATGTGTTGTGTAAATTGTAACTCGAGCGATGTGGCAAAATGATTGGAGCATTTGGATTGCGGTTCTTCTCCTGAGGTAGGAGAGGAGTTTACATTTCAATTGCATGAGTAGAATGATTAGTGATTGATGTATATATGATTTATACTCATGCTTGACTTGCCATGAATATAATGAAATGATAAGATGCTTGGTAATGTGATAAATGATATGCTTGTAAATTTGATGACTTTGGGAGTCATGTATATATGAGATGATGATGAATGTTTAGTGGTCCCTTTCGAAGGGTATGATTTAATTGTTGATGGAAATCCATGGATGGATAGATTGTTTAAATTGTGATATTGTGTTTATGATGTTATGCATAATTGAAGAACTAATAGGGCTATATTGAGTTTTAGTATGATTGAACGCCATGGAATATTTCCAACAGCCCATGTATGTAGTTTAAGACTTGTAGGAATTTGAATGGGCCAATTCCATTGAGAATAGGCCCTTGAGTTACACAAAAATACCTTGAAATGGTCTAAACATATTTATGCACATAAGTCCCTCATTTTTTAGAATTTTTTACTCTGGCTGGTGGCTTAACGTCACAAATAATGTATCTAAGTTGGTGTTAAAATTTGGTGGGCATTGGAATTCGTATGAAAAAGTTAAGGGGATTAGAAGTTCAAAAATATGGCTTTTTATGCATAAAAAGGGGTCTGCACTGTCATGAATCGATTCAAACAATCGATTCATACGAAGGCTTGAATCAATTCAAGACTCACTGGATTTACTTTTCCTCAATTTCCCAAAGCTTGAATCGATTCATACAGGGTTTGAATTGATTCAAGACTCTCCATTTTCACTGTTTTGAGCTCCTGGAATGTATGAATCGATTCATGGAGTGTCTGAATTGGTTCAAGTCCCTCTATTTTCAATTTTGGGATTTAAGCACACATGAATCGATTCATGCAAGGTTTGAATCAATTCATGGCCCTTTATGGCCACCGTTATGCTATTTTTCCAACTACTGTAATTCCTTTACTATTTTTGGCCCGTTTGAGCATCTTAATGACATTTTTGGCCTCTAACTTCTGCATGAAAGTTGTAGATAATAATGTTATGGAGGTGTGAAAATTGGTCTTACCTCAATTGGAGTTTCTAACTCTCATGAGGCATAAATTACCGAACCCACTGCTTTGTAAAATTCAAATTTTAGAGGGTTTTGAGCCCAACTTTTATGATTATCAAATTAGGACTAATAGGTGATTTTGTGACATGTCCCATTATTTTCAAGACTAAAAAGGAACTTCCCTCCTATATCTTAATGTTGAAATTTATCATGAGCTTAATAGTATCCAAACCCCTTTGTTGTGTAAAAATAAGATATTGTATTAGGGGTATATGATGATGGTGTGTGTTTTGGTATTTGATAATGATGTGTTATGAAAACATGTATTTACACCACTAATGATATGTTATGATGTTTGGTAATGACAAGTTAAATGATATGGTTCTATGACACACCCTTGCATGATCATGATACTAATGAGCGGATGATTTCATGACAGTGTGTTTGTTATAAATTGACGAATCGGAGATGATGTCAATAATGAGTAATGATGGATGATTGTTATTATTGATGATTTGTTGATTGCCATTATGATGAATACAAGCGTGATCTTGTGTATGTGTGGTTTGAATTATATTGATGCATTATTGTAATACCACACTAATATATGAAACAATGGTAATGATCAATGAGATGAAAATCCACTAAGAAATTATATGGTGATGTTGATGAATGTTATTAATGATATTGGTGCAATTGTGATTGTTGCAAGTATTGACTTGCATGTATGATATAAAATGTGTTGAAATGAAATGCCACACCTAAAGCTTGAGAACAATGGCTAAAACCAACGATGTTAAAATCCACTAAAAGATTGTATGGTGGTGTTGGTGTTGATGATGATGATTGATAAGTGGCATGATAGGATGCATAGTGTGAGAATGCATTGATTGATTTTTGCATCCATGACATATCATAGCTGTCGATGTTGGAATATTAGGGGATTCCACCGGCCAGCCTAGTGGGAGGGCGGCTCTGTGTATGAGCATTCTTATTTTCCCCTGTGACTTGGTGTGTAAGTCACGAAGCTGCCAATGTATAGCTACGGGGAGCTGCATGTGGCCGACCCTGTGGGGGGTGGCTGTTTGAGGAGCAGGTGTCCCTAGTGGTCCTTTGGATCACAGCCACCATGGTTTGAATCATGGCCGGCCCGTAACACCTTATATTATTGATTATGTTGTTTACTATGGTCATAGTGAAAATGAACGATGTTGTAAAATGGGCGATGCAGTTTGGTACCAGTAAAATTTGGTGATTATGCATGTATTATGAGATATGTGTACACATTATACTACTACAGTAGGGGCATGGTATGTGATCATGCTTGACCCACAATTTAGTGTTTATTCCCACAGTCGGATCCACATTTGTTATTGATTCCATTGTGCATATGCATTAGCCTAAGAGCATTTGTATATAGCATGAAGATATGCCAAAAGCTGATGATGATTGATGATGATTGAGATTAAAATATGATAATGATGAGATGGGTAAATGAATACCTAAAAGATAACATGTAAAATATAAATACAACAAAAAAACATTGTATATGATGATGCTGTTGTGATAGCCCAATGTGATGAAGGGCATGTTTATGTGTAATTGATAATGATGGTGTTGGCCCATTGTGGCAATGAGAAAATATGTGTGTATGTGATTGCTTTGCTATGAATGGATGGATGAATACATGATATGTATATTGTTGAGATGAATAGATTATGAAGATTGTTGATGATTTTAGCAAAGCATACATGATGTTACTATGCATATGCACATAATCTCAATTGTATTCATATTCGTCATTTGAAATATATAACTCACTCTCCTATGTTGTCTATTTTTAGCATTGATACAGGAATATCATGGGATGAAAATATTTTAAAAGTAAAGCTTTGGCGAAGGTAAATAGGGGTAATGGAATGCCTAGGCCGGCAGCAGATGTAAATTATTTCATTGTGAATAACATGTATATAATGATGTGATGACTACTGATATTGGTGGATGTATTATGAATAATGATATAAGTGGATAATGTATCGATATTTGGGGTATTTGAATTTCTACCCACTTGATGAATAAAATGATGTTGGATATGTAGCCCATTTTGGGAATGTATAAGTGTTAATGATATATGACTTTGAGGTTGAATTGAATGTGCTCAATTATGGAATGTGAATATTAGAGATGTATGTTGCATGACCATATATATACGTATTCTAGGCATTGCATGTTTATGACTTATGTGTAAGGTTGATTGTGGCCTATATGGTTTATGTTATATATTTGCATGCTTTGCCGAGCCCTTTTCCATATCTTCATATATGGGACTAGGCGTGTGCCCTGTATACATATTCTTCTTCCGCTGTAAACTCTATTATTTTTGTATACACAATTTATTTAACGATCCAGTTATAAATTCTAATATCTCACTCTTCGGTTTTCTGGGGTTTGGGTTTTGATGTAATCGTGGAGGTGTTTTGAAACCATTTTAAAAGCAAAAAATTTACTTGCATTTTTTATTAATTATTTATCTTGATTACATCGAGATTCGGGTCCGGAGAACCAGGTGGTGACAAACTCTTTTTAGAATTTATTGAGATGTAACGGGGGGTGTTTACACACATTATCATCTAGAAGCATCTCTTTCAAAAGAGAAAGTAGAGCTGTGAAACTTTTATCACTCCAACCATTTCCTGCTTTTAAGTTATATAACTTTAACACCGTTGATAGCCTTGTGAATTTCAAGAAACTAGCATACAATGCCTTCTTTGCATGATTTCTTAAACTGTCAAACATCGCAGGGCAATCTCAAATATCATCCTCAAGAACCTTTGCAATCCCTTCAACATTATCGCCCATGTACATGTTATTTGTGTCAGTATCCATGGCTGTCAAGTTCATAGTAGTTCCTAAACTTTCACTATACCCAACTCTTAGCTAACCATGCTTTGTCCGACATGTATAACTTCTAGCTATTCTGTTACACATAAGATGATCTTCTAATTCATTAATATTAACCAGCCTCACGTTCGAACAACACCAGCATTGGCAAGGAATGCGATTAGGGTCCTTGGCATGTTCAATTGCAAAGCTAATGAATTCTTTCACTCCATCCTTATACTCTTGAGACAAATGATTAACATATAACCAACGCCGATCCATTCTTAGTATATGCAAGGAAAAACTAATCATTAATTTGTGTACAGTTAACTCAATATAGAATAAACATTGTATATACAAGTTATTACCATATCCAACTACAATAAAAAAATCTATGAAACTTGAAAGGGAAAACTAAATCAGTACACTTATTCGATTTCATATTACATAGTTAAGTTAATTAATAGTTGAGTAATTTACATTGATTATTTTAATAATCTATAAAAAATAATTCTAAAATAATAATAATGCATGAGATCAATGGGGACTAGAATCATTTTGAGATTGAATGGTTTTTTTGGTCAACTAATATTAGATGAGAAACATAAAACGACCCATTTACTAATTAGATAAGTTGATTAGATAATTAGTTAAACTATTATTAGATCAGATTTTTTTTTTTGCTCTTACTAATTTCAGTTAAACTATTATTGGATTCAGATAATAGTTACATTATTATTAGTCCAAAAATAAGCTACTTTATACATCTTTTCATCATAATTCTTATTAATAAAAAGAAACATATATATTCAAAATTAAGGAAGACAATTATTAAGCCAAACCACAAATAATTGGCAATGATATCTTTAGGAGAATAAAGCATGAAAATTATAATGCAAATGAAGTTCCAATATTAGTATTGCTTTCATATTTTATTCAAAATATTTTTTTAACTTTCTTTTCAATAATGAATAATTTTATTTTTACTTAAGCTAATTAATTCGTGTAATTCTTACACATATAATTATTAAGTATTTAATAAACAGTATTTTTATAAAATATGAATGAAAAACAATATTTAATAAAAGAGTTGTACTTTTATATATTCTTAAAAGTATGTATTATAATGTATTAAATAATTTTATATTAATTAAAACTTTTACTGATATAATCATAAAATATGATTGAAAACCTGTAATGGTTAACAGTTTTACTAAACCAATTTTGGTTGTTGCTCTGTAAAATTTCTATTACAAAATGCTTTTCTTATTCCTTTTTTTTGGTTTGATATATTATAAAAATGACTAAATTTACTATTTTCTTTTTCAAAAGGATGGTACTTTTTAACAAATCAAGAGGCAGAATTTCAGTATCACAAAGGATAAGCATTTTGTAACAGAAATTTTATAAAGCATTTTCTACATGAGCTCTACTTGCTTCATAAAGAGAGATATCTCAAATGGACCACAAACAGAGGGAGATAAACAGTACAAACAGTATATACCAAAATAGAGGGAGATACCCAAAAAATTTGATTCATCATAATATAATATAAACAACTCACCTTCAAGAAAAGAAAGCGAGATATAGATGGACCACAAACAGTACACGCCAAAACAAAGCCTTCTACGGTGTATATGTAGATGGACCATAAACAGCACAAGCAAAACGTTAGGACATATGGAACAACACACACGAGCAGCACGGTGGGAAATAAAGGAGCAAATCTTAGCTGAAAAGAGAGAAAGAAAGAAACAAAAAAACACTTGTTGTCTAAAGAGAAAAAGAGACGTTAGACGAAAAGTAAAGTTGAAGTCAGGCTCGCCAATAAGAAAAAGAAAAAGAAAAGCATAATATGAAAACATTACCTTTACCAGTGAATCCCGTGTGCAATATTTTATTATTAGCACTAATGTCAGCAGTTCAGAAATGGAACCGTAGAAAAAACATTGTTTGCATTTCATATTATAATCATATACTTTAGTTTCAATTTTTGCATCAATGTCTACGGTTCCGTCCAACCGCAAACAAAAGTACCACATCCTTTTGCAATTTCTGTTGTAGTGTCTGAAAAATTTGATAAACTTGATACATGTGCTTCTAATGTTGTTTGTGAGTTATGTAGTGATTCAGGTCACAGAGCTAGTGTTTGTTAGCTCAGGTTTCCATAATACTAGGCACCAGAGATGTAATATATAGATGCACTATAAGAGTCAAGACTGGAATCCTTGATGGAAACATTCATAGGCCATCAAATGAAGTAAAATAAGGAATTTATAAAAGCTATCAAGAATCTATCTTCAAAAGTGGATGCTATAGATATCCACAACAAGATATTGGAGACACAAATAGCTCAACAAGCCTCACAATCCATAAAGACTCTGAGCACTTTTCTTAGGAAGCCTGAAGAAGAACCTAGGAACCATATCATGGCAATCATGTTGGAGAAAGAAGAGGTATTAGAGAATTCTTTAACCAAACATGAAGAAAAGCCTATTATTGATAAATTGGATGTACTCTCCACATCCAAATCTGATGAAGCGGTAATGGAAAAGAAGGAAGAGATGAAGCCATACCAACCTCTAATTCCATATCCTCAAAGGCTAGCTGAAATAACCTGACTTAATTAAACTCAAAACCGAGACCAGGGAAATTTTTTTTCCAAAATCCACCATGCAGCCGGTAAAATAAACCAACATAAGGCAAGGGAAAGCAAAATCGATCAGAGGAGGAAAGATAAAACCACTCATACGAAAGCCCAACGGAAGAACCAAGCTTGAGCGAGCCCATTACAGTGCTCACTCGCTCAAGCGAGACCCAACCCGCTTGAGCGAGACAACCCATCACGCTTGGGCGAAGCACCCGTTCGCTTAAGCGAAACCAACTAGAAGCCTTCCATTTATTCACACTCGCTAGAGCGAACCCTTATTCGCTCAAGCGAACAGTACACTTGGATAATTCGATCACTCGGAATCTAAGCTCAAGTCCTCTCGGTAATCTCATCACTCGGAGTCGGAACCTAATTTCTCTCGGAAGACTCCCACACATACATGCTTTCTTGGAGGTTTACACAATACTCTCTATCTTCATTCTAGAAAGGCACAGATGTTAACCACTCGAGAAATGATTCCCTCACCCATCACTCAAGAGATGTAGTCTACTTCACAATAAGGCTCCCTCACTCGGAATGCTCTAACTCCTCGCCACTCGGAATACATACTGACTCTTCTACATACGGAAGACTTGTTAAACTAAAATCTACGCTGTATCATCTAGATTTTACTCCCTCTAATAAGTTCACCACTACAGGCTTTACTCAGAGTCGTATTGCCAATTCAACCATCAGGGGAGACATTCACTCGGTTGACTTCCACTCGAAAACATCGAAATACCCTTCGATCGGAAGGTCGTATCTAAGAAATCTCTCGCTCCATAACATATTGACCAGCGTACCACGAAAATGATTTTAATGGGCATATTCCACTTGGAGTTGGCCCAACCTCTCTTCATTCGGAAGAAAGTCACTCATCACACCTTACACAGGATTAACTTAGCTCTTACTTACTCAAAATCATGCGGGCTCTACATGTTTAGTAAAACGCAACGTATACCACCTGGGCATCCACACACAGTACAAGATGAACACACAGTATTATACGTACATATATATATATATTTAACGCACATGATAATACTCTCAACCTGAGAGAGTTCAGTTCTGATACAGTTAGACAAAGGGCCAAAATAAGAGCCGGCCAATGCTATGACGAAACCTTATATACAGCATATACATATATATATATATATATATATATATATATATATTTCCACAGTACACAAGCACTCCACACGGTATGCAGCTCCTCCATCATTCACCGTCTCGTGTAATGTTCACTGAAATATAGCCACAGTAGGGGGGTGAGTATCTTAAATATTAAATGATAGATACTGACTCGGATTATTCCTCAATCATGCAATAGTAAATATGTATGTATATATATATATAGCAAAAATCAACAACACACACTATGCCATTCAATCGGGACAAACACAAGGCATCCTTCAATCGGAATCTACCTAGTTATCACTAAGCTATATGCACATATTCTTCTCAATAACACTAACACACATACATACAATCATGTCACAGTCAGCATCAACCGCACATGTACACAGATTCATTCAATCGGATCTGCCTCGCGTATTATCGGTTTTTATCGTTGCAACGTAGGCTCTCAGCCTTTTATTCAGCTCCCAGCTGACTCAGCCATTTTACTGGTACCAAACCGTTTGCCTTCCTTTGTAACACAAACACTCTCAGCGTCAACGATAGTGTTATGGGCAGCCCTGAGTCCCACTCTTGCTTGAGTCCCACTCAAGGTCTTTAACAGCATCTCATGCATTTAATAACCGATTCAAATGGTAGTGTCACACACTACATGCTCTCAGCATTCTTATCACTGCATCTCATGCAAGGTATTATCATTGGATTACGAACAAAATCAGCAAATCACTTCCACACTATTAACTCATGCACTTCATGCACCACATACATTACCACACACGAAATGAACATACAGACGCAGATTTCACACACACGACCTTTTACTCAACAATACACGCATCACATGCAATCGGTATTAGACATTATCAAAACTTAATAAGTCAATCTTTCCTTACAAGCAGTCAGGATTTAGAATCATAATAACCTACATGTCACATAAATCACATGGTAATCATCAACAATATTTTAACACATTCTCATCATGCAATCATTCAACGCCTTCAAGATTATTAACATGTATTTCATGGACGGAATTAGACATGCATTCTCAACTCCTAGTCATTACACATCCGGGCATCACATATCCTTTACGCAATCAAACACACCTATCAACGCATTTTAAATCACCAGAATCAACAAGTCATTAACACCCGGAACCCGTCCATAATCCATGCATTTAAGATATAAGATACCCCCTACCAACTAACGAGACTCCTAGAAGTTCCTCTGTTTTGGCGTTGGTCCGCTGTTCTGTTTGCTTCATCCACCACTCTCACTCGTTCAGCCACCCTCGAATCCAGTCGCACTCTTTAATCTTCTGCTTCAGAGATTGTCCTTCACCAACAGAGGGAAGCTTCGGGTCCTCTACAACACCGCTGTCGTGAGTTTACAAAAATAGGGGACAGAGAAGAAGAAGAACGAAGAAGAAGAGAAGTAGGAGAAAAGAAAGGTTTCGAGGAATTTAGAGTGAATAGACAGTAGTTGGAGGCCTCTGAACTTATACCGAAGAAATAAGGAGAGTGGGATGGGAGAACGTGAAGTTGTAGCTGCTCACGTGTCACACATCCTAGTCAATCAGTAATCAGCTTCTTAAGTTAAAATTAATCACAATTAATAAGTAATTCTCACTTTGCAATTATTTTTAGTTTAGTGGCTTAATCTCATTCGGTAATTAATTTTTAAATCGGGATGTTACAATTCTCCCCCTCTCAAAGAATTTCATCCTCGAAATTCAAATGGTAACTTACCTTAGATAAACAACTCGGGGAACTGCTGCCTCATGGCATCCTCGCGTTCCCAGGTATAAGAAGTACACCCGTTTTGTTGCCACGCTACTTCAACCAGTTGTACATCCTTTCTCCTCAAGCGTTTTACCGACCGATCCATAATTCTAGTCGGTACAGCCACGGTGGTCAAATCCTCTTTGATCTCCACTTCATCATCCGGCATTTCGTGAGTGGAATCGGGTAGATACTTCCTTAGTTGAGACATATGAAACACATTATGCAATCGGGATAGGTGAGTTGGTAATGCTATTCGGTATGCCACAGAACCGATCCGTTCCAATACTTCATAGGGTCCAATGTATCGGAGGTTCAACTTCCTACTCTTCAAGGCTCGTCCGACTCCTTTACTCGGTGAAATCTTTAGGAACACCCTATCACCAACCGAAAACTCAAGTGGCTTAGTCTGTTTATCATGATAGCTTTTCTGCCTGTCCTGAGATGCCTTCATCTTTTTCCTAATTACTTGGATCTATTCTGAAGTTTGTTTCACAATTTCCGGCCCCAACAATAAACTTTCACCAGTTTCCGACCAACAGAGTGAGGTTCGGCATTTCCGACCATACAGTACTTCATAGGGTGCCATGCCAATGCTGCTGTGGTGGCTATTATTATATGTAAATTCGATCAGAGGGAGGTACTGCTCCCAACTACCACCATGCTCCAACACACACGCCCTCAGTAAGTCCTCCAAAGTTTGTATCGTTCGCTCGGATTGCCCATCCGACTAGGGATGGTAGGCGGAACTTAGCCAAAGCTTCGTGCCTAATTCCTGGTATAGGCTTGTCCAAAACCGAGATGTGAATCTAGGATCCCTGTCTGACACGATAGAAGTCGGCACACCATGCAGTCGGATAATTTCTCAGATATAGATCTGGGCTAACCTTTGTAACGGGTATCTCATGTTCACAGGCAGAAAGTGTGCACTTTTCGTCAGTCGGTCTACAATGACCCAAATGGCATCATAACCCGCTCGGGTTCTAGGCAATCCCATTACAAAGTCCATGGCAATTGAGTCCCATTTCCATACGGGGATTTCAAGGGGTTGCAACGCACCATACGGTTTCTGGTGTTCGACCTTCGACTTCTGACAGGTAACACACCGAGCCACATATTCCGCTACATTTCTCTTTAATTCGGGCCACCAGAATTGCAGTCTTAGATCGTGGTACATCTTCGTAGTGCCCGGGTAAATACTTAGCAGGCTCTTGTGGGCTTCATCAAGCATCATCCTCCTTAATTCACCTTCACCCGGCACATATTCTACCCTTCACTCAGAAAATTCCATCCGATCCCTCGGTCAGAGATAAGTCCTTACCCTTGGCCTGAGTCTCCTTCATCTCAGCCAAGTAGGGATCTGACTTCTGCTGGTCAAATACCAGTTTCAGGAATTCATTGGTAATCTTCAACGTACCGAGCATTATCTTCCGAGACAAAGGGACGTCAACATGCAAATTCATGTCTCGGAATTGCTCTAGTAACTCCACCTCCTTCACCATTATTACTGCCACATGGAGGGATTTCTGACTCAATGCGTCGGCTACAACGTTCGCCTTACCCAGATGATACTTCAATTCAAAGTCGTAGTCTTTCAAAAACTCTGTCCATCTCCTCTGCCTCATGTTCAGCTCTTTCTAGTCGAATAAATATTTGAGGCTCTTGTGGTCGCTGTACACCTCGAATTTGGAACCGTACAAATAATGCCTCCATATCTTTAATGCAAAGACCACAGCTGCCAATTCCAAGTCATGGGTCGGATAATACTGCTCGTGCGGCCTCAATTGCCGAGAGGCATAAGCTATCACTCGGTCCTTCTGCATTAGTACGCACCCCAAACCGAGTCCCGACACATCACAGTATACCACGAAGCTCTCTTGTAAATTTGGCAATGCCAACACTGGAGCGGTTGTCAACTTAGACTTTAACTCTCAGAAACTGCTCTCACACTTGAAATTCCACACGAAAGGGACATTTTTCCGAGTCAACTTGGTCAGTGGCAATGTAAGCTTAGAAAAACCCTCAATAAACCTTCTATAATAACCAGCTAGGCCCATGAAGCTCCTTATCTCCGAGACCGACTTAGGTCTCTCCCATGCTATTACAGCTGCTACCTTTGAAGGGTCTACCGAGACGCCTTCCTTGGAAATTACATGCCCGAGAAAGTGGATCTTATCCATCCAAAAATCACACTTCGAAAGTTTTGCAAACAGCTGTTTCTCCTTCAATATTTAAAGTACCGAACGGAGGTGTTCCTCATGCTCCTCAGGGGTCTTGGAATAGACCAAGATATCATCAATAAAAACGACCATGAATCGGTCTAAGTATGGGTGGAAGATGCTGTTCATGTAATTCATGAATACAGCAGGGGCGTTTGTCACACCAAACGGCATTACTACATACTCGTAGTGGCCGTACCGGGTCCTGAAGGCAGTCTTGGGAATATCCGAGTCCTTCACCCGGATCTGGTGGTATCCCGAGCTTAAATCGATTTTCGAGAAAACTAAAGCACCACGCAGTTAGTCAATTAAGTCGTCAATCCTGGGCAACGGGTACCGGTTCTTAATCGTAAGCTTATTTAGCTGTCGGTAGTCTATACATAACCTCATGCTGCCGTCCTTCTTCTTAACAAGTAACACCGGTGCGCCCCATGGTGATACACTCGATCGAATAAACTGTTTACCGAGTAACTCATCCACTTGCTTTTTCAACTCAGCCAATTCTGTTGGGGACATCCTATAGGGTGCACTGGAGACCGGCTTGGCTCCAAGAATTAAGTCTATAGAGAATTCAACTTCTCTATTTGGAGGGACACCCGGCACATCCTCCGAAAACACCTCGGGGAATTCACAAACAGTCGAAATATCGTTCACTCGGGCTCTACCCTCTCCCTCGGTTAAACAAAGCATCATAAATAACTGAGCTATACCTTGTACCGTGTAGTCATCATTAATCTGCCTCAGAAAAATTACTCTTCGGTTTTGACAGTCCACCAATACCTTGTTGGCTGAAAGCCAATCCATGCCCAGTACAATATCAAGATCTTTCAGAGGCACACACGTAAAGGTTACATCTTTGCACATCATTGATGTCAACACTTTAACGTTGGTCGGATTGGCTACCTCCAAAGTCTGATCCATATACACAGTTGGCAACCTCAAACGTCTCACACAATCGTCAGCTATAAAGGAGTGGGTGGCTCCAGAATCAAAAACTACATTAAGTGTATATCTACCGAGTGAGCACTTACTTTGCACCAAGTCATTCGCTTGTGCAGCTTCCTCGGCGTTGATGGCGTAAACTCTCCCAGTAGCTAGTTGGTCGGTGTTTCTTCTCCGGTTATTTGGGGCAAACATCATGTTTCCTCGAGCTCCATTGCCTCTGCCCCCAATCCCACGGCCACCATTTCCACGGCCTCTCCCTTGGAAGCCTCCATGGTGCACATTAGCGTTTGCTTGATGTAGTTGAGGGCAGTCAGGGCGAATTGCCCTTTCTCATTACAATGGTAGCATACCATTTCATCATTGTTGCTGCAATCCCGAGCATAATGGTTTCCTCCACACTTAAAACACTTGTTGTCTCCCATACGATAAGCTGAGCGTCCTCCCTGCTGACTCCGACCCCTAAACCTGGAGTAGGGTCTGCTTCTGCCAGCGTTACTTGGTCTCTTAAAGCGAGATTGCTGGGGCTTTAAGGAGGGGTCTGTCTTGCTGCTCTGGCCTGAGTAGGCCTTATCATCCTCTTCAAAAATTCTGCATTTATTCACCAATACAGGAAAGCTTCTAATTTCTTGGTGCCTAAACGCTCTCTTAATGTCCGACCTCAGTCCGCTCTCGAACTTAATGCATTTGGAACTCTTGGTTCCAGGTTGTTGGAAGGGCGGATAAAAGAAACACAACTCTTCAAACTTGGCAGCGTATTCCTCTACAGACATGGAACCCTACTTTAGTTCCATAAATTCCAGTTCTTTCCGACTCCGTACTGTGTCGGGGAAATATTTCTCCAGGAAACACGTCCTAAAATTCTCCCATACCAGTTGGATGCCAGCGTCAGTCAATCGGTTTTTGGTGATCTTCCACCAATTTTCTGCTTCATCCCGTAGCATGTACACTACGCACTTGACTTTCTGGGCCTCAGTATAATGAAGGCCCCTAAAAACTCTCTCCAAATCTTGAATCCACTTGTAAGCTGCTTCGGGATTAAATCCCCCTTGAAACTCACTCGTCTTCCTCTTCGGGAAGCGATCCAATACTTGGTCATCTTAAGTTCGAGGCTGGCTCTGCCTCTCGAATACGTCAGCGAAACGTTGGAATGCCGTGGCTATGGCTTGCATGCTATGACGATTCGCCATGACTTATCCTGAAATCAACACCCCTTCCAAGGATAAGTTTACAGAATTACTCACTACCGATCGGATTTCAACCCAACATTCAACAACTATAACACATTATCATACAATTCTTAAATATCATATAATTAATCAGACCAGGATAGGAATGATCTTCTACCCCCAAAACCACATCTCATAAACACATGGCCACACAAATTATACTTAATTAAGCATCAAAGTCCTCAGATATTACAAGCAATTTATGACGACTGGTCACAATCTACATCACCGTTCACTAGGAGTAAGCATACCTTGGCCTTGGACCTTTTAAGTCCGCTCTGATACCAAAATGAAATAACATGACTTAATTAAACTCAAAACCTAGACCAGGGAAATTTTTTTTCCAAAATCCACCATGCAGCCGGTAAAATAAACCAACATAAGGCAAGGGAAAGCAAAACCAATCAGAGGAGGAAGGATAAAACCATTCATACGAAAGCCCAACGGAAGAACCAAGCTTGAGCGAGCCCATTACAGTGCTCACTCGCTCAAGCGAGACCCAACCCGCTTGAGCGAGACAACCCATCACGCTTGGGCGAAGCACCCATTCGCTTAAGTAAAACCAACTAGAAACCTTCCATTTATTCACACTCGCTAGAGTGAACGCTTATTCGCTCAAGCGAACAGTACACTCGGATAATTCGATCACTCGAAATCTAAGCTCAAGTCCTCTTGGTAATCTCATCACTCGGAGTCGGAACCTAATTTCTCTTGGAAGACTCCCACACATACATGCTTTATCGGAGGTTTACACAATACTCTCTATCTTCATTCTAGAAAGGCACAGATGTTAACCACTCGGGAAATGATTCCCTCACCCATCACTCGGGAGATGTAGTCTACTTCACACTAAGGCTCCCTCACTCAGAATGCTCTAACTCCTCGCCACTCGGAATACATACTAACTCCTCTACCTACGGAAGACTTGTTAAACTAAAATCTACGCTGTATCATCCAGATTTTACCCCCTCTAATAAGTTCACCACTACAGGCTTTACTCAGAGTCGTATTGCCAATTCAACCATCAGGGGAGACATTCACTCGGTTGACTTCCACTTGGAAACATCGAAATACCCTTCGATCGGAAGGTTGTATCTAAGAAATCTCTCGCTCCATAACATATTGACCAGCGTACCATGAAAATGATTTTAATGGGCATATTCCACTTGGAGTTGGCCCAACCTCTCTTCATTCGGAAGAAAGTCACTCATCACGCCTTACACAGGATTAACTTAGCTCTTACTTACTCAAAATCATACGGGCTCTACATGTTTAGTAAAACAAAACATATACCACCTGGGCATCCACACACAGTACAAGATGAACACACTGTATTATACGTACATATATATATATTTAACGCACATGATAATACTCTCAACCTGAAAGAGTTCAGTTCTGATACAGTTAGACAAAGGACCAAAATAAGAGCCGGCCAAGGCTATGACGAAACCTTACATACAACATATACATATATATATATATATATATATATATATATATATACATTTCCATAGTACACAAGCACTCCACACGGTATGCAGCTCCTCCATCATTCACCGTCTCGTGTAATGTTCAGTGAAATATAGCCACAGTAGGGGTGAGTATCTTAAATATTAAATGATAGATACTGACTCGGATTATTCCTCAATCATGCAACAGTAAATATGTATGTATATATATAGCAACAATCAACAACACACACTATCCCATTCAATCGGGACACACACAAGGCATCCTACAATCGGAATCTACCTAGTTATCACTCGGCTATATGCACATATTTTTCTCAATAACACTAACATACATACAATCGTATCACAGTCAGCATCAATCGCACATGTACACAGATTCATTTAATCGGATCCGCCTCGCGTATTATCAGTTTTTATCATTGCAACGTAGGCTCTCAGCCTTTTATTCAGCTCCCAGCTGACTCGGCCGTTTTATTGGTACCAAACTGTTTGCCTTCCTTTGTAACACAAACACTCTCAGCGTCAACGGCAGTGTTACGGGCAGCCCTGAGTCCCACTCAGTCGGCTTGCCTTGAGTCCCACTCAAGGTCTTTAACAGCATCTCATGCATTTAATAACCGATTCAAATGGTAGTGTCACACACTACATGCTCTCAGCATTCTTATCACTGCATCTCACGCAAGGTATTATCATTGGATTACGAACAGAATCAGCAAATCACTTCCACACTATTAACTCATGCACTTCATGCACCACATACATTACCACACACGGAATGAACATACAGACGTAGATTTCACACACGACCTTTTACTCAACAATACACGCATCACATGCAATCGGTATTAGACATTATCAAAACTCAATAAGTCAATGTTTCCTTACAAGCAGTCAGTATTTAGAATCATAGTAACCTGCATGTCACATAAATCACATGGTAATCATCAACAATATTTTAACACATTCTCCTCATGCAATCATTCAACGCCTTCAAGATTATTAACATGCATTTCATGGACGGAATTAGACATGCATTCTCAACTCCTAGTCATTACACATCCGGGCATCATATATCCTATACGCAATCAAACACACCTATCAACCCATTTTAAATCACCAGAATCAACAAGTCATTAACACCCGGAACCCGTCCATAACCCATGCATTTAAGATATAAGATACCCCCTACCAACTAATGAGACTCCTAGAAGTTCCTCTGTTTTGGCGTTGGTCCGCTGTCCTGTTTGCTTCGTCTATCACTCTCACTCGTTCAGCCCCCCTCGAATGCAGTCGCACTCTTTAATCAGTTTGGAAACAAGAAGCCGTTCTTCTTCCGCTTCGGCGATTGCCCTTCACCAACAGAGGGAAGCTTCGGGTCCTCCGCAACACTATTGTCGTGAGTTTACGAAAACAGGGGACAGAGAAGAAGAAGAACGAAGTAGAAGAGAAGTAAGAGAAGAGAAAGGTTTCGAGGAATTTAGAGTGAATGGACAGTAGTTGGAGGCCTCTGAACTTATACCGAAGAAATAAGGAGAGTGGGATGGGAGAACGTGAAGTGTCAGCTGCTCATGTGTCACACATCCTAGTCAATCAGCAATCAGCTTCTTAAGTTAAAATTAATCCCAATTAATAAGTAATTCTTACTTTGTAATTATTTTTAGTTTAGTGGCTTAATCTCATTCGGTAATTAATTTTGAAATCGGGATGTTACACTAGCAAAGGCAAAATCGGACAAGCAATTCGGTAAGTTCCTTAAGATCCTTAAAGAACTTTACATTAATATGCCATCTACTGAGGCATTACAACAAATGCCAAGCTATGCTAGATTTATTAAGAATACTTTGACTAGTAAGAGGAAAATTGAGGATACTAAAAATTATGCACTTATTGAGAAGTGAAAGTCCGTGAATTAGAAGAAGTTTCCCCTTAAGCTTTAAGATCTAGCAACTTCTTTATACCATGTATGATAGGTAGTACGAGTTTTGATAAATCTTTATATGATTTTGGGGCTTGCTGTAGCTTGATGCCTTTATCTGCTTTCAATAAACTTGATTTAGATGACTTGAAGCATTAGGATGTCTTTGCAATTTATTGATAGATTTGTAAAACATCCTATGGGTATAATTGAAGATGTCCCTATTAGAATTGGAAAATTACTCATTCATACTGATTTTATTATGTTAGAAATAGAGGAAGATGCTAAGATCCCTATCATTTTAGGAAGGTCGTTTCTTGCTACTGTAGGAGCGATTGTGGGTGTTAGAAATAGGAAATTATCTTTATGTGTTGGAAACAAAAAGGTTGAGGTTAACCTCGAAAAGGCTAATGGAAATCTTGTGATTGATATTAATTATCATAAAATTGATAACCATGACCTAGTGGAGAAGGATGACGCCTTAAAAAGCTCTCCTTATGATCCATAAATTTCTATTTTATTGTCTATTATTGGTTTTACAGGTGATCCACTGAAGAAAAGTGATGAGGAACTCTCACCTTAAGAACAAAGAAAAGCCAAGGTTAAACTCAAAAGTTCTTTGAAAAGATGGAAGAGGAAATATTGTTTCCAAACACGAGAAGCAATGAACAAGGTAACCCTAAAATATTTTAAACCTGGTTGATGAAAAAGAGCTTCGGGAAGGTCTAGCTAATGACTTTAAAATCAAGCGCTTATGGGGAGGCAACCCCATATAAAAAATTCAAAAAAAATGAAAATTTGAAGATAGAAGCTAGTTTGGGTGCCACATCCAATCCTTTCCTCTCAAGTAAGTTGCCTATCCTTTCTTTTCCATGTTTGAACATTGAGGACAATGTCCATCTTAGTTTGGGGTGGTAGGATAGTCAACTTAGCTATTAGAGTTAAAGAAGACTTTGAAGAAATCTTAGATTTGTTGATAACTAACATTCAGTATTCTAATTTAAGTAAAGTCATATTATGTTAACATCTAAAAGTTTATCTAAGTGTTTTAGGATACAAAGCTTTGGCTATAAAACAAAGGGGGAGTCTCTACGTAACAAAAGTCCGGTAGGACAAACCAAAGTTTGGTTAATAGCAACTCCACATCAGGACTCTTAAAATTAAAGAAAAGAAGTATCATTTAAAGAAACGAGAACTGGGAAAAGTAAAGTTTATCTCATCTGGATTTATACCAGACCCAGACTTGATGAGCCGCACTTCATATATCAAGTATGTAGAAGAGTTCCTCTCCTCAAAGCAAAGCTTTTCAACAACCAGACTCTACCTTCATACTTCATCAAGCTAGAAGCTGCTCCAGACCTCATGAACCTTCTTAAGCAAGAATCTGATCGAACTTTCTCTTAGTTCATGAGTCTCATCATCAATACCTTATGGATCACCAGATCCAAAATCATTTCAAAAGTTTTTCCTGAACAAGTCTGTGACTCTCTAAAAGCAGTCTCCATTAAAGCATGAATGTGTTATTTACCTTAAAGAAAGTATTCAAACAAGGAGGATCAAGATTTATTCTAAAGCATCTTTTTCACCAATATGATGTCAATTTAGAAAACCTCTGAATGGAAACTTTCCATCCTGGTGAAACTTATATTATCCTTCTCTACCTATGAATGCATAAGTCTTTAAAGCGCTCTGCCCTATGCTTCACATGCAGAATGACTCTCTCTAACCAAAAGCACTTGTCTATTAAAGCAAAACCCCCTTCAATGGTTGTATTATCTCTAAACGGTCATCTAACAGGTCTCTCCTTCCTCAGTTGTATATCTAAAGAAAAAACATATAAATTGCAACTCTTCTCTTCATCAGAGGGTGTGGAGAGATTAGTGATAGAAAATATGTGTATATGTACATATATTAAAAAGAGAGTCCATGAGCAAAAGAAGGAGAGAAAAGAGAAAAAGAAAATGGGCACATAGTGGAAGGTGTAAATGAAGAGAAAAACATGAAAATTATTCATGTAACAAAGCCCAAGAAAATCATAAATGGCAAAAGTACAGAAAGAAGAAAATATATCAAAAAAATGCCATTGAAGAAAAAGAAAGTTCACTATGTGCATCTCATTCCAAATCTCAAAAGCCATAATACCTAAAGTTAGAGACATGCAATCAACTCGTCAATCCATCTCCTCTGTGAGCACATTGTCTTTGACTAAGCTCTCAGACTTAGTATGTATCTCATTTCTTCTATACTTTCACATGTACTAAGTTATCTGTAAAATCAGTTTTTCTCTATCTGTACAAGTTTGATGAATAGACTCTTTGCTTAGTCCAGCTAAGTCAAAAGGTTTATTAATCTTGTTGTGTTAATTCTTATAATTCTTTGTAAGTACAGGTTTGGTAGATCTGTTGGGAAACACTATTAGCCTGAAGATGCTTCAGAAAGAATACTTGGATTTGAGCCAGAAGTGACTTGTGAAAGAATACTTGGGTTTGCCCTAGGAGTGGGTGTTGCAAAAGAATACTCTATTTGAGCCAGGAGTGGCTGGTGTCAAGAATACTCAAAAGCATATGATGTGCTTAAGCCAGGAATGGCTAGATTCAATAATACTTAAGGGCACAGTCTGTGCTGCTTATGTAAAAAGGACAATTTTACATAGTGAAAAACCTTCAAGTCTGAATGTACTGGATGTAACTTGTGTTGGAAGTGAACCAGTATAAAACTCTCCATGTCTTGTTGCTCTTTCTATCCTTACTCTTACAAGAGTTTGATGCGTTCACGCTTATTTCCTTTAACTACAAAAGTCTATTATCTATTCCGCTGTGCAAAAAGGTTCATTCAATTGAGTGTAGCTTTTGGTTTGAAAAAGTGAACAGACTTATTCAACCCCCTATCTAAGTCTGTTCTCCGAACCATCATTATCCATATCTTTAGGCTTCCACTCTTATCTGTTTTATTTTATACTATTTTCTACTTTAATTAGCCTATTTTTCTTTCCAATGCATGCTAGGATCAAGCATTGATTATTTTTCTTGAAATTATTATATAAGTTGAGTTATTGATTATCAGTACTTGAACATAAAACATCCTTGGAACCCCATTTTATTTTTTTATGACCTTAAGATGTTTTATAGGGTGATTTTATGTTTACTAAATAAATGATGAAAATTTTTGCTATGTTTCTCTTGACTTAATATTGCCTTGGTGAGCTTTAGAGCCTTTTTAAAACCCTTATTTATTCTCTATTTAGTGATTGTCATCTCTTTCTTAGTATTCAAGAACTTGGCTTGTGACCTAGGTAAAATAGTGCTTGAATTCTGTACCTTAGAATGATAAAGGTAAATTTAGGCATTCTTGAAGCCTCTATTTTTTTGAAAATATTATTATCTATTAGTTGTCCCCTTTGAGCCTAGAATCTTTATTACTTTCTTTGGAACCTTTTTCTTTAAAAAGAGTTTTGAGGTCAAGTACATTAATATGGATCTAAGATTGTAGCAAACATCAAAATTAGAAATAGGGGACCTTTAAAAGAAAAGAAAAATATGGGATTGAGAAAAGAAAAAGAAAAAGAAGAAAAAGGAAAAAGAGAAGGAAATACTTATAAGGGTACTTATCATCCAAAAACTCAATGACTTGTATTTGTATACTTATGTTAGGATGATTGGAACAACTAAAAAAGGGTAAAAAAGAAAAGAAATTAAAAGGTCCCTAAAAATATTATTAAAGCTTGGAATTTTATTCTTCCTGGTTATTATAAAAATATTATGGGATGATCTCTTTGATTTTATTAATAAGTTATTTGCTTTATCCTTTCTTTGATTTCCATACCTTAAAATCTTATCCCATGGCCCCATTACAACCTTTAAAAAGATCTTTTGACTTAGGTAAGTTTTCTTAGTACTGTGGAGCTAAGGTTACTTGCCATGCCTATGGTAATGCTTTCATTGAATTGACATTGAGTGACACTAAATATTTACCTTTATACACTTGAGAGGATTGGTAAGAGAGTGAACCTATTGAGTCATTGGAAACATGGTCTAAAAGAAAACATGTATTGTTTGGCAATCATACTTCATCCCTCCGTAATAAATTTTAAGATCATGATTTTGTTTGGGTTCCTTGGCATGTTAGTTCTTTGCTTATTCTGCTTTAACTTGATGAGTATAGTGATTTCTTAAGGACAAGTAATGTTTTAGTTTAGGGTTTTGATGTGTATCTAAAAGACATTATTTTAGATTTCATTTTTAGGATAAATTATATAAAATCCCCCTAAATCCTATCATATTTGCTCTTTTCCTACCTTTACTACTTGGTTTGCTAGTTTTGTAGAAATTGCAGGTTTGAAGACCATTTTTGGAGTAAAAATGGATAGCAATGCATAACAAAGCGACTGTATGCCAAAATGATTAAAAAACAAAGAAAAACAAAGCTCCAGCCAGTTCACTGCAAGACCAGGCCCTAGTGGGAACCATGGCCATGGAGCAATTTGGCCAAAAATTAAGTTAGAAAGGTCTAGAGTGAACCACGGCCAGGCCATGGTAGGCACCACGTCCGTGGTTCATGCCTGGCCAATTAGGATTAAGTTTTACATTTATTTAAAGGGGGGAGGGGCTCTGTTTTAGGGGACTCACTCTTGAGGAGTTAGAGTCACTTGTATAGGCATAAAAGCTGACCTGGGAGGACTCTTTTCAACAATTTTGAAGGAGGAAAACATAGAGGGAACGAATAATTGAAGACACTACATATCTTGTGGTTTGTTTTAGATTCTTGGTATACCTTTAAGTTTGAACTTTTGTGATCCTTGTTTTATGAGTTATATGGATTCAATGAACCTTTATGATTATTTGTTTACCATGAGTGGCTAGAATCCTTGTTCTTGGGATTTAGGGTGTGATTTGTAATGTAATTGGTGAAACTTTTATTGCCTTATCAATAAAATCAATGTTTAGCTTTAATTCTTGATTGCCTTATTTGTTCATTGGCCTAGACATAGGTATTAGTTATCTTTAATTAATTTTAGGGATGGACTGAAATGTGAACCTAATTAATCTAATTCAAGAATTAAACCTAAGATAGAGTCTAGGATAGCTTAAAAATGAAACTTTATTTAATCTTTTAATGATCATAGTTTTCATAATAATTAAATTAAGCATTAGACTGAAAAGTGAACCTTTTTGATTATTGTGTGAATTCAAGACTTTTATTATTCTTTATAACTTGGTTTCCAAATAAAACCGCAGTTTGATGTCTGAGTTTTAGCTTAGATTCATATGAGGTGATAGTATGTTTAATTTCTGAGTTGTTAACTTGGTGGGGAATTAAACGACAGTTTGTTTGATGACTAAGTAACTTAACGAAACTCTAAAAAGGGAAAGTTAGAACTTTAGGGGGTTGCTCCTGGTAAACTTGAGAGTAAAAGATAAGGTAAAATCTCTAAACACCTTTACAAAGAAAGTCATAACCTAAAAATCCCAAGATACATTTTAATTGATTTCATTCCCAGAGAACTTCTAATTTGCACTTTTAATTACTTTGTTTTTAATTTCTTTGCATATAATCTTTATTCTTGCCTATTTGGATAGACAAGATCATTATTCCGAGTACATGAGAACATGGTCCCTATGGAGACAATATTTTTTAATATTACATAACGAACCCGTACGCTTGCGGAGTGTCAACCCACACTCTTCTCTGGTCACAAATATCACAACCTGTACAAGGTTGACTTGAATGAACTGAATGATCAAAATGTAACTTGTTTGTTTTCAAACTCTAAGGAGAGGTGGATCTGTATAAAAAGCTTGGCCATATAAGTTTAAAACATATTTCAAAACTTTATAGAAAAGACCTTGTCAAGGGACTGCCAAAGATTTCTTTCAACAGTTCCCTGCCTTGTAAAGCATGCGAAAGAAGGAAACAACGTAAAACCTCTTTTGAAAAGTCTGTTACATTTAGATTTATTTGGTCTATCTCAGGTGAAAAGTTTGGCAGGAAAGAAGTATGGATTTATCATTGTTGATGATTACACAAGAATGACATGGGTATACTTCCTAGAACACATGGATGAGTATGTGAAAGTATTTAAGATTTTCTACATGAAAATCCAGAATGAGAAAGGATTATGTATTGGTACAATAAAAAGTGATCATGACAAAGAATTTGAAAATAAAGTTTTTGAAAATTTCTATAATGAGTCTGGCATAACTCACAATTTTTTTACTCCAAGGACACCTCAACAAAAGGGACTTTTGGAAAAGAAAAATAGATCTCTGCAAGAAATGACCAAAACAATGCTTTGTGAAAACAATCTTCTAAAATATTTTTGGGTGGATGCTATGAGTACTTCTTGTTATATTCAAAACAAAATCCTTATTAGACCAATGCTGAACAAGACTCCTTATGAATTATGGAAGGGAAGAAGACCCAATATATCACATTTTCATCTATTTGGGTACAGTTGCTATATCATTAACATAAAGGATCATCTTGGAAAGTTTGACTCTATGCGTGATAAGGGAATATTCATGGGGTACTCAATCACATCAAAATCTTACAGAGTTTTTAATACAAGAACTTAGACCATTAAGGAATCAATACATGTAAGGTTTGATGATCTTCAAGAGACTGACAAGAAACTGGTAGATCCAGAACTTGATGATACAGGTGTGCACAGTAGGAATCTAAGGAAAATCAGTAAGAACTACATCATGATCAATCTAAACTAGCAGAAGATGGAAATGGAGAATCTAAACAACAACCATTAGTATCTGAACTAGGGAAGCCTAGGGACTTAAAGTTCAAGGCTTACAATCCTTTAGACCTCATCATTGGACATCAAGCTGCTGGAGTCAGGACCAGATCCAAACTTCTCAACCAATCCACCATAGCTCTTGTTTTAGAACTTGAACCCAAATATATTGCAGAAGCCTTGGAGGATATTGACTTGGTCATCACCATGTAAGAAGAATTGAACCAGTTTGAGAGAAATAAGGTCTAGACCCTTGTCCTAAGACCTAAAAATAAAATAATTATTGGAACCAAGTAGGTCTATAGAAATAAGCTTGATGAGGATGGAAAAGTTGTCAGAAACAAAGCTAGACTTGTAGCACAAGGCTACAACTAGCGAGAAGGTATAGATTTCAATGAAACTTTTATTCCTGTAGCTAGACCTGAGGCTATAAGGATACTCCTTACATTTTGCTGTTTTTTTAAAGGAATTATATTGTATCAGATGGATATTAAGAGTTCTTTTCTAAATGGGTTTATGGAAGAAGAGGTTTATGTGAAATAACCCCCTGGTTTTGAAAATATAACTTTTCCCAATCATGTTTTTAAACTTAGTAAAGCATTGTATGGTTTGAAACAAGCTCTTAGAGCTTGGTATGATAGACTCAGTACCTTTCTGATTTCAAAAAGCTTTACTAGAGGGAAAATAGATATAACTTTATTTAGAAAAAGCTCTCATAGAAACTTTATAATTGTGGATATTTATATGGATGACATTATTTTTGGTGCTACTGATGTAAGTCTATGCAAAGAATTTTCTGAAATGATGCAAGATGAGTTTAAAATGAGTATGATGGAAGAACTCAAATTCTTCTTAGGCTTGCAGATCAAACAGACTGATGATGGTATATTTATCCATCAACAGAAGTACACTTAAAAAGTTCAAAATGGCTAATGTTAAGCTAATGAACACTCTTATGCATCAAAATTGTATAATTAATAAAGATGAGTCTGGTACACCAGTGGATCAAACCTTATACAGAGGAATGATTGGTTCTCTTATGTATCTTATATCCAGCAAACTAGATATAATATCAATCAGACCCCAAGGAATCACACTTGTTTATAGTGAAGAGGGTTATGAGGTATCTTGTAGGTACCACTAACCTTGGGTTGTTCTACAAAAGAATAAATTTTTTCTCTTTATCAGGATATTATGATGCAAATTTTGCAAGAGATAGAGTTGACAGAAAGAGCACAAGTGGTGGATGCCACTTTCTTGGCAAAAGTCTGATATCCCGAGGAAGCAAAAAGCAGAACTCAATTGCTCTCTTAGCAGCAGAGATTGAGTACATATCTGTAGCAAGCTATTGTTCTCAACTTCTTTGGATAAAGTATCAGCTTGAGGATTACTTAATTAAGGAAGTAGAGATTCCGGTGTTCTATGACAACACATGTGTAAAAAATCTCTCTAAGAATCCTATTTAGAAGTCTAAAGCCTAACACATAGATGTGAAGTATCACTTCATCAGAGACTATGTACAAAAAGAAATTCTAGAAATGAAATTTATGGACACATACCATCAATGGGCCTTTACAAAGCCTTTGACTGAGGCCAGGTTTGCTTTTATCATGTACAATTTAAATTTAATAATTGTTACTTGAATATGTCTCCCTTGTATGTGAACTCGGTTTATTTAAAACGTTTGAATGGTTGCTTGAAAGGTTTGAGTCTGATAATGTATGATTAATTCCTTGATATGTGTGAACCCATAAATGTCTACTTTTATTTAATGATAAGAGGAAAAGGTTAAAAATCCCTTGGGATTCGTTTTAATTGAAAGGTTTCACATTTTATTGTCATTAACTTTAAAACACCACATGGAAGAAGTTAATATCTTTTTATGTAATTGACACCTGGACCATTTTCTCTCTCTTCTCAAGTGAATAGTTTTTGCCTTTTTAAATGAAGTGTGTTTTCACTTCTTTTCCCTCCTTATGCAAACCTCTTGAGTTTTCTTTCTCTTAAAGCTTTCTCTCTCTCAAAAAGTGCTAAAACCCTAAACTCTTCATCTTCTTCACCTCTCTTGAACTCTACCATGGCACCAAAGCTTTCAGTGGAAGACATTGTGGAGTCCTTCTTCTTCCATCCTGAACAACACAAGCTTGATGAAAGAGATGTAATTGTTGAAATTGAAGGAATAAGATGGACTCGGTTCTGTGTGAATAGGGAGTTCTTCTCCCTTTCACTAGTTCTGGAGTTCTAGAACAACATCTCTATTGATAAGTCCAAGTTCATTATTCTTGGCAATCTCAAAGGAAAGGCCACTAAGATTTCTGAAGACATCATCGTAATAGTGTATGGTTGCCTGCTAGTGGAAATGTATTTACAAATGATTTTGAGTTTAAAGTTATTTCTTGTCTGGATAAACAAGTTGCTGTATGGAAAGTCTCACCCAATCATGTTGGTGTTTTAAAATCTTCTTCCTAAGGTGAAAAGGCTTTATCTCCTCATGAGGCAAGTCTTCTGCCTTAGAAAAAGTGCAAAGGACACAGATACGAAGTTGGATAGATTTTGCATGTACCATATACTTATGAAGGAGAAGGTCAACCTACCCAATGTCATTATGACATATTTGATTTCTTCAGTGGGAAAGAAACAAAATAAAATTCCCTACCCTGTAATGTTAATGAATGTTTTTTCATTGGAGAATGTACCAACTTAGACTGTTGGTGACCTGACTTAGTGCTCTTCTTTGCTAAGCAAGCTTCCCACCTTCTCACCCTTGTTAGACCAGACCTTGGAAAGGTCTACCCCTGCTTCAGCTCTCAAGAAAAGTCTTCCCTTGCAAACATAAGCAGAAAAAGAAGGTTGTTCTAACCCCTGCTCAAGTCCAAGCCACCCCAAGAGAAAATCTGGTGAAGGTTCTAGATTTAAAGTGGCTATAGTTAAGAAGGCTAGAACTGTAAAGTTTGTGGTGAAAGAGTCTAATGAGTCTGATGGGTCTATCTCACCTATTGTGGCCAAACCAGAGAATGTGGTTCCTTCTCTATCTCTAAAAAAGAAGAAAGTTCCTGAATGCATAGAAGCAGCTGCCCAGTCATCAAATTCTGATGATGGTAACTTTCTCAGCCAGTTAAAAGTAAAGCTATGGTACAACAATAGAAGATTGCTTCTCCTCCTCAATAGAAAAGGTCATCCACCCTCACTCTAGAAGAATATAAGCAATTCGTTCATGTTTTTATTACTTTACACCCTTTTGTTTCTGTACAAGGCTGGACAGCTAAGGTCTGGCAAGAGAAGTATCAAGAGATGAGATCATCCCACTTCAAGGACATGAAGGCTCAAAAGAAATAACTTGAGAAGTCTAGTGGTTATCCTGGCTATACAGACTTCATTAAGTTCCTTGAGTTACATCTCAAGATTGACTCTCAAGGCTAGAACAACATTGATTGGATCAACGAGCTCCGTGAAGTCATGGTTGAGTTTAACAATGATAAAGTTGGATTCAAAAGAAAGATGGTTGAAAAGAGAAAGAAAAGTAAAATGCAAGAAGAGCCGAGTTAGAAAAAGGCAAGGTCTAATGTTGTTGGACCCCTCTTTCTTAACCAGAGCTCACCTCTCCCTCTCAACCAGACCAATCCTTTTAACCTGACAAACCTTCCTCATAAGAGCTTGTACTCTCAACCTCAGCTTCAACACCTCCACCTTCTAGATACCTTCGTATCTTCCCTACTCATCCTTATTCCCAAAAACCGACCAGTCCTTACCCTCTAACTTTAGTCACCCTGACCTCCCTCTCTTTAAAATCACCAAACTTATTCTAGACACAGAAGACCCAGATTACCATCACTATAATAACCTCTCTATTGTAAAAGCCCCCCTTTTTTTTGACTCTAAGAAAATAAAAATCCTTGACCCTGTACCTCGTTTTCCATCACCCTTACCCTTTAAATAAGTCATGTTCTACACCAACCTCACCTTTGCATCAGACTCTGCTATGTTTCATGCTTTAAAAATAGAACAATCAAGAATTTAGTTTGACATGCGCCAAGGTAGAAAATTTCACAAGCTTCATTGTGTTGTCTCTTTATAAAAGAATATTCTGATTGCACTAAACTGTTTTCAATCCCAAAGCAGTGGTTATTCAAAGAGGAAAAATAAAGAAGCTCTTTTTCCATCATAGGGAATGTACTACAAGGTCGCCTGGGATGATCCTAGACCCGATGAGCTTTCTAAAAACTCTTTGAAAAGCATTCTTTCTACACCTCGTCCCACAGAGGGTTATGCTTGTGCCTTTTGGAACCACTATTTGTGGCAACTGGGACAACATGGCTCTATCTCTGGCCTCACTCCCGAGAATGAAGAACTTTTCCATGCTCAACTATTGGGATAGATGTGGTATAGTTTTCAAGAGAAGTGTCTGCTCTGCTAACCAGCCCATCTTCTTTTATCAACTATCTATTATCTTTATTCAACCCTCAAAGATTTTTGTTATCTAAACTGTGACACCCTCAATTAACTAGGAGGAATTCCCACACTAGAATGTCCTACTTAATTAAGGAGTCACTAAAAATAGGAGTATTTTTTTTGAATGGTGATCATCAGTACACGATTTAAAGTAAATATATTACATAGATCGATTCTTTCAACATGAGAGTATTTAAAAGAGTACAGAGCTCACAGGCTCCCAACAACTACAACAAAATAAAAGCATAACAAAAATGTCGAGTCTATAACGATCTCGACGCAAATAGAGAATATACACACAAATGATGCTTACAAATGGGCGTCCCCTACTACGGGTACTCCAAGTCCTGTCCACGCTCGCCTTGTCCTTCAACTGATGATCACGGAAAAGAAAAATAGCACACAACAACAAAAGAGGTGACTACAAAGCTCTTAACCCATAACATATACATACAAGGATGGCTTAATATTTTAAATTACAGAAAATTTACATATAACATACCTTAACATAGACATAATAAGCTTCAATTACATAAATATCAACAACAATCAGAGGGTTAGTCATATAATGATGGCATTCTATGCATGTGTCAGATTCAATTACTGTAAATTATAATTCATTACCAATATGCAATAGGGCCCAACTTCCATTCCTTAATCTCACATATCAATAACCATATGCACAACCCGCTACCCTTATCTCCCCTGCCCTACTAGAGCGACCAGAGCTCTCCATGTTCTGGTTTTCATAAATGGGTAGGGACTCACAGTCCCAATTATCAAATGGCCAATCACATATCACATATCACCACGGAACGGGTATTCCACGGTCATAGAAAATCCCGCCTCTTGTCAAAGTATACCAGAGTTTGCTACAGGCTGTCCGGTGACGAGCGCGAATCCAATGCCACTTGGAATTCCTGCCTCCGGTGATACTCCCTAGACTACCCTCGGGTATCGAGGCGCGGCAGATTCTTCAGTGTACCCATCACTGTATGCTCTTGGGGATTTTTCCAACATCCCTCCTCAACTCCAAATGCAACATGCCATATGCTTATCTCAATTACGTAGGGTACCCAGAGTCTAGGCGGAACCTAACTCATATAGCATATTTGTCCTTAAAACTCGTAAGTATCTAACCATAAATCTTTTCATGTTGTAGGGACTAAGTCTCAAGATTCAATACAACTAAAAATTCTTTTCACTTGAAATATCAAGTTATTTTCTAAACGAATCTTATGAGAAAATTCTCTAGTGTAAAACATTTAATTTGTTGGTAATATGATAGATATCTAAGTAAAATGAGTAACATAAATTTCAATTATGTTTCTTATAACTTAATAAAATCTAACGTTGCCTTAAGTGTAAGGTATAAAAGTTTCTCTTGATTTTTAGATTATTAAAGTCGTGTCGTCGTATTTACTTATAATAAACCAAATATCTTGATTTTATTTTTCTAAAATTTTTCATAAAATAATAGATGAAATATTTATAAGGTACTTCTCCTAATTCTATATTGAAAATAAAAGATTCCTCTTTTCTGAAGTAAAAATACAAGGTAGTAAATTTTTATTTTGTTGTCAAAACATTGTTTTCATCGTATTTTGCCTATAAATTTCTGATTCGAGTGATTCAAAAGCCAAAAGTGTTTAACTTTAAAAATACTAACTAAATAAAGAAAAATTAAAAATAAAATCTATCCAGAAAACAGCCCCTGCATGAAATTTCACCAAATGCCAAAGCTTGTCGTTCCAATGTTTGTAAAAATGTGTTTTAAGGACAAATCGCGCGTCAAAAAGTCATCCAACCAATTTTTTCTTCTTTGGGTATTTTTCTCATGCTCAAAATTCATCTTTCATACCAAAATATAATCCTCCAAAATAGTTTTATCATTTTCTTTTGTTTGCCCACAAAAATATGTTTTATACCATTTTCGACGTTTTGTTCACGCCTAACTCGGGTCCCTTTTTAATTCCTTTATTATTTACCACATCCATAATATTTTTATAATCACAAATATTTCTAAATATATGAGTATATAGCAGCAACAAAAATTCCAAATATTCATCAAGAATTAATTCTAAAAACTCATGTAAATCACTTCCTTAATGTCATAAACTTATTGTTTTATTATTATAACTAAAGTCACTTGCTTTTATCTTTAATAATAGTAAAACAAATCCAGAATTAACATTTTACATTAAAATTAATTTTTTATCTAATAAAATTTTAAGATCAAGTTAACTTCCAAATTTTAACCATAAAAATTAATTCTTTCAAGTTATACTTTTAGAATCAAAAATTTCCAAGTTTCCACTAATTATTAAAATTTTCCAGCAGCAACATTAATTTAGGGTAAGTGATAAAACTGTTTTGGAAATGTTTTACATTGTCTTAAAATTATTATTAACACTCCAAGTCACCAATTAAGCCAACAATACATAATTAAACAAGATCTTTACATGCAATATAATTTCAATCAAAAATCTGCAGCAATAAAAATTTAAGTGTTAGTAATCTTCGTAAAATTTTAAAATTCAAAGGATCTAAACACAATCATGGTACAACCATAATATCTCTTAAAGATCCATTCTTTTTCACAAAGATTTCTCAAGATTCAAACCATGCAATCTTAGATCTTTAAAGAGATATTAAAGAGATATTAAACTTAGATCTTTAAGGACACTTATACTTCACCATGCATGCATAATTTTATGAATCTAAAACAAGCAAACTACCCCCCTTACCAACAAAATTTCGTCTCCAAGAAAAGCTAGTAAGGACTTCAAAAATTTGCTTTTAGGCCACCATAGGTTGCTTCATCAAGAGAAGAAAAATAGGTGTATGGATGGTGAAGATGGATGTGATTTTGGTGGCTAAAAGAGAAGGAAAATGTTGCTGTGTTTGGGGGAGGAGAAGAAGTTTTATTTTTAGAAGGTGGTATCTTGTAGTTTTTAGTGTGGTAGGGCGACTTAGGGTGGATGATGGTGGTTGGATGGTGGTGTGTAGATGGAGTAGATATGAGAAAAAAGAAGGAATAGGTTGCTGAATTTTTCTTAAGTTGGAAGGAGAAAGAAAAGCTAAGCAAAGCAAAGAAAGAGAAATGGAAAGGTGGATTTTTGCATGTAACTTCCTTACCCCCCATGGAGTCACACAGTCGTGCACTTAGGTGGAACAAGTGTCATCATGTTTTCATGCAAAGGAAATATGTCACAAGGGCTGATAGTGAGGTGGTGGAGAGTTATGCATGGTTGGGACAAGTGTCCAAGTGATGGAGTGCTCTTATTGGTTTTTTATGCATGCAAGCTTAGGTGTCACATGCAAGAGCAGCAGTTTGCTTGTAGGTTTAGGGTGTCTTATAGGCGGAATTAGCAAATGGGATGAACTGAACCATTATATAACTTTTTGTCCTCTTTAAATCCATATATAGTACAAAAACATCCACTGAGAATTGAGTGAGATATGACCCAAATACTAAAAGGGTGCCGGGCTGTGACGGGATTTTTGTCCCTTGCACAAATAATCTTTTTGGGCCAAATTGGCTATGAATTGGACTTTGGTTTCGTCATTACAGTTGTGTAGAAATATGTTAGGAAAATTTTGGTGAAGGCCTCATTCAATTTCATGGCCATATGAGAGAGTTATGTAGAAAATACTACACCTAGTGCAAACTGATGCTGGAAAAACGTGAATTGGTGTAGTGTTTTAATTTCTGGGAATTATGGGATGAGACCTGGTCTTAATGATCAACATGAAAGTTGTAGATAAATGCAATATGGAGATTTTGGGACAAGAATGACTCAAATCCAATATCAGGAGAGAAAATTATGCCTAAAATACGTACAGATACGCATTTTGGCTTACCAGGGTAACTTAAATTCAACGTTTTTAAGCTTGGTTGTTTAAAATTGGGTGTTGGGCTCTTCATGAAAGTTGTTAGGGATAACATGAGGGACGTTTCGGGATAAAAATAATTTACTCAAGTTCCTCGGATAATTTCTGGGCTCAAACCGGGGAGTTTCTCTGTTTTATTAATTTAAAACAGTTACTTAAATAATTATATTTAAATCACTTAATGTTTTATTTTATAAATCTATGTTATTAGGGTGTTATTAAACACATTATTATATTATCCTATTTATCTCAATTAATTACATAATTAAAGTTAGAACCTCTACCTTATACTCATAAAATTTCTTTAAAACAGATATATGATCAAATCGGCCGTAGCCCATTCATCAGTACATATAAAATTTTCATAAAATACAGACAACTGGACTCAAGGACCTAACATAAAAAATGAGGGTTGTTACACAAACCCATACCTACTTCTTGTTTCAACTGCTGCATTCCTCCTTATCATAAATCGCTGAGCCCATGGTTTACCCTTGTCTCTCTATGATGCCCGTCCTTCCTCTTTATTGATATCAAAAAAGGGAGTAAAATCAGGATTCAAAATTTGAAAGTAAAAGTCTTTTATGGATTCAGTCTTAAGGGAAGTCTCTTTAGTTGTCTTAGGATGTAGAGTATTAGTATTTGTATTTGTAATGATGTTTTTGCTCTAATAATCAATGAAGTCTATTGTTTTTGCTCTAACATTTTGTTGCTTTGATATTTTATTGGATAAATATGCTCTAAATTTCTTTATCTAAGAAGAAAATCATGCTCTCATATACTTTGTTTGCTCTGATTTATAACTTAATAAGAATTGCACGAATAAATGAAAATTCTATTTTTGCAAAACCTTTAAGCTCGGACCTTCTGAAAAGCATAAGGTTATGATCTTTCCTAAAGTGCTCTAAAATAATGGTTTCCCAGATTGATACACAATTTCTATGATGCATGATCTATTTTATTTGAATAATCTAATATATGATTGAAATTTAATATCTCTTGAATATATGCTCTGACGATATATGAGATTTTGGTAATATTGCTCTAATGTCATACCCTCTAGCTAATTTACTCTGATTATCTTGGACTTCATTTAAGTAAGAGATTTGACGTTTGCTATCAACAAATAGGGGGAAATTGTTGAAACCAAGTTTAGTTTGAAATAGGAATTTGGTAATAACCATTGACTCTGAATAAGTCTGTGTCACGAGTCTGATTACTTGCGCTTTAAAAGTTTAAATTCTGTAAAAGGGTCTAAGACTTATCCAAACCCCTTTTTAAGTTTGACTCTGAACCATCACTAACCATCCCATTTCCAATTGCATGCTCATGATTAGAGAGGAGAAGAAAACACGAAATTGAACATGCCCATAGACTCAACCTACTTCCTCGGTCATAATGATGCCTTCAATTACAAGTTTCGGTAAGGAATTGACTTCCAATTTTGGCCTAGGTGCATACGACCATGGAGGGAGCGTGAAGCTTGTATTTCCATTCTAAGGTGGCACGCGTGTGTATGGAGAAGAAGAAGAAGTGTGAAGTGTTTTTAATTCTTAGAGGCGCAATGATCTTTTCACTTTTTTTCCTTTTTATTTCATATTTTCTTTTATTTTCATTAAATAAAATTTATCTCTGCCTTATAGTAACTTAAAATTTTACCACCACCATTATAATTTAAATATAACTTTCACAATCAACCACCTAAAATTAAGTATTTAAGTTTTATCGCCAATCAAAATTCCTAATTAATTTAATTTAATTCTTAGCAATATCCTAATAATTTATTTATTAATTCTCTAGAACATAACTAATTTAGTTTAAATATTTGGGATATTACATTGGCTGCTCACGCTCCTTTCTCAACTTTGCCAACTCTGCCTCAAGCTAAAAAATAACTTTATCATAGGGATTTTGTTGGCTCGAGACTATAACTCATCTTGAACTTTGGTTGTAAATACCAGGGTATCAGCCAGGCTGGCATCGTAGACTAGACGCTTAGGTCCCAAGTGCGTAACATTCTACACCTAACCTTTTTGGGTTGGGGATCACCGATGTGGAGCATCTATACTTATGAGCACCTTATGGGACACCTCATGTAGGCGCCTATGACACCTGATATTGTTATCTCATACATTGTTAATGATTGAGGTTCCTGTTCATAAGAACTGATTTCAAGAGAGAGATAAAGGAGATATTTGGGCATATTGGCCTTATACCTATATAGGGTGTTAGGAATGTTTTCAATTGTGTCAGCTTTATCCTTCTTTTACAAAATCCAGAGTGACACAAGGCACCTACATATATGCATGCGGATCTGACTTAAATAATAATTTACAGTTACAGGTTCCCTTCCTGGCCTCTCGTCCATTAGCCCTTCCCGTGTGGTACCGGTCTCCCAATGACGTCTCGAGACTTAACTCCAGCTCCTTCAGCTACCACGGGCCCCCACAGGATCTAGCCAAGGACCTATAGCTGAAAACTATCTCATAGGGTTCCTGACCTTCCATGGGTCACCCTTTTATATACATGCAGCCTTATGCGTTTCCCGACAGCATCCATGCTTATCAAGGGCGTTTCATAGAATCATTAGGATCATAACCAATTCAGCACAACACTTAGATTCACTCAGAATCCACAGTTCCATCCCAGCATCACATGCATTTTGTCATAGTAACTCATAACTAGCAAATCAGGATAACAATATTACAGTACACATACTTGACATTCCTAATGAAATCAGCGTGCATTTCAATACAACATTCTAAATGGAAATCATCGTATCAACCCTCATCTCATGCATTCGGAAATTATCATGGCATTCTCATTCACATACATTTAGACATAATACTATAAATAGAGCTCAGCAAGCCACCCCTTTTAACACATGCATTCGGCAATAATGATAACACACACATGTATTCACTCTGCATCCTCATGTTCAACAACATACATCTCAAAAATATTGACAAGCACTCAAGGACGGAATCACCATAACACTAGACAGATTACAACTATCCTAGACCCGGGCGTTGCAAGCACTCTTACTCGAACACAACACATCAATCAACACAAATCAAACACAACACAGCACATTAAAGCAAAACACCCGGAACCCGTCCATAAACCATGCATTTGACATGCAAAGCGCCCCCTACCTGGAATGAAGATCCCAGAAGCTCCTCGGGCCTACGGCTTCTCAATCAGGCGTCCGTGCCTCCAGTCATCCATCGGCGCTCTGCTCTCGGCTTTCGGAGAATCAACGCTGCTTCCTCTCAAGCAGCTCTGCTACCAAAGCACTCCACGCTCTTGCATGTAAGAACAGTGGGGAGGCTATTCGAGCCTCCGAGACACCCAGCGTTATTCCTTTCCTTGAGCAGTTTCGTGTCACCCATCAGTGGGAGATGCCCACAACCCAAGGCACATAACGCTGCACACACATCCACTCAAAATTCCAAACAGCTCTCGAGTGGAGGGAGAAGAAGAAGAAAGAGACGGAAATGAAGACAGCAAGAAGAAGGAGAAGGTAGGATGCATGCGCAGGTAGAAATGCATAGTCCTCCAAGTCTCTCTTTTCCCATAGCGTGAAAAATAATAATGAAGAGAGGGAACCAAGCCCCTTTATACCCTTAAGGGCACATGCGTCATTATCTTCAGCCCATTGCATTATTATTATTATTATTTATTCAATCATTTCTAACCAATCAGCAATTAGTCTAATCAACCATTAATCTTAATTCTGTAATTAACCCTTAATTAGTGGCTTAATCTCAATTGGTAAAAATCAGGATGTTACAATTCTCCCCCTCTCAAAGAATTTCGTCCTCAAAATTCAAACACAGACTTACCTCAACAAACAACTCGGAATATTGCTATCATGCTCCATAACCGATTGCAACTCTTCGCTTCTCAATGTTTCTGACTGCTTCGCAATTTCCAATCGGCATAAATAAAATAACTCTTCATAGGATTCAATATATTCGGGATTCAATTTCCCACGTAGAGTTACCCCCATTCAGCTCTGCCAGTTCACCATAGCCATTGGCACTTCCTAATTCCTTGGCCGCTCGGCCTTATACTCTCAATGCCGATTGATGCGCTTCACTATCAGCTCCTCCAACTCAAAGGAGTCACTCAGAAAAATCTAATACTCATACAGGGTATAAGCTCAAGGTTGTGTCACACTAGACATATTTGGGCTGTTAACTATCCAGTTGGGAAGGTCCAGTCAGTAAGCAACCTTACCGATTCTCCTCAATACTCCCTATTGTCTGATTTATCCCGGATTAAACTCTCAGATATTCAACATCCAACTACTAAAATTCTTCTCCAAATTGTGATGTATCTTGACAATATCAAGACGAACACTCAAAAGGGTTCCCCATGTGCATTAATTAGCACAGCCTGTCTGGATTTACCTCGTACAGGCACCACACTCGGTTCTAAATCTCAGATTTCTAACCATTCCTTCGGCTAATTTTATTCCTACACCCTGATAATGTCACTCGGGCCTCTCACATAAAAATATCATTCGGGGTTCAAGGGTAATTCTCACCCGGAAATCTTTCCACTTACCAAAAATTCACTCGGAATTCAAGCCTACCACGAAACCAAACCTGAGTTCAAGCTCAGCAGTCCCAATCACTGACCTGAGTAAGATTTCAATTAAATTCTTCTCTCGGATATCTACTCCCCTTAGGAGCCATTCACTCGAAAACTTTCCTATTTCAGGTTCTATTTTCCGTCCAGAAGTACCTTCCTCCTGGAAAAAGGTTACTCAGTGGAATTTCATACGGGTGTTATGAATTTCATTCTCAATACCTTTCTACTTGGAATCGTTCCCCACTGTACCAATCCACTCGGGAGTATCACACTCCGAGGCACTTCACCCAAAAGTCACATGACTCGGAAGTATTTCACGCGGATTTCGCCTAACACCAAAAGTGTCATTTAGACTTAGTTCCTTAACTTAGTAATGACTCCCAAACGATGTTTCACTCGGAACATCATAACTCCACTCAGTAGTTCTTTCTCTCAGAAAGACTTGACTCTTACCTGAGTGAATTCTCACTTCATCATTTATTCCAGCTCAGAGTCCTGATCCTCACTAAATCCACAGTATCACTTGGTTAGACCCATAAAACTTCCAATCTCCGCGACAGACTTTGGTCACACCTATACCATTACTACTATCACCTTAAATGAACCAATAGCGACGCCACCTTTGGACATAGCGTGTCCCAGATCTGGATTCTAACCGACTAAAAGTCATACACCGATAGCTTGGCAATTAATTTGCTTCTCATTCTGTACCACAGCTCCATGTGGAGATGTCCTTCATGCCCCAGGCATGACTCGGAAAAACTCTGAAAGTCATCAACGAATACTTTCACAGACTGATCTAGTTAAGATTGGAGATATTGTTCGTACAACTATGAACACCGCCTGTGCATTTACCACATATCCCAAGGGGTCATATTAACTCCTGGACACCGTTCCAGGGGTATCTGAAACATTAACCCGATTTAATAGTATTCCGACTGCAATTTAATTCTAGAAGGAACTGAATCACCTCACAACTGATCAACCAGATCATCAGCACTCGGAAGTGGGTATTATTCCCTGTAGTTAACTTATTCAATCAGTGGCAATCAAGGCGTAATCACAAACACCACCACTCATCTTGGCCAGCAACATCGAGCACCCATGTTTGAAGGATCACCCTCCTATTTTGACAATCAACCATCACTTAATAGCCAACTCACACCGAAACAACCTCTGATCCTTTCGGAGGTACGCACACCAGAGTTAGAAAAATAAATCCTCTATTCTCATTTTGATATGTTACCAATTACTGTCCACTCGGCACAACCCCCATCTTCACTCAGAACAGCCCGATAGACTCGCCATCACCATAAGCAGCTACAACCTCACCTGCCCGACTTATGAATTGCTGCATCCAACTCATAGGATGACGTCTCATTCCTATGGGGTTACAATAATTACATAAAGTCACTGTAAGAGTGTACGCTTCCATAATACCTATGGTATGAAGAGTCGTCTCGGAACGGCATCCATTACACTCCTTTCGCTCACACCGACCAACTTACTCAACTAATACTAATTTATAAATATTAATGGCAATTTACACACACACATATATATATATATATACAATACATTTACATCGACATCATCATTATGCACCACCTAGGGCACATCACACAGCAACAATCATGAAATACCGTTTGCCACTACTGTAAAATAGTATAATGGTAATAGGCTTCCGGCCCTCATAAGGTACACACCTCATCATTACACATAATCTAGTATAAGTCACACGATGATAATCATCGAGTTCCAGTCATCATCACCATAAGATGGCATAACAACAATCGGCTTCCAGCCTTCACCGAGTAATTATCTCTTCTTTAATCTTATTCGTCACAAACCATTGGCCAACCCGTCTAGTATTCCTTCGTTCCATTACTCATTACTGGCCATCGATCACTTAAGCCTAGGAAATTCAATACGCTCGTTTAGACATATAACTCGGATTACAATATGATTCCCACTCACATAACAGGTCTCTGTATCGGTAAACCTTTCCTCAATCATAAGCACATTACACCAGTGAACGTATAGTCATCATTATATTATTTCTATAATTATCATATTCAACTCCAAGCGTACTCAGATTTCAACTTTACCATTCACTATTAATCAAGTATACCATTTATTATTTGCATTTCACCCTAGGACAATTCAAGCCTCAACTATCCATCATACAATTACTTCACTCGATTCAACTATCCGTAAGGTCAACAAATCCTCCAACTCAAAAGTCTTTGGGTCGCCTAGTACCCGCCATGTGGCGCTCCCACAACATCCAATTATCACCGAGCCTAGACCACCAGGGTCTGGTTCCACAAGGTCAGACATCATAAGAATACCTATTAAATCCAGTCGGGGTTACCACACCTTATGAGTCACCAATAAATCACTATTCACCTAGTTTTCCAATCCCTCGGTACCCAACTCAAAAACATCCGACCAATCATACATGATCATACTTAATCAACTGGGTCACCATGCCTAATGGCCTAACTTTTAACCAATCGTTCACTCGTTTTTCGTAAGCCAGAAACCGAGACACTAACTCAATCCACACGTACTAGGATTCACACTTAATTAGCTATCACACAACCAGATTCCCATCTTAGGAACTACAACAATTCACTTATCCCACATACTACATAAGGTTCTCGTGCCAGGGAATACAAATCTCATCCCATACACATGGCACAACCGGTTAGCTGAATTCGAACATACCACACTAAGGGTTCCTTCAATATTATTCATCTACTTGACTCAAACATATGAGTCCCAATCCGATCAACAAACATGCCTCGGCTAGAAGCCACTTGCATGGTTCACACAAAAGTCCTGGCCAATTAATCCGACCTCTACCTATATAAGGGTCTCAATTTATATATATATCCTTCACTTTATCTCTTTCTAATCCACCCAGACCTAGAATAACCTCCAAGCATTTCATGAATAACCGAACCAGGGTAGCAACAAATCTCTACCCCCAATTAACATTTCAACAGTAGTACCTTACACTACTGTCTTCTATGAGACACATAGGCATATAACCACACAATTCATGATTAAACATATATCAAATCCAATAAAATACCATAAGCAATGGTGACAACCGATCATATTGTACTCAACCGCCCACGTACAGTAGGCATACCTTGGCCATGGACCTTTTGGTCTGCTCTGATACCAAAATGAAACATCCTTACTTAATTAAAAATAAATCCATAACAAGGGAAAATTTTCTTTTTTTTTCCAAAAATAAACCAAGCAGTCGGGTAATTAAAAAAACAGCATAGAGGCACGGAAGCAAAACCGACAGCGGAATAACAAGGCTTCAACGAGCCCTCACAAAACATTCACTCGCTCAAGTGAGATCCAACTCCGCTTGAGCGAGACAGCCCAACATGCTTGGGCGAACACCCATTCGCTTGAGCGATGCCAACCCAAAAGCCTTCCATCTATTCACACTCGCTGGAAAGAATCCATATTCGCTGAGACGAGAAGCCACACTCGGTAATTCCCATCGCTCGGAATCAGGGGTTCCATTCACTTGGAAAACAACCCCAACATACATGCCTCCCTCAGAAGCTCATCTTTAATTCCTTATGTTATCCACATAGGTCACACACATAAGACCCACTCGAAAAATAATAACTATTCCACTCAGAATCTATAAACTTCCCTCACTCGGAATAACTCCCAATCATCACCCAAAAGTACCTCAGCCTCAACACATTCGGAAATGCATCACTCGTTCCTCACTCGGGACAGGCTAAACTTCTCCACTCAAAGATTACTTAAACCTCCCTTCCCTCGGAAGGAGTTCCCACATTCGGATTCCCTTCGGCTTACTCTGACCTCACATTACTCGGAGAATTTCACCAAATTAAGTCTCACCCAGGCTCACCCAATTCTTATCCACTCGGATTATACCTTATTCACTCAGAATATATGACCTCATTCACTCAGAAGGGAATTCCTGGAATACACCTTAATCATAATCGTCACCACTCTACTTCCCTCAGGAGTAACTCGTTCGGAGTTACCACTCAGGAGCATTTACTTAACCAATTTCACTTGGTAACCTATGGACTAGCCCTCTCCCGAAAGTTACCCACAGGAGTATATCTCACTCGGAATTGTTTAAGCCTTCACCACTCGGGAAAGTCCCACGTGCCCAAGGTCCCCCTCGGAAACTATTCTAAGCCTTCGTCAATCGGAACAGAATCTCACATTATATTCTCATTTGAGTACTTGTTGTCTTATCAACATTCATTCAACCCAAGTGTCAATATAAAATGTAAAATATATATATATATATATATATAAATATGAGTGTATACTTGTTCACAACTCCAATCGTCAACCCATATACAGAAACACGTTTAGACAATGGATTACATGAGAGTCGGCCAAGGCTTTAACGTATCTATTCTACACTTGGTACAGTGCACTATGTACACAACAACAGCTTCTGTACCCTTCACTCAGGTTTAAGGCCTTCTCCGTGTTTACCATTCCGACCTGCACATACTGAAAAGATAGCCACAGTAGGGGTGAGCTTTTACATATAAAATGTTAGTTATTGGCTCGGATTAAATCCTCGTTTCTTAGCTATATAATAACATCACTCAGTCAGTAATGATATACCCTACCATTCGATAAGAATATCACAACAACGTCATCCACTCAAAATTCATGCAATTCAATCGGTTGGGAATTCACATCATTCACAACCACATATATTCACGGTCATAATAACACCTGGCACTCGGTAACAATGCCCATATACATATATCATTTTACTCATGCTACTCACAATTATAAATATATATACACAACATACGAACACCTTGCACTCGGCAACCATCTTAGTGGGCACACAGTCATTCAGTCGGAATTCACTCAATCATTCAAGACTACGTTAATCGTATTATTCTCAATAACAAGGCACCTACATATATGCATGCGGATCCGACTTAAATAATAATTTACAATTACAGGTTCCCTTCCTGGCCTCTCGTCCATTAGCCCTTCCCGCGTGGTACCGGTCTCCCAATGACGTCTCGAGACTTAACTCTAGCTCTTTCGGCTACCACGGGCCCCCACAGGATCTAGCCAAGGACCTGTAGCTGAAAACTATCTCATAGGGTTCCTGACCTTCCAAGGGTCACCCTTTTATATACATGCAGCCTTATGCGTTTCCCGACAGTAGCCATGCTTATCAAGGGCGTTTCATAGAATCATTAGGATCATAACCAATTCAGCACAGCACTTAGATTCACTCAGGATCCACAGTTCCATCCCAGCATCACATGCATTTTGTCATAGTAACTCATAACAAGCAAATCAGGATAACAATATTACAGTACACACACTCGACATTCCTAATGAAATCAGCATGTATTTCAATACAACATTCTAAATGGAAATCATCGTATCAACCCTCATCTCATGCATTCAGAAATTATCATGGCATTCTCATTGATATACATTTAGACATAATACTACAAACAGAGCTCAGCAAGCTACCCCTTTTAACACATGCATTCGGCAATAATGATAACACACATATGTATTCACTCTGCATCCTCATGTTCAACAGCATACATCTCAAAAATATTGACAAGCACTCAAGGACGGAATCACCACAACACTAGACAGATCACAACCATCCTAGACCCGGGCGTTGTAAGCACTCTTACTCAAACACAACACATCAATCAACATAAATCAAACATAACACAACACATTAAAGCAAAACACCCGTAACCCGTCCATAAACCATGCATTCGACATGCAAAGTGCCCTCTACCTGGAATGAAGATCCCAGAAGCTCCTCGGGCCTACGGCTTCTCAATCAGGCGTCCGTGCCTCTAGTCATCCATGGACGCTCTGCTCTCGCCTTTGGGAGAATCAACACTGCTTCCTCTCAAGCAGTTCTGCTACCAAAGCACTCCACGCTCTTGCATGTAAGAATAGTGGGGAGGCCATTCGAGCCTCCGAGACACCCAGCGTTATTCCTTCCCTTGAGCAGTTCCGTGTCACCCATCAGTGGGAGATGCCCACAACCCAAGGCACATAACGCTGCACACACATCCACTCGAAATTCCAAACAGCTCTCGAGTGGAGGGAGAAGAAGAAGAAAGAGACGGAAATGAAGACAGCAAGAAGAAGGAGAAGGCAGGATGCATGCGCAGGTAGAAATGCATAGTCCTCCAAGTCTCTCTTTTCCCACAGCGTGAAAAATAATAATGAAAAGAGGGAACCAAGCCCCTTTATACCCTTAAGGGCACATGCGTCATTATCTTCAGCCCATTGCATTATTATTATTTATTCAATCATTTCTAACCAATCAGCAATTAGTCTAATCAACCATTAATCTTAATTCTTTAATTAACCCTTAATTAGTGGCTTTATCTCAATCGGTAAAAATCAGGATGTTACACTAAAAACCTTATTTTTCTGGTATGGCACGTACAAAAAATACTTGCCCCGGTCCACAATCGCAAAGGGAACAAGAGATGGGTCCTGATTAAAGAGACTGTGGTAAATGAAAATGGACGTCCAAATCCTCTCCACCTTTTCAACAAAAATTTAGAGATAAAGAGCCGTCCAAGCGTTTTGAAAACATTCAACATCGGATAATTCTTCCGGAACAAAGAGTTGATTTGAGGCAAGGTGAGTGTGATCAGTTTCTGAACACTCTCAGAGAAAGGAAATGGTTGAGGGTGGCAAATCCTAGAGTTAAGTATAATCCGAAGATAGTCAAAGAGTTCTATGCTAATGCTTGGAATAAAGAAGGACGGGTGGACTGAAGAGCTTGGGTAAGAGACAAAAGGGTTTCATATTCTACGGACACTACCATTGACCACCTGGGAGATATATTACAGCTGCAAGAAGGAGAGCTCTGTACCTATGGTAGACTTAATAAAGAACGTCATGTATATGGTATTGATAAGTTAGAGGAAGCCTTATGTCAACCCAGTCACCATCTTCATCGTAGCATGAATCACCACCCTACCAGGCTCTTGAGGAAAGACATGAGTATGTTGACAAGAGTTTCGACTGCATATTTATTGGCTAACGTTGTTCTAAATGCTCATGTGTCAGACTTACCGATGCCTAGATGTGAGCTGTTGTTTTGTATTCTGGACCCTCACATTACGGTTGATATAACTGGAATTATTTCATATGAGTTTTTCAGGTTTACACAGCAAAATCTGAGGACTACCATTGCTGATGCTAAACTAAAGGGAACTCTTGGTTTCCCTGCTTTTATTACAGGACTATGTGCAGCACAAGGGGTTAATGTTCACCCCAATACTCCGATTCGTCCCTCTATAGATTAGAAATTTATTGATCAGAATTACCAGATTCAGCTCCACCATCCACACCAAACCAACAGCTCCGCCACCACCTCCACCTTTGCCTCCACCTACTGATCCTATCCTCCTTGCTCATCCTATTCATATTCAACGACAGCAGGCTGCTATCCATCGGGGCATGTTGTACCTTTATCAAGCCAGCTATTACAGTCACCCGACAGGACCTTTTATATCACCCGGTGAGTTTAAGGATCGTGTTACTTGGCCTGGGGACAGTCCTATTCTCCCGGAGGAGGACAGGCTAGCAGCTGAGCTAGCAGTACACCTCTACTAGTAGCACCAGCATCATCATCTGGACCATCTGAGACACCAGCCACAATACCTGCACCTGAGTCACAGCCAGCTAAGGCAGATACTTAGGAAGAGCCCACTGAGGAGCAGTAGGTAGCAGAGGATAGAGAATTTAAGGAGCAACTTGATCGTGTAGTCACCGACATACTGGCGTTAAAGGACTAATCAACTTTTGTGATTTAGTTTATTTTATGATACTGTTTGGAGTTTTTAGTTTCTATTACTCTTTTTCATACTATGGTTTAGCTTTACTCTTATTTTGGACCATGTATGTTTTGCGTACGCTAGTGTTATATATGTCTAGGCACATTCCTTTTCTTTTGATTGTGTTTTGCAAGGTTGAGAAATGAAGGAAGATGTGCATGAATCTTAAGTTGCATAAGTATAAAATTAACTAGTTTTTGAAAACATGACAGTTTCTTGACAAATGCTAAATGCAATCTTTGTAAATTTCAATTTGTGAATTAGTCAACAATGGTTGAACCTTTTTCTGTTTAAATCAAGAAATCAAGCCTATTAGCCGTGTGAGTGAGTGAGACTTAAACATCGAGAGTTCGTTGATTCTTACGTGTTTTTTATTACATAATTTTCTGGTAGAGATTATTGCTTAGGAAGATATGGATATGATAGAGGTAATTTTGTTTAGAATAAGTAAATCTAGAGCCAAAAAGTTACCCTGTGATCAAATGCACTCCATTTTATTCATAACCCCTTTGAGTTAAAAGTTTTGTTCTATAACCCTTATTGCAGCATGTTTTAAATAAAAAAAATATCCATCCTTTTGCATGCTAAGGGCAAGGAGTATGTTTTAGAAAAGTTATGTTTGATGAGTTTGGTTTTATGCTAGTAAAGAATAAATAATTGGCTGAAGAGCAAGGATGAGAAGAAAAGTAATTCCTCAATGTAAATAATTAGTGAATACTAAAAAGCAAAGAAGTTATGAGGAATAACAATTTTAGTTGTGCACAAGGAATAATTTAAATTGATAAGAAGGAAAGTATATAATCAAGGCAGTTGGGTTAGATATGAATGCCATGATTCTTTGTCCTTAGCATGTCCATTGGAATTCTGAGAAAAACCATGAGTTCTTTGTTTTGTCTAGCCAAGTTATAACCTTTTTGAAGACCTCTTGATCCATGATTGTTTAAGTGATTGTCTTATGCATTAAAATGAAGTGAAATGATAGACTAACATTTAATCAGTGATTGAAAGAGTAAACACTCGTGAGGTATTGTTAGAGTGGATTTCTTATTTCTGCAGCGATTGGTTGCTTCCATTTGTATTGCAAATTTGACATTTATTTAGATGAATTAAAGTAGATATTTAAGAGCTGTTATATATGTAAATATTTTGGGTTATTTTTCTATATACATATCCAGATTGAGAAAGATCTTCCTTTCATTTTGCTTGTTTTGACCATTTGCTTGAGAGCAAGCAAAGTTCTAGGTCGGGGAGAGTTGATAAGTGTCCAAATTGTATATATATTTTTATGATATTTGGACCCTATATGAATGGAAAATATGGTGTTTGGGCTATTTTTGTAGGTTAAATTTATGATAAACTGAAACCCAAGCATGGCATATGAAAACAAGTGAAAAGTTACTTCCAAACTCCATTTTTGATGATATTTCAGAATTAAAAAAAGAAGGGAGAAGAAAAGAAGAAAAGAGAAAAGCTTTACTCAAATTCCCAAGTTAAAATTGAAAAATACATAACTCGCTTAAGCGAGGCCTACATTCGCTTGAGCGAGTGCATTTGCTGCAGCCATGTCCTTACCCGCTTGAGCGAACATAGAAGGAATTACAAAGGAGTATCAGGTGTATATCTCGCTTGGGGCAAGACCAAGTGAAAATGGGCTAGAATGAATTAAAGACCAGGCTCGCTCAACCGACCTCTTATCGCTTAAGCGAAGTCTATCTAGAGAGCAAAAGAAAGATTTTTGCTTGAGCATGGCAACAAGAAAACGCAGCGAAATACAGGTAGAGAGTCTCCAATATTAATTCTCGAGCGAGATATATCCGCTCAAGCGAATTCTTTCCAAAATCATTTTCTATTGAGAAGCGCTCAAACTAATAACTGAGAGACCAGCAAAGCAAGAGTAGGGGAACAACTACAACTAAGACTCGCTTGAGCAAGGGATTTTGCCTGAGTAAAATAGTAACTAGGTGAAGCAGGACAACAAGGTTCCTTTAAATTAAAGTAAGCTTCTCGCTCAAGCGAAACCTTAATTCGCTTGAGCGAGTTGACCAATATATAAGGAATCAGACACATATTTTAGAGGAGGTCGACACAGAGAAGAAGATAATATCTTTGAGTATTCCATTTGTGTGGTTCTTCTTGTCTTTTCTTCTAGTTTTGTTTAGTGATTATGGCTACCATGAGTAGCTAATTTCTTTTCTTTGGGATTTGATGTAACCAAATCAAACTCGACGAACACGTGTTATAGATTCGTATATTTGGTAACTTCATTCTATGATTCTTTGTTTTTCATTTTATGCTTATTGCTTGAAGCTATTTGATAAATAGTTTCCTGATTTTAGTTTCCGTTTGTTATTGGAAAATAGCTTTTAAAAACTGATCAAGGAATAATAATCAAGGAAATAAATGTCAATACAATCTTGTTTAATGGTGGAATGGATTCGAAAATGATCAAAGGGATTGACATCTTCGGAACTATTCTCATGAATTTTGTAATCAAGGAATCGATGCGAATGACTTTGATTATGACGTAAAGAAAAGTAGTTTGAAAACTATTTATGTGAATCTATATGGTGTATCAAAGGGCGAGAAAAGGTGAACTCCAATCCCAGCTTTTCTTTGTTACTGCTCAAGCATACTTTCATTTACATTTAAGACTTAAATAATTTATGCAAAAGATATCTCCTTTTAAATGGAATAGTTTAATCTTAGTATAATCACGATCTCCTAGTGTAACGACATCTGTTTTCATAAACATATACTACACAACAGTGGTCCACTTGCCACCATTGTCATTAAAACTGACAATCGCCTGATTGACCAACAACCACCCAAGTCTATGAACACCGCACATTTACTCCTTCTCTAGACATGTTCACTAACCACACTTAAGTTTCGATATTAATTTGTCTAACATTGACTTAAGTGTCAGAGTGTCTGATAGTCGTTTTGCAAGCGCACGGTTTATCAAAGTAATATAAAAGATTATCATTCTCCACAAGGATTGTGCCCAAGTACCGGTTTATTATGATTCGATTATCCAGACAAATTGGTTCAATTAAAGGAAAGTTCACTTTATATCAAACTAAAAATAGAAATAGAAAAGTTAATGCCTTTTGGAATGGAAATCAATTGCTTTCTAAGAATCCATCAAGGGAAAACTCTTGGGAGTTAAGAGGTTCATATGCCAATATCTAATTTCATATAATTCACTTCCCCAATTATAAAATTTAGTTTCTAAGGTATATTTTTCTAATGTAATTAGCAACCTTCTCTCGAAGCCTTACTAATGTACCTAATTGCCAAAGAACCACGTTCGATTTGTAAACTAAGTCCATTACGTCTTGTGAAAACCCATTAGCCCTAAAATGGCTTCTCTTACTCTCGTAAGTCAAAACCATAGGTTCAATTTCATGCTTTCAAACAATATACCTACTCTCATAGCCTACATCATTTGGAATCAACTACGTTCCTCTTGAAGTCTTGTAGAAGCATTAAGCATTCATGAAATTGAATAGAAAACATTAATTTCATAAATGGAGAAGATGAAAAACAATCAATTCAATACATACGCATATTACCCCCTTAATCCCAAGAAATAAATTTAGATCGCTATAAAAATGATTACAAACACACTAATAATTTGTCCAATACCCAACATTAAGGAAATCCCCAAATGTAAAACAAGGGTTCAAATAAATAGAAGAAGAGCTCTCACTATGTCTTCCAAATCTTTACCCAAATTCTATAATCCGACATTTTCTTTGTGTTGATCCTTGAGTTTCCTTCGAATCCCTTCTTGAAAAACCTCTCAATTTCCTCCCAAAAATTCCCTAAAGTCTCTGTGTCTTTTTCTAATGCGTACCCCTTTTTATGCTAAGAAACTGCTTCTAAAAAGAAGGAAATTGCAGAATGTGCCAAATCCACTGACAGTATATATCACTGGTACGTGGTGTGCTTGTCCAAAACGCCCCACTCTAGAGAATTTAAGGTACATATCCACTAACCTCTGGCCTTATACATTAGTTTGACATGCCACATCACCGACATTTGCTAATAGGCCCTGGAAAGCCACTAACAGGGTTGTGATTACACTAGACAACCATGCATGACTATAAATACCTCTACATTTACTGAGCAGGCAATCACTCTTACCTATCAATCTAACTTCAATTATTGCCTAATATCACCCTTGATATATATTGACTTAGGCATCAAAGAAGCCTTAAGAAATTTACCGTCTTTTGGTCCCTCAGACTTCTTTTAGGTATAATAGATAACGTTAACAATACATATTAGATTCAAAACAATACACCAGTTACGATCATTGGATAACCCTAGTAGGAGTTGTTAAAAGGATTTCCACCCTATGGACTAGAATCAATAGAAGGTCAACCCTTCAATACCAGATGGACACATGGAGAGGATCCAAACCTTTATCTTTTTACAATCCCATCAAGCATCGACATCAAGCCTAATGACGTCTCACCCTAGGCGAGCCCTCACATCTTTCTATGGATGATAGGATGCCATCATTGACTACTTGTAGCGACAGCTAGCTACTACTAATAGGAGAATATACGCTCACAATGAGTTTGATGTAGAAGTTTATTACACCTCCCAAGACCATGAGGAGAGTTTCGACTCAACATACGAGCCCTTTAATGAGATAAAATCATATTAGCAAGAACCCATTCAAGTGCAGAGATAGTTAAGGAGTTCACTATGCCAACATTTGATAATAATATATTATCCCCCAAATCATTCTATAACACCTGCCCCTGTACAAACGACGACCCTGCCCATTGTAACTCCTAACCCCGTGACATCACTTTACTTATCCTAACCCAAAACATACACCTAACACCAACCTTATATGCCCCAATATATGTATATGCCTTTCACTTCATACTTGTGATTGCTCATGTTTCATGCCTATAGATTAAGACATGACTTATACATAAATAAACTAGACTATATCATTAACTTCAATCCATAACTAAGGTTTCAACATTCTATGGTCTATCATTATATGAAATCATAATCAGTAGATAAATATCAATACATAATAACAATGTATTCATCATTAAAAGGTAATAGTGTAAGGAATGCTTGGCAAGACTTAGCACAAACAAGCATATCAATCACATTTTAAGAAGTCATTCATATGAGTTAACTAAGATTATCAATGAGCAATCATGCTCTACTAGTATATCACACAACTTTAATGATAAATAAGCATATTTCCATGAACAACAATCATAACTCAATAAGATTAATTCATAAAAAATCAACAATGAGCAAGTAATGCTCTGATACCACCTAATATGGTGCCCTTAATTCGGTAAATGATATTAAAGATATTATTATTTAGATATTAAAAGTGAGGATAAATTTTTCATGATTTAAACAAATGTTGGACAAAGAACACCACAAATAAAACTTTAACAATTAACCCCAGACCTTTTTAAAGACCTATCTCATATATGACGATATAAGAAGGGTGAATAGTTTAAACAAACATCTACTTAGGGCAATCAATTATATAATCACCATACAAGTATTTGCAGAACATGTAAGTTAATTCGAGAACAAAAGTGGATATGAGAAATAATCCAAGTATGCATAAGGTGATTTCCAAAATTTGATAAGAACATGTACATTCATCTATACAAATATTCCATATTTGGAAGTATATGCATTTGATTAAGGGAAACATGTCAAAGAGCGTTCTATAAACAATCAAGGATAAAAGATTGAAGTACAAGCATAGGGACCCAAGGAGTACAAGCCCATGGAAAGGAAAGTTTAATTTTTAGTCTTAGAAATAGTGGAACATGTCATAAATATCACCTATTAGTCCCAAATTGAAATTCCTAAAAAGTTGGATTTAAACCCCTCTTAAATTTGAGTTTTACATTGTAGTGGGTCCGGTGTTTTACGCCTAATGTGTGTTACAAAACTCTAATTAAGATAATTCTAATTTGTTTTCCTCCGTAACATAATTATCTACAATTGTTATGAAGAAATTAGAGGCCAAAAGTGTCATTAAGGTACCTAAAAGAGCCAAAAACAACAAGAGAAAAGTAGTAGTAAAAAAGATGTGACAGTGGTTATTCCACTAGTAGTGGGAAATTCCCACTAACCATGGAACCCACTAACTTCACCACCCAAAATTGCCAAAATTTCCATGTTTTGAGATAGAATGATCCATTGGCCATGGATCATACCCTGTACCTCAAAAATTTACTTTTCAAAGGGTGATGCATTAGTACCTGGAACCTTAAACTTTCTTGAACATTTTTGACACAAAACAAGCCTTCATTTTCATGGCATTTGATCTAGAATCAAACTTAAACATCTAAGATTTCTGTAACATCATTTCTTGCACAAAATTAAATCATCAAGCATGTACTAATCATGAATCATCATCAATATATATACATGCACAAAAAGGACTCCATGTCCAATATCATTTCATATACTTGCAATTCATCAATTCCTCATTGACATGAATATGATCACCAACACAATGGCATCTAATTACTTTTGTCCAAGCATCGTATAGTGTTAGATACAAAAGAATGGCCAATACAGAATACCAAAAGAATAGAGATGTGATCCTCAAAATGATATCAACATTATCATTTATCTACATTGCCATTTATATATCCACAAAGTCAATAATTATCAATATTGCCTTGTACACAATATCCATCAAAGTCAAGAATCATTAACATCATGTACAATTCATTCATAGCACTACAATTGACAATCGTTGTCAGCCAAGGCATTCCATTACCACTATTTACCTTCCCCCAAAAGCTTTGATTCAAAACATAATCTCATCCCATGAAAATCCTGCATCACAATGCTAAAAAGAGATAACATGGAAGAGTGAGTTATACATTCAAAATGACAAATATGAATACAATGTGATCATGTGTACATGCATATAAACAATATATATGCTTTGCAATATAACCATTAATTTATCACCAAGCCTTCATCAAGATATCATCATAGGCATACAAGTCTCATTATTTATAACTTATAGCAAGCACATACACATACACATTCACATTATCCTTCATCATCATGGTCTATCACAAGTATCAACATCAAGTTTTACATCTTTCATCAATTCACACTCTCAATAGGTTATCATTTTTCTTGGCCATCTCCAACTCAAATGCCATGTTCCTATGGCTAATGCATACGTCATAACGTGAATGCATATGCAACGAATTCGATTTGAAATAAATATCTATAACACATGTGTACACAACTCAATGAGTATTCGTAACCACGTATAGTTGCTTAAGTATTCATCCCCCCTCCCCCCACAGGGTTCTTCTCACAAGATCCCACAAGACCTCAATTATTTCTATATGTTAAGTGATCATAACCACTTATAACCATTTGAATATTTATCCCCCGCACAAGGGTCTTTTTCACAAGATCGTACAAGATCTCAATCATTTCAACATGTTGAGTGATCACAACCACTTATAATCATTTAAATATTTGTTCCCTCGCAAAGGTCCTTTTCACAAGATCCCGCAAGACCTTAATCATTTCAATATGTCAAGTGATCGCAACCATATATAATATGATATGCCATGAATGCCATGAATGCAAGAATACACATGCTAGCCTCAGCTTCATAAGAATATCTCACCCTCTCACTTAGGGGTATATTTTCACTTAACATTATAGATGGTGGCACTTAACCAATTATAGTACTCTCCAAGTCATACAATTTATTACATAATCTCTAAGGCATCCATTCACATTATTCATAATATAATAGCCAAGGAGTCTTATTGATATCAATCCACAATGGGAGTCAAAAGGTATATCAACAAGCATGCTCTAAATATATATATCATCAACATATTTGCCAATTCAAAATTAAACCATCAAAAGGTTCAATGTCATACAACTTCTCAATAGAAGTATCACATCCATTCAAGACAAATATATAAGTATGCACCAACATATACATTGTCAACACACAATTCTTAGTGGGTTTCAATTTTAATTATCTTGCCATTGTCTCAAGTTTTAGTGTGACATTCACAATCTTTTTAATCATCTTAATTTTTCAACATCATTTCCAATTCATTAATTGGAAACAAACACAATGGCATTCAATTATTGTCATCACTCATGGGTGTGTCACACAAGCACATCATTCAATTCTCATTATTAATTATCATATCTCATCCATAGTGGTAAAACATACATGGTTTTCACAATATGACGTAGGCATACACTTTGCCAAAATCTCAAGTCACTATCTATCACCACCAAGGACACACCACATATATATAATGCAATCACATATTTTCCAAGCACATCATCATCATAATATTAATCATTACATCATTCCCATATAACTATAGCAAGGCTTACTTGAAGTCTCGCTTGGTCAGTATTTGGGCTTTTTTCAGTCGGATTCAGGAAGTCTCACTCGGATTTATCAATTTCTGCTCGGATTTGTAGGATTTCACTCAGAATTTTCTTCTTATCTTGAATCCGCCCTATTCCTGCACCAATAAACAGCTACTTGCCTAGCAATTATACGATGGCTGCTTAGTGAATTTATAAATACTTCAAAATTCCTTATCTAATTAATATTTTCAATCGGTTTCTTACATAAATAGCATACTTTTGAAATAATTAACTAAAACATGAATTATTAACAAATTATTAAATAATAATATCAAAACTAGACAATACTTAGTAAATTATGTTAAATAAACAGTGGAATAATTAAGTCTTTTCAAGACTTATCACATCCCCAAACTTAAAACTTTGCTTGTCCTCAAGCAAATATTCAGACTTATTAACTAACAGCATTTGATCAACACAATCAACCTTTCCTTAACTTAATTCATACTATAATTATTGAATACCGATAATGCTTTCTTCTCGCAATTTCTAAAAGTATAAAACTTACACCTCCTTTGGAAGACAAGCTGCTGATGCTTTCCTCACTGGTCGGTGTTTAACTCTTCTCTCGGTGTATAGGGTAAATAGAATGCACTCATCACCTGCATACTAGTTAAATCAACATAGGCTTGCAACAGTTCTAAACATCATGAAATATGCCAACTCAATCGGATCAGTAAGGGCTTTTTAAGCTTATAATGGGGCTCGGCTGCAGGCTCAATTATTGTTTTTCCGAGTCATAGATAGGTTACAAGATGTGTCCACTAATGCTTTGCCTCAATTCTAACTTAATTGCCTCTACTAACAACTCTCTTTACTTTTTTGACTGAATGCTACTTAATAACTCGTGCTGTTTTGCACTTTCTTTTTCTTTTAGTCCTTCGGACTTCTCCTTTTTTCTTGACTTTTTCTTTCCATCTTTTTCCGATCGAAAATTTTTTTTTTTTTCTTGTGGTGCTTTGCACCTTTTTCTTTTCTGAACTTTGTTCATTTTTCTCTCGGCTTTGCCTTTCTTCCTTTTATTTTTCTACATATTCATCCATAATTAAGGTCGGAGTGTGTCCTTAATTACTGTTAGGCACACTCTTCATCCCCAAACTTAGAAATTGCTAGTCCCTAGCAATAAGCAAAAACCTAGCAATTCACCAGTGGAACATCCAGGGGTAATTCAGTCGGGTTTTTCTTGGATAAATAGGCTTTGTAATGTTAGGTATATAAACAGAATGAAAGGTTTCAGGCTCAAACATAATCATTAGGTCAAAGGATAATTTAATAGATTAGGAAGGCTATTTTTGGCCCTGGCTAAATTAACAAAGAAGGCCTTCATCATTTCCGATTGGTTGACATACGGCAATTAGCAAGCACTGAGGCAAATTTTGTCTCACTAACTAGCATGCAAGCTCACTCAGAAAAAGATAAAACAGGCTCAAAAGCTCATATGAGTATAACAGTTAATCAGCCAGTCTTGTCCCTAAACTTAATGTACGATTATACATTTAGATTGCTAACTAGCATGTCGAGTAAACAATTTAATTAATGATGAAGAATAGTTATGGGCAGAGATCATGAGTTAAGCAAAAACCGATTAATTAATATATCCGACTACAGCTTAACGCATCAGCAAACTTTAAATTATGAAGACGGAGTTGAAAGAAACAATAAGCATACTTTTGCAACTTATAATTAAGAATATTAATTTAAAGAATAAGTTGGAAAGAGACTTCCCTTTTTACCTGAGTGGCTGTGGATGGAAAAACGCGTAATCGGATTGGGACTCATAGATTTTACCAATACATATGACAAACCAAATAAAACAACAAATTAAAAGAAAATAAAATTTTCATTACATAATAAAAATAGAAACAAGTTCACTGTTCAGAAAGCAGTTACAATAACATCAAATTAAATACATAGGAAACATCATAAAAACATGGAACAACTGCTTAAACATTCTGATCTTCATCGTCTTTGTCCTGCTGAAAGGGAATCGTGAATCCAATGGAAGCTAACCACACATTTCTATCCAGTGGGGCTCCCATTTCTGGTGAATGTTCAACCCTCAGTTTCGTGGCAATCTTTCTGAGCATCTGATCGTGGTTCGAAACCCGATCATAAATTTCAAGTTGCATCTTCTTCACAACCTGTAATTCCTGTAACACCAAAAGAATGTCAGAAGAAGAAGAAGAAGAACCAGCTCCTACAGATTCTTGGGACGTTCTAGTTCTGTGGCTTTAAACTTCATAGCACAGTTTTCAACAGCCTTAATACTTTCAACCTCTGGTAACTCATTTTCCTCACTCGCAGGAGATACATTCCTTTGAACCAGAGGAGATACATCCCTTTGCTCCTGACTTCGACTAGGTACATGTACAGACGAATCAGATATAGTGATGGTTGCCACTTCTCTTTCGTTATCTATTTGTTTCCTTCGCACACTTCCTTCTGCAAAATTTGGTCTAGGTTTCTGCAGAAGTCTTTGTGATCTTCTTTTCATGATTAATGTTAAAATAGTGATGATAACCAACCTAAGTAAAAAAAAATAAGAACAGCAATCCAACAGCAACCAAAAACTGTAAGACGCATGGCTTGTGAATAGTGGAAAACAATAACAATGAACAAAAAGATAATAAACATGAACTTACAAATGCACGAAATCAGTGAAAGAAGTGGAAAGGTGATACCTTTCTTAGAAACCAGAAAGTGTCTTTTCGTCTTCAGCCCAAGTTCAGCATAGGTACTGAGGGTTGGAAGCTGAAAGGGTTTCTCTTTTATAATGTTGAATTCAATTTTCAAGAAACGCGTAAATACGGTCAGCTTTAATTATTACTTTAATAAATGTATTACTACTATTATTATTATGTTGTTTATTATTTATTTATTTATTATATATATATATTAGATTTTTTTTTTAGAATACTCAAATACTAGAGGGGTAGAAGATCGAGGAAGAGTGGGATGAAACCAATGTGATGCCAAATGGACATAGGAGAATGGAAGATGAATAAATGAACAGACGATAAGACAAAATGGACAAATGAAAAAAAAATTAAATAAATGAAATATAGCATATGAGAAATGAGTGAACCATTGTAATGAAATACGAGTGAATCAAGAAGCGAATAATAAAAGAAAGGAATCGAAGTATGAATGAATGAAGGAATACCGAATAAATGAATAATGAGCGAAAAGAGTAAAAAGGGTGAAAGGATGATAACCGAGTGAGAAGGGAGAAAGGTACCAAGTGATAAAAATCTGAGAAATGAAGAACGAGTGGCTGAGGGAGGTAGAGATAATAAAAGTCAAACAAATCGAAGTGAATTGAAAGAAAGAGGTTCTGAGTCAATGAGTGAAAGGTATACTGACTGGATGAATGAGATGAGTAAACGCACAAGCCATTGGAAGAATAAATGGAAAAAATGAATAACGAACCACCGACTGAATACCACCGGGGAAGGAATTGGTTGAATAAATGAAAGAATTTGAATACAACTGAAAGGATGAAAAACCGAGTGAATGAACACCGGGTGAATGAAAACTAAATTTCAGAAAACTGGGTACTGAAAATACGAAAGTGACAGTCACGAATGAAAAACGAAGGAATGAAGAGGGAAACTACAGCATACGAAACCCGAGGAAAGTAAAATAAGTGGAGTAAAACAACAAGTATATGAATACCGCGTGGATAATATCGGTCAGATAATGAGCGAGTGAAAAGTGAATGAATGAATGGATGCCGAGTGGGTAGAAATTATACCGAGTGAATGAATAGTTGATCGACGAATGAGGTGAACAAAACGAAAGTCTGAGTAAATGAAAGGAAAAGAATGAATACATAACTGAAGGGCTGAATGACGGGTAAGGAACGTAAAAGAGAGTGACCGAGTGGAAGACAGACGAGTAGATTGATGGTGAATGACAAAGACGAGTGGATGAAAGAATGAAAGAGGAGAACGAATGAGAATATTCCGAGTGGAGATGAGTAAAGGGTATACCGATCGATGAAGGAGATGAGTAAATAAAGGAGGGAGTGGAAGAAACCGAGTAATCTAGATCTGAGATATGAAGAATGAGTGAATGATAATGAGAGTTCGGGCGAAGAACGAAAATCACAGGAGTGGAAAATGGAATGAATGAAATACCGAGTAAATGAAAGGCCGAGTAAACAAAACGAATACAGCAAGGGGCCGAGTGAATGGAGAAACTAGTGGAATGAAAAACGAGATGACAGGAAATTGAGTGACTGGAAATACTGAGTATAACAATCGTAAATGAAACACGAGTAGATGAAAAAGAAAAGCACAATGTGAGAAAACCGAGAAAGACAGTAGGTGGAATGAAATAACGAGTAAATGAATACTGAGTGGATTATACCGGGTAAAAGTGAAAAACGAATGAAAAAAAAACAACGAGTGGTCGGGAAAATGGAAAAACAAGTGAAAGAACACGAAAGAATGACTGACCAACCGGGCGAATAATCATGAGTGAAAGACAGACGAAGAAAGAGATAACCTGAGTGGATCAAAGAACTACTATAGTGGAAACTGAGTGGATGGATATACTGAGTGGCTGAAAAACGAGTGAAAAATGAGGTGAACAACGAAAGTCAGAATGATATGGAACGACTGAGTGAGAAAAATGAGTGAATATAAGAATGACTGCATAGGGGTCCGAGTGAATCGGAATACCGAATGGATGAAGAAGAAGACTATTGAGTGACAAAATGAGTAGACGAAAGAATGAGTGAATGAAAGGCTGGATGAACAACCAACACATGCTGAGAGATCGGGTGATGAAACCGAGAAAGAACTCAGGTGGATTGAAAGCATGAATGAATGAATCAACGACTGAGAGGAAGAGATAAAGTATGGGAATGAGTGACGGTTGAGAGTGGAAAACATAATATATAAAAAGGAGGCCGAGTGACACATAAATGAAAGAAACTGAGTGAGGAGTGAGAAATGAGAGATCCGAGTGGAAGAAACCGACTACTAGAGAAAGCCGAGTGGATAAACAAAAAAAAACGAAAGACCGCGTGCATAAGAGACTAATGGATACAATACTGATTGTGATGAGTGAGGAATCTGAGTGATGAAAAGTCGACTGAATTAAGTCACTTTTCACTATCTGACCCGTTCATTACATCAACGATCAGAAATCCTTCAAAGTCTTTTTTTTTATTCGCATCAGAATTTGAAATTTTATTGAAAAATGACGAGTGAAATTGAATCGGGAAGAAGGATTAGAAATAAGTAACAGTTATCCGAGTGCACTATTTTTACTCAAAACTTAGTAATTTCTTGCTTAACTGTGAAACAACACCCAGCAGTGTCTCGCCTAAGCTACACGTGCTTCGCCTGAGCGAAAATAGAAAATTCTAGCTCGGATTTCCTTCTTCAACTTCACAAACTTCATTTATTTAGTTTTTTTTTTCATTCTGACTCAAATTTCAAAACCAAACAATCGAAGGGTAGGGCTGCCTCCCTAGAGCGCTTCTTTAAGGTCACTAGCTTGACCTTATTGTATCTAAGAAGATGGCTTCAGTAACAAGGAGGTTTTCTACCTATCAAACTCTCCTCCAAAGTAGAGTTTGAGTCGCTGGCCATTCACCTTAAAAATCCGATCGGTAGTCGGATCTTTCAGTTCGACTGCACTATGAGGAAAAACCTCATTTACAGTAAAAGGCCCGGACCACTTGGATCTAAGTTTTCCAGGGAAGAGTTTCAGTTGGGAATTGAATAACAAAACCTGATCGTCCTTCTGAAACTCTTTCTTATTAATTCGCTTATCATGCCATTTCTTTGTTTTCTCCTTATAAATGGAGGCACTTTGATAAGCGTTGAGTCGGAACTCCTCTAATTCATGGAGTTTCAAAACTCTTTCCTCCTGAGACTGGTCACAGTCCAAATTTAATAGCTTTGTGGCCCACCACGCTTTGTGTTCCAACTCCACAGGGAGATGGCAAGCCTTACCGTACACCAATTGATACGGGGACATGCCAATCGGAGTTTTGAAAGCTGTTCGGTAAGCCCACAATGCATCATCTAATTTTACCGACCAATCTTTTCTGGATTTTCCGACCACTTTTTCTAAAATTCTCTTGATTTCTCTATTGGACAGTTCGATTTGTCCACAAGTCTGTGGATGGTAAGGAGTGGATATCTTATGTAAAACCTCATAGTGACGCAGGGCTTTTTCCATTATCTTATTGCAAAAATGTGAACCCCCATCACTAATAATTACTCTCGGAACTCCAAACCTAGAGAAAATATTCTTCTTGATGAACCTAAGCACAACTTGTGCATCATTGGTTCGGGTCGGAATTGCCTCCACCCATTTGGAGACATAGTCCACAGCAACAAGAATGTATTCGTTGGAGAGCGACTTAGGGAAGGGTCCCATGAAGTCGATACCCCAAACGTCAAATAATTCCACAATTAGAATATTTGTCAAAGGCATGCCAGCTTTTGCAGAGAGACCTCCGCTCCTTTGACATTTATCACACCTTTTTACATATTCTTTGGAATCCTGAAAGATAGTTGGCCAATAAAAGCCACTCTGCAACACCTTTGCTGCGGTACGGGAGGCACCATGATGACCTCCGTAATAGGAATCGTGGCAGTGCCACAAGAGCCTTTCTTGCTTGGATTCAGGCACACAGCGCCTGATTACTCCATCTATGCCTATTTTAAACAAAAATGGATCATCCCATAGAAAAGCCTTACTATCATGAAAGAATTTTTTTCTCATTTGGGATGTCCAACCATCAGGTAACACTGAGGCACTTTTAAAGTTTGCCATGTCAGCGTACCATGGCCCAGTTATAATGGCCATCAACTTTTCATCTGGAAATTTCTCTTTTATTAAGACAGAATCCGACTCAACTTCCAGACGAGACAATTGGTCTGCAACTGAGTTCTCTACTCCTTTTTTGTCTCGTATTTCTAAGTCAAACTCTTGGAGTAACAGAACCCACCTAATCAGTCTCGGTTTAGACTCTTTTTTAGCTAGTAAATACTTGATTGCCGAGTGGTCTGTATATACGATGACTTTGGCACCAATCAAGTATGCACGAAATTTATCAAATGTATACACCACAACAAGCATTTCTTTTTCAGTCGTGGTGTAATGTATTTGATTTTCATTTAACACTTTACTAGCATAATAGATCACATGAGTTAATTTCTCTTTTTTCTGACCCAGCACAGCTCCGATTGCAAAGTCACTTGCATCACACATCAATTCAAACGGTAAAGACCAGTCGGGTGATGCAAGGATCAGAGCTGAAGTCAAACTTTGTTTCAATGTTTCAAATGCCTTGACACAATTTTCATTAAATGCAAACACCTGATCTTTAATGAGTGCTTATTTTATGATTAAATTCATGGCTCAATTAGAACTATTCTTTTGAATAACTTAACAAAATTAATAAATAATTGAGCATGATTTTGAGTATAAAGGAAGTATTAAGGAAAGAAGCTTCAAATCTGAAAATCAGGAACAACTTGTCAAAAGCCTTGAAGAAACCAAGAGCATCAAGCAAAGGACACTTGAGCGTGGTACACTTCACGCCTGAGCGTGGAAGCCACGTTGCCCATGCACCCAAGTGAAACAAGGAACTCACCAACAGCCCCTCACGCTTGAGCGTGAGCCCGAGCTCGCTCAAGCGTGACTTCATGCATGACTGACGCTCAAGCGTGGCACCAAGAAGCTTAAAGCGTGACTGAAATAGAAGAAGGAACAGCATCAGGTCATCTCACGCTCAAGCGTGAGCAGGAGCCGCTTGGGCGTGACCTCGATCCCGCTTGAGCGTGGCTTGAGCGTGGAACACATCTGTGGGGATAGAGGAGCTCGCTTAAAGCGTAACATGCCCAGCTTGAAGCGAAGGATCAAGCATATGCTGAACAAAGGAACCACGCTTAGGCGTGGACAAGGAAGCTCAAGCGCAAGACTATTAAAAAGCTTCAGAGCCCTTCACGCTTGAGCGTGACCATCAAGCTCAAGCATGACTCACACAGCGTGGGCTCCTTAATTCTTTATTCACCCGTAATGCGATGCAAACTCATCCACTTTCTGCTGTTTCCACCAGTCTCTGAAAGATGCCGCATGGGTTCTACGCAAGTGGGTAAGAGAAGCTGAGCCAAAAACTCCTATAAAGCAAGCTGCAAACAGGGCATCAGGATCATCAATCTTCTATCATCTGATACATCATTTCATCCTCTGTATTTTTCATTTCACACTTTCCATTGTCTGTATTCATTTCTTTGATGGTGAAAATGCAAGGCATGAATAACTAATCTCCCTTATGGGATTGGTTGTAATCCATTCAACACTGAAGTAATGCTGTCGTAAGTTTTCATTGAGTAATGAGATTTGATAAAGTTTCTGTATTTCCTTCTGCGTTTAATGCCTGAAAGTACTTGATCACTATTTTCTTGTTCTAAGTTTTCTTGAGTATGCTGGGAAGTGACTTTTGAAAGCAGACCCTGAAAGAAATGCTTGTTGTGAGTAGGTAGCCAGGGATGGCGTCTAACGCAACAAACGTCAAAACAATCGATCGATAATGCTGGAATGGTTTCCAAAGTGACTGAGGGATCAGCGGTTTGGAAATCATTCTTATGAATTTTGTAGTCGAGGGATCGATGCAAATGACTTTGATTGTGACGTAGAACTTATCTTTTCGATTTACTTATATGGAAACTTATGCAGCTTACAGAGGTGAAGATGTGATGAAGCCAATCCCTGTTTTACAAAACTGATTTTTCCAACATCATTTACTGTTATATTTTGCAAAGTGCTATCCTCTGTTATTTTGTTACTTACTGTTTTTCATTCAGCAACATTCACAACAAATCAAAACTGAAACTTTCTGCCTAATCAATTCAAACTAAGATCTTCATTCTAGCACCTCCTCAGTGGAACGACAACTATACTATATTACAACTTCTGTGTTTAAACTTGGCACATCCATTTCATTGAGTTCATATTATACAAACTTGATTCTCTTTCAGTAAACTCAATATAAGCAAAACACTTATCAAGTTTTGGCGCCGCAGCCGGGGAGGTGATTTAAGCTTGAATATTTTAGCATTGAATTGACAAGACAGTGTAAATAAACTTGTTTGTAATTTGTTTTTATTTTTCAGTAACCTTGCTACTTTGAGTTCTTGATTTATGATCTTGAGAAGACAGGGTACAAAAGAACAGCTTGCATTTGATCCTGAGATAGATAGGTTCCTCAAGAAAATCAAGAAAGCAAAGAAGAACTTCCACGTAGGACAAACTTCCTCTGTTACAATGGAGGACAACAGCAACAATCAAAATCCACCAAGGAGAACACTTGGAGATTACACATTGTAACAAGGACCTAGACACTACTCAAGGATTGCTATACCAAATACAATCAGGGCTATAGAAATGAAACCTGCTTTCCTTAGTTTAATTAGTTCCCATCAATTTCATGGAATGTCCAGTGAAGATCCTTACACTCACTTGGCAACATTCTATGAATTGGTAGGAACAATGGGATTTGAACAGGAAGTAATTGAGGCAGCATACCTAAGATTGTTTCCTTTTTCTCTTGCAGGAAAAGCCAAAGAATGGCTCCAGTCACACCCAAATCAAAGCTTGAACAGCTGGGAGACAGTGGAGGAAAAATTCCTACACAGATTCTTCCCACCATCCAGATTCATCAAGGCTAAATCAGATATCACAACATTTAAACAAAGCCATGATGAACCCTTTTGTGAAGCATGGGAACGCTTCAAATCTTTCCTCAGAAGATGCCCAAACCATGGACTGGAAGATATTGCCCAATTGAATATCTTTTACAGTGGTTTAAAGGGTGATACTAAAATGATTTTGGATGCAGCAGCTGGAGGAACCATGATGACAGTGGATGCAGAACAAGCTACAAGGATCATTGAAGCATTATCATCCACAGATTACCAGGCTCAGCATGACAGAACACAAATCCAAAAGAAGGGAGTGTTGGAACTTAATACAACAGATGCCATTTTGGCTCAAAATAAGATTTTGACACAACAAATTGAAGTTCTCACACAGCAAATGGCAAAACTCCCGCAACAACTGCATGCTGTACAGTCCTCTACAGGAAACCAACAAGCACAAATGAGATGTGACTTTTGTGGAGGAGAACATCAGAATGGACACTTCCAAGGAGAACAAGGAGACCAATCCATCCTCTATATGAATAACTAAGGTAAGCAAAGTAATTTCAATAACAATACTTACCCCAATAATTTTTCACAGGGATGGAGGAATAGTCAAAATGGTGGATGGAAGCAAGAAGCAAGCACATCCAACAGACAGCAACCTTATCAACAAGGTCCTTCATTGACAGAAAGGACATCAAAACTAGAGGACACTCTAGAAAAATTCATGCAGGTCTCAATCACCAACCAAAAGAACACTGATGCTTCGATAAGAAACCTGGAGACACAAGTGGGGCAATTGGCTCGCCAAATTGCAGAGCATCACAACTCTTAATTTGGAGCTAATACACACCCAAATCCAAAGGAGCAATGCAAAGCAATCACAACAAGAAGTGGAAAGGTCATTGGACAAAAAGAGAATGACAAGGTGGAAGAAAAAGTAGAAAAAGAAAAAGAAACAGAAGAGGAAGTTAGTGAAAAGAAGAATAATGATATGAAGGAGGAAGTTGAAAAAGAAAAAAAGAAAGAAATAAAAGAGGGGAAGAAGAAGGTGGACGACCCAACACCACAACTGAAGAGCTTGCCGTATCCAAAGAACCCTTCAAAAATGGACAAGGAAAGGCAATTTGCAAGATTTATGGATATCTTCAAAAGGTTACAAATAAACATACCTTTTGTGGAAGCCATGGAGCAAATGCCAACTTACGCTAAATTTATGAAGGAGCTGTTAACAAAGAAGAAGAGATTTTCTGAAGAAACAGTGGAGCTTGCAGCAGGCTGCAGTGCCATCATTCAAAAGGCACTGCCACAAAAAATAAAAGACCCCAGAAGTTTCACAATCCCAGTAACTATTGGTACTCTACCAGTAGGAAAAGCACTCTTGGATTTGGGAGCAAGCATTAATCTAATGCCTCTCTCAATGGTGAAAAAAATTGGAGATCTTGAGGTGAAGCCAACCCGGATGACCCTCCAGCTGGCGGATAGGTCTATGAAATTTCTATATGGCATAGCTGAAGATGTACTGCTAAGAGTTGACAAGTTTGTATTTCCTGTAGATTTTGTCATAATGGATATAGAAGAAGATGCAGAAGTACCTCTCATTTTGGGGAGACCCTTCATGAAGACTGCAAAAGTAATCATTGATGTGGATGGCGGGAAGTTAAAAGTAAGAGTGCAAGATGAAGAAGTAAACTTCAACATGTTTGATGCAATGAAATACCCAAAAGACAAACAACAGTGCTTCAAAATTGACATTGAAGAAGAAGCCATCAGAGAACAAACCAACGAATGGTTCAACAGAGACCCACTAGAGAAGCTGAACATTGGAGCAATGGAGGAAGACAAGAAGGACAAGCAAGATACTCAAAAAGAAAGTCACTTTGAAAGGCTGTCTGAGGAAACAAAAGAAGTTGTCCCACCAAAAGTGGAGTTAAAAGCTTTACCTCCACACTTGAAATATGTCTTTCTTGATAATGATAACCAAAAACCTGTTATTATTAATAGGGAATTGACAGGTACAGAAGAGAAGCAGTTGATTCAAGTGTTAAAGGAACATTCAACAGCGATTGGATGGAGGCTGGAAGATTTGAAGGGAATAAGCCCAGCTTACTGCACTCATCACATTTACATGGAACAAGAATTCAAACCAATTGCTCAGCCACAGAGACGTTTGAACCCAACTATGAAGGAAGTGGTAAAAGGGGAGGTAACTAAATTACTAGAAGCTGGTATAATTTATCCTATTTCTGATAGCTCTTGGGTAAGTCCTGTGCAGGTTGTTCCAAAGAAAGGAGGAATCACTGTCATACAGAATGAGAAGCATGAATTGATCCCTACAAGAACAGTCACAGGATGGAGGATGTGTATCGATTACAGGAAACTAAACACTGCTACCCGGAAAGATCACTTCCCTCTACCCTTCATGGATCAAATGTTAGAAAGACTTGCAGGTCAAGCATACTACTGCTTCCTAGATGGATACTCAGGGTATAACCAGATCGTAGTTGCACCTGAGGATCAAGAAAAAACAGCATTCACATGTCCCTTTGGGGTATTTGCATACAGAAAAATGCCCTTCGGATTGTGCAATGCCCCTGCAACATTTCAAAGATGTATGCTTGCTATCTTCTCTGATTTGGTGGAAAAATGCATAGAGGTTTTCATGGATGATTTCTCTGTTTTTGGTTCATCATTTGATCAATGTTTGAATAATTTGACCATTGTGTTGACAAGATGTGTAGACACCAATTTGGTTTTGAATTGGGAAAAATGTCACTTCATGGTGACTGAAGGCATTGTATTAGGACATCAAATCTCCAAAAGAGGTATTGAAGTGGACAAAGCAAAGGTAGAAGTAATCGAGAAATTGCCACCACCAGGAAATGTAAAAGGAGTCAGAAGCTTCTTGGGCCATGCAGGATTTTATAGAAGGTTCATCAAGGACTTCTCAAAAATTGCAAAGCCTTTGAGTAATCTCTTAAACAAAGACACTCCTTTTATTTTTAATGATTCTTGTTTACATGCCTTTGAAACTCTAAAGCATAAACTAACATGTGCACCTGTAATAGTTGCCCCTGATTGGGGACTAGATTTTGAAATAATGTGTGATGCCAGTGATTATGCTGTTGGGGCCGTATTAGGACAAAGAAAGGCTAAAATTTTTCATGTTATACACTATGCTAGTAAAGTTTTAAACCCTGCACAAACAAATTATGCAACAACAGAGAAAGAACTCTTAGCAATAGTGTTTGGCCTGGAAAAATTTAGACCTTATCTGATTGGTTCCAAGATTACTATTTTTACTGACCATGCTGCCATTAAATATCTGTTGAATAAGCCTGATTCTAAGCCCAGACTAATTAGATGGATCTTGCTAATGCAAGAATTCAACCTAGTAGTCAAAGACAAAAAGGGCAGCGAAAATTTCATTGCAGATCATTTGTCCCGACTTGTCAATCAGGAAGTCACACGGCTCCAACCTGAAGTGAAGGAAGAATTTCCTGATGAGAAGCTACTGATGATGAAAGAACGGCCATGGTTTGCAGACATGGCCAACTTTAAAGCTGCTGGAATGCTGCCTGATGACCTTTCATGGCAGCAGAAGAAGAAGTTTCTAAGGGATGCAAAGCAATTCATATGGGATGACCCCTACCTATTCAAACTTGGATCAGATCACATCTTGAGGAGATGTGTGTCCCAAGAGGAGGCTGAGAGCATCCTATGGCACTGTCACAGCTCACCCTATGGAGGACATTTCAATGGGGAAAGGACAGCAGCAAAGATCCTCCAATCAGGTTTTTATTGGCCCTCTTTGTTTAAAGATGCTAATGTTTTTGTGCAGCATTGTGAAGCATGTCAGAAGACAGGAAACATATCAAAAAGACATGAGATGCCCTTGACTGCCATCCTTGAAATAGAAGTCTTTGATTGCTGGGGCATCGATTTTACTGGGCCATTACCAATGTCATTCTCAAATGAGTACATAATTGTGGCAGTAGACTATGTCTCCAAGTGGGTGGAAGCCATGGCATGTACTAAAGCTGATGCCAAGACTGTCATCAAATTTCTTAAGAAACACATTTTCAGCAGGTTTGGCACCCCAAGAGTTTTAATAAGTGATGGAGGCTCTCATTTCTGCAACAGTCAACTCCAAAGATGCCTTGAACATTATGGAGTCAAGCACAAAGTAACTTCCCCTTACCATCCTCAAGCCAATGGCCAAGTGGAAGTATCCAACTGAGAAATTAAGAGGATACTTGAGAAGACAATCAGCCAAAGCAGAAAAGACTGGTCATTGAAGTTAGATGACGCTTTATGGGCCTATAGAACAGCATACAAGGCACCAACTGGATTTTCACCTTATCAATTGGTATATGGTAAAAATTGCCATCTTCCAGTGGAACTTGAACATAAAGCATTTTGGGCACTGAAAACCCTCAACTATGACCCAAAGGCATCAGCTGAAGAAAGGAAGATTCAGATGCACAAGTTGGAAGAATGGAGGAATCATGCCTATGACTCATCCAGGATCTATAAAGAGAAAATGAAGGTTTACCATGATAGACACATCATGAAAAAAAGTTTTCACCAGGGACAATCTGTTCTTCTTTTCAACTCAAGGATGAAACTATTCCCAGGAAAACTCAAGTCTAAATGGTCAGGACCCTTTATTGTCAGGGAGGTGAAACCTTATGGAGCTATTGAGTTGCAAGATCCAAAATCTGAAAGAACTTGGGTCGTGAACGGACAGAGAATAAAGCCCTATTTAGGGGGAGAAGTGGAGAAGGTTGCCACTGATATCCTGCTAAAAGACCCATGATCAAACTCAGGCATCGAGCTAATGACGTTAAACAAGCGCTTATTGGGAGGCAACCCAATCTTTTGTGTTTTATTTCTTTGAAAATTTTTCAAAAATAAAAATAAAAATAAAAATAAAAAATAAAAAAGTTTCTGTTTACCTTGTAGAAGAGTCTCAAACAAAGGCAAACAAAACTGGAGTTGGAGGTTGAGTTCAGAGAGACATGAGGACATCACCACGCTCAAGCGTGGATAATCTAGCTTAAGCGAGCCAAGGTAAGTCCTAAACCATCCTCATCAAGCTTAAGCGTGAGAGTCAAGCTTAAGCGTGGCACCTCTGCTAAAGAAATTTTCAACAAAATAAACCCGATCTCGCTTAAGCGTGACCTATTACGCTTAAGCGAAAGGATCTGGACAGCAATCAGAGGCTGACACGCTCAAAGCAAGACCCCTGCGCCCAAGCGAGAAGTTAAACTAAGCATCAGATGGGTGATCACGCTCAAGCGTGATACTTTGGCGCTCAAGCGCAACATACCTGCGCTCAAACATGCGCTCAAGCGAGACATTGATAAAGCATCAGGTATTAAAACTTTGTTGTACGCTCAAGCGAGATAAAAACCAGCCTGAGCGAGGAAAGCATACCTTGGAGCAATGCCCACACGCTCAAGCGTGATAAACCTGCGCTCAAGCGCGAAACTCTTACGCCCAAGCGTGACAAAAGCACGCTCAAGCGTGAAGTTTTCATTCTCAAACTTTGCATCCAGATCGATCACGCTCAAGCGTGGTTGTATTGCGCTCAAGCGTGGAATTCAAGCGTGAGAATGCAAACAGCCCCTGATGCTAATAAATGCAGAATTTTGAAACTGCCCACTCTCTCACTTACATAACCGTTCATTAACCTTCTGACTCTCTAAGTTTTATAACTGCCTCTCTTCTCCAATAATTGTCTTTTCACTCTCATTTCATAAGTCGCACTCTTATTTTGCAAGCCATTCTCTCTTGCACTTTCGGATCCTTCCAGGTAACTACTGCCCTATCCTCTTTTTGAACTAACAGCATATGTGTTAGGGAGGATTTATACCTTTCTTTTTGCACATGTTGATGTCATTTCTCTCTGTGTTTAATGAATGCTATGATCTATACTTGGTTGTTCCTGAATTGTTAGAGAAAGACGTTCAAGGTTTGGTTCTTGTGTTTCACTTTCATTGTAATGCATGTCCCTTTTCTATTTCACATTCTTTTAATGCATGCTGAATGTTTGATAAAAGTCCTAAAAGGAAGTATTTTAAGTGCAAAGTGGTTCTTAACCTTCTTGCAGATGGCCAGAACCAAGCAAACTGCACCAAATCCCCCTGCCACCACTTCCCCAAAAAGAAGTTCCCGAAAGAACAAGGGCAAAAGACCACGAACAGATAAACAAGATGATGCTCCAAGATTCAGGAAGCAAGGCAACAGCAAGCGGTATGAAGACATCTCAAATTGGACATTCATACCAGAAAGGAAAGTAGACTTGGCCTTGGGAGAATGCGATGCCTTCCTGTAGATTATAAGAAGGAGAAATTGGCTAAAAGTATGTTACCCAAGGGAGAAATTTGACCCTGAAGTGGTAAGAGAATTCTATGCAAACGCGTGGACAAAAGATGGAGGGGGGGAACGAAAAACCTATGTGCGGGGTACATGGCTCTCATATGACAGAGACACCATCAATTTCTACTTGGGGAACATCATGACCTTAGGAGAAGGGGAAATCTGCGAATATGCTGCCATGGTTGCAAGGAACCAGTTCATTGCCACACATGACCTTGAAGCCGCTATCTGTGTTCCAGGACACCACTTCCAAATGGGGCAAGGAGAGACACCACTGAGAGTTTTAAGAAGGGACATGACTACTGTTGCTCAAGTTTAGACTTCCTTCTTATTAGCTAACATAGCACCTAACGCTCATGTTTCTGATTTGATTTTTAGTAGGTGTTATCTCCTATACTGCATTCTGAGAGAGGACATCTCTATTGATCTAGCCCAAGTACTATCGGATGAAATCCACAAGTTTGTGATTTCTGACCAGAAGTACTCCCAGGCAGGTCAAAAGGTAAAAGGGAGTCTTGGTTTTCCTGCCTTTATCACTGATTTTTGTGCAGCTCATGGTGTTGAGGTACAAGACCTCAAACCAATCAGGCCTTCAATAGACAAACGCTTCATTGAGCGTTACTACAGCAATCCAGCACTCCCTGCAACTGATGCACCTCCTCTACATGCCCCACAAGCAGCACAGCAAACATTCAGCACTGCACCTGCCCACCCCCCCTCAGCACTGAAGCCAACCTGATTTTACAAGGCATTCACATCCTGAAAGTTCAAAACAGCCATCTCCTAGCCCAGCAGAACGCTCAGCATAGAGGTTTGTTACATGTTCACAATGGCCTTTATCATAGCATTCCTGCAGGTCAACACAATCCATGGATGCCACCTGCCCAGTTTGAGGCCCTGCTTGCTTGGCCTGGGGACAGGCCTCCGTTTGTGGGAGGAGGTGAGGCTACACAGGAGGATAGGCCAGGAACTTCAACTCAGGGACCTCCAGAAAGAGACTTGGGAACAGAGGAGGACTCATCCGAGGAAGAGTGAAACTTTTTAATGCTTTCAGTTCTTGACAATTAAAATTGCTACTTAGTTTGACAATTTATAGCCTTACTTTACCTTTAGTACATACTTTATCTTTAGTACAGCACACTTTAGAAATTGTTTGAGATTATATGCCTGTGATTATTCCTATCTGCCTGTGATTATTCTTGTTTGTTTTTGATTATTCCTGTTTTCATGATTAAGACTTTGAACATCCCTGAAAACCCCAACCAAAGATTTCACTTTTTGAACAAAGAAAAGTTTCTAAGCAGCACAATGTTTTTAGGCAACAACACTGATTTTGTTTAGGCAAAATGACTTAATTAAGAACCAAGGAACTGGAATGCATGTATTGTTGCTTGTTTTTATGACTTGAACCCTTTTCTGTTAGAATAAGGAAGTAACCTTTATATCTTGATGAGAGGTGAGAAAAATCTAAACACTTGAGAGCCTCATTTGAATTTGTTAAATTAGCATTGGCTGATTTTCTAATTAAACCTTTTTCTTAAGAAACAAGCAAGGAAATGATAAGGCAATTTTGAAAAATAATTAGCCAAGATCCAAAAAGCTACCCTGATAAAAATATCCGATTTTTTTGGCAGCCCATCTTTGAGCCATAAAAGCATGAAAATTTTTCTCTGCCCTGAGCTAAGCATAAAAGCAAAAATTCTACCTTACCTGCATGTTCATCTTGAAAAAGAGCATAAAATAATTTTCTCAAAAGAAGATGAAACAAATGGAGGCAGGAGAAGAAAATGCAGAAAGAATAAGTAAGCTCTCTAAAGATTGTATAAAAGAGCTGGAGTAAAACAAAAGAAAATTCTGAAGTTTCAATGCAGAAAAGGAGCCTTCTAAATCAACCAAAAACACTTATGCTCTTCTTTAAAAACATGCGTTTTGAAACCCAGAAAAACCAAAGTTTCTTGTTAACCCAGCCTCATTACACCCTTAAAAGACCTTCTGATCCTTGCTATTCATTTGAATTTTGGTTTTACTAGAAATGACGGGCAATGTCAAGAGAACATTTCTAATGATGGATGAGCGAAACAGACACAGGGTAAGAAATAATGAGAAATTCTATATTCTTACAGCAATGGGTTACATGCTTTATGAATAAGGTAATGGTGCATTACATTTTAAGGAATTGGTATTAAGAAAATCATTTGTCTAGATATTAAGCCAGATTATTGCCTTTCAAACTTTTGTCTGCAACAGAAACTCAGATTTTTAAATGCTTGTTTTCCCTTTTCAAATCTTCTTGTTACTTGAGGACAAGCAAAAATCTAGGTTGAGGAGAGTTTGATGAGTGCTTATTTTATGATTAAATTCATGGCTCAATTAGAACTATTCTTTTGAATAACTTAACAAAATTAATAAATAATTGAGCATGATTTTGAGTATAAAGGAAGTATTAAGGAAAAAAGCTTCAAATCTGAAAATCAGGAACAACTTGTCAAAAGCCTTGAAGAAACCAAGAGCATCAAGCAAAGGACACTTGAGCGTGGTACACTTCACGCCTGAGCGTGGAAGCCACGTTGCCCATGCACCCAAGTGAAACAAGGAACTCACCAACAGCCCCTCACGCTTGAGCGTGAGCCCGAGCTCGCTCAAGCGTGACTTCATGCATGACTGACGCTCAAGCGTGGCACCAAGAAGCTTAAAGCGTGACTGAAATGGAAGAAGGAACAGCATCAGGTCATCTCACGCTCAAGCGTGAGCAGGAGCCGCTTGGGCGTGACCTCGATCCCGCTTGAGCGTGGCTTGAGCGTGGAACACATCTGTGGGGATAGAGGAGCTCGCTTAAAGCGTAACATGCCCAGCTTGAAGCGAAGGATCAAGCATATGCTGAACAAAGGAACCACGCTTAGGCGTGGACAAGGAAGCTCAAGCGCAAGACTATTAAAAAGCTTCAGAGCCCTTCACGCTTGAGCGTGACCATCAAGCTCAAGCGTGACTCACACAGCGTGGGCTCCTTAATTCTTTATTCACCCGTAATGCGATGCAAACTCATCCACTTTCTGCTGTTTCCACCAGTCTCTGAAAGATGCCGCATGGGTTCTACGCAAGTGGGTAAGAGAAGCTGAGCCAAAAACTCCTATAAAGCAAGCTGCAAACAGGGCATCAGGATCATCAATCTTCTATCATCTGATACATCATTTCATCCTCTGTATTTTTCATTTCACACTTTCCATTGTCTGTATTCATTTCTTTGATGGTGAAAATGCAAGGCATGAATAACTAATCTCCCTTATGGGATTGGTTGTAATCCATTCAACACTGAAGTAATGCTGTCGTAAGTTTTCATTGAGTAATGAGATTTGATAAAGTTTCTGTATTTCCTTCTGTGTTTAATGCCTGAAAGTACTTGATCACTATTTTCTTGTTCTAAGTTTTCTTGAGTATGCTGGGAAGTGACTTTTGAAAGCAGACCCTGAAAGAAATGCTTGTTGTGAGTAGGTAGCCAGGGATGGCGTCTAACGCAACAAACGTCAAAATAATCGATCGATAATGCTGGAATGGTTTCCAAAGTGACTGAGGGATCATCGGTTTGGAAATCATTCTTATGAATTTTGTAGTCGAGGGATCGATGCAAATGACTTTGATTGTGACGTAGAACTTATCTTTTCGATTTACTTATATGGAAACTTATGCAGCTTACAGAGGTGAAGATGTGATGAAGCCAATCCCTGTTTTACAAAACTGATTTTTCCAACATCATTTACTGTTATATTTTGCAAAGTGCTATCCTCTGTTATTTTGTTACTTACTGTTTTTCATTCAGCAACATTCACAACAAATCAAAACTGAAACTTTCTGCCTAATCAATTCAAACTAAGATCTTCATTCTAGCACCTCCTCAGTGGAACGACAACTATACTATATTACAACTTCTGTGTTTAAACTTGGCACATCCATTTCATTGAGTTCATATTATACAAACTTGATTCTCTTTCAGTAAACTCAATATAAGCAAAACACTTATCAATCTTTCACAAGCAAGTCGGTCAAAGGCTTAGCTATTTTTGAAAAATCTTTTATGAACCTTCTATAGAACCCAGCACATCCTAGAAAACTCCTTACTCCTTTCACGTTGATCGGAGGAGGAAGTTTTTCAATAATTTCAATTTTTGCTCGGTCCACCTGCATGCCCTCAGCAGAGATCCTATGGCCAAGGACTATCCCTTCCTTAACCATAAAGTGGCATTTCTCCCAGTTAAGAACGAGATTGGTCTCTTGACATCTCATCAGCACCTTAGCTAAGTTGCTGAGGCATGTGTCAAAATTGCTCCCAAATACCGAGAAGTCATCCATGAATACTTCAATAAATTTCTCCACCATATCCCCAAAAATTGCCAGCATGCACCTTTGGAAGGTTGCTGGAGCGTTGCACAAGCCGAATGGCATGCGCCTGTATGTAAAAATTCCATAGGGACATGTGAAGGCAGTCTTTTCTTGATCCTTCGGGTCAACCACAATTTGGTTATAACCCGAGTACCCATCAAGAAAATAATAGTACTCATGTCCTGATAACCTCTCAAGCATTTGATCAACAAACAGAAGGGGGAAATGGTCTTTCCGAGTAAAGTTATTTAGCCTTCTGTAATCAATGCACATCCTCCAGCCTGTAGTTGGCCGAGTGGCAATGATTTCACCCTGGTCATTTCTTACAGTCGTCATTCCTCCCTTCTTGGGTACCACTTGGACTAGGCTAATCCAAGTGCTGTCCGAGATCGGGTAAATGATTTCCGCATCAAGGAGCTTGACCACTTCCTTTCTCACTGCTTCCTTCATAATGGGGTTCAATCTGCGTTGTGGCTGTATAACAGGGGAATAGTCATCCTCTATCAGGATTTTGTGCATACAAAAGGATGGACTGATTCCCTTCAAGTCAGAAATATTCCAGCCAATGGCAGATTCATGAGCCTTTAATACCCCAACTAATTTATTCTCATCCTCTTCTTTTAAGTCGGCATTAATAATGATAGGATGAGTGTAATTTCCTCTCAGGAAAACATATTTCAGATGAGAAGGTAAAGGTTTTAAATCACATTTTTCTTCCGAAAATTCCTTTCCTTTCTCAGCTTCAGTATTTTCCAAATCATTTTTCTTTTCGAAATCACCTACTTCTAAAACTTCCAGTAGGTCTAGTATTTCCGAGTGAGAGTCAATTGACTCGGTCTCAGAGTCAAAGTCATCCTCTAAAAAAGTTCGTAGAGCCTCTTCCTTAGTTTTTAGCAGTAAAGGAGTCTGGTAATTTTCAACCTCTTCAATCATTAGGCAATCCATCCGTTCAGTCGGATGTTTCATGGAATTGAAGACATTAAAAATCACTTGCTCCTCCTGAACTCTCAGCATGAGTTCACCTTTTTCACATCAATCAATGCTCTGCCAGTAGCTAGGAAGGGTCTACCTAAGATCAAAGGGATCTCTCGGTCAGCTTCCATATCCAAAACTATGAAGTCTGCTGGAAAGATAAATTTATCTACTTTTACTAACAAGTCTTCCAGCATCCCTTGGGGATATTTAATGGACCTGTCAGCCAACTGCAAGGACATGCGAGTCGGTTGCAAGTCATTAATTCCTAGTTTTTTATCAACGATAGAGGCATCAGATTTATACTGGCTCCTAGATCACAGAGAGCACTTCCTACATGAATATCCCCAATTGCACACGGTATTGTGAAAGATCCAGGATCCTCTAGCTTTTGGGGAAGTTTCTTTTGAATGATTGCGCTACACTCTTGAGTGAGAGTAATCATTTCATCCCCCCTAAGCTTCCTCTTCTTAGACAATAGTTCTTTTAAAAATTTTGCATAGGAAGGCATCTCCTGCAATGCCTCAGCAAAAGGGATATTAATGTGAAGTTTCTTGAAGACCTCTAAGAACTTAGCAAACTTCTGCTCCTCTATTTGCTTTTTAAACCTGTGCGGAAATGGAGCATTCCTCAGTTTTTCAGGAGTCAGCTTAGAAGCTTCCTCCAGAATCAGATCAACCTTTTTCTTTTTCTTTTGATGGACTTTATTTTCTTTTTCTTTTTCTGATTTATTTTTATTTTCTACTTCATCTTTATTGTCCTGCTCGGTTTCTTGTATTATTTCTTTTTCTTTTTCTGAACTTATTTCTTGACCCGGAGATGGAGAAATAATTTTTCCACTCCTAGTAATTATGGCCTTGCAATGTTCCCTTGGATTTACCTCGGTATCTCCAGGGAAATTGCCTGCTTGCCTCTCAGCTAATTGTTTAGAAAGCTGTCCTACTTGATTTTCTAAATTTCTTATGGATGCTTCCTGATTCTTAAAACTGGCCTGAGTGGCCTGGATAAACTGAGAAAGTACATTCTCGAGTTCGGATTTTTCTTTAACAGGAGGGTGAGAAGGTTGTTGTGGTCTATTTGTGGGTTGACTCGGTGGGATATTCTGATTCAAATGTGGACCTTTCGGCCAGGAAAAATTGGGGTGGCTCCTGTAATTAGGATTGAAGGAATTAGAAGGATAATTCCTTTGATACTGTTGCTGCCCCATATAATTCACTTGCTCGAAAGGCACAACTGGATCACACATTCCATTTTCATGGTCTCCACCACAAAAGTCACAACTGATCATAGAAACTTGACTCAGCTTTTGGAGTTCTGAAATCTGAATGCTTAATTTTTCCAAAGCCTGAGTCATCAGTTTGCTCTGAGCCAGATAGGCATCTTGTGCTTCTAATTCTAATATTCCTCTCCTAGGGACTTGGTTCCTCTCACTAATCAGACATTCATTAGAAGCCATCACATCAATCAGCTCTATAGCTTCTTCTACAGTTTTAGTTGTTAATGAGCCTCCAGCCGAGGCATCTATCAAGACTCTGGTAGCTGGCCTGACACCATTATAGAAAATAGTCACCTGCTGTACATCGTAAATCTGATGATGAGGACATCTCCTCAGACTTTCTTTATACCTATGCCATGCTTCCATCAAGGACTCACCTTCCCTTTGCTGAAAACATGTGATTTCATTACGCAGCTTTGCATATTTAGAAGGAGGAAAGTATTTAATCAAAAATTTCCTTTGCAAATCCTCCCAGGTAGAAATACTGCCACTCGGTTGACTCTGCAACCAGGCTTTTGCTCGGTCCCTTAGAGAAAATGGAAACAACCTTAGTCGGATTGCCTCCTCAGGGACTCCATTCATTTTTACTGTATCACAAATTTGGAGGAAAGTTGCTAAATGTAAATTTGGATCTTCAACCTCACTTCCTCCGAATTGTTCATTTCTTACCAACTGCAGTAAAGCTGGTTTTAGTTCAAAATTGTTAGCTGCAATCGGTGACCTAAGGATGCTAGCTTGCGATCCTTCTTCAGTCGGCCTGGAGTAGTCACCTAGTGTAACTCTCCTCTATTCCATTTCTTTTTCTTCTTTTTGCTTTTTCTCTTTTCTTAATCTACGTTCTAACAAATCAATGTCAGGATCAAAGAAGAAAGGTTCTCCTCTGCTCCTTGACTGCATACAACAATTGTTAACACGACAAAACAACTAACAGCTACGACTACTTGAAACAATAACTACTAAGAAAAATACGTATTGACTGCACACAGAAACAAAAGCAAATGGTTCAGTCTAGTACTGGTCCAAGGATTGTTGATATTACTCAACAATCCCTGGCAACGGCGCCATTAACTTGATGCTGAAATCCCGAGTCATTAAATTGATGGTAAAATCTTAGTAAAATGAAATGTGACTCTCAGATTCACACTTATGGCAAGCGCACCAGTCGTTAAAATTGTAGTATATTTGATCGTCTCACAGGGATTGTGGTAAGTACCTCAATCTAGGACTAGTACAAGCTGAACCAACAGAAAATACAAGAAATTCATTCGGTTTTTATGGTTTTAGTGTTTTATAGTTGTTTTTATATTTTGAGAAACAGAGTTAAAGTGAAATGTGGAAAGTGATTAAAAGAAAACAGGTCAGGATTGCTTCGGCTCACAATTTCCTCAAGAAACATGCAATTAAGTATCATCGAACTTCATAATCTAGAGGACAATCCGCTTGTGGTTATTCCCTAATTCCTTAGGTGAAAAACACTAATCCTTAAGCAATGAACCTTAATTCCTTAAGTGCTCGATTAACCTAAAAATCTAATGCGAAATTAGAGGTTGAACTCTAACTATTCACCTAAATTGATTAGGCCTGAACTAGTTAGAAAGCTGGAGTTACCTAAGCTTCAGCCATGATTCCTCACTGGTGAAGTTCTTCATCCATTTTGGATTTGTCAATCCAGCGATTCTGCTCCACTCCTCAGCTTGTTCGCCTCAAGATCTTCGAAGCCGATCTACTTGCTCACAGCTTCAAGATTCCATTGCTCACCTTCACAATCCCAACCTTAGGGATTTAGAACTCCATAGACTTCGGTTCCATAGAAGGATTGTGGAACGTCATGGAGGAGAGAGTTTAGAGAGATAAAAATGTAGTGAGAGATTGGAATTGGAAAAATGAATTTGTATTACGTTGCTCTGTATCTCTACACACACACGCCACTGCAAAAACAGAGTATGTACATCCTATTTATAAGTTTCTACCTAACTAACTTAACTAATAACTTCGGACAACTTAAGTTAACGACTAACACTACTTAATTACATAGTTTACAAAATAACTAACTAAATACAGCTCAGCTCTTAACAGGATCCAGCTCAACCTTAGCTAATGTACAGCTCAGCACCAGCTAATTGACAGCTCACTTCTTAAGTTAGCTTGAGGTTGCAGTAGTAGAGAAGAAGGCAATGGAAGCGGAACGGTACTGCACCAAGTGTGTTGTTGGAGGGAAGGAACAGTGTTTAAATTACTGCCTTGATGCTTCAGCTGCTGAGTATTCGCTTGGGTGGATTAAACTTCGCTTGAGCGAGTCCGGATTAACACTGCAGTGTTTCTTTCTCACTTGGGCGTTATGGCAAAACTTGGGCGAGGACGGTCTCTTAAAGTAATGCTTGAATGAGTCCGGATTTTACTAGGACGGATTAAATAATGACTAAGCACATCGGTTTCTTATGTAACATTCCGATCTTCTTCTCTTTTATAACCGGTGTCTTGGGAGTCTTCTTAAGTAAGCTTGGGCGTAGTCTTGCTTGGGCGGAGTCTTGCTTGGGCGGAGTCTTGCTTTTCTTAAGTGAACTTGGACCCTCGCTTGAGCGGATTTAACTCCCGCTTGGGCGGATTAATTATTAAATCGGTATTCTGTAGTTGGCACTCGGGTTCTTCATGCAGTATGAGTCCTTATTCTCTTTTGGAGTCAGTGTCTTTGAAGTCTCACTCAGTCGGTCTTTGGACTCTTTTCAGTCGGAATTGGGGAAGTCTCACTCAGATTTATCAAATCTCGCTCGGCTCTGTAGGATTTCACTCGGAATTTTCTTCTTATCTCGAGTCCACCCTGTTCCTGCACCAATAAACAGCTACTTGCCTAGCATTTATACGCTGGCCGCTTAGTAAATTGTAAATACTTCAAAATTCCTTATTTAATTAAAATTTTCAATCGGTTTCTTACATAGATAACATACTTTTGAAATAATTAACTACAACATGAATTCTTATCAAATTATTAAATAATAATAATAAAACTAGACAATACTTAGTAAATTATGTTAAATAATCAGTGGAATAATTAAGTCTTTTCAAGACTTATCATGTGCTAAAGTGGAATGTTGTGTCATGTGTGTGAAACTTGTGATGATCTCTTGAAAAATGAGTATATTGCACACATGTATAAATACCATCATAATGTATGATTTTGATTCATTTGGATTATGTTACTCACCTCCCTGTTGCCATTTTTAAGTTTGATGTAGGTGTGATGTAAAATCCTACTTTTTGGAGGTCGAGTATTGCATAAGGTAAATATGAAAGGAATGTGGGTGAGCCTTGGCCGGCATATATGTATCCATTTTGTATAGCACATAGTGCGTGTATGCTTATTTTGAAATTAATTTGATAACGGTTGATTTTGAAGGTCATGTAGGAAAATTAGACCGATTGTGTATGGCTAATTTTCATTAATGACCTTGATAATGTACGAATGATATTATTATTTTGAAATTATATTTCTATTGCTTAACAAATAGATGGGGCATTTTTCATCCTTTTTTTGGTAGATATTTTAATCACTCTTGAATTTAATTTCATCTTCCGCTTTTCCCTTGTGACGGCCTCAAGTCCGGTCGTCCGAGGTGCACTCTGATACCTTTCTCATATCTTTATATATGAGATCGGTTATTCAATGATCCGGGGTAGTTACTCGGCATATATATATAGAATTTCTTCTACTTATGATTATTTTAAAATTTGTGAAAAATTTACCCCTGTTTTCAAAATCGGGGCGTCAGAACCTAGTATCAGAGCATTGATTGTTCCTTGATTGATTATGTGAGTTAAAATGTTGTTAGAGATTGATAGTCACTTAAAGTTGACATGTCACAATTGTGATTAAGCATTATTGTCTTGAATTGCTCACTACTCTATATTATGACTAATACTCCCGGCCAGACATTTCCTTTCCATATTTACCTTCAGATTGTGAATATATTATGATGATATTTATATTGATGATAGTTGCTAATGATTGGTATATATATATATATTGAGGAAAAAACACAAGGTTTCTGATTATGTTGTGTTGTGTGTATAGAGTAATTGATGGCGAATAGGCGTAATATTGATGCAGCCGCTATGGCTGAAGCCTTCAATCGGTTTGTCGATATCCTAGAACGGCAACAACAACCCGCTGATCAGCCAAATCATGGTCTTGACTGATTTCTCAAGCGGAAGCCTTCCAAATTTCATGGAGGTTATAGTCTGGAGGATGCTTATGTGTGGATCCGTGACTTAGAATGGATATTTGCTAGTATGGAGTGTACAGAAGCTCAGAAAGTCAAATACGCGGTGTTTATGGTCCAAGATGAGGCTGAATCTTGATGGATTCTCACTCGTGGGCATATGATTGTGGCTCACACTCCTTTGGATTAGGAGAACTTTAAGGTGGAGTTCTTTATGAAGTACTTTCCTGAGAGCTACAAGAACATGAAAGAGCTTAAGTTTATGGAGCTCAAACAAGGAAGCATGTCAGTGGAGGAATATACCTCGAAGTTTGAAGAGCTTTGTGTGTTTTACCCTCCTTTTCAACAAGAAGGTACCGAAGCTTCAAAATGTGTTAAGTTTAAGAATGGATTGCACCAAGAGATTAAGAAGGCGATTTGTCACCAATGGATTAGGAGCTTTCCTACTCTTGTGAACAAATGTCGAATATTTAAAGAGAATGATGTGGTGCCCAAGAATTATGCTGGGCATGATCAAAGATTGAAGGGCCAATCCCCTAATTTTAAGAAGAAGGGCAACTTTAAGGGAAATAGAAAATTTGTGCATGGGTCCTCTTCTTTCAGAGGCGGACGAGGTGGTGGAAGGCATGGTATAAGTAGTGGCCGAGGTAACGGCCAAGGACTTTGTTGTTTTCGGTGTGGCGGAAACCATTTGGCTCGTGACTGTGGTAACGAAGAGATGGTGGTGTGCTACAAATGTAATCAACCAGGACACATTCGTCCCGATTCTCCTTTAAATGCCACGGACATGGTGGCGCGTAATGATGCAAACCGGGGCGGCTACGGTGCTTTTAGAAGTCGTGGTCGTGGGGTCGGAAATGGCGGCCGAAATGGTGGTCAAAATAGAAATAACAATGGAAATGGTGGCAATAGTTGTTGAAATAGGAACGGCCGAGGAAATGGCAATGGTGGCCGGAATGGCCATAATCATGGTGCTAATCAAAAAACTACTGGGAGAGTATTTGCTGTGACCGGTGAAGAAGCAGCTCAAGCTGATAATCTAGTTGAAAGTAAGTGTGAAATACTCGGAAAATCTATGCATGTTATTTATGATTCGGGTGCGACCCATTCTTTTATATCCAAGGATTGCGTGTGGTGATTGAGATTACGGGTGTGCCTAATGAAAAATGCCCTTGTGGTTACTACCCCAACCGGTGCTTGTCTCAGATTGGTTAACTGATGTGATAACATTGATATGCTCCTAGAAGGGAGGAAGTTTATTACTTCTTTCATTTTCCTACCTATGAAGGGCTTGGAGATCATTCTGGGTATGGATTGGCTCTCTGCTAATGGAGTCTTGGTTGACTGTCAACGATGGACTGTCATTTTCCCTTCTTTAGATGTGGGGAAATTCGATGTGCAAGGTATAACTCAACTTTTCATACTATTATCTCTTGCCGATGGGATAAATTGTCCTGATCCCTTAAATATTCCCATTGTGTCTGAATTTCTGGATGTATTTCTTGATGAGGTACCTGGTTTACCTCCTCCACGAGAGGTGGAGTTTTCTATCGATCTTGTTCCAGGAGCAAAACCTGTTTCCCGAGTGCCATATCGGATGTCTCCCATGGAATTAGCTGAGTTGAAGAGACAAGTTGAAGAGTTATTGGAACGAGAATTTATTCGCCCAAGTGTGTCTCCTTGGGGTGCACCTGTTTTACTAGTGAAAAAGAAGGATGGAAGTATGAGGTTATGTGTGGACTATCGACAACTTAACAAGTTGACCATTAAGAACCGATATCCCCTACCTCGTATTGACGATCTTCTGGATCAATTGAAGGATGCCGTTGTGTTCTCAAAAATTGACTTACGTTCCGGATATCACCAAATTCGGGTGAAGATCGGGGACATTCCTAAAACTGCCTTCCGAACTCAATATGGACACTATGAGTATGTAGTGATGCCATTCGAAGTGACAAATGCTCCTATGATATTCATGGATTACATGAATCGTATCTTTCATGAGTATCTTGACCGGTTCGTGGTGGTGTTTATCGATGACATTCTTATCTATTCCTAGAGCCATGATGAACATGAAGAGCATCTACGCCTTGTTTTGAATGTCCTTCGAGAGAAAGAGTTGTATGCAAAGATTTCCAAGTGTGAATTTTGGTTGTCCGAGGTCCAGTTCCTTGGACAAGTTATCTCTAAGGATGGTGTTGCTATTGATCCGTCTAAGATTAAAGCCGTGCTGGCTTACGAAAGACCGGCGTCTGTGACCGATGTGAGAAGTTTTCTTGGCCTTGCCGGTTACTACCGAAGATTTATTGAAGGATTTTCCCGATTGGCTTTGCCTTTGACGAAGCTAACCCATAAGAATTAGTCATTTGTGTGGAGTCTTGATTGTGAAAGGAGTTTCCAAGAGTTGAATGTTAGACTCATTTTTGCTTCGGTGTTGGCTTTGTCTGACTTACTGGATGACTTGATGGTGTACCGTGATGCTTCTAAGCTTCATCTTGGTTGCGTGTTGCAAAAAGAACATGTGATAGCCTATGCATCGAGACAGTTGCGACCACATGAGGTTAATTACCCCACACATGATCTTGAATTGGCGGCGGTGGTGTTTGCCTTAAAGTTATAAGGGCACTATTTGTATGGCTCAAAGTTTGTGGTCTTTAGTGATCATAAGAGTCTCAAATATTTGTTCGATTAGAAGGGGCTTAATATGCGCCAATGGAGATGGATGGAGTTTTTGAAATACTATGAGTTTGAAGTGAGGTATCATCCCGGAAAGGCAAGTGTGGTTGTCGATGCCTTGAGTCGGAAATTGTTGCATGTTTCCGCTATGATGGTGAAAGAGATGGAGCTCATTGAGAAATTTCAGAACTTGAACGTGGGTGTGGAAATATATACTCCGAAGATATCTCTTGAGGTGTTGACGGTAGCAAATGTATTTCTTGAGACCGTGAAGCTGCAACAACCGAAAGATGAGTATTTGATCGAGATGAAAGAAGCTCAAGCTAATGGGAAAAATTCATTTTTGACAGAGGGCTGTGATGGCATTTGGCGTGTGAAAGGCCAGATTTATGTCCCATCTGGTAGTGATCTAAGAAGATTGGTACTTGAAGAAGCCCATAAGAGTGTATTGAGCATACATCCTAAGACGTCCTGAAAACATGGGCAAATTTTTCACGTTTTATAAATCATTAATAAAGCATATAATTAAAGTGGTGAAGCTTTTAATTCAACACCTGGATCTATGAAAATCCACTCTCATATATGAGGATATGAGAGGGTAAATTAGAACGATCTCATGAGAAATTTCCAATTAAAAATAGCGGAAGAATTAATCAAATTGGTTGTTGCATGATTGGATTTTAAGGAGAAAGAATTTCATGAGGTTCAAGAATTCATAATATGTCCAAAGTACTCTTAAGATGTTGCAAGAAAAGGATTTGATGCATAAGAAATAAAAATTAATTGGGACAAAACAAATGGGGGCATCAGAGTGCCACTCGCTCAAGCGGGAGTCACACTCGCTTGAGCAAGCCCACGAGGCGATGCTTGAGCGAGCACAAAAAAAATGCTGAGCGAGAAAGAGATTAAGCATCAGGGGGGTCCTCTGGCTTGAGCGAGAGCTATCTCGCTTGAGCGAGAATCAAGGACCACACTTGGGTGAGCCAGCGAAACGCTTGAGCGAGAGAGAAGATTTGCCTCAGGGGCCAATCTCGCTTGAGTGAGTTCCATCTCGCTTGAGCGAGATTGCTCCAGTAGCATTAGAGACTCACTGCCTGATTTTTGCTTGAGCGAGGCAAAGGCTCGCCTGGGCGAAAATCGTCCAGAGTCCATTTCTCTTCCTCTCGCTTGAGCGATTCCCAAGCCATGACCATTTCGCCTGAGCGAAAATGGTCCAGTAACAACCATTGATTCCAGACAAATCTCGTTTGGGCGAGAAGGCCATTCGCTTGAGCGAATTTTGGCTAGTGGCCAAACCACTGATGCAAGAGGATCTCGCTTGAGCGAGATTCTCACTCGCTTAAGCGAGTTCTACAGGAAAATAAAAAACACCAGATTTCCTTACAACCTAACATGCCAAAACTCATCCCATCCTAAATCAATCAAATTTAACATAACATACATATCCTATTACACCCTTATAACTTGTCACAAGTATTAATTCCCTTTAAATTCCATTCTTACCTAAGTATCACATTAAATCAAGCACATCATCTCATGTATTCACCAAGACACAAACTTTCACATGAACCTTCATTCATTCATAGAATTTATCGCCAATACACATCATAGTTCATTGTCTTCCATCATTTGGGTCATTAATGAAAATTGGCCATGCACGCCAAGGTCCAATTTTCCTACATGACCCTCAAAATCATCAATTACAATCTAGATAACAAAATAAGCATACATACTCTCTATATGCTATACAAAAATCTAGATTTTGCCGGCCAAGGCGCTTCCTATACATCTATTTACCTCCTCAACAAAATGTACTCCAAAATATCCACTCTTCCCACAAGTGCCCTGTATCACAAGTCTAAAAAGTGGACAACATGGGAGAGTGAGTCATACACTCTAAAAATGAATAAGAATCCCATAAGATCATGTGCATATATGCTACAACATGTATACTTGCATTCACACACAATTCTTCATCAATTATCATCATAATATACAATCATTTTTGTACATCAAGCAAGTATAAAACCACACACATGATCTAGCCCTTCAACAATTGGACCATCATACATTTTATCATCTTTCTCATATTATTATGTGGTATTCACCTATTTTATATTGTCTTAATTACAATTCCTCATTCCCAACTTAACCATCACCAACACCATCACCTTTGGCATACCTCCTTGCTATATGCAAATCCTCTTAAGCTAATGCTAATGCACAATGGGATATTTCAACAATTGCAGATCTGACTGTGGGAAAATAAACACCAATTGTGGGATTCAAGTATGATCATCTAACCATACGCCTACTGCAGTAGTAAAATATGTACTCTTATACTTAAATTGCATGCATTTCACCAATTCTTTTACTGGTACCAAACCGTATCGCCCATCTTGCAACACCTGGTCATTTCCATCATGACTGCGGTATCCAACATATTCGACATATGGTGTTGTGGGCCGGCCAGATCTCAAATCATGACGGCTGTGATCCCAAGGACCACCGGGGTCACCTGCTCATCCAGAGCCACCCCCACAAGGGTCGGCCACATGTAGCTCCCCGAAGCAATACATGGGCGGCTTTGTGACTTACACACTGAGTCACAGGGGAAGAACAAAATTGCTCATGCACCGAGCCACCCTCCCACTGGGTCGGCCGAGGGAACTCCCCTAATGTTCCAACATCGGTGGCTATGCAGTATGCCATGGATGCAAATACAAATCATATACATTTCTCACTCTATGCATCCTATACATGCCACACATCAAACATCATTACCATCATCATCACCAACACCACTTCACATTTCTTAGTGGATTTATCATTGTTAGGTTTAGTTTTGTTCTCAAGTTTTAAGTGTGGCACATTAACATTCATACACCATTTACAATGGCACTTAACATCAATTTCAATCATCAACTTTCCATTATCAAATCATGGTATGCTATTCACTCACACCTATTCTCAAACAAACATCAACAACATTCATTTCACATCTATGGTGGACATAAGAATATCATCAATTTATCAAACAAACCACACCACCATATAACACACTATATTTATTCTAACTGCACAAGCATGATGCCAAACATTATTCTCAACATTACATACACAATTCATATTTCCATAACATCAAAGTACAACAACCATGCATATTGTAACATATGATAATCAAACACTATCCAATTCATGCAATTAGAATATAAGACTTCTCTCCTACCTCAAGAGAAGAATTCTGATTAATACGACGTACCCGCCTCGTCATTCAGAATGGATCCTACATTAACACACATGTAAAATCCTAATTAACCAACCATTCAAGATATAATTTAACTCTAATTAACCATAAGTATATCTATAATTCCATAACATGTACAAGACATGTTATAGACATCATTTTCACTATTTGTTAGGCTTTAGGAATTCCTTCCCATCAAGCCACATTCATTAAATTCAAGGGCTACTAACAACAATAGCCCAAACCTTCATAAAATGCCTCACATATCAATACCCACACTCTCAATGGTTTGTATTTGCTCTCAAATACACTATTCAACCAATATTTTTAACTTTCCCTAAATCTTAAAAGTTAAGGTTTCACCCAGAACCTAACAACCCTCATTAATGCCTCATTATTCTTCATCACTATCCCACCATAAATGCATCCACCTCATTTATTTCACTTAAACCTTGCATTTATGACAACCCACTCTAGGGTTTATACATTAGGTGCCTCTAATAAATACCCATTCATATGCATTGCTCCCCAAAAGCATAATAACATATACCTATGGCCAAAAACTTCAACAAAATGGTGAGTATACTTACCTCACACCCAAAACAAAATGGGTTCAAGAAGGGGAAAGATGGGCTGTGAAAATGAGGGGAAGAGGAAGAAGATTTCAAGCTTTAATGGCCTCCTTCCAAGCTTCTTGAAAACGAAAATGAGAGGGGAAAAAGATCACCATTTGGATAGGGTTTTTGGAAGAGAAGAAGAGAAGATGGAGTAGGGAAATGGAGAAGAAGAGGAGGTTAAGTGTTTTGCCCAATGAGTCTCAGCAACTACACGAAAATTGGGAAGGGAAATTGGGCTTTTACTTTTTAATTTTAACCCTCTCATTAATGCTTCTTTGTTTTATGACAAACAGGATCTTTGTTCGGGCTCAATACTCTATCTGAAAATTATTCCGAATACATATTCGGACTCCTAATATTATTTTTAATAGCCTTGACCGATATCATCCCAATAAGAGATACTTGGTCCGACACACATATCTCAACCGGTCTTATTTTCGGCTTATCTGGTCTCAATAAATCACCAACAATCCCTAAAAATCTTAATTCAATTATTTCCAATGTTTTGGGATATTAAATAATTCACATTCAATTATTCAATATTTATTTCCTTAATTAATCCTCTATTTTAAAAATTCTGGGGTACCCCACCAAAAGAAAATTTCGTCCTCGAAATTTAACATACCAGATTCGAACACGTCGGGATATCGTTCTCTGATGTCGTCCTCATGTTCCCATGTGAACGTCTCCACATTTCCATGTTTCCAACCGACCTTCACCAAAGCCACCAACTTGTTCCGCAGTCTCTTCACGGAATGCTCGACAATGCGAACCAAAACAAGAGGGATAGATAAATCGTCTCGCACATCGACATCGTCCATAGAAATCATATGTAGAGGATCATGAACATATTTCCTCAATTGAGACACATGGAACACATTATGCAAATTAGCGAGGTGCGGAGGGAGTGCAATCCGATAAGCAACGCGGCTAATTCACTCCAAAACCTCATAAGGTCCAATAAATCTAGGGCTTAATTTTTCACTTTTTAATGCCCTTCCAATCCCTTTGTCATGTGAGACATTCAGAAACACATGGTCACCCACTTGAAACTCTAGTGGTTTATGCCTCTTGTCATAATAACTCTTCTATCGGTCCTATGCAATCTTCATATTCTCTTGTATCTTCTTAATTTGCTCGGTAGTCTCCTGAACAATTTCCGGCCCTCAAGCCAAGTTCTCACCAACCTCAAGCCAACACAAAGGGGTCCTATACTTCCTTCCATACAACGCCTCATATGGTGCCATGCCAATACTAGAATGGAAGCTGTTGTTGTAGGTAAACTCAATTAAAGGCAAGTATCTCACCCATGAACCACCATGTTCTAAAACACATGCACGTAACAAGTCCTCAAGACTCTAAATAGTCTTCTCAGATTGTTCGTCCGTCTGAGGGTGATAAGCTGAGCTCAACTTCAATTTAGAACCCATGGCCAAATATAGACTTCCCCAAAATCGAGAAGTAAAGCGTAGGTCTGTATCTGAAACAATAGTAGAGGGCACCCCATGCAACCTCACTACCTTCTTAATGTACAACTGCGCCAGATACTCTAAAGAACTCTTCATGCTAATCGGCAGAAAATGCGTACTTTTTGTCAAATGATCTATAATGACCCAAATTCTGTCACAATTGGACCTCGTCCTAGGTAGACCGGACATAAAGTTCATAGCAATAGCATCCCATTTCCAAACAGGGATCTCCAAAGGTCTCAAATAACCAGATGGTCTTTAATGCTTGACCTTCACCTTCTGACAAACAAGACAAGATGCTACAAAGTTTGCCATATCACGCTTCATACTGGGCAACCAGAAATTCTTCTTCAAGTCTTGGTACATCTTGGTAGAATCAGGATAAATGCTTAATACGCTTTTATGAGCTTCCTCAAGTTCATATTTCCTCACATCATCACTTGAGGGAACATAAATTCAGCCCTTCACATGCCAAATGCCATCTTGACCTTCCCCTAGGAACAAATTCTTCCCTTTTTCTTGGGTTTTCTTCATCTCTATCAGATATTCATCATCGGGTTATCGTACCTTCACATATTCAAGAAACTCATTTGTGACTTTCAACATCTTAAGCGATATTTTCTTTGAGGTATATGTCTCCATGCCCAAATTCAAATTTCTAAATTGTTCAATCAACTCCATCTCTTTCGCCATCATCATAGAGATATGCAACGACTTCCGGCTCAAAGCATCGGCAACCACATTCGCCTTTCCGGGATGATACCTCAACTCAAACTCATAATCCTTTAGGAATTCCATCCATCTTTTTTGGCGCATATTAAGTTTCTTTTGGTCAAACAAATACTTAAGGCTCTTATGGTCACTAAATACCATAAACTTAGAACCATATAAGTAATGTCGCCTCAACTTCAAAGCAAACACCACAGCCGCCAATTCTAGATCATGTGTAGGATAATTAACTTTATACGGTCACAATTGTCTTGACTCATAGGCTATCACACGCTCCTTTTGCATCAACACGCATCCAAGACCAAGCTTAGATGCATCACAATACACCACAAAATCATCCGTCAAATCGGGGAGCGCTAACACCGGTGCGGTAGTAAGTCTTAACTTCAACTCTTGAAAACTTTCTCCACATTCACGGGTCCACACAAACAGTTGATTCTTACGAGTCAACTTTGTCAATGGTAAGGCTAAGCGGGAAAATCCTTCAATAAACCTCCGGTAATAATCGGCAAGACCAAGAAAACTTCTTATCTTTGCACAGACGTCGGTCTTTCCCAAGCCATAACGGCTTCAACCTTCGATCTATCCATGACAACTCCATCATCGAAAATCACATGACCAAGAAAGGAGATCTCACTCATCCAAAATTCGTATTTAGAGAGCTTAGCATACAATTCTTTCTCTCGAAGAATAGACAATACAAGACAAAGATGTCTTTCATGCTCTTCATGACTCTTAGAGTATACCAAAACATCATCAATAAACACCACGACAAATTGGTCAAGATACTCATGGAAGATGCGATTCATGTAATCCATGAAAATCACAAGAGCATTTGTCACTCCGAATGGCATCACTATATACTTATAGTGTCCATATCACATTCAGAAAGTAGTTTTTGGGATATCTTCGGTCTTTACCCGAATTTGGTGATATCTGAAATGCAAGTCAATCTTTGAAAACACCACGTCGCCCTTCAATTGATCCAAAAGATCATCAATACGAGGAAGAGGATATTTGTTCTTAATAGTTAGCTTGTTAAGTTGGCGATACTCAATGCACAATCTCATGCTTCCATCCTTCTTTTTCACCAACAACACAGGAACACCCCAAGGAGACACACTTGGGTGGATAAACTCTCGTTTGAGTAATTCCTCGACTTGCTTCTTCAACTTGGTTAACTCCATAGGAGACATCTTATAAGGAGCTCTAGAAACAGGTTCAGCGCCAGGAATGAGGTCAATAGAAAATTCCACTTCATGTGGGGGAGGTAATCCAGGAATCTCATTCAGAAACACATCGGGAAATTCTGAAACAATAGGAATCTCACAAGATTGGGAAGTACCGTTCCCGTCAATCATGCAGAACATCATAAGAAGCTGAGAGATACCTTATACATCAAAGCCTTCAACATTCGAAGTCAGAAAGATCACCGTCTTGTTGTAACAATCCACCAAGACTTTGTTAGCAGACAACCAGTCCATGCCTAGAATAATGTCTAGGTCTTTCATGGGTAAGCATACGAGAGACACAACCAACTTCCTACCCTCAAGGGTCATCTCGATATTCTCACATCGAGTCACCGATCTTAAACAAGTACCAGTCGGTGTAGTCACCAATATAGAACCCTTCATCATACATACAGGCACCCTCAAGCGCCTCACACAATCTTCAAAAATAAATGAGTACGTAGCACCAGAATCAAAGATAACATTTACCGAATTACCAAAGATTTCACACTTACCACGGACAAGATCTTCAGCTAGCATAGCTTCTTCACCAGTAACTACGAATACTCTACTAGCAGCTTGTAATTGATCACCACCATTGCGGTTACCGTTCCTTCCACCATGGCCATTACCTCGACCATTGCCATTTCTCCCACCGTTATAGTTTATACCACGACCACCATTACGGCCACCATTTTGACCACTACCGTTTCCACGGCCACGACCTTAGCATCATAATTCAAGTGAACGGGAGTGTTAACATTAGCATTCAATGGGCAATTAGGACGAATATGCCCGGGTTGGTTGCATTGGTAGCACACCATATCATCCTGTGGGCAATCATGTGCCAAATGGTTAGCACCATATTTGAAACAAGTTAGGCCTTGGACATTTCCACGAGCTTGGTTACCACCACCGTAACCACCTCTAGGAGCACCACGTCCTCTTGCACTGGAGGATCCACCACGAAAGAACTTCTGTTAGCCCAGGTGGCCTCTAGGAAACTCAAGAGGGGGGGTGAATTGAGTAGTTAGGAACTTTTTCACTAATAAATTTCTCCTCTAAAAACTCAATATGCAATGATATATGATTTGAATAATAATGCTTAAAACATAAAGAGTTTAAGGGTTAGAGAAGTGCAAACAGAGATTTATACTGGTTCGGCCAACCACTGCCTACGTCCAGTCTTCTCAAGACACCCTTGAGGAAATTCACTATAATCAATTCCCTTAATTACACCACAATGGGGACTCACACCCCGATCACAAATGCATTGGATGCTACACCACACCCAAGCACATCACCCTTGGATACTATACCATACCCAAGAACATCACCCTTAGATGCTACACCACATCCAAGAAGAACACCCTCAGAGATACACCACTCTGAGTATCAATCTCACTTTAGAGATAAAGAACTCTATAGAAGAAAACTCTCTTCAAGAGTATGATAAACAAATTGAGGAACAAGAAAGAGTAATAACTCTATTAAGAGAATATGGCCATTATTGCTCATAAGAAAAGATTGGAAGTATTTGGTATATCTTGGTGTTATTGGTGTGTTTTTGCAAATGAAATACCCTCCTATTTATAGGAGAGGAAATGCCTTCAAGAGGTGTGAAATTATTGATTAAAATAATTGGAAAGGTACCTCTTGGATAAAATAATATTTTGTGAAAAGTTATAATGTTTCAACATGATTTTTTGCTTTCTGATCACGTTGTAATCGATTACATAAAATAGGTAATCGATTACAGCCTTTTAAAATCAGTTTTAAAACATAACGTTCATATTGTAATCGATTACTTAAACATGGTAATCGATTACATTGCTGAGGTAATCGATTACACTAATGAGGTAATCAATTACACGATGTAATTGATTACACTAATGAGGTAATCAATTACATTCCATCAGAATGTATTCTTATTTTAAAACCTTTTTATATTAATGGCTATACTTTCTTTTTATAGAGTCTTACTTTAATTATGCCTTGGTCTTGGATCTTCATTCTTGATCTCTGGCATTGGCCTTGTCATTATCAAAATCCTTCATGGTCTTCATTCTCCCCCTTTTTGATGATGACAATATTTCATTGATTTCATGACTCTTTTTGTGCTTTGACATGGTATACTAAATCTCCAAGTCTTGCGTCCATGTTGTTAATCATGTCTTGCATATATGTTGTTGATATCAAAACCTTAGTTCTTCATTCTCCCCCTTTTTGATATTGATAACAATTCCTGAGAAGAAAAATAAACAGCATGCAAGATACAAACTTGGAGGCATACTCCTCCATCGTCATACCACCTTGCTTAAGTTCCATAAACTCAAGCTCTTTCTTACTTCTGTAGCTATCGGGGAAGTACTTCTTCAAGAACTCCACCTTGAAATTTTCCCAATCTAAGGGAATGTCAACAGAAATCATGCGTCCCTTAGTAAGATGCCACCAAGCTTTAGCTTCATCGCGGATCATAAAGACCGCATACTCTACCTTTTGCACTTCAAAGCATTCGAAGCTAGCATAAATTCTTTCCAAGTCATTGATCCAAGCATAAGCATCCTTAGGCTTGTAACCTACATGGAATTTTGAAGGTTTCCTCTTGAGAAATAAATCAAGACCTTGGGAACCTTGTCCCACATTTAGTTGGCCTTGTCTTTCCAAGAGATCAGAGAAACAATTCAAGGAAGTTGCCATAGCACAGCTTCATGATTTGGTCTACCAGACATATTTCAAGCCTATACATCGAAACATGGCTCACACATGAGTATACTAGACCAATAATAACCTTCCAACTTATAAATGTAAAGGTCTTAGCACTCATAAGTCTATCATGTACCATATCTCATAATCATATCATTTCTAATACATGATCATATCATATTCATCATTAGGGGTAAATAGTGTAAGGACTCTTGGCTGGACTCAACAACTCTAGACAACAATCACAATTCAATGACAAACAGCCATGATCCAATCAAATAATCCATAAATCAATCAATCATAGCTTATATGACTCAATCATCAGCAACAATTATATGAACCACACTATTCAAATATGTATCAAGAGCAACCATTGCTCTGATACCAGGTTGAGACGTCCCGAAAACATGGGTAAATTTTTTGCGTTTTATAAATCATTAATAAAGCAAATAATTAAAGTGGTGAAGCTTTTAATTCAACACCTGGATCTATAAAAAGCCACTATCATATTGAGGATATGAGAGGGTAAATTAAAACGATTTCATGAGAAATTTCTAATTAAAAACAGCGGAAGAATTAATCAAATTGGTTGTTGCATGATTGGATTTTAAGGAGAAAGAATTTCATGAGGTTTAAGAATTCATAATATGTCCAAAGTACTCTTAAGATGATGCAAGAAAAGGATTTGATGCATAAGAAATAAAAATTAATTGGGATAAAACAAATAGGGGCATCAGAGTACCACTCGCTCAAGCAAGAGTCACACTCTCTTGAGCGAGCCAAAAAAAATGCTGAGCGAGAAAGAGAATAAGCATCAGGGGCGTCCTCTCGCTTGAGCGAGACCTATCTCGCTTGAGCGATAATCGAGGACCACACTTAGGCGAGCCAATGAAACGCTTGAGCGAGAGAGAAGATTTGCCTCAGGGGCCAATCTCGCTTGAGCGAGTTCCATCTTGCTTGAGTGAGATTGCTCCAGTAGAATTAGAGACTCACTGCCCGATTTTCGCTTGAGTGAGGCAACGCTCGCCTCGGTCAAAATCGTCCAGTGTCCATTTCCCTTCCTCTCGCTTGAGCAATTCCTAAGCCAAGACCATTTCGCCTGAGCGAAAATGGTCTAGTAACCAACCACTAATTCCAGACAAATCTTGCTTGGGTGAGAAGGCCATTCGCTTGAGCAAGTTCTGCAGGGAAATGAAAAACACCAGATTTCCTTACAACCTAACATGCCAAAACTCATCCCATCCTAAATCAATCAAATTTAACATAACATACATATCCTATTACACCTTTATAGTTTGTCACAAGTATTAATTCCCTTTAAATTCCATTCTTACCTAAGTATCACATTAAATCAAGCACATCATCTCATGTATTCACCAAGACATAAACTTTCACATGAACCTTCATTCATTCATAGAATTTATCGCCAACACACATCATAGTTCATCGTCTTACATCATTTGGGTCGTTAATAAAAATTGGCCATGTACACCAAGGTCCAATTTTCCTACATGACCCTCAAAATCATCAATTACAATCTAGATAACAAAATAAGCATAAATACAATCTATATGCTATACAAAAATCTAGATTTTACCTGCCAAGGCGCTTCCTATACATCTATTTACCTTCTCAACAAAATGTACTCCAAAATATCCACTCTTCCCATAAGTGCCCTGCATCACAAGTCTAAAAAGTGGACAACATAGGAGAGTGAGTCATACACTCTAAAAATTAATATGAATACCATAAGATCATATGCATATGTGCTACAACATGTATACTTGCATTCACACACAATTCATCATCAATTATTATCATAATATACAATCATTTCTGTACATCAAGCAAGTATAAAACCACACACATGATCTAGCCCTTCAACAATTGGACCATTAAACATTTCATCATCTTTCTCATATTATTATATGGTATTCACCTATTTTATGTTGTCTTAATTACAATTCCTCATTCTCAACTCAACCATCACCATACACCATCACCTTTGGCATACCTCCTTGCTATATGCAAATGCTCTTAAGCTAATGCATATGCACAATAGGATATTTCAACAATTACAAATCTGACTGTGGAAAAATAAACACTAATTGTGGGATTCAAGTATGATCATCTAACCATACCCCTACTGCAGTAATAAAATGTGTACTCTTATACTTAAATTGTATGTATTTCACCAATTCTTTTACTGGTACCAAACCGTATCGCCCATCTTGCAACACCTGGTCATTTCCACCATGATCTCAAATCCTGGCGGTTGTGATCCCAAGGACCACCGGGTCACCTACTCATCGAGAGCCACCCCCATAAGGGTCGGCCACATGTAGCTCCCCGAAGCAATACATGGGCAGCTTCGTGACTTACATACTGAGTCACAAGGGAAGAACAAAATTGCTTGTGCATCGAGCCACCCTCCCACTGGGTCGGCCGAGGGAACTCCCCTAATGTTCCAACATCAGCGGCTATGCAGTATGTCATGGATGCAAATACAAATCATATGTATTTCTCACTTTATGTATCCTATACATGCCACTCATCAAACATTATTACCATCATCATCACCAACACCACTTCACATTTCTTAATGGATTTATCATTGTTGGGTTTAGTTTTGTTCTCAAGTTTTAAGTGTGGCACATTAACATTCATACACCATTTACAATGGCACTCAACATCAATTTCAACCATCAACTTTCCATTATCAAATCATGGTATGCTATTCACTCACACCCATTCTCAAACAAACATCAACAACATTTATTTCACATCTATGGTGGACATAAGAATATCATCAATTTATCAAACAAACCACACCACTATATAGAACACTATATTTATTCTAATTGCACAAGCATGATGCCAAACATTATTCTCAACATTACATACACAATTCATATTTCCATAACATCAAAGTAAGGCAACCATGCATATTGTCACATATGACAATCAAACACTATCCAATTCATGCAATTAGAATATAAGACTTCTCCCCTACCTCAAGAGAAGAATTCTGATTGATACGACGTACCCGCCTCATCGTTCGGAATGGATTCTACATTAACACACATGTAAAATCCTAATTAACCAACCATTCAAGATATAATTTAACTCTAATTAAACATAAGTATATCTATAATTCCATAACATGTACAAGACATGTTATAGACATCATTTTCATTATTTGTTAGGCTTTAGGAATTCCTTCCCATCAAGCCACATTCATTAAATTAAAGGGCTACCAACAACAATAGCCCAAACGTTCATAAAATACATCACATACCAATACCCACACTCTATTTCCCCAAATCTTAAAAGTTAGGTTTTCACCCAAAACCTAACAACCCTCATTAACGCCTCATTATTCTTCATTACCATACCACCATAAATGCATCCACCTTATTTATTTCACTTAAGCCTTACATTTATGACAACCCATTCTAGGGTTTATGCATTAGGTGCCTCTAATAAATACCCATTCACATGCATTGCTCCCCCAAAGCATAATAACACATACCCATGGCCAAAAACTTCAACAAAATGGTGAGTATACTTACCTCACACCCAAAAGAAATGGGTTCAAGAAGGGGGAATATGGGCTGCGAAAATAAGGGGAAGAGGAAGAAGATTTCAAGCTTCAATGGCCTCCTTCCAAGCTTCTTGAAAATGAAAATGAGAGGGGAAGAATATCACCACTTGGCTAGGATTTTTGGAAGAGAAGAAGAGAAGATGGAGTAGGGAAATGGAGAAGAAGAGGAGGTTAAGTGTTTTTCCCAATGAGTCTCAGCAACCACATGAAAATTAGGAAGGGAAATTGGGCTTTTACTTTTTAATTTTAACCCTCTCATTAATGCTTCTCGTTTTATGACAAATAGGATCTCTGTTCGGGCTCAATACTCTATCTGAAAATTATTCCGAATACATATTCAGACTCCCAATATTATTCTTAATAGCCCTGACCAATATCATTCGAATCAGACATACTTGGTCCGACACCTATATCTCAACCAGGCTTATTTTCAGCTTATCCGGTCTCAATAAATCACCAACAGTCCCTAAAAATCTTAATTCAATAATTTTTAATGTTTTAGGACATTAAATAATTCACATTCAATTATTCAATATTTATTTCCTTAATTAATCCTCCATTTTAAAAATTTTGGGGTGTTACACATCCTGGTGCCACGAAAATGTATCAAGATCTAAAAAAGAATTTCTGGTGGCCCGGTATGAAGCGGGATGTGGCTAATTATGTAGCCTCTTGCATTATTTATCAAAAGGTGAAGGTTGAGCATCTTTAACCATCTGGTTATCTGAGACCCCTTGATATTTCCATGTGGAAGTGGAACGACATTGCTAAGCACTTTGTTTCTGGGCTACCCAGAACACGTACTAGCAATGATGCTATATGGGTAATTATAGACCGGTTGATGAAGTATGCTCACTTCTTGCCCATGAATATGAAAAGTTCATTAGAGAAATTAGCCCAGATGTACATAAAGGAGATCGTTAGACTACATGGTGTACCTTTGAGTATTGTGTCGGATCACGACCCGCAATTCACTTCCTGATTTTGGGGAAGCATGCACAAGGAAATGGGTTCCAAGTTGAAGCTCAGTTTGACGTATCATCCACAAACGGATGGACAATCTGAGCAGATAATTCAAAGCCTAGAAGATTTGTTGCAAGCTTGTGTATTGGAGCATGGTGGTTATTGGGAAAGATTCCTATCACTAATTGAATTTACATACAACAATAGTTACGACAGTTCTAATGATATGGCTCCCTATGAAGCATTATATGGTCGGAAATGTAGAACTCCGTTGTGTTGGCTTGAAATTGGAGAGAGTTTGGCTTTGGAGCCGGAGTTGATTATTGAAACAAATGAATAGATTAAGATGATATGAGAAAAGATAAAAATTGCCCAAGATCGACAGAATAGTTATTATGATAAAAGGTAGAAGCCACTTGAGTTTCAAGTTGGCGATCACGTACTTTTAAGAGTATCAAGAGATAAGGGTATTGGAAGAGCTTTAAAGAGTAAGAAGTTAAATCTGAGGTTCATTGGACCCTACGAGGTTCTAGAGTGGATTGGCGATGTTGCATATCAGATTGCACTCCCTCCACACCTGGTTAATCTACACAATGTGTTCTAAGTCTCACAGTTGAGGAAATATGTCCATGATCCTCTACATGTAATTCCTATGGACAATGTTTATGTATGAGATGATCTGTCCATTCCTCTTGTTTCTGTTTGTATTATTGAATGCTCCATGAAGAAGCTACGGAACAAATTGGTACCCTTGGTGAAAGTTGCGTGGAAGCACAGAAATACTGAGATGTTTATGTGGAACCTGAGGACGATGTAAGAGCACGGTACCTCGATATGTTCGAATCCGGTATGTTAAATTTCGAAGATGAAATTTCTTTTTAGGTGGGGTGGATTGTAACACCCTAAATTTTAAAGAAAATAAATTTATTGAATAGAGATAATTAATTAATTATGGCCCAATAAATGTGGAAGAATTAATTTGACACTAGAGGTGAATTATAGGTGAGTTAAGATTTACCAAAATCGGATAATTTAACAGATGATGTAGGACCCACTTAGTCAAATTAAATATTTTATGGGTCTAGAGAATTTAGAAGATTATTGTGATTAGGGTGGTATAGTTGAAGTGATTTTTAGTGCTAAGAAAAGGATTAATCGGACTCGACATATATTATTAAACGGAGAAAATATGAGCCAAATAGAATTAAAAGAAATTGAAAAACTTCCTTTTCTTCTCCTCACTCAGCCTGTGCATTTTTCCCTCTTGATTAGAATTTGTATCCATTGGGTATTAGGAATTAGTAACCATTAGGAAAAAGTAGAGATGATGTACCCTTTTAACCCTTAGACATTGACCAAAATGGTCATCTTTTTCTCTTTCCCTTCTCCAAAATCGTGCACACTACTTCTTCCCCCCATCACTCTTCATTTCTTCTTCTTCTCTCCAAAAACCCTAAATAAAAAGGGTGGTGTTTCTCTTTTCTTCTCCCATTCCGTCCTTGAAAGAGCTTGGAGGAGCTTGGAGCTTGAAGTCTCTTCTTTCCTTCTCCTTATTTTCATGTGGATTTTTCCTCTCTTAGAAAACTCTCTTATTCCTTCTCTTGAGGTAAGATCTCGCTATTTCTCAAGAGTATGAACTATGGGTCTTTGAGTTTTTATGTTGGGTGAGTGATTTAATGAATATTGTTGGGTTTTGATGAAAACCCTAACCCTAGGATTTGGGGGAAATATGAGATATGAGTGAAGAAGCATTTGTTATGTTAAATAACTATTTTTGGTGAGGTGTAATGTTGTTATTGATGGTGAATGGCCATTAATGAAGCTTAATGATTGTTGGGAACCATTAATGTGGGAGCCCGGTAATGGGTTTGGCAATAAATATGTATAATAATAAATGTAGATGCCTAAACCGTGGTGGTGGTGGCTGAACTAATGAAATAAACAGGACTGGGAGTTAAGATGTTAGAAAACATCGAGTAAATAAATATGAACGATAGGCTGATATTGTTGAATAGAAAATTGATTGTGTGATATATTATGATGTAGGAAATAACCCCAGTTACAAGGCAGAACCATCTGACCGCAGTGATTACTACTTTTCTTGAGGTACGAGGGGGTAACTATTCTAAATGCATGATTTCATCCATTGATGGTGTGAAAATATATGTATATGATTATGCTTGTTGATTTCTTGTGTGGATGATGTGATGATTTCATGATTTGCGTGCATTTAGAATGATTGATGTTATATGGCATGCATTTGGAATGTGGAATATGATAATAAAATGGTCTAAACCAGAGTCAATGACCCGGTGAGGGATCAGCCGCTGGAGTTAGTAGATGGGTAAGGTTCTTAGACCAGTGCTGTATATATCTGGTATGATTATCCGGTATCCCAGTGAGGGGAGATCGATCTTAATATCTGACGTTTTACTTGCCGAGTGTGTATTGCATAAAGAACGAATGAAGCGATATCTATACTTTTGGTACCGGTATTGAGTCCGAATCCGATATTATGTTAAATATATTGATGAAATATGTCATGATGGTTTGAGACCATGTTTTGAATTGAAATTAGTGATTTGAAATATCCCAAGTGTGTATATGTGAATTGATAAATGTGATTGCCACTAACAACCAATGTGTAAGTCCCAATGAGAATTGGTAAAGGTTGAGAATATTGAAATCCACTAAGTGGTGGTAATAAATGGATGATTGATTGAGTGACATTTAGGATGCACAGTGTGAGAATGCATTGATTGGCATTTACATCCATGGCATATTATTCGCTACTTATACGAAATGTTAGGGGTTCCAATAGGCAGGCCCAGTGGGAGAGCGGCCCAGTGCACGGGTATACTGTTATTGCTCCCTAGTGATTCGGGGAATCACGAAGCAGCCCTTAGTTTGGTGACGACGCACCCTATGTGGTAGGCCCTGTGGGAGGACCGTTCTGTGATGAGCAGTTGACCTTGGTGTTCAATGGGGCATGACTCCCTTGATATGTGTTTGGGGGAGGCCCTTAGCACTTTGACAAGTATGGCCATAATGATGATCCGCATTCACAGGGTGACTAGTGCTACGGATGGGCGAGGGCGGTTTGGTACCAGTAAAATATAATGTTGAGCATGCATGAATTTGGATATAAGTGTACACGTTTTACTACTGCAGTAGGGGCATAGTATCACACCTATGCTTGTCCCACATTTGATATGTTGTTGTTTCCCATAGTCAGATCCACACTTGAAAATAATTCCGTTGTGCATATGTATTAAGTTTAAGAGCATTTACATATAGCCGAGATATGCCTAGTTGATAGCCCGTGGTGGCGATGGATAGTTGTTAAATAGATCGATAGTAAGCCGAGGTACTAACATTGATGGTGTAATGATTATTGAGAATGTTAAGAATATATTATACATACGATATTTCCTTGTGAATATACTTTTTCGGACATGTAATATGCTGAAGTGGAATGTTGTGTCATGTGTGTGAAACTTGTGATGTTCTCTTGAAAAATGAGTATATTGTACACATGTATAAATACCATCATAATGTATGATTTTGATTCATTTAGATTATGTTACTCACCTCCCTGTTGCCATTTTTAAGTTTGATGTAGGTGTGATGTAAAATCCTACTTTTTGGAGGTCAAGTATTCGAGAAGGTAAATATAAAAGGAATGTGGGTGAGCCTTGGCCGGCATATATGTATTCATTTTGTATAGCACATAGTACGTGTATGCTTATTTTGAAATTAATTTGATAACGGTTGATTTTGAAGGTCATGTAGGAAAATTAGACCGGATGTGTATGGCTAATTTTCATTAATGACCTTGATAATGTACGAATGATATTATTGTTTTGAAATTATATTTCTATTGCTTAAAAAATCGATGAGGCATTTTTCATCCTCTTTTTGGTAGATATTTTAACCACTCTTGAATTTAATTTCATCTTTCGCTTTTCCCTTGTGACGGCCTCAAGTCCGGTCGTCCGAGGTGCACTCTGATACCTTTCTCATATCTTCATATATGAGATCGGTTATTCAAAGATCCAGGGTAGTTACTCGACATTATATACATATATATAATTTCTTCTACTTACGATTATTTTAAAATTTGCAAAAAATTTACCCCTGTTTTCGGAATTAGGGCGTTACATATTAGACCATAAATTATTAATTTTCATCACCCAATAAATTTATTTCTCTAAAATTTGGGATGTTACATCAAGGCCATAAATGACATAGCCTATAAAGTATTTTCCTATAGGTTAAAAGGTGAAGCCCTACAATGGTTTAAGTCTTTACCTTGCTATTTATCGATAATCGGGCCACCTCTCATAACACCTTCAACTGAAATTTCGTCATCACACATAAGGCCCTACGTAGTTCCCGCATATGGGATCAAGTAAAATAGAGGATAGAGGAATCTCTAGGTGAGTTCTTAACAAGATTTTCCAAGGAAGCTAGCCCTGTGCCCAGCCTCGTTGAGACCATCCAATTACACATTATCATAGAAGTAAACCTACCCAACACTTCTTTCACCTTGTCATTGGCGCATAATTAACCTTGAATCCTTGATAACTTTAGTGCCAGAGCATATACATACATCAACAAGAATATGCATTTAAAAGCATTTATTATTGGGCTCCTTAAAAAGGTTTAACCAAACTAAAGATATATTATTTAGAGATTCCTCGTTCAAGCCAAGGAAAGGACAAGTGTTCTACACTTATTACACCTCGCTATCTCAAAGCCCACATCAAATATTCAAGGAGTTGGGTCTCCAAGGATTCATAGACGTCAAAATCCTAAAACCCCTTCCCCCTAGGAAAATGGATGATACCAGATTGTATTATGAATGCCATGGAGGTTATGGCCATTCAACGGGAAAATATTAGCAACTGAAGAACGTCATTGAAATAATGGTTTGAAATGAAAGATTGAAGAGATATATGGTGAGAGAAAGGTGACATGATGAGCATCCTAAGGAGGATTTTAAAAAGACATGTCTATTCTCTTGATAAGGGCGGTGACAAGGGGTCAAGGCAACAAACAGTCCAACAAACTATCATTGTGGATAAATGAAGCCCAAACAGTGACCAAATGAGGAGCCATAAATTGAAAGGCAAGTGAGCCATGATATGGTTGACATGAAAATAGGAGCATTCGTTGGAGTCAAGGACACCCTTACAACTAAGAGAAAACACTTAAGAGCCTTAAAACCCAATCATATCAACCAAGTTGGCCTATTAAGTTAGAGTCCCACAAGGTTCATTATTAGTTCCAATAATGAAGATTATGAAAATATTGACCATCCTCATGATGACGCCATGACCATTTAGACCATACTATACAACAAAATAATCAAAGGATTATTAGTTGATCAACGTAGCTCAACTGATATCCTGTTTGTTAACCCTTTAGGATGTAGTTGCATGAGGACTTGATCATATTTAAAGCCTCCAAGGCCTCCAAAATAGTAAATACAAGGTTCCTGGTCTTTGGCACCATGTCTCCCTTCAATGGTATACTCGGTTGACCCTTCTTTCACAAGCTCAACATAATAGTATCTACCATGCACCTCACCATGAAGTTTGTTGATGACGCTAGTAGCGTATCTGTTGTCAAAGATGACTAATGAGCAACTAGAGTAATGTAAAACTTGAGCTTAGAAACTAGGAAACTGAAGGTTTCCAATAAAAAGCCCGAATTGAATGAGCCAGACCCCACAACAGCAACTTGAAATATGATTGACCTCAATCCCTGAGCTGATTTTATGGATGAAAAAGGTTGCCTACCCAACCCCTAGTCTGATTGGGAACATAAGCCCTTTCAAATTAGAGATGACCCAAAGAAGACCATAAACATTAACATAGAGTTAGATGCTGATACTGGAAAGAGCTTAAAGGCATTATTATTTGTAAACAAAGACCTTTTTGCATGGACAGTGAAAGATATGCTAGGGATTAACCCAGACTTTTGCTAACATAAGTGGACAGTATACCTAAGGATGAAGCTTGTGGCTCAAAAGAAGAGACAACTTGGCCTTGAGAAGTAGAAGGTGGCTTACAGGGCTACTGAGGAGTTGTTGACGGCTGCTTTCATCAGGGAGCTATATTATACTTTCTAAGTATCCAATGTTGTAATGGTCAAGAAGGTGAAAGAAAATTTATGGATATGCATAGACTATACTAACCTCAACAAGGCTGTCTTAAATACCCATACACCCTGTTAATCATCGATAACCTAATAGATGATGCATTTGGCTTTGAACTACTCTCCTTCACGGATGCATATTCAGGCTATAATCAAATATCGATATTTAAGAATGATGAGGAAATGACCATGTTCACCAACAAGAAGGGCATATTCTAGTACAAGATGATGCCTTTCAGCCTAGAAAATGTCAAAGCCACATACTGATAGGCCTGCAAGTGTACGAGTTTATCGCATAATATAAAGAATTATCATCTCCTCAGGAACCGTGTTCTCAAGTACTCAAAATTATGATCCTATTTATCTAAACAAGCAAGAATCAAGATTTTGTGTAAAGAAACTAAAATTAGAGTAATTAAAAGTCACAAATCAGAAAATCTTTGAGAATGAAATCAATTAAACATATCTTTGATCCTCGGGTGGTTAATTGCTTTGTAATGGTGTTTAAAGATTTTACCTTATCTCTTACTTTCTTGTTAACCAGCACCAACTTCCTAAGGTTCTAACTTTCCCTTCTCAAAGCTCTGTTATTAAGAATTATGGAAATCTTAATTTTACACAACAACCAAGAAGGTTCCTTTCTCAGTCCCTCCTAAATTTAATTATTATTAAAAACTTAGGTCCTTAAAAGATAAAAAATAGTTCACTTCTCAGTTCTTCCTAGATTTAATTAGGTTCAAATTCTTGAATTAGATTAAAGAGTTTCACTTTTCAATCCTTCCTAAATTTAATTAAAAATTACTTAAAATCTATCTCTAGATCATTAAGAGTGAATTAGGAAATCAAGAATTAAAGGTAAACAATGATTTCATTGATAAAACAATTTAAGGATTATAACCAATCACATTACAAACCACCCCCTAAATCCCAAGAATAAGGATTCTAGCCACTCATGGTGTACAAGAAATCAAAATAGTTCATTGAATCCATATGTAACATCCCAAATTTTATGAAAATGATTAATTGAGAGGAATAAATATGAAATAATTACATGTGATTTATAAATGTCCCAAAATGTTGAAAATAATTAAATTAGAATTTATGAAGATTATTCATAATTTATTGAGGCTTTAAGAGCTAAAATTATACCCGGTTAAAATATGGATGTCAGACCAAGTATCTCTAATTGGGGTACTATTGATCAGGGCTGTTAAGAATATTATTGGGAATTTGAATATGTATTTAGAATAATTTTTGGATCAAGTATTGAGCCCGAACGGAGATCTTGTATGTTATAAAATGATAGAGTTTAATGAAAGGATTAAAAATAAAACACAAAACCACTCTCTTCTCTTCACTCTCACATTGGCTTTTGCTTCCTAAAGGGAAAACACTCTTTTCTTCTCCTTCTATCCACTAACAAGAAATGGGGAAAGGCTAATATAGTGTTGGAAAGCGAAGATGACCTTACAGTCTAGATTTCCCATAAATTCAACTTCCCAACCTCCAATAATCAAGTAGAATACGAAGTGTGTTTGGTTGGTTTATGAACAACAGCAAACCTAGGGCGAAAGAGTTGACATTGTTGAGTGATTTATAGTTGATGGTGTCACAAGTAAATGGTGTGTATCAAGCCATAGTAGCCTTGTTACAAATATACCTGTAGGGAAGCTACACTTCACTTAAAGATGATCTCATTTAGAAACATCCTCAGGGAAGAAATTTTTTTTACAAAGTGTTATTTAGATTGGTAAGTACCAAAAAGCCAGGGATTAACATCGTCATCCAGAGTATACTCTCAAAACCTAGCATAAATGAGGAGATTTTGATAGCAGTGATAAATAATGCACCTTCGTGGATCACCCCATCGTTCGAATATCTAGACAAGAGGATGTTACCAGAAGATAAGATAACTTGAAAAGCTATATGAAGAAGCGTTGTCAAGTTCACTATACTTGACAGCTAACTTTATAAAAGGAGTATCTCAATTTCACTGCTAAAATGTTTGGAACCATCTGAGGTATAATATGTCATCATCAAAGTGCATGAGGGACTATGCAGACATCACCTTAAAGGATAGGTCATAATGAGGAAAATGCTCAAAGCTGGGTACTGATGGCCAACTATGGTGAAATTCCATAGCGTATGTCACAAAAGTGTGATGCTTGCTAAAGGTTCACAAATTTTCCTAAGGCCCTGATAGAACAGTTATTCGCATAGGTAGTCCCATGGCCCTTTCTACAATGAGGATTGAGATCCTAGGTTCATTTCCTTAGGCACCAAGATAGATCAAATTCCTCTTCGTCCTTGTTGATTACACCACCAAATGGATTAAAGCCATAACAATTTTCACAATCATGACTAACACGACGATTCGTTAACAGCAACATCATCATAAGATTTGGTATACCCGTAAGAATTGTCACTAACAATAGAACCTAGTTTGCAGATAAAAGTTCCTAAGATAAATTATTTGGTCACAAGATAACGTAAGTATTTACCTCGGTGGAACACCTTCAGGAAAACCACTAGGCAAGGTTCGCCAATCTAGAAGTCTTAAAGGGTTTCAAGAAAAAACTAAGAGAGAAAAATAGTAGATGGATAGAAGACTTCCCATATGTTTCATGGGCCTACAAGACGACTCCTTATTCCTCGATGAATAAGACACCTTTTAGGTTAATGTATGGAGTTAAGGTCATCATCCTCATCGAGATAGGTAAGCCCTCATGCAAAATATCAAACATAACCGATGCTAGTGTGTACCAACCTACTCAATGAAGATTTTGATACTATTTGTGAATGTTATGGGATGACATTTGAATGTTAGAGAATTCACCCTTCAATGAGAAAACATCAAAAACAAGAATGCCTTCTATGAATAGTTAGCTCCATACTGAGAAGACCCATACTGAGTCACTGAGGTCATCAAAGGAGGACCCTACAATTTGGAACCCATAAAAAATGACTGATATCACGAATCAAGAATATCATAAACTTGTGTTCTTATTACAACTATTAGAATCATGTATTCATGAAGTTGATGTACTTTTTCCTACCCTAAAGGTTTTGATAGTTCAAAGTCAGACTTAGATATAGGGGTTGAATAAGTCTCAGACTCTTTTTACAGAAATATGAACCTTTAATGTGTAAGTAATCAGACTTATAAAAATAGACTTGAAAAGTGAAAAGAAAATAGAAGCAAGAACACCAAAAGTTTATACTGGCTTACTTCCAACTCAAAAGTTATGTCTAGTCCCTTCTAACTTGAAGGATTTTCACTCTTGTAAAATCTCTTTTACAATAACAGCACCAGACCAGTGCCACAAGTATTCTTGACTCCAGCCACTCATGGCTTAAACCCAAGTATTCTTTCAACAAGCCACTTTTGGCTTAACAACCCAAGTATTCTTTCAAAAGTATCTTCAGGCTATACTGTTTCTCACTGAAACTAAGGCTGGTAACTCACCAGACTTTTACACAGTAACCAATTTTAATGAAGGTGTGTAAGGTTTCACATAGAACCTAGTATATAAAGAATGAATACACTAAGTTAAGAAAGACAAGAGACCAAGGTCTATTAGAGGCAGAACAATAAAGAAAGTCTTTGTCTTTGAAAACTAAGAAGAGATTAGAGAGAGTTTGGTCATAAAGACTAAGTATTCTTGATAGGTTTTTCTTCTATATATCGAAAATAAACTTCTCCAAGAATATATAGGTGATATCAAATGATCGTTGCTAATCTGGAAAAGAGATATGAACGTTGGAAATCCTTTGAAGGAGTTTTCTTTCTTCGCAGGTACCAAACTTTTGATAATCTAAAGGGATGTCCAAGGGTCTGGTAGCAAGGAACTTCAATACTTGCATGAATAAAGTGTTCCTTGATATCTTTAGAGAATAAGGCTAATTGTTGGCTTTATTTCTTTTAGTAATCTCATAGAGATCAATGTTGTAATTCTTCTAATTGTATTTGACACATAAGCTGACTTGGTTCATCTTTTCTTAAATGTGTAGAGTTGTTACATTGAGGTCTTCAAAAAATTGTATTGGCTGCTTAGCTGATTTGTTTGTCATCATTTTTAATGATAAGCACATTCTTCTTGATAAGAGCTCGACTTCCAATGCATCATCAAAGAGTTTTTAGATTATTGTGATTTGTACTTTGAAGTAACGTTCTTATTGGAAATTCTAGATGCTCAAAAGTCTGAGGTTTGATTGAGTTGATTCATATGACTGAAAACTCTTAAACCAGACTTTTTGATTAAATTCTAAATTTTGACTTTTAAAAGGTTAGACTTTTGATTTTATGGACTCCCCCTATCAATTGTAACTTGTGCACTTAGTATATAATTCCTAAAACACTTAAATAAACAGGTCAGATCATACATAAGTAGACTTTACTTAGTTTAAGTACCTTGATGTATGTTATTAACAAATCTTAGGGTCTGATATATTAACGTAGTTTGGGGTCTGGTCCAATAATATTATTAACTTTTTTTTTCCAACCAGACTTATTCTCAATAATATCCCCCTATTTGTTGATCGCAAACATCAAGTCTTTTTTATAAATGAAGTCTGGGACAAGAGGAGGATAAATCAAGACATTTGATCATATTCCATAACAGAGCAACTATACAAGAGTTTGTGAAAGAAGATATCAGAGCATATACCTAGATGTATACCTATAAACGAATTTAAGATTTTTCAAGAAGATCAGAGATTTAAAGAATTTTTAATTTCAAGAAGATCATGTAAATTCTTTATTTGCTTATCAGAGCTTTAGATAGACTATTTAAGATCAAAGCAATTAAGAATCAGTCTTTTCATATCAGATCATCTTATTATAAGAATAAAATAAGTGATTATAGAGAAGATATCATATATCAGAGCAAAAACATTTCATTAATAACATGATGGAAAATTTTCGGACTATTCAAAAATTTTGATTTCAAATTTGTTCTTTTTCAAAAAGTTTTTCTCTTGCTCGAGGACGAGCAATGTCTCAAGATGGGGGTATTTGTTAGTCCTTAAATTTATAATAAATTTGTTAATAAAAAGTGTGTTAAAATTAATAAAAATTTGTTCAAACTATTAGAAATTTAGATTTTAATTGTAATAAATGGAATTTAGTGGAAATTATCTGCCTTGATCAATTTTCTCTAGATTTGTAGTGAAAAATTAAGGAAATTTAAGAGAAAATTCAAGATCTGGAGAGCTGATGCGTAGCATCAACTCCACGCATAGCGTGGGAAGTTCTGATGCTGACGCTACGCGTCACACCCACACGTAGTGTCAGAAGCTACGTGGACTCCACTTCCAGGTGGCCAAACACTCTTCCAAGTGGCCCATAATTGACCAACCCACCAGCAACTAATGTCCAAACGCTATTGGGAGACAGAGGCCATATTGTCTGAGTATTATTTGATTAGATTATTCTTAAGCATGGCCACTTAATCATGCATTTAATGAAGATTGAGTCAGGAACCTAACACTACGCGTTAGGACCATTCCTCAGCCTTATAAATAGGCCTTCTTCCATCACTTCCAACCATCCCATTTCTGTAATTCAGAGCTTCCTTCCTCTCTTTTCACTTATGTTTTGAATGTTCTTTTGTGAGTTTGTAAATTTAGAGTAATTCTAGATACTTGAGAGTGTTATGTAGTATTGTGAGCTTTTGTATTGGGAAGAGTTGTAATCTTTCGTAACCTCTGTAAGTGTTGTTTTCCCTTTTACCATGTGTAACTAAATTGTTTATGTTGGAATTTGGTGAATCAATCTATTATATGATGTTGTGATTATGACCTTTGCATGTTTATGATTCAAGTACCATGTTAGTATTTCAATCTTTTATTAGTGTAAATGTCAAACAGGAGAATGATTTTCATGTGTATTGAAACTTGTTTTATTAGTGTGAATGTCAAACGGGAGAATGATTATTCATGTTGTATTAAAATATGTTTTAATAAAAGTAAAAGTTAAAATACCCTTAATATGCTAGTTACTAGGGATAGAATTGGTGATTATTGTTGCTATAAGGGCAGGACTTAAATGCAAGTTTTTATTGAGAAAGCTTCTGAGGGATCAGACTTTACGGTGACTACTTAGAATTTATATCACTAGGGATCAGTTATAATGACTTTAAGCTGCAATAGCATAAACTTGATAGTTAAATATGTATGTTTGTAATCATTTCATTATATTTTAGTGCGAGGATCCTAATTCCAACATAATTTGTCAATCTATGTTTTTACCTCAAATATCTAAGTTATTCTGAATTATATCTCAACTTTCTAGATAGATTCTATTTTTACCATCTTTTTAACCACTTGAACAAATCAATCATCAAATTCTATGAATATTGTATAAATTGTTTATAAATCATTCTTTTGTTAATAAGTTTTGATAAATTTACCATAAGTAACTAAGAGTCTTTTGTTAATAAGTTTTGATAAATTTACCATAAGTAACTAAGAATTACTGTGAATTACTAGAACATTCAATCCTTGTGGGAACAATATCTAAATTTGAAAACTACAAACGATTGGTGCGCTTGCCAATAAATAGACCCACTAGTATTTTAAAGTTTAACAAGTTTTCTAGTGCCATTGTCGGGGATTGAATTATTTTAGTAAAACAGTAAATTTTTAATTACTGTGGTAAAATTCTATTATTTTCTTACTTTTTACATTTAATTATTCTTTCATTCATTCATTTACTTTATCTTCAATTATTTACTATACTAACTTTTTCTGTTTTGTTTGTTTATGCAAACTTGATCTTCTGCAGGGAAAGTATTCTTTGATCCCAAGATCGAGAAGTTTGTAAAGGAATTCAAAGCTTTACAATCTAAAAAAAACAAACTACTTCTTCTTCAACTTCATCTTCTTTTGAAAATTTTGAAAAATCTAATATAGTTGTGCAATAAAGAAGAACATTGGGACAATTTGCTGCTATAAATGGACCACCCCGTGTTTCGGGGATGTACCAAGGACCTATTGCTGCGGTAGAAATTAAACTAGCAACTCTTAACCTTATTTAAAATAATCAATTTGCTGGTTTAAATAATGAGGAACCTTATGAACATTTAACTATTTTTTATGAGTTATGCAGCATAATTGGTTTTGAACCCAATCAAGAAGAATCTGTTTACATGAGATTGTTTCCTTTTTCTTTGATTGGGAAAGCTAAAGAATGGTTTAAATCTTGTCCACCTGGTAGTTTTGCAAACTGGTCCGATGTTGAAACAAAATTTTTGGAAAGATGTTATTCACCTTCAAAATATTTTGAAGCAATGACAGCCATACATTCTTTTTCACAAAATCATGATGAATCACTTGGTGAAGCATGGGAAAGATTCAAAGCCCTTCTTTGGAAATGTCCAAACCATAATTTGGATGATGCTGGAAAGGTAAGAATCATTTATCATGGTTTATTGCCTCAGTTCAAGATGATGTTAGATGCATATGCAGGTGGTTCTTTAATGAACAAAACTGTTGAAGAGGCAATATCAATCATGGAGTCTATGTCAACCAGTGACCAACAAGCAAAACATGAAAGAGGTAGTACACCAAGAAAGCCAGCATGATGTAGTTTTAGCTCAGCAAAAATTGCTAACACAACAAATGGAGGCAATGAGCAAACAATTGGAAAAACTTTAAATTGCTCAAGTGTCATCACCACCCCCTGCTCAATTGAAATAATGTGTGCATTCCATGGGCAAACAACCATGTGGTTACTGTGCCCCTGATGGAAATGATCAAGAACAAGCCAATTTTCTGATTCACCAAAGAATATCTTTAGGTACCTTTCCTATCAATCTTGGTAATTCTTTTCCTAACAATTACCCGTAGGGTTGGCAGAATTAGAACCTTGGCTGGAAACAAGATGTTAGACCTTCCAACAGACCTCCTAACAATCAATTCAAACAACAATAACCACAATCTGATCAAACAGCAAGGCTAACTAGGATAGAGGAATCTATCCCATAATTGCTATAATATATGCAAACAAATTAAGTCGCACATAAAGCATCGGATATGCAATTAGGACAGTTAGCAAAGGAAGTAGCCGACATGAAAAGCTTTAGTTTTTCTACAAATACTCAAAATCCAAGAGAGCAATTTAAGGCTATTTTTACAAGAAGTGGTAAAGTTTTAGGAAATGATTGTAAAGAAAATGAAAAAGAAGAAGAAAAAGAAAGAGAAGAAAAAGAGAAAAAAGAAAAAGAGGGTGAAGAAAAAAATGAAGAAAAAAATGTTGATGAAATAAAAGATAATGAAAAAGAAAAACAAAAAAATAAAAAACAAAAAAATCAGTATTTGGGTCAGACACCTCCAGTTAAGGATCTACCTTATCCACATACACCATCAAGAAAGGATAAGGAGAAAGAATACAAAAGATTCCTTGAAAATTTCAAGTAATTAAACATAAACATCCCATTTTCTAAAGCATTGGAACAAATGACAACTTATGTAAAGTTTATGAAAGAATTGCTTACCAAAAAAAGGAGGTATAATGAGGAAATTATTGAACTTGAAGTAGGTTACAGTGCTATTTTACAATATAATATGCCAAAAAAGTCGAAAGACCCTGGAAGTTTCACCATTCCCATCTCCATTAGAGGTGTAAATATTGGGAAGGCTTTGTTAGACTTAGGGGCTAGCATTAATCTAATGCCTCTAAGCATGATGAAGCGAATTGGTGATCTCGATCCACAGAGAATAAAAATGACTCTACAATTGGCTGATAGATCAATCAAGAGACCCTATGGTATTGTGGAAGATGTACTTGTAAAAGTTGACAAGTTCTACTTCCCTGTTGACTTTGTGGTTTTAGACATGGAAGAGGATACTGAAGTTCCCCTGATCCTGGGAAGACCATTTATGAAGACTGATAGGGTGCTTATTGATGTAGATAATGGGAAATTGGCAGTAAGAGTACATGATGAGGAGGCGAACTTTGATGTTTTCAAAGCCATGAAACACCCCAACTCAAAACAAGACTATTTTAAAGTGGATATTCTTGATGAAGTTTGCCTTTCCATATCCAAAGGTATGTCAATTTCTGACCCTTTAAATAAGTTATTAACTAACTCTGTGGAATGTTTGAGTGAAGAAGAAGAGAGACGGGTGGACAGGTATCTTGAAGACCTTGATCAAGGGAAAGAAATTTCCCCTGAATCAAGAAAAATTGAAGAGATTTAAGAAGTACCTGTTGAAGAAATCCAGAGGCCTGAATTGAAAGTGCTACCTTCCAACCTAAAGTACATCTTTTTGAAAAGAGGTAATCTAAAACCAGTAATTATTAGTAATTTGTTAAGTGAAACAGAAGAAGAAAAACTGGTAGCAGTGTTGAAAAGAAATCAAGAAGCAATCAGATGGACACTTGAAGATCTGAAAGGTATAAGTCCATCATACTGCATGCATAAGATTTTGTTGGAAGATGATTTTAAACCTGTTACTTAACCTCAAAGGCGCCTCAATCCAACCATGAAAGAGGTAACCAAAACAGAGGTTTTGAAATTGTTGAAAGCAGGTATTATCTATCCTATTTCTGATAGTGCATGGGTAAGTCTTGTATAAGTTGTTCCAAAAAGGGGTGGTATGACAGTAATTGTTAATGATAAAAATGAATTAATCCCAACATGAACTGTCACCAGTTGGAGAATGTGTATTGAGTATAGAAAATTAAATTAAGCAACAAGAAAAGATCATTTTCCACTCCCTTTTATGGATCAAATGCTTGAAAGATTATCTGGACAGGCTTACTATTGTTTTCTTGATGGATACTTTGGATATAATCAAATTGCTGTTGACCCTCTTGATTAGGAAAAGACTGCTCTTACATGTCTTTTTGGCATATTTGCTTATAGAAAGATACCATTCGGATTATGTAATGCACCTGCTACTTTTCAGAGATGTATGTTTACTATTTTTGTAGATCTAATTGAAAAGAGCATTGAGATTTTCATGGATGATTTCTCAGTCTTTGGGAATTCATTTGAATCATGTCTAACCAACTTGGACACCATATTGAGGCGGTGTATTGAAATAAATTTGGTGCTAAATTGGGAGAAATATCACTTCATGGTGAAAGAAGGTATTGTACTTGGTCACGAGATTTCTTCTAAAGGTATTGAAGTAGACCAAGCCAAGATTGAGGTAATCTCTAAACTCCCACCCCCTGTAAATGTACAAGGTATTAGAAGTTTTTAAGGACATGCTGGATTCTATAGAAGGTTTATTCAATACTTTTCAAAAATTGCTAAACCTTTAACAAATCTTCTAAATAAAGATTTTGAATTTAAGTTTGATGAAGCATGTCTTAAAGCTTTTAATTCCTTAAAAGAAAAATTGGTTTCTGCCCCTGTAATTGTTGCTCCTAATTGGAACTTACCCTTTGAACTTATGTGCGATGCAAGTGATTATGCTGTGGGAGCAGTTTTAGGTCAAAGATATGAAAAAGTTTTTAAGGTTATACACTATGCTAGTAAAGTTTTAAATAAAAATCAAATAAATTATGCAACTACTGAAAAAGAATTACTAGCCATAGTATATGCCTTAAAAAAATTTAGATCATACTTGATTGGTTCAAAAATAATTGTTTTTATTGATCATACGGTAATCAAGTACCTTTTGACCAAAAATAATTCTAAACCTCAATTAATCTGATGGATTCTACTCCTTCAGGAATATGATCTTGAAATCAAACATAAAAAGGGTAGTGAAAATACAGTAGCTGACCATCTTTCTAGATTGTTGAATGATGAGGTTACTGCCAAAGAAAAAGACATTCTGGAAGAATTTCCTGATGAAAAACTTTTTGAAATAACAAAATGGCCATGTTTTGCTGATATGGCCAATTTTAAAATAGCAGGAGAATTCTTCCAAATGATTTAACTTGGCAGCAAAGAAAAAAAAATTCAAAGATGTAAAATATTTTATTTGGGATGACCCTCATCTATTCAAAATTGGTATGGACAATTTGCTATGTCATTGTGTGCTTGATTGGGAAAAGAATTGTGGCATTGCCACAAATCACCTTATGGAGGACATTTTAATGGTGAGAGGACTGCTACAAAAATTCTTCAATCAGGTTTGTATTGGCCCTCTATTTTTAAGGATTCTCGCTTATTTGTGCAAGCTTGTGATAACTGTCAAAGAACAGGTAATGTCAATAGAATGCAAGAAATGCCTCTCACAAACATTCAAGAGGTTGAGGTATTTGATTATTGGGGTATTGATTTCATGGGACCCTTCCCTTACTCCCAATTCAATCAATATATCCTTTTGGCAGTTGATTATGTTTCAAAATGGGTAGAAGCAATCGTTTCACCTAACGTTATCACCAAAACTATAGTGAATTTCTTAAAGAAAAACATTTTCTGTAGGTTTGGAACACCAAGAACCTTGATTAGTGATGAAGGATCACACTTTTGATAAAGTTCTTCAGAAGGTGTTAAAACATTATGGAGTGAGACATAACGTGGCCATAACATATCATCCACAAATCAATGGACAGGCTGAGATTTCAAATCGTTAAGTGAAAAGAATTTTGGAAAAAACTGTGTCTTTCTCCAGAAAGGATTGGTCACAAAAGCTTGTTGATGCACTCTGGGCATACAAAACTGCATTCAAAACCCCGATTGGCCTTTCTCCTTTCTAAATGGTCCATGGAAAAGCTTGTTATTTTCTAGTAGAGATGGAACATAAAGCATATTGGGCCTTAAAATTCCTCAACTTTGATCCAAACACAGTAACTGACAAAAGAAAGTTGCAGTTACTTGAGTTAGAGGAAATGAGAAACAATGCTTTTGAGTCATCTAGAAGTTACAAAAATAAGGTGAAAGCTTACCATGACAAGAAAATTAAGAATAGACACTTCACACTAGGCCAGTAAGTTTTATTGTTTAATTCAAGATTAAAACTGTTTCCTGGTAAATTGAAATCTAAGTGGTCAGGCCTATTTGTGATTAAGGAAGTTAAATCTTATAGAGTAGTAAAAATTGAAGATCCAACTTCCAAAAGAAGTTGGATGGTTAATGGGCAGAGATTAAAACCATATCTGGGTGGTGAGATCAACAGACTCACTACCATTTGTTATTTGACTAATCTGTGATATGCAGGGTGTCAAGCTAGAGACAGTAAATCAAGCGCTCAATGGGAGGTAACCCATTATTTCTTCTTTATTTTTATTATTCAATAAATAATAAAAAAATGTGTGTTTTTATTAAAACTTTGATTTTTAAATAAAAGGGATTTTTAAAATTAAAAGAAATGGGATTTTCAAAATGAAACAAGAAAATAAAAAACAGAATGCCACGCGTAGCGTCCCACTGACGCGTAGCGTAGAGGTAAAAATTTTACACTGACGTGTAGCGTCCCAGCCACGCGTAGCGTCAGGACCTGCGTTTAGTTTTTAAAACTGAACCAGAGAGGCCAAATTTAGGTTCCCTCTCCGCCTCATTTTTCTCAGAAACCTTATTTCTCAAATTCTAAACCTCTCAAAAACCTACATTCTCTCATCTCTCTTGAATTTCGCAAGGATTCCAAGTAAGTGATATTCTCTCTTTCCTTAGTTTGTTTGATTTTCAATTCCTAGAATTGCATGTGGTTAGGTTAGGATTAGAGGACCATTGGAACTTGTTTGTTGTTAGAAATAGGTAATTGTATGGATTGAATGAGGATTAGAAGGGGTTGCTGCTGCGCAACCCCTGTTTTCATGTTTCAGTTATGTGAGCCCACGCGTAGCGTGGGATGATCAGGGCTGACGCGTAGCGTCCCACCCACGCGTAGCGTCAGCCTCTGTTTTGATTTTTTTATTTTTTCTTGTAATTTATTTAATTTTTGTAAAATATTTGTCTTTTTGTTTCTGTTTTAATTTTTGATATTTTTGAAAAAATAAAATAAAAATATTGTTCCTTTTTTATTTTGTTGGAATAAAATTGTTTGTTTATTTGTTTTTTCTTTTAAAATTAATAAAATTTCTTAAATTGTATGTTTGTTATACTTTCTTGCTTAAATGTAAAAGTAAATAAATTTGTTGAATTTTGTAAGTACTGTGTGTTAAATTGAAAATTCCAAATTGCATGTTTTATTTTATGAATTAATTTTATAAAAACCAAAAATATGCATGTTTTATTTTAGATTACTTGTAATGTATATAATTATATGTGTGAATTATTTTATTAAAATAAATAAATAAAAATCAAAAACATGTTTTATTTTATTTTACTCTAACTTATTAAAAATCAAAAATCAAAAATGTTATGTGATTTGTGTGATTTATTTTTATATTTTATTTAAATAAATTTTCTTTTGTAGATGACACCGAAGAAGTCCTTTCCCACTACTGGTCCTAAGAGACAGAGAAGGGCCACTGACACAGATACCACCTTTGAAGATCCTGATCTTCAGGGTGAGGAGTAGTTGGGACACCAAAATCCCACCAGATTTAGGACTGACACTAAGTGGGCGAGATTTCATCAGATCAACGGCCAGAAACTGGTTTGGTAGAGGGTCCTTGATCTTAGTGTTGGAGACTATCCTGAGCTTCAGGATGAGATACAGAGGGGGAGGGGGGGACCCCTATTTTCTTTACCTACTGAGGGGGATCCCATATTCGTCATGGAGTTTTACGCTAATGCCTATAGAACACGACAGGACTCACCGAATATTAGTCAGCAGAGGATGAGTTGGGTGAAGGATCGATACATTGCATATGACAGAGACACGAGTAGTACCCTACTGGGTAATCCTTGGGAGCCTACTCCCGAGAGCGATACTTGTTTCTGGATGGAAAATAGAAACAAAATTGCTACTAAGGATGGTGATTTAGGATACTTCCTGGATCAGGTTGCTAATTTCTTGAGCAAGGATGGAATCTTCTTTAACCTTAGTAAGGTTGGAAGATTTCCATCAAACCTCCTTAAGACCTAGATGACCCCTATAGCTCAGGCGTGATCTCATTTGATGCTCCATAATATCACACCAATTTCTCATATCTCTTCTATACCTGTTGATCATTGTTGTCTACTTTATTTCATCCTTTAGGGCCACACCATTGATATTGCTGACCTTATCTCTGAGCAGTTTCACTTTTATGCCTTTGGGTATAAGGTGAATTGCCCTGTGCCCTTTCCTTTGATTATTTCTGCCTTACTGAGGAGGCAGGGGGTGTAGGTGCCATCACCAGAGTTCACTAGCTCTTCGAGGAGAGTCCCCAAGGTTTCAGTGAATAAGGATTATTTTGTTCATCGGTGTGAGCTTCCACCTCTTGAGCAAGAGGCTCAGCCCAGACAGAGATGGAGGAGACCACCAGTCCAGCCACCATCTACTGATGCCATTACTGAGGGATTTACTAGGATGGGTGTAGATCATCAACATATGATGCAGATGATAGCTGCTTCTCACCACGCCTACGTACTTACATGATTCCTTTTATTAGTATAGGTTTCAGGGAGATGGGGCACCATTTATGACACCAGCCGATTTTGCTGCTCATGTAGCTTGGCCTGGTGACCAACCTATATACCCTAAGGCAGGTGGACCTTTTAGAGCTTATGATGACATCAAGAGTGATGCTGATGAGGATGAGGATGATCATATGGAGGATGAGGACAGAGAGCCATCTTCATTTTTTTGATGCATTTTTCATTACTTTTAGCACTTTGATTTCACTTTGATATTTTGGGTACTTACTTTAGTATGTTTGATATTTGATTTGGATTATATTATGGTTTGTTTTTATCTTATGTAGTGTGATTTGATTTTATTTTGCATATATTCTATAAAATAATAAAATAATAAGTATTATCAAATTTTTGAAAATAAAGAAATTTGTACACTTAAGGTTTTTACACAATAAAACCATTTCTAAATCAATTATCGATTCTTTTGTAATTTAAGAATTTTGATAAAATTAATTACAATGGTTTTATTAACTATCAAGTTAATTTCAAAAATCGGTGAGCTGAGAGATCTTTAAACACTTGAGGGTTTCGACATAATTTCATTCAAATTAATTTTGCTCAATTCTTTGATTTGTGTTGTTGTACAGAGGATCCAAGAGCATGATCAAGGCACAATTTTTAGTAAACATAAGCTAAAGCCAAGACGCTTACCATGGTAAAATTATATTTATCCTTTGATAGCCAATTTTGAGCCTTAAAAATAATTTCTTTGGCACCCCTAACCCGTAAATTATTTTTAACCATTCCCTTTACTTGATTGAATAAAAGAGCATTTTGTTTGAGTGTTCTTACATAAATAAGGAGTGAAAATTATAACTTAGTTCTTTTTAAATTATCAAATGCATGTGTATGAAAAATATATATATATATATATATAAGAGAAGAAAAGAAATATATATGCATAAAAATAAAAAGAATTAATGAAAAGAATTAAGTTGGGGGTATTTACCAAAAGGGAAGTGAGAATTGAGCCAAGAAAAAGCCTAAAAATTATAAAATGCTCTTTTATGATTTCGGGTTTTTGAATTCCAAAGAAAAACCATAATTTCTTGTAGCCAAGCCTCATTACAACCCTTGAAAAGACCTTATGACTCTTGTTGACTCTGTATTAATAACCATTGATTAGATGAAAATCAAAATTGAATTTGTTTGATTTTATGATCGATTGAGCTGACAGTTTACCTTTGTACAGAGATAAACACTTGTGAGGTAAGCCTGAAATTATGCTTGATTTGTTAATAAGACATTGTAAAATTTTTTATCTTTCAGCCTTTATTGCACAAGACATCTATTTTTGATTAATTTGAATGGTAAATTGTGAAATTACTTTTTGTGGTAAATTTTCAGACTATTCAAAAATTTTGATTTCAAATTTTTTTTAAAGTTTTTCTCTTGCTCGAGAACGAGCAATGTCTCAAGTTGGGGTATTTGTTAGTCCTTAAATTTACAATAAATTTATTAATAAAAAGTGTGTTAAAATTAATAAAAATTTGTTGAAACTATTAGAAATTTAGATTTTAATTGTTATAAATGGAAGTTAGTGGAAATTATCTGCCTTGATCAATTTTCTCTAGATTTGCAGTGAAAAATTAAGGAAATTTAAGAGAAAATTCAAGATCTGGAGAGCAAACGCGTAACATCAACTCCACGCGTAGCGTGGGAAGTTCTGATGCTGACGCTACGTGTCACACCCACACGTAGCGTCAGAAGCTACGTGGACTCCACTTCCAGGTGGCCAAACACTCTGCCAAGTGGCCCATAATTGACCAACCCACCAGCAGCTAATGTCCAAACGCTATTGGGAGACAGAGGCCATATTGTCTGAGCATTATTTGATTAGATTATTCTTAAGCATGGCCACTTAATCATGAGTTTAATGAAGACTGAGTCAGGAACCTTACACTACGCGTTAGGACCATTCCTCAGCCTTATAAATAGGCCTTCTTCAATCACCTCCAAGCATCTCATTTCTGTAATTCAGAGCTTCCTTCCTCTCTTTTCACTCGAGTTTTGAATACTCTTTTATGAGTTTGTAAATTTAGAGTAATTCTAGATACTTGAGAGTGTTATGTAGTATTGTGAGCTTTTGTATTGGGAAGAGTTGTAATCTTTCATAACCTCTGTAAGTGTTGTTTTCCCTTTTACCATGTGTAACTAAATTGTTTATGTTGGAATTTGGTGAATCAATCTATTATATGATGTTGTGATTATGACCTTTGCATGTTTATGATTCAAGTACCATGTTAGTATTTCAATCTTTTATTAGTGTAAATGTCAAACAGGAGAATGATTTTCATGCATATTGAAACTTGTTTTATTAGTGTGAATATCAAACGGGAGAATGATTATTCATGCTGTATTAAAATATGTTTTAATGAAAGTAAAAGTTAAGATACCCTTAATATGCCAGTTACTAGGGATAGAATTGGTAATTATTGTTGCTATAAGGGCAGGACTTAAATGCAAGTTTTTATTGAGAAAGCTTCTGAGGGATCAGACTTTATGGTGACTACTTAGAATTTATATCACTAGGGATCGGTTATAATGACTTTAAGCTGCAATAGCATGAACTTGATAGTTAAATATGTATGTTTGTAATCATTTCATTATATTTTAGTGCGAGGATCCTAATTCTAACATAATTTATCAATCTATGTTTTTACCTTAAATATCTAAGTTATCCTGAATTACATCTCAACTTTCTAGATAGATTTTATTTATACCATCTTTTTAACCACTTGAACAAATCAATCATCAAATTTTGTAAATATTGTAAAAATTGTTTATAAATCATTCTTTTGTTAATAAGTTTTGATAAATTTACCATAAGTAACTAAGAATTACTGTGAATTACTGGAACATTCAATCCTTGTGGGAACGATATCTAAATTTGAAAACTACAAACGATTGGTGCGCTTGCCAATAAATAGACCCAATAGTATTTTAGGGTTTAACATCTTCTTCTCTAATCGTCCATAAGTAATGGCACCAAAGGGCGTCAACATGCTCTTTTGCTAGCTAGAAAGCAGTCAAGATACTTTATAGAGAGTCTTTAGGTGGCTCATGAGGTTAGAGAGAACCTTTATAACGAGGCTTATACTTGGGGAGCATGGGCTGCTTTATCCTTCCTAACTAAATCCTTACTGCTAGATTTTGCAAACGGTCTTGTGCAATCAAGATTTTCTTTCTAGAGGACATAACATTGAGAAACTTGTAATATTGCAATCCATGTCTCATATCCCTAATAACACTGGTTTCTTCAGCCTTTAGAACATAGTACATTGGAATGTCTTATTTTAAGAGTAGATAGGGGAAAGGCAGAAGTTGTTCAAACGTCATGGCAGGTATATAACAAGGGGTAGAAGAGAGGATATGGACTCTTTTTTTGTAAAATCCAGGGGCTTTGACAATGTCTACGTTGAAGGGGTGATAGTAGCCTAAGTCTTCTTCATTAAAGATGGGTTTGAAATTTCTATAAAGAGGAACTCTAGGGGTAATAAGCTGAAGGGGATATCTTTTAGATGGTTTGGGAGGAGAGGGTGGTTGTGGAACAAGGACAAGCACAAGTCTGAGTTCAGGTGGGATTGGGTTAGTTTGGTCTGGCTAAGAGGTTAGGGCGAGTTTTTCTAACTGGGTAGTTTGGTCAAGTTAGGGTGATGAAGTAAATTAAGGTTGGGATGGGCTACTCACAAAATCAGACTTTGCTTTTTTTACAATTGACTTTACACTTGACTTAGACTCGAAGCTAGTCCTTTTTCTCTTGCCTGTAACTTTGGCTCTGAAGCTGGTTTCATCACTCTAAAACTCACCAACAACCTTATAGAATCTGTTGATCCAGTCTATGTGGTTCCACTTTAAAACATCATATTATAAGAAACTCTTGAGATGTCCAGAGATGAATTTGATGTACTTGGCAAAGCTAGGATAACCACCATATTTCATCAATTCTTCTTTGTTTGCCCTCATTTCATTTAGGTAGGTAGACCTGAGTTCATTATACTTGGCTTGCCTCCTTGTACTAGTCCAAGCATGCACATAAATAGTAGGATGTAAAACAATAAAGACATTCATGAATTGCTTACTAGCTTCAGTAGTGAGAGAGGATAGGGTCTGCTACTGCTGTTGAGGTAGCTGTTATTGAAATTGCTGTTGTTGTTTCTGAGGTTTAGGAACTTGAGAAACTTGTTTTTGTTGTGTCACAGCCTTAAGCACAGCCTTAAGCTTTAGCTGATTGAGACTAATTTCATATCAGAATCTGATGATTCTTTTGTATTCTTTGTGCCTTCAGGAACAGACTTCTTAACTTAAGAAGGAGGTGGATCAACAAACTTTGACTTCACGTCTAATGGTGAATCTAAACTTTCAGACTCATCAAAATTGTCCAAGACCAATCTTCTAGACTTCTTGGTAGGAAACTTGATTCTGCCACTCTTTCTCTTAGGGGCTAGCTTCATTGGTTCTGCCCCAGACTTTCTCTTCTTCTTCATGTTTGTAGGGGTAGACCTTTTCTTTTAAATTGGTGAGGGGAGAGACCTTTCCAAGGTCTGATCAAGCAGAGGTGAGAATGTGGGAAGCTTACTCACCAAGGATGTGGACTGAACCACGTCATTGATAGTCTGGGTTTGTACATTCTCTAATGCAAACACGTCACTGCTACGAAGGGGATCTTGTTCTACTTCTTTCCCATTAAAGAGATGAGAATAGTCATAATGACATTAGGCAGACTAACGTTTTCCTTCACAAGCATGTGGTACATGTAGAACCTGTCCAACTTGGTAATAGTATCTTTGGCACTTTTTCTTGGACAAAATACTTACCTCATAACCATGTGTAGCATCTTTACTTTAGGAAGGAGGTTCCTAGAGACAGAGTTGGCTGGGTGAGTGGCACCATATAGCATCTGGTTAATTTCAAGACTAGAGACCACTTCATACTTGAATTCATCAGCAAATACATCCCTAACAGATGGACACCCAGTATAGTAGCGATAATGTATTCTGAAATCTCAATGTTCTTTCCCTTAAGCTTCCCCAATATAATGAATTTGGATTTATTCATTGTACTGGTCTTCTAGAAGTCCAACACAAGAGAGGGAGAATAAGGCTTCTATCTAGAAAGAACTTAGTCTAACCAATGCCATTTATTTCTATAGTAATGTCTCTGCCATTTAACTTCTGCTACCAAAGGTGGAAGTACGAAGACTCCGTAATATCAGAAACCTTAAATGCCATTTTAGATGCTCAAAGAGGGAGAAGGATGGTTTAGGGTTTTAAGGAAATGAAAAGGTTTTCAGAGAAGTTTTTCTATAGGAAGAAGAAAGACTTGAAGGGTTTTGTAAGGTGGGAAATGAAATGTAAAGCCACTTATTTAAAAGGCAACAACTGTCCACTAGTGAGGAGAGAGAAAACACGTCTTAGGTGGCAGTTACATAAAAAGGTATTAACTGCTGACATGTTGTACGGTTCAGAGTAAAAGATAATAAAATGTGAAATGTTTTACAATTAACATGTATCCCAAAAGATTTAACCTTTTTCCTCTCAAAAATAAAAGTATATAATTATGGGTTTAGACTTACGAAGCAACTAAAACAAACAACAACAAACTCAGACTTATCATGCATTCATACTTTTCAAGTAACATGTAGAATAGAAAGATTCAAGCGATATTTCTTAGATTTAAATTATGCTTAATAAAAGCAAACCTGGCCTCAGCTAGAGGCTTTATGAAGATGTCTACCCATCAATGGTATGTGTCCACAAACTTTATGTCAAAAATACCTTTTGTACATAATCACTGATGAAATGGTATTTCACTTATGTGAGACCCTCAATTAACTAGGATTAGTTCCTACACTGAAACGTCCTAATTAATTAAGGAGTCACAAGTTATTTAGAAAAAATAGTAGTTTTTTTATCGAAGATCATCAATGCATAGTTCAAAATAAATAAATTATAATAAAGTGGGTCAATTCTTGATGGCAGTAGTGTACTTAAAAGATACAGGTGTAACACCCTCATTTTAATAAATAAATGAGATCCAGAACAGGGAAAATTTTTCCCAAAAAAAAAGCCAACCCAGCAACCGGGTAGAATTAGACAATAATAAAGGAAGGCAAAGAGCTGACCAGAAGCTCGGAATACCGATTAGAACAAGGAAAAACATTCACAGTGGAAGAATAAAACAACGCCTGAGCGAGACCCCAAAACAGCGTGCACTCGCTCAAGGGAGATACAGCACGCTTGAGCGAGCAGCCCAACTCGCTCGGGCGTACACCCCATCGCTTAAGCGAAATCAACCAACAACCTTCCCATGCGCTCACGCTCGTTGGAGCGAATGTCTCATTCGCTGGGGCGGACACAGGTACAAGGTAATCTTTCACTCGGATTTGGGACATAGTTTTCCCCCAGAAAATCATCACGCTCGAACCTCACTCGGGAATCTACACAGCTCCTCATTTCATTTATATAGGTTACAAGTATAAACCACTCGGGAAATTACTTCCCCACCAAGCCGACCCAAAGCCTTCCATTGAGGACATACTCGCTGGAGCGAGAACTCACTCGTTGAAGCATGAAGCCAGACTCGGCATTCCCATCACTCGGTAAAGGGTTTCACTCGATATTCAGGGGTTCCATTCACTCGGGAACAGCTCCAATACTTGCCTCCCTCGGAAGTTCGTAACTTAGTCTCTCAATTTTGTCCACAGAGGCCACACAATGGCCCACTCGGAAAATATTAATAATTCCACTCGGAATCTATGAAGTTACTCCACTCGGAGTCTAATAATTTCCCTCACTCGGCTTACCACCCAACCAAACACCGCTTGGTGTATTCCAACCACATTCAATCAGAATGTGCCACACACCTATCACTCAGTAAACTAACTCTAAGACTGACCAATACCTATTCGGTCTTCCACTCAAAATACATATATAACTTCACTCGGATTATATATAAAACACTTAAAATATGTCCAATCTAATCCATCGTAATAACTCTTCCCTCAGAGAAGTTCACTCGGATTCCACTCGAGCCTATACAAAATAATTCCCCACACGGGGTTTCCTTATAATTTCACTCGGCAACGATCATTCTTAATATTACTCGGGAGATTCGCCCATCAGCTTTTACACAATATAAGTTCATCTAAGGTATCTTACTCAGAATCCAATTAAGCATCACTGCTCGGAAAGGAAGGCCCAGCCATTTATAGTCTCACTCGGAGATGGCTCCCACAACTAAGTTTACTAGGAGAATCATTAACTTAGCGATATTCTATCCACCATTCTCTCTCCGTCTACTCAAACCCAAGTCACCAGTATACAACATAATGTACCTACATGATCATGCACTCGAGATACTCATTACCTTCCATCATTCATTCGTCAGCACCTGGTATCCGATACAAGCACAGGTTATCAACATAAACCATATACGTATATAAACATGCACTCGGGTCATAATAGTTCAGATTACTTATATATATAAATTTATATTCATTATACAACACTGTTATTATGAGCCGGCCAAGGCTATAACTGACTTAAACGTAATAAATGTGATACAAGCACTCAACAGTCGGAGTGCACGTCACTCGGACTTGAGGTCTTCACACCATTCCGAGTCCGACCTGCATACACTGAAAAATGGTGTAGAGGTGAGCTTTTACATATGAAGCAATAGTTATTGACTCGGATTTTACCTCAAACCTCAATTATATAATTTACCTGGCTCAATCCACAAATATATATATCTACTGCCAATTAATATAAAAGTCACACAACATCATCCAATCGGAAATCACACAATAACATACCTTCTCAATCACACATCACATGGCACTTGGCAACAGCATCAATACATACATATTCATTCAGTCGGAATTCACTCATATGACATCATCTAGTCGGCATTCATTCAAATCAATCAATCTAGGCCAATCATGTTGGTCTCGATAACCATGCTCATACACACATGTATGCGGATCCGGCTTAAAGCATGATTTCAGTTATAGATTCCTTCCTGGCCCCTCGTCCATTAGCCCTTCCCGCGTGGTACCGGCCTCCCATTGGCGTCTCGAGACTCCTCTCTAGCTCCTACGGCTACCACGGGCCCTCATGGAACTAGCCAGGACTGGAAGGCACCTCGTATGTGCAACCTCATGCAATACCACACAGTTTTCTAAATGGAATCAAGCATCAACTCACATCTCGAGCATTCAGAAATCATTATGGCATTCTCATTCAAATACATTCAACATAACAGCATACAGAACCTAGCAAATCACCACCCTTTTTAACTCATAGTTACATGCATTCGGTCAACATGCTCAGAAACATTAACATGCACTAATAGATGGAATCACACCACAAAGCAGTTCACAACATCACCAACCCGGGAGTTGCATGCACAATTACTCAATCACAACACATCGAACTACATATCTCACACATAACACATCACATTAAAGCAAGCACCCGAAATTCGTCCATAAACCGTACACTTGACATGCAAAGCGCCCCCTACCTGTTGTCGGGGTTCAGGGACTCCTCGAGTTGCAATGCTTACTGATCGCCCTTCTGTTACACCTCCTCCAACAGCCTTCAAGCTCAGCGTTGATCCTGGACCAGAGTTGCTCTTTCTTCCAACGGGTTCGTCTTCCCCACGGCCCCAAGGCACTTCCCAGCACAGCTTCCAACTAGGACACTAACAGCTTCAAGCGGAAGGAGAAGAAGAAGAAGAAGAAGAAGAAGAAGAAGAAGAAGACAGAGGGGATGAAGAGAACAGGGAGTGGAAACAGGGCCACGTCGCTGTTCCACCTAGAAAAGCTCTTCAACTCTCTCCCTGTTCTTTCCACGCGGGTGATGCGAATGAGGGTGAAGAAGAAGAGAAACAGTAAAAGGAAGAGACCAGATGTACGCATGAAGGAGAGCTGTCCAGCGTGACTAATAAGGGAAAGAGAGAGTTGAAGTTCTTTTATACCTCCAGGGGTGCATGCGTCCTTTCACCTGGCATTAACATTATTTATTCAATTATTTCTAACCAATCAGCAGTTACTCTAATTAACCATTAATCCTAATTCTGCAATTAACCCTTAATTAATAGCTTAATCTCAATCGGTAATTAAATTAAGAATCGGGATGTTACAACGGGGCTCACAGGCTCCCAATAACAACTACTATAATGACAACATAACATAAAACTAAACGTCAGAACCTACAATAGTCTTGACACGATCAGTGAGTATAAGCAGTCTATGTCCACAGCTCAAGGTCCACTACTGCATGTAGTCTAGGTCCTGATCACGCTCACCTTGTCTCTCTGTGAATAATCGTAATAAAATACGATAGACACACAACACGAGAGGGGTGAGTATAAGCTCTCAACCCATATAATTCACATGCAAGAGTGGCCATAAGTATTAAACAAACATACATGTGTTAAATAGATATAAAGAACCTATATAACATGTACCAGAGAAACCACACAGTAATTTGGAACATACATAGGGAGAATAAACACCAACAGGGTTAGTCACACAGTTATGATATGCTATGCATGTGTTAGGTCCATTATGAATTATCTTGATTGAATGCCAGTATTCAATGGGGCACAACTCCCGCTCATCAACCTCACATATCAATATCCATGTGCACAACAATCCCACCTTATCCTCCTGCCCAACTAGAGCGACAGGAGCTTGTCACACCTCGGTTTTCTGGACCCAAATCCTGATGTAATCAAGATAATTAAATAAAAAATGCAAGTAAATATTTTACGTTTAAAATGATTTCAAAACACCTCAACAATTACATCAAGACTCGAACCATAGAAGACCGAAGAGTGATATTTGATAATCTATAACTGGATCGCAAAATAAATCACCCATAATTGTATACAAAAATAATAGTTTACAACGGAAGAAGAATATGTATACAGGGCATACGCCTAGTCCCATATATGAAGATATGAGAAAAGGCTCGGCAAAGCATGCAAATACACAACATAAGCCATTTAGGCCATAACCAATCATACACACAAGTCACCAACATGCATTGCCTAAAATATATATTGATATGGTCATGCAATACATCTCCAATATCCGTATTCCAAAGTTGACCACATTCAATCCAATCTGTAAATCACGTATCGTTAACACTTTTACACGCCCAAAAGGATTACATAACCTATATCATTTTGTTCATCAAATGGGTATGAATTCCAATACCCCAAATATCGATACATCATCCACTTATATCATCATTCACAATACACCCACCAATATCAATAGTTATCAACATCACTATATACATTTTATTCAAAATGAAATAATTTACAACTACTGCGGGCCAAGGCATTCCATTACCACTATTTACCTTTCCAAAAGCTCAACTTTAAAATATCCTCATCCCATGATATTCCTGCATCAATGCTAAAAATGGACAACATGGGAGAGTGAGTTATACATTTCAAATGATGAATATGAATACAATTGAGATTATGTGCATACGCATATCAACATCATGTATGCTTTGCTAAAATCAACAATAATCATCCTAGTTGCTCATTTCACCAACATATACATATAACATATTCATCAATCATTTCATAGCAAAGCAAACACATATACACATCTTTTCTCCATGCCACAATGGGCCAACATCATTGTTAACAACCATAGATAAACAAGCCCTTCGTCACATTGGGCCATCACAAACAACATCATCATATTCAATATCTTTTCATTGTATTCATATTTTACATGTTGTCTTTTAGGCATTCATTTACCCATCTCATCATCATCACTTTTCAATTCTCAATCATCATCAATCATCGTCACTTTTTGGCATATCTCCATGCTATATGCAAATGATCTTAGGCTAATGCATATGTATAATGAAATTAACAACAATGAATACGAATCCGATTGTGGGAATAAACACCAAATGTGGGTTCAAGCATGATCACATAACCATGCCCCTATTGTAGTAGTATAATGTGTACACATATCTCACAATGCATGCATATTCACCAATTTTACTGGTACCAAACCACATCGCCCATTTTGCAACACCGGTCGTTTTCACCATGACCACGGTAAACAACATAATCAATAACATAAGGTGTTAAGGGCCAACCATGACTCATATCATGGCAGCTGTGATGCAAAGGACCATCGGGGACACCTGCTCCTTAAGAGCCACCCCCACAAGGGTCAACCACATGGAATTCCCCGTAGCTTAGCATGGGCAGCTTCGTGACTTACACACCGAGTCACAGGGTAACAAGAAGAATGCTCGTGCATAAAGTCGCCCTTTCACTGCGCCAACCGGGGGAATCCCCTAATATTCCTTATTGGCAGTGTATGATATGTCATGGATGCAAATACCAATTATTGCATTCTCACACTACGCATCCTATCATGCCACTCATCAATCATCATCATCAACACCAACACCACCACACAATCTTTAGTGAATTTTATCATTGTTGATTTTAGCCATTGTTTTCAAGTTTTAAGTATGGCATTTCATTTCAACATACTTATATCATACATGCAAGTCAATAATTGCAACAATCACAATGGCATCACAAACATCATTGATTTATAATAAATACATTGTCATGCAATCATCCCTTATTAGTTTCATCATCATGCAAGGGTGTGTCATACATCAGCATCATTCAACTTTCCATTATCAATCATTATAACATATCTTTAGTGGTGGAACTCACACATGTATTCATAACATGATATAGGCACAATTATATTTTTCCAATAATCCAAATCAATATCAAACACCACTAAGAACACACCACAATTATACACCCTTTATGCAATCACATGTTATTACATGATGAAACAAAGTTTGAATAATAGCAAGTTCAAATCAATTTCAACAACAAGGTATATAAAGGACATGACAATATCATCGTGCATGGATTGCTAAAATGTATTAAAAATATTCACAATCAATTGCATAAATGCATCATGACTTACAACACCCAACACAGCATCAAAACTTAAGCATTTTTGGGAAAATAGGGCCATGAATCAATTCAACCCTTGCATGAATCAATTCATGCGTCCCTGGGAGTCACATAATTGCAAACAGAGGGGTGTGAATCGATTCACACCCCCTCTGAATCGATTCACATAAAAATAACTGGATGGTTTTGCAAGTCAAAAAGGCATGAATCGATTCATGCACACTGTGAATCGATTCACACGCATTCCAGTGGCCTCTAAATCGATTCAAAGAGCCCCAGAACCTCCCCTGCATCAGTGTTATACATTTGACAACATCAGTTTCATTAATTTGACAGCAATGAAGGCTCATAACATACAATCCCATCGAACCATCACTTAACAAGGCACATAATTATTCCATTCTAACATGAATAGTTCATTAATAGATGAATTCATTCCCATAAAAGGAACCATAAAACAATCATCATTATCTCATATATACATGACTCCCCAAAACCAATAATTGCCAAGTATATCATTCACCATATTATCCATCATCTCATTATTCAAAATAATTATGGCAAGGTAAGCATGAGTACAATCATATACATCCATCATCAACCATTCAACTCATGCAATTGAAATATAAACTCCTCCCCTACCTCGAGAGAAGAACCACAATTCAAATGCTCTGATCATTCTGCATCATCATCTGGAACACAATCTCCTATCAACATACACATATATATGTATTCATTCAATCATGATCCATCATAAGGCATTCATCATAATTCTAAACAATTACTCACATATCATCATGCTTAGTAACAAGTTCTAAACTTGTCAAAACACCAATTCATACCCTTGTTTTAGGTTTCAGGAATTCCTTTCCCAAAACCATGATTCTCTAAGCCTTAAAAAGGTTAACCTTACCCAACAACAACAACAATATCACATCCCCAATAATGCATTAAGTATCACATGGATCATCCAAATTCATCATAAGCCTTTTTTTGCCTCTTTTAAACCATCATCAATCAACAAATTCAATTATCATCTATTATGGTTCAAGACCTCACTGATTCATATTCTATTTCATTACTCCATCATCAATGGCCACTACCATTACCATTATCATCAAAATGACAACATCCAACCTTGAACATCTCATACTCATTCTCAAAATCAACCCCTCAAATCTTCATTCCTACATACATGCATATATCCTTCTATTCTTAAGATTGGAACCTCATTAAAATCCCCTAACCTCCATAATCATACCAACTATTCCAATCATCTTTTCTATCCATAAAATTATTCTCATGATAACCAAATCATCAATTTCCTAAATTTTGCCAAGAGTCCCAATTGTAAATTTCTTAAGGGTTTCATACAAATTGGCAAGCATTAATTCAACAATTTCCATACATCACCATAAGCATAATATCATCATCAAAGTGCCAAACATTTGTAAATAGCACACAATGATCCCAATGGTCATCTATCCTATGGTTTGGGTTTCACATGCATAATTCATCATTCAAATAACATCAACTTAGCTCAAAAATTCATCAATATCAATAATCAATTCCAATAATTCTAAAAATTCATTTCCTCATAAAAAATCATCCTAAGATACCATCATCATTAAAATCATCAATTTGGCTAAAACCCTCAAATTTCCAACACTTAGGGTTTTCTCTAAAATTTCCCAAAAACATTCTCAATCAATTTTCTTAAATCATCATAACATCCTAACCCTCCTCATCATATAACATCAAGCCATATTCAAGAATCACATCTCCATACTTAAAGTTATATTTGAAGCCATTCAAGCATAGGGTTTCGTCATTTTCTTAACACCCATAAAGCCCAATGCTAATATTTCAAGCTTAAACATCATAAAAACTAACAATGGGGCATAAGGGACAAAAAACCCATACCTCATAACCCAAGATTCACCAAAAATGAAAATAAAGAGAGGACAAAGAACCCATAAAATATTTGCCCTAAAGTGCCATACAAGCTTCATGAATCCATGCTCAAGTGAAATTTTTGATGAAAAATGGGCACCAAAGGGAGAGGCTACGGTTTTGTGCAAGAAGAGGTGAAGAAGGAGAAGAAAATAATGAATAGAGTGAAGAGGGAGAATGGTGCACGGTTAGGAGGAGAAAGAGAGAGTAGTTTAGTGTAAATTGGGTATTAACCATTAGATAAAACAATGCCACACTTTACTTTTTCCATTCGTCCATCATTTCCATTACCCATTGTGTAAAAGAGAGTAGTACGGTCAAAATTAGAGGAGAAATAGGATTTTTGGTTTTTCTTTTAATTCCAATTGGCTTGTATTTTCCCCGTTTAATATTATACGTCATGTCCAAATAATTATCTCCTTAATACCAAAAATTATTTTAACTGTACCACCATAACCACAATAACTTTCTAAGTATTCCAGACCCATCAAACATCTAATTTGATCAAGTGGGTCCCACACCATCTGTTAAATCATCCGGTTTTGGTAATTCTTAGTTTACCAATAATTCACCTTTAGTGTCTAACTAATTTTCCCACAATTATTGGACCATAAATAATTAATCATCATTATCTAATAAATTTATTTTCTTTAAAATTTGGGATGTTACAATCCACCCCACCTAAAAAGAAATTTCGTCCTTGAAATTTAATCTTGAGATATATATCACAAGGCCATACTTCAGGCCGCACACAAATAAAGTTCAACGACACCATAAAATAAGATCGGACTTCCCAAAGTCCACAGGACATGATCATCATCATTCTTTTTTCTTAACACTTAATCATCCATATCCAAAACAAGTCACAACTTATCAATCCTCAATTCATCCAACTTACCTCACACGTTTGATCTAGTACAACCGGACAGACTTAAACATTCACCATAAGCAGTTATAACCCTACACCTGCCCAGCCTATGAGTTACTGCATCCGACATATAGGAAGGCATCCCAATCCCGTAGTGGTTAGCACAAACACATGAGGTCGGCACAAAGCGAACGTTGCCACAATACCTATGGCATGTAGAGTCATATCAGGACAAGTACCTTTAATTCTTGTCGCTCGTATTAATCACACTTGTTCAAATAATACTAACTCACATGAGACTTAGTGGCATTTCACTCAAGTCCATAACTAACTTACTTATATCACATCGTCATTATACATAATCTCGTATAATTCACGCTATACTAATCATCAAATATAAATTAACATCACCATAAATTGGTGTATTCATAATAGACTCCTAATCATCACAGAGTAAATACCCTATCATTTGGCTTTATCCATCCAGAAGCCATAATCAAATAGCTTAATAGTTTTTCATTTCATTCATACATTGCTGGCCATAATCAATTTAAGCCTAAATGAGCCAATAAACTCACATCAAGCATGTAACTGTAAGGTTATAATAGGATTCTCAATCGTATAATAAGCTTTCACATTGGTGGATCTCCTCACTGATCACAACCAAAGTCCATAAGTTGGACATATAACCCATACCATATCACATCACTACGTGGTTTCTATCGTCAATATAGCACTTTTTAAATAAAAAGGGAGGTAATGACATGATCAAATTTCTATTTACCAACCCATAATTACGCATGTCATTTCTACATCATATCATAGTCCATAGCTATTCTCATGATCACAGCGTCAAGGGCACACAATTTAGCCCAAAGTCATACCATAAAATCATATATCATAGTCAATACCAAAGTATACCCCGAATTCAACATCATCATTCACCAAATACTTAGAGGTTTACATTCATTATTTGAATTCCATCACATATCGGCTCTAGCTTCAACAATTCATCTCACAACTTATTTTACTATAGCTCAACAATTCATAAGGTTTGACCGATCATTAGATATAGAAAATATAAGGGTTACCTAGTTCCCATTATGAAATACTTCCACAACACACAAAAATCATTAGACATGGCTTAAAAAACAGCACAGAGCCTAGACCACCATAGGGTCGGATTTCTACAAGGTTTGATCTTTCAAAATCACATCAAGTCATCCGGGGTTAACACATCTAGAGGGTCAAAATTACATCAATCATTCACTCGGTCTTCATATACAAAACAGAGTCCAACCCCAATCATGTGCCAACACAATTTCATATTTTATCACTTGTTTATGTTCCCAATCTGGGGAGACATAACAAATCACTTGCATCATATAGTACAAGGTTTTTGTACCAAAAGATATAAAATACATCTTCCAAAATTAAGCATAATTAATCATTTCAATTCATCTCTTAACAATAACATAATCAATCATTTTGTTCTATGAATACCCATATTAGGGAGTTCTTTCACTATCATTCATTCAATCAATTCTAGCACATGAACCATTCACATTCAATAAGCATACTTTGGCTACGAGCCACAAACATGATTCGTATAAGAGAGACCCAACCAAATAATTCAATTTCAATATACAACAAGGTCTCAACATCTATGGTCTATCACCATATCCATTCATACTCAATATATCATATCCATGATCACATATGGTATAAATTCATCATCAATTCAAGTCATACTCAATATATCAATATCAAATGTTAAATATCAATGTATTCGTCACTAGAAGGAAATAGTGTAAGGAACTTGGTCGGACTTACACAAACAACCATATCAATCACATTGTGGAATTCATTCATATGTATTCAATCTCATGATTCATTAAGTTTGCCAATAAACAACTATGCTCCATAAGTACATCACACAACCTCAATGATAATGGGCATATTTCCATAAACAACAATTATAATTTATAAATCATAATTCACAAGGAATCACCATTGAGAAAACAAATCCATGATAGTCAATTCATAATTCTTAGACAAGTAGTCATTCATAAATCCATATAGGGCAATCAATACTTTAACATATCATCCTTAAGATAATTGCAACTCTTAAATCTATACAGAACAACCATATTCCAATGATCACCAAAATGTTTCACTATTGAGCAATCATGCTCCAATCATCCATAATATCAATTTTAATGCAGAACAACAATGCTCTGACGATAATTAATAACTGTAATTCAGAGCAAAATACGCTCTAATACCAGCTTGTCACACCTCGATTTTCTGTACCCGAATCCCGATATAATCAAGATAATTAAATAATAAAAATGTGAGTAAATTTTTCACATTTAAAATGATTTCAAAACACATCAATGATTACATCAACACTCGAACCACAGAAGAAAAAAGAGCGAGATTTGATAATCTATAACTGGATCGCAAAATAAATCACCCATAATTGTATACAAAAGTAATAGAGTTTACAGCGGAAGATGAATATGTATAGAGGGCACACGCCTAGTCCCATATATGAAGATATGAGAAAAGGCTCGACAAAGCATGCAAATACACAACATAAGCCATTTAGGCCATAACCAATCATACACATAAGTCATCAACATGCATTGCCTAAAATATATATTTATATGGTCATGCAATATACATCTCCAATATCCGTATTCCATAATTGACCATATTTAATCCAATCTCTAAATCATGTATCATTAACACTTTTACACACCCAAAAGGATAACCAATATCATTTTATTCATCAAATGGGTATGAGTTCCAATACCCCAAATATCGATACATCATCCACATATATCATCATTCACAATACATCCACCAATATCAATAGTTATCAACATCACTATATATATTTTATTCACAATGAAATAATTTACAACTGTTGCCAGCCAAGGCATTCCATTACCACTATTTACCTTTCCAAAAGCTCAACTTTAAAATATCCTCATCCCATGATATTCCTACATCAATGCTAAAAATAGACATGGGAGAGTGAGTTATACATTTCAAATAACGAATATGAATACAATTGAGATTATGTGCATACGTATATCAACATCATGTATGCTTTGCTAAAATCAACAATAATCATCCTAATTGCTCATTTCACCAACATATACATATAACATATTCATCAATCATTTCATAGCAAAGCAAACACATATACACATCTTTTCTCCATGCCACAATGGGCCAACATCATTGTTAACAACCATAGATAAACAAGCCCTTCGTCACATTGGGCCATCACAAACAACATCATCATATTCAATATCTTTTCGTTGTATTCATATTTTACATGTTGTCTTTTACGTATTCATTTACCCATCTCATCATCATCACTTCTCAATTCTCAGTCATCATCAATCATCATGACTTTTTGGCATATCTCCATGCTATATGCAAATGCTCTTAGGCTAATGCATATGTATAATGGAATTAACAACAACGAATGCGGATCTGACTGTGGGAATAAACACCAAATGTGGGTTCAAGCATGATCACATAACCATGCCCCTATTGTAGTAGTATAATGTGTACACATATCTCATAATGCATGCATATTCACCAATTTTACTGGTACCAAACCGCATCGCCCATTTTGCAACACCGGTCATTTTCACCATGACTGTGGTAAACAACATAATGAACAATATAAGGTATTGCGGGCCAACTATAACTCATATCATGGCAGCTATGAACTATTGCTTTTTACGTCACAATCTTAAATCATTCGCATCGATTCCTCGACTACAAAATCCATAAGAACATTCTTAAATATGTTGATTCCTCAATCACATTAAGAATATTCCAGCATTAAACCGATTATTTTAACATTTCTTACATCGAATATTATTCATAATATCCATCGTAACGAGCATTCCATTTAGATCTATTTTCATAAGCTATTTTCCAATAATCAAACAAAACTAAGATTAAGAAACTATTCCCAATAGAGTCAAGCATTAAGCATAAAATGAAAAGCCAAAAATGATAGAACAAAAATACTGAATATATATGTAGAACAAATGTATGTCGGGGTTTGATCAACTACATCCCATCCTAATAGAGGATTTAGCTACACATCGTAGCCATTACAATCAAAGCTTGAAAAGAAAAAGATGAAGAAGAGGAAAAGATGGATTCCAATGAGAGCTCCACGTTCCAAGAAATGTAATCTGCTAATTACCTTGATTTTTGAAGGTGTTTGCCTTTATATTAGCTATCTTGCTTAAGATAGAGTTAGCTCTCTTAAGCGAGATAGCTTTCTTCAACTTGAAGGACTCTGTTTTTTTCTAATTTTTCCCTCGCAGACTCGCTTGGGAGAATGTGTCGCTCAGGCGATTTTGATCCCCTGTTTCCTTTGGTATATTTGTTTAAGCTTAGCATAACTCGCTCAAGTGAATAAGCTTTGGGTTTGATTCTGGACCATTCTCGCTTGGGCAGACTGACTCTCGCTTAAGCGAGTTCTTCACTGATACTTTCTGTAAGTTATTCACTCAAGGGAAACCTCGTTCAAGCTTTTAGTGATATTTTCTGATAGAAAATCATGCAATATAACCACACAATAATCAGCGATCTCTCAGTGTTTTAAATTCACTCACTCTCTCGGTTAAAAGGCTTGATTCCTTTATTTAAACAACAATAGTTCAAACATCATTTAGTTACCTCACAACTTAAGATTCAACTTAATTTCAATTAAATCGACCATGATACTGCCATTTCAAAATGAATTTACTTTTTAACTTATCCATTCTATGATTATTTACCATCTTTAATCCACTTAGCACTTTTTAAACTACTAACTGGATACAAAAGATATATTCAGATAATATCAAAATAAATATCGCGCCTATATATATAACACTAGTTGGGGTTATCATATAATCCAAAAAAGATATATACTAAAAGCTATAAACTGTAATAAATAAGTGTAAATGCAACTTGTAACACTCCGGCTACTTTTTAGGAATGAACGACTCTCCCCACAGACCAACACGATACCTTTCCAGTGTGCTTTGTCCTCAATCACACACTTCCCAAGAACTTCCCAGGAGGTCACCCATCCCAGAATGACTCCAAAGTCCTTATGTGATAGGCCACCGAAAAGGCTAATGCATTTGTTGGTATAGGTAGTACAAATTCATTTCTTTAAGCTATCCTTGACTATATAGTCCCATACCTATACAGTCTTTGAATCCCTCTCATTCTGGTATGTATTCAGTTCGTTCATGTGTCCCTCCCACTAGAAGCCTCCCTTCCACTGGAAGCCTGCCAGGAGCCACTCCTTGTCCGTGCCTATGCACCGGCGATCACTCCCCGCCCTCAACAGTGCCCGGGATGCCACATTCCTCGCTGGAAGCTTGCCAGGAGCCGCTCTTTGTCCGTGCCCATGTACCGGAGATCACTCCCCGCCCTCAACAGCGCCAGGATGTCACATGCCCACCAGCTTCCGCCTGGTTCGTCCCCGAACCATACCGTACTAGGAGAGGCTAGGCTCTGATACCACTGTAACACTCCGGCCGCTTTTTAGGAATGAACGACTCTCCCCACAGACTAACACGATACCTTTCCAATGTGTTTTATCCTCAATCATACACTTCCCAAGAACTTCCCAGGAGTTCACCCATCCCAGAATTACTCCAAGTTAAGCACGCTTAACTTTGGAGTCCTTATGTGATAGGCCACCGAAAAGGCTAATGCATTTGTTGGTATAGGTAGTACGAATTCATTTCTTTAAGCTCTGCTCGACTGTACAGTCCCATACATTATCCATGCCTATGCACCGGCGATCATTCCCCGTTCTCAACAGTGCCCGGGATGCCACATTTCCTGCTGGAAGCCTGCCAGGAGCCGCTCTTTGTCCGTGCCCATGCACCGGCGATCACTCCCCGCCTTCAATAGTGCCAGGATATCACACAACTGAATTAAAATACTGAAAGTAAAGGCTAAAAATAAAATAACAATCAAAATAAAGGCACCCATATGGAGTCCATCAATCATCAGCTACAATGCTGTTGACAACTCTATCCAGTTGTGCCTCAAATTTTGGATATCCTCTTGCTGTTGTACGGTATCCTAAGGAGCTGTCCCAATAGGTGCTTCCTTAGTAGTTACCTATGTAGTAGCAGGTATCTCTGGTGCTCTCTTAGTCACTGTGGGTGTAGGTGTTGGTACAGGTACTGGTGTAGGTGCAGCTACTAGCTCAAATGGTCCTGTCTCCTCTGGTAGAATAAGCCTGTCCCTAGGCCAAGCAACTTGATCTTTAAACTCTGGCGAAGACATAAATGGGCCAGCTGGATAGCTATAATAACTGGCTCTGTAGAAGTAAACCAGGCCTCGGTGGAGTGCAACCTGCTATTCTTGAATGTGAGTGGGATGAGCCAAGAGAATATGGTCAATAGTAGGTGGTGGAGGTGCTAGTAGTGCCACTGATGGAATAGATGGGGCTGCAAAAACTCGTGGGGAAGGAGGTGGTGGTGGTGCATCAAGCTGAGCATCTGGCTGAGCAGGTCCTAGTGGGGTACAAAATTGTTGGATGAATCTTCTGTTTATAGAAGGTCGGATAGGGCTGGTAGGATGAATGTCAACACCATGGGTTACGCAGAATCTAGTGATGAAAGCAAGGAACCTCAGACTTCCCTTCACCTTCTGTCCTGATGTTACAGTCTTCACGTCCATCCTCGCAAACTTGTGAATTTCATCCTAGATGACACGAGCTATGTCCATTACAGAGTGGGGAGATAGAATGGTCTTTAGGAGATAGCACCTCTGGTAGGTAAGATCAGGGACATGACCACTAGGGGTCATATTAGCCAGCAAGAATATAGTCCAGACTTGGGTAAGGAGGTTCATATCCTTCCTGGGGATGCGGAGAGGATTATAAGTACCTTGACCCATTTGGAAGTGTTAACCTGGAAGGCAAAAGGTATCCTTTAACACTTGTGTTTGGTAAAACTCATTATGTTCTCGCATGAAATGGTAGCTATAAGCCTCTGTCTACTATGGTGTTAGTGGCCTCCCCAAGTGCTCATTGATAGTCTCCTTGCTGTAGGGTATCCATACTTCTCTGACAAATATCTTATAATCTCCAAATTTATCCTTTGGTCAGGCATTCGCATAAAACTCCCTTACCATGTCAGGGTCAAACTGAGGACCAAGATTGGCCAACCTGAGCCATTTCCTATTCTGAAGAACACTCATAAACTCATCACATTCTCTTTGTCTTAAATCAACTCTTTGTTCACTTATAAAATTCTAGTGTTGAATTTCTTCAAATCTCTCCGCACTATCTTTGTCTCTAAATCTATAGTTTCTAGGTGGCGAAGGCTTGGAGGTGCGTTGTCTTTTGGCACGCTCCTTATGAGGCAGATTTGAAGAACTTGGGTTGGAGGGCGTGGGAGTTGGTCCAGTCGTCTTAGTTCTTGCCATCCTAAAATGCAACAAAATTTCCCAGTACAGTTTATGCAGTTCAGAATTCAAGCACAAATGAAAAACCAACAATGTCCATTCTCTACATCATGAACCTTGTGCAAAAACAGTCCCTAATTTGAAAACACACTATATCATCAAACTTCAATCATGAGAAAAAAACTGTATACTCAAATTCTATTCAGTGTACAAAGGGTTCATACTTGTTATCTAAAATAGATTGTGCATAGTAACTAAACTTCTATTCAAAAATTTAAACAAGCATCAATATACTAAGGAATGATCTATTCACACAAAAATACAGTTAATGACAACTTAAAACTAACTAACTTCATAATCATGGTTCTATTAGGAAGTTCTAAACAAAAATAGGGCACACCAAAAGTAATGAACACAACATCATTTAAGACTTAATGTACCTTCTTATCATAGTTTCAAACACTTTACAAGCAACATTGCAGAAGTTAAACTAGATTATAAGCTCATGCAAGTCACTTTCAAACTTCACAAGAAAAATAGGGCATGACGGAGGGAAGAAGGAGAAAAGATGAGAGAAGAAAAATAATGCACAATGTAGAGGAGAAAAGGAAGAGAAGAGAAGAGGAAAACTTACTTAAGTAATAATGGAAGAGAATAAGAGCTCGAGAAAGAAGATGATGGGGGCTAGGGCTTTGACGCTCTTGAAGGAAGAAAAAAAGGAACGGTTCTTTTTTTTAGAAGAGTAAAAATATAATCGTTCCTTTGTTTTAAAAAGCTTTAAAAAAATGTTTCTTGCAACCCGACGCTTATGCGGTGACTATTTTCTTGGGTAAGCTTATGCATAGAACGTCAAGGGTCACCTTTTCACTCGAGCGGTTTAGCTTGGCTTGGGCGAAATTTGAATAAAATCAATTGTTAAGTTATCTTGCTTAAGTGCAATAATTTGCTTAAGCAAGTTTTTCACAGAATCATTTGTAATAGAACTTCGCTCTGGCGAGCTCAAAATTTCTTAGGCAGGGTATATAAAAACACCCCCTGATACTTCATTACATTTTCTCTTGAGCGGAAGGAAATCTCTTAAGTGAAAATTTGGCAGTAACATTTTTAAGTGTGTTCGCTTGAGCTATTCCCATCTCGCTTAGGCAAAATTTAAACAGAATAACTATGCCTTAAGCTCGCTCAGGCGAAACAATGTCCGCTTAGGCAAGAAAAATAAAACTGAGCCCCTGATGCTTCATTAGTTCCCTCGCTTGAGCTAGAATAATTCACTCAAGCTAAAATTTAACAGAACCAATTTTACTTGTGCCTCGCTTGAGCGCTAAGATTTCGCTGAGGCAAATTTTACCCAGAACACTTTTAACATAAATTCGCTTGGGCGAAATAAGCTTGGCTTGAGTGTGACTAAACTTAATCGATTTCGCTTGGGTGAGAACCTTGTCGCTTGAGCGAGTTTAGTAAAATAGTATTTAATGAGGTTTTCTGTAAAATTCGCTTAGGCGAACATAGTTTTGCTTGAGTGAAACAAGAAATTTCTTGAATTTTAACTATGTACCTGATTGAGCTTCTTCATGATGCATAAGACTTGACCATTTCACCATTATTCAGGAACTTTGAATCATCAATTAAAATACCATCCAAGACAAATTGAAGGATTTAAGCCTATCCCTGCAGTCATCATGGATTCAACTAATGATTCCTTACATTCAACATCAAATTTCAAACAGATTCATAATTACATGATCAAATCTTGCTTTTTGACAAATTAGTAACAAAATGAACCTAAACTCAATCCTAACTATTCAAGCAAGTATGTTTTTGTTAGTCTTTGCCATTAACTTCAACTATTCATCAATTTAAAACCTAGTAAGCATAAGTTTCTCATCATTTCCATATTAAATTTCATAATCCATCATATATATCATCTACTATGCAACAAATTTAACAATGATATAAATCACATTCAAACATCATTTTCCTAGAAATTATCCATTCCTTCTCATCACTTCTCAATCGATCATCAATGCATTAAATCAATTTTCAAACATGACTAAACCTATAATTCACATACTAAAACACAGAATTCACACAAAAAGCAATAAAACACTGGGTTGCCTTCTAGGAAGCACTTGTTTTACGTCATTAGCTCGATGCTTTTGATATTTTCAAGGGTTCTATAAGTTGATGAGCATGGTAAGCCTCTCCACCTCACCACCAAGATAGGGCTTCAGTCTTTGCCTATTGATAGTCCAAGTTCTTTGTGAAACAAGGTCCTGCAACTCAACAGCTCCATATGATCTGACTCTTTTTACCAAGAAAGGTCCAGACCACTTGGATTTTAACTTTCTGGGAAACAATTTCAACCTTGAATTGAATAAAAGCACAGATTGGCCAGGATGAACACTTTTTTAAACAATCTTCTTGTCATGGTACTTTTTCATCCTTTTCTTGTAGGTACGGGAGGATTCATATGTTGAGAGCCTCCATTCTTCTACCTCCTACATTTGTAGCTTCCTCTTTTCACCAGCTGCTTGCTGATCAAAAGTTAACAACTTCATTGCCCAATAAGCTTTATGTTCAAGTTCCACCAGTAAGTGACAACTTTTACCAAAACTAGTTGGTAAGGAAAAAGCCTGTAGGTGCTTTGTATGCTGTCCGATAAGCCCACAAAGCTTCATTAAGCTTCTAAGCCTAATCCTTCCTGTTGATTAAGACTGTCTTCTCCAGAATACGCTTGATCTCTCAGTTAAAAACCTCTACTTGCCTATTTACTTGTAGATGACAAGGAGATGTCACTTTATGTTTGACTCCATAATGTTCAAAATATTTCTGTAACTGAGCATTACAAAAGTGAGAACCTTCATCACTTATCAATGTTAATCAAGTGGCCTCAATTACTCAAGAGGGGGGGTGAATTGAGTATTAAAAATTTTACTTTGAATGCTTTCGAAATTGATTCTTTAGTTACTATGTCTATTGAAGATGATAAGCTTAATGGCAAGTGATAACAAATTATGCACAAGTCAAGATGATAAGTACTTAAAAAATCTAGATATAGAATCAAATTAACCACAAAGCAGTTTATGAGATTTTTAGAAAGATTCATAGAAGAATGTTACTTAAGGTCAAGTTCAACAATGTTAATCAAAATAGTTTGCAACTTAATGTAACATGCACTTAGTCCAAGTTAATGAAACAATGAATCAAGCAAGCAACTTAAGTGCACAAATTAAATGAGTTTAGGGAAGAGAGATTTGCAAACCGATATATACGAGTTCTACCACGCCGGTGTACGTCTCGCCTCTAAGCAACCCACTTAGAAGATTTCCACTATTTGAGATTAGAGATACAACTTTGAGCAATCGCGACTTCCTAGTGTCCCACACTCAAGAATCCAATCCTCACAAGTACAAGGGCACTCCACCCAATCTCTCAATCTCTCAATTACAAGGTTGAAACCCCAACCTAAAAATTTTAAGATGTTTGGTGTTTGAGCATACAAGGAAACTCTCCAATAGAGTGGATATACAAGTTAAAGTTTTCACAAAGTAATAACTCTCAAAGAGAGGATATACAAAATAAGTACACAATATAATTTCCCCACAAATTGATTCTCAAAAATAACTTCAAGAAATATGCCAATCAAAAATAAAGAGAGCAAGAAGAAGAGCAAGAGAATGGAGGGGGAAGAAAGCAAATGGAAATGCTTCAAATGCTTTGGTACGAATTGAAAATTCAATTGCCTTCCCTATTTATATTAGATGGAAGCATGGTGATTGCAATTAAAATATTCATCCGAGGATAGTGTAGTATGGTTCCTTGTATCTTTAACTTCCTTTGATGACTTGGAGCAACATGGTCGTTTTATGGTGGAGCAGTGTATTTAATTTCCACGACAAGGTGGAACAGTGGAGCATATGTCTATTTTGAGTTACTTAAATTGCAACTTGCATGGTGGAGACCTGGAGAATGCAATCTGCTCAGAGAATGTTGGAACGCTGTATTTGGCTAATTCATAGTGTGATTCAGTTTGTCCAAGTGGGATGCAAGGCTGTCATATATTCAATAGAGATTCAAATTTAAATTCACATAATTCATTTGAATTAAGTAAACTTATCTGACTCATGGTGACGTAGTTTAATCATCTGAGAGTAGCATGATGTTTGAATTTGCTTTTTGGAACTTCTGATATTCAACTGCACATCATAAACACATGTTGTAATTAATTCTGTAGCATCCCTGCTCAAGCGAGTTTAATCACGCTTAAGCGAACATGAATATTTCCCTTGATTTCCTTCACGCTTTGCATCACGCTTGAATCCACGCTTAAGCGTGCTATCACGCTCAAGCAAGCTTTGTTTACGCTTAAGCTTGAAGCCATATTTGCCTTGATTTCTCTTCCACGCTTAAGCTTGCTATCACGCTCAAGCGAGCCTTGTTTACGCTTAAGCAAGACTTGTGATTCTTGGCTCCTGATGAATCACGCTTTGCTCTACGCTCACGCTTAAGCTCTATCGCTTCACGCTTAAGCGGGCTTGTCCAGCGCTTAAGCGAGCTGGTCCAGCGCTTAAGCGATACTTCCACGCTGACTCACGCTTAAGCGAGCCTTTAATTTTGGGATCCTGATGCTTCCTTGCTCAAGCTTGTACTTCACGCTCAAGCTTGCACTATTCACGCTTAAGCTTGCACTATTCATGATTAACAATTGTCTCCCTCGCTCAAGCGAGCTTCCTTCATGCTTGGGCGTGCCAAGCACCTGATTCTCACGCTTAACAATTGTCTCCCTCGCTCAAGCGAGTTTTCTTCATGCTTGGGCGTGCCAAGCACCTGATTCTCACGCTTAAGCTTGTAGACCCCCTGATGCTCATGATTCACGCTTGATCCTTCGCTCAAGCGTGCCAGCTTCTTCAAGATTTTCAACCTTTGTTACAACTATCTTGGCATTCATCATTTTATGATATCAAACCATAATTAATTCATATTTCCATCAAGCTGAGCCTTTCCAAATCCATGCTAAATGAGTAAAAACTTATGGCTTTAATCCTTTGTTCTTTTGGCATTTAACAAGACCATTTTTCACTTGATTTAACCACTGAAGTAAATGCCTTGATTGAAACATATCATCATAATTGATTTGTGTTTTTGAACTTAAATCTTCATTTGTTGTTTATTGTCAAAACCTACATCAACATATAAATACATTCTCCCCCTTTTTGATGATGACAACAAATGTTTGTCTCTTGGGATGTTAGTATTATAACAGTTCAAATACATTGCAAAAATCCTCCTTACACATAGATACCATTATAACATCATGATATTCTCTCCCCCTTTGTAAGATATTTTATGCCACTTAGAATATATATATTTATTTTCTCCCCCTTTGGCATCATCAAAAAAACATCTAAGCATATATATATATATATATACCATTTTAAGAAGGATACATTTTGTAGAGATAGATACCATTTGCATATAAAACTCCCCTTAAATCATGCAACATATATCACAGATAAGCAAAGTTAGAGGTTTTACAGGATTTAAGTTTTGCAATTTGACCAATGATATTTATTGCACAAGAGAGTTAAGAAAATCAAGGTCATTTGCCATTTATTTTTGAGAACCATGTGGTACATAGAAGATTATCTTTGTGTCAAAAATATGTTTACTTAAGTAGGGACTTCGTGGGATCTCAAATAGGATAAATGATTTGTGGAGCATTAGGATGAAAGCGTGATTGTCATTTTAATGAAAAGATTGACTTATATATTACAAAGTAAGTTACTATTTTCAAAGAAATGAAAATTTTATGAAAGAAGTAAGTGAAATACTTTGAGTCAAAGATTTTCAAAAGATTTTGTTCAAAGTGTAAGAAAGTGTGATAAAAGATGAGTCAATTTAATCAATTTCCAAAATTCCTAATTCCCTTCTAATATTTATAAATTGTTCTTTTGGAAGGGTTTTGTAAAAATATCCGCCAATTGTTTTGAAGTTTCAACATATTCAAGTACACAATCTCCTTTCAAAACATGGTCTCTTATAAAATGATGTCTTATTTCAATGTGTTTAGTCCTAGAATGCATGACCGTATTTTTAGAGATATTTATTGCGCTAGTATTATCACATTTAATAGGCACTTTGTTTAAAACAACACCAAAATCAAGAAGTTGTTGTCTCATCCAAAGAATTTGAGCACAACAACTGCCAACTGCTACATATTCTGCCTCAGTTGTTGATAAAGCAACACTTACTTGCTTCTTGCTATGACAAGAAACAAGGGAACTACCAAGTAAATGACATGTGCCACTGGTGCTTTTTCTATCAAGTTTACAAACAACAAAGTCAGAATCAGAATATCCTATGAGAATACATTCAACGCCTTTGGGATACCATAAACTAACATTTTGAGTACCCACAAGATATTTCAAAATTCTTTTTACAGCAGTGAGATGTGATTCTTTAGGACATGCTTGATATCTAGCACACATGCACACAACAAACATAATATCAGGCCTACTAGCTGTTAAGTAAAGTAAGGAACCAATCATACCTCGGTATTTAGTTATTTCAACATCCTTACCCTTCTCATCTTTGTCTAAGTAGCAGGATGTACTCATGGGTGTAGCTATTTCGTTTGCCTTATCCATTTTAAATCTTTTGAGTAGTTCTTTGCAATATTTTGTTTGACTAATGAAAGTCCCTTCATTTGTTTGTTTGATTTGTAATCCAAAGAAGAAGGTGAGTTCTCTCATCATGGACATTTCGAATTCATCTTGCATAATCTTGGCAAACTCTTGACAAAGAATTTCATAGTAGCACCAAATATTATGTCATCAACATAAACTTGTACCAAAAGAATGTCATTGTTTTTACGTTTTATAAACAGCGTAGTATCAACCTTTCCTCTTTCAAAATTATTTTCTAAAAGAAATTTACTAAGTCTTTCATTCCAAGCTCTTGGAGCTTGTTTCAAACCATATAAAGCTTTTCTCAATTTAAAAACATGGTTTGGAAATTTGTGATTTTCAAAACCGGGAGGTTGATCTACATAAATTTCTTCTTGAATATAGCCATTTAGAAAAGCGCTTTTGACATCCATTTGATAAAGCTTAAAATCCATACAACAAGCAAAAGCTAACAGTAATCTTATGGCTTCTAATCTAGCTACGGGAGCATACGTTTCTTCATAGTCTATTCCCACTTCTTGATTATATCCTTTAGCAACTAATCTAGCTTTGTTTCTAGTTATTATTCCATTTTCATCTAACTTATTTCTAAAAACCCATTTAGTACCTATTATTAGATGGTCATTAGGTCTTGGCACAAGTTCCCAAACTTCATTTCTTTCAAATTGATTCAATTCTTCTTGCATGGCCAACATCCAATGTTCATCAATAATAGCTTCATTGATATTTTTGGGTTCTATTTGTGATACAAAAGCTAAGTGATTGCATGCATTTCTAATAGCGTTTTGAGTACTTTCACCTTTTGTTATTTCTCCTATAACATTGTCCAAGGGGTGATTCTTTAAGTTGATCCATTCCTTTTGTTGAGGTTCACCGTTTTGTGTTATATCTCCTTCATTTTCATTTCCTTCTTCGTCTTCCAAGTTCATTTCTTGGAAGGTACCTACAAGATCATCAATTTCCTTTCTCGGAGGATTTTGGTTAAGTTCATCATATTTGACATGTATAGACTCTTCAGTTGTACATGTTCGTTTGTTAAAGAGTCGATATGCTTTACTAGAAGATGAATAACCTAAGAATATTGCTTCATCAGATTTTGCATCGAATTTACCAAGATTATCCTTTCCATTGTTTAAAACAAAACATTTGTATCCAAATATATGAAAATAAGAAATATTTGGTTTTCTTCCTTTATAAAGCTCATAGGGGTTTTCTTTAATATAGGCCTTATCAAACATCGGTTCATAACATGGCAAGCAGTATTTACCGCATCAGCCCAAAAAATGTTTTGAAATGTTACTTTCATTTAACATAGTTCTTGCGAGCTCCACTAAAGATCGATTTTTCCTTTTAACTACTCCATTTTGTTGTGGAGTTCTTGGAGCCGAAAAATTATGATTAATGCCAAATTTTTCACAAAACTTTTCAAAAGATTGGTTTTCAAATTCCCCCCCCCCCATGATCAGTTCGAATAGATGCAATTTTCAAGTTTTGTTCATTTTGGATGATCTTGGCAAGTTTCTTAAATGCATGATATGCTTCATGTTTATGAGTAAGAAACAATGTCCATGTATATCTAGAATAATCGTCCATAATCACAAGACCATAATAGTTTCCACCAAAACTTTTAATTTTTGAAGGTCCAAACAAATCCATATGTAAAAGCTGTAAAGGTCTAGTTGTTGAAACAATATTTTTCGCTTGAAAAGAAACCTTTACTTGTTTTCCTTTTTGACAAGCGTCACAAAATTTATTTTTGAATTTCAATTTTGGTAAACCAATTACTAAATCTTTTGAAACAAGTTTATTTAAATGGTCTATATGAATGTGAGCAATTCTTTTATGCCATAGCCATGATTCATCCTCTTTAGTTATGAAGCATTGCACATCATTTGAAGCAAGACAATCAAGATTAATCATATAAATATTATCAACTCTTTGACCAACGAATTTTATTTCCTTGTTTAGCTTATTTTCAATTATGCAACCATTTGATTCAAAAACAATTTTATAGCCCTTATCACATAATTGACTAATGCTAAGCAAGTTATGTTTAAGTCCTTCAACATATAATACATCGTTTATAGAAGTGGAAGAGTTTTTACCAACATTTTCGATTCCTAGTATTCTTCCCTTCGTGTTATCTCCATAAGTAACGAATCCTTTATTTTGTGGAGTAAATGATGTGAACTTACTTTTGTCTCCCGTCATGTGTTTTGAACACCCACTATCCAAATACCAATGGGTGCTATTCCTTTTAAAGCATACCTACAAAACATGTCAAGTTAGAGAACTTGGTACCCATTTTATGTTGGGTCCTTGTAGGTTAGTTTGAGGTAATGTTCCTTTAGGAACCCATACTTTTCTCACAATCTTTGGCCCTAGTTTTCTAATATTACAATTAGATGCATTATGTCCTTTAAAACCGCAATGATTACATTTCATAAAAGGTGATGAAGTCTTACTAGGTGGTATAAAGAAGTTCTTATAATTCTTTTGTTTCTTAACGGCATTGAAACCTAAACCCGTTTTATCAAACATACATCATTGTTTACCAAGTAAAACATTTTTAAGTTTTCTCTACCATTTGTAAATTTTTCTAGAGTTTTATTCAAGTCCAAAACCTTAGTCTCTAGCATATCACATTTCTTTACAAATTCACAAGGTTTAGTCCTAGAGCATGCTTGAATATTTACTAATTCATTTTTCAAACATTCATTTTCTTTACAAACTTCCATAAGATGCATCTCAAGAGTGTCAATAGTTTTTCTAGATAATTTATGCTTATTGGACACTTTCATAAATTTATCATACAATTCTTCAAGAGCATCAAGTAGTTCTTCCTTATCTAAGTCATGAAAGTTTACCTCATCTTCTTCGTCTTGCTGATTGGCCATAAGACAGAGGTTTGCTTCTTCATTTTCCGAATCGTCCGAGCTACTTATCTTATTTTCATCCCATGCGATATATGCTCTTCTCCTTTCTTTTCTTTCTTTGTTTTTCTTCTTTAGGTTTGGACAATCTATCTTGAAGTGTCCTTCCTTTCCACATTCAAAGCATGTAGGTAAAGTAGAATTTTCTTTAGGATTAGATTTCTTACCTTGTGATTTGAAGTTCCTTTGGAAGCATTTGCTCTTCATAAGCTTTCCAAAACGTTTCACAAATAGCCTTAACTCTTCATCCTCGTCAAGATCACTCTCGGATTCATCTTCAACTATTAAGGTGGCTTTGAAAGCTAGCCCTTTCTTCTTAGAGACTTTTTCTTCTTCCTCCGCTTGTTTCAAGTCTTTCAATTCCTGTTCTTGTTCTTGGAGTTTACCAAACAAAGTGGCAAGAGACATATCATTTATATTGGGAGATTGCTTAATGGCCGTAACAAGAGGTTGCCATTCCCTAGTAAGACTTTTTAGAACTTTGTGGATAAGTTCCTTGTTAGTATAAGATTTACCAAGTGTAATAAGATGATTAATAATCAAAGTAAACCTCTTTTGAAGTTCTAAAATAGTTTCATTGGAATTCATTCTAAAACTTTCATATTGACTAGTTAAAGTACTAATCTTAGAGTCCTTAACATCGCTAGTTCCTTCATGAGTTACTTGAAGGGTATCCCACATATCCTTAGCAGATTTACATGTAACTACTCTAAAGAACTCATCGGGACCTAAGGCTAAAGTGATAAGATTTTTTGCTTTGTAATTATATTGAACTTTCTTCTCTTCCTCACTAGTCCAATCATCCATAGGTTTTTTAACTTGTTTATCATCCACAGTATGCATAGGTACAAAAGGACCATTTTCAATAGCATTCCATACTTTCAAGTCAATTGATTGCACAAAAATTTTCATCCTTGCTTTCCAAAAAGCATAGCCCTCACCATTGAAAGCGGGAGGTCTATTTGTGGCACCACCCTCGGGAAAAAGGTTTAGAGAATTTGAGGCCATTTGTTCTCTTGAAGCTGTTAAGCTTGATCTACCAAGAGTCAAGCTCTGATACCACTTGTTAACCAAGTGGCCTCAACTACTCAAGAGGGGAGGTGAATTGAGTATTAAAAATTTTACTTTGAATGCTTTTGAAATTGATTCTTTAGTTACTATGTCTATTGAAGATGATAAGCTTAATGGCAAGTGATAACAAATTATGCACAAGTCAAGATAATAAGTACTTAAAAAATCTAAGTAATAATCAAGATATAGAATCAAATTAACCACAAAGCAGTTTATGAGATTTTTAGAAAGATTAATAGAAGAATGTTACTTAAGGTCAAGTTCATCAATGTTAATCAAAATAGTTTGCAACTTAATGTAACATGCACTTAGTCCAAGTTAATGAAACAATGAATCAAGCAAGCAACTTAAGTGCACAAATTAAATGAGTTTAGGGAAAAGAGATTTGCAAACCGATATATACGAGTTCCACCATACCGGTGTACGTCTCGCCTCTAAGCAACCCACTTAGAGGATTTCCACTATTTGAGATTAGAGATACAACTTTGAGCAATCGCGACTTCCTAGTGTCCCACACTCAAGAATCCAATCCTCACAAGTACAAGGGCACTCCACCCAATCTCTCAATCTCTCAATTACAAGGTTGAAACCCCAACCCAAAAATTTTAAGATGTTTGGTGCTTGAGCATACAAGGAAACTCTCCAATAGAGTGGATATACAAGTTAAAGTTTTCACAAAGTAATAACTCTCAAAGAGAGGATATACAAAATAAGTACACAATATAATTTCCCCACAAATTGACTCTCAAAAATAACTTCAAGAAATATGCCAATCAAAGAATAAAGAGAGCAAGAAGAAGAGCAAGAGAATGGAGGGGGGAAGAAAGCAAATGGAAATGCTTCAAATGCTTTGGTGCTAATTGCAAATTCAATTGCCTTCCCTATTTATAGTAGATGGAAGCATGGTGATTGCAATTAAAATATTCATCCGAGGATAGTGTAGTATGGTTCCTTGTATCTTTAACTTCCTTTGATGACTTGGAGCAACATGATCATTTTATGGTGGAGCAGTGTATTTAATTTCAACGACAAGGTGGAACAGTGGAGCATATGTCTATTTTTAGTTACTTAAATTGCAACTTGCATGGTGGAGACCTGGAGAATGCAATCTGCTCAGAGAATGTTGGAACGCTCTATTTGGCTAATTCATAGTGTGATTCAGTTTGTCCAAGTACGATGCAAGGCTGTCATATATTCAATAGAGATTCAAATTTAAATTCACATAATTCATTTGAATTAAGTAAACTTATCTGACTCATGGTGACGTAGTTTAATCATCTGAGAGTAGCATGATGTTTGAATTTGCTTTTTGGAACTTCTGATATTCAACTGCACATCATAAACACATGTTGTAATTCATTCTGTAGCATCCCTGCTCAAGCGAGTTTAATCACGCTTAAGCGAACAAGAATATTTCCCTTGATTTCCTTCACGCTTTGCATCACACTTGAATCCACGTTTAAGCGTGCTATCACGCTCAAGCGAGCTTTGTTTACGCTTAAGCTTGAAGCCATATTTGCCTTGATTTCTCTTCCATGCTTAAGCTTGCTTTCACGCTCAAGCGAGCCTTGTTTACGCTTAAGCAAGACTTGTGATTCTTGGCTCCTGATGAATCACGCTTTGCTCTACGCTCACGCTTAAGCTCCATAGCTTCACGCTTAAGCGGGCTTGTCCAGCGCTTAAGCGAGCTGGTCCAGCGCTTAAGCGATACTTCCACGCTGACTCACGCTTAGACCTACGCTTAAGCGAGCCTTTAATTTTGGGATCCTGATGCTTCCTCGCTCAAGCTTGTACTTCACGCTCAAGCTTGCACTATTCACGCTTAAGCTTGCACTGTTCATGCTTAACAATTGTCTCCCTCGCTCAAGCGAGCTTCCTTCATGCTTGGGCGTGCCAAGCACCTGATTCTCACGCTTAACAATTGTCTCCCTCGCTCAAGCGAGCTTCCTTCACGCTTGGGCGTGCCAAGCACCTGATTCTCACGCTTAAGCTTGTAGACCCCCTGATGCTCATGATTCACGCTTGATCCTTCGCTCAAGCGTGCCAGCTTCTTCAAGATTTTCAACCTTTGTTACAACTATCTTGGCATTCATCATTTTATGATATCAAACCATAATCAATTCATATTTCCATCAAGCTGAGCCTTTCCAAATCCATGCTAAATGAGTAAAAACTTATGGCTTTAATCCTTTGTTCTTTTGGCATTTAACAAGACCATTTATCACTTGATTTAACCACTGAAGTAAATGCCTTGATTGAAACATATCATCATAATTGATTTGTGTATTTGAACTTAAATCTTCATTTGTTGTTTATTGTCAAAACCTACATCAACATATAAATACAATCAATACTCTAGGTGTGCCAAACCTACAAAAGATATTCTTTCTCAAGAACTTGATCATTATTTTAGCATCAACTTTAGGACTGGCAGTAGCTTCCACCCATTTTGATACATAATCCACAACAACCAAAATATGTTCATTTACGAATAAAATGAGCAATGGTCCAACAAAATCAATTCCCCAACAGTCAAACACTTCAACCTTAAGGATAGTACTCAGAGGCATTTCATTTCTTCTTGAAATTCCACCTGTCTTTTGGCAACTATCACATGATTGAGCATGAATATAGGTATTCTTGAACAACGAAGGCCAATAAAAACCCGATTGAAGAACCTTAGCTGTAGTTCTTTCACCGTTGAAGTGGACTTCATATGTTGAATTATGATAATGCCATAGGATGCTCCTTGCTTCTCCCTAAGATACACATCTTCTCAAGATACCGTCATATCCAATCTTGAATAAATATGGATCATCCCAAATATATTGTTGAGCTTCCTTTAGGAATTCTTTTTCTGTTGCCAGGTGAGATCATCAGGTATGATTCCGAATGCCTTAAAATTTACAATATCCGCAAACCATGGTTCTCTCAAACTAGCAATAATTTTTCAATAGGAAAAGCATCATCAATTTCAGGCTGAGCATTTGTAACTGCCTTGTTGGAAAGTCTGGAAAAATGATCTGCAATGAAATTCTCGCTTCCTTTCTTGTCTTTGATTATCAAATCAAATTCCTACAATAGTAAAATCCATAGAAGCAATCTGAGCTTCGAGTCAGGTTTATTCAATAAATATTTCAGAGCTGCATGGTCAGTATGAACAATAACAGTAGATCCAATCAAGTAGAGTCAAAAATTTTCTAAGCCATACACCACAACTAAAAGTTCTTTTTCTGTTGTGGCATAATTTATTTGTGCTTTATTAAGAACTTTACTAGCATAGTATTGACATGAAAAATCTTTGATTTTCTTTGACCAAGAACTGCTCTTACCATAGTTGCTGGCATCACACATTAGTTCAAATTCAAATTTCCAATCAGGAGCAACTATTATAAGAGCAGGAATTAGTTTTTGTTTCAACAGATCAAAAGCTATTAAACATGAATCATCAAAGTAAAAGGGAGTATCCTTCTTCAAGAGGTTACTCAGTGGCTTTGCAATCTTTGAAAAGTCTTTGATGAATCACCGATAGAAGCCTGCATGACCTAAGAAACTTCGGATTCCTTTCACATTAATGGGCGGTGGGAGTTTTTCAATCACTTCAACCTTTGCTGGGTCTACTTCAATGCCTGTACAAGAGATTTTATATCCTATCACTATACCTTCTGTGACCATAAAATGGCACTTCTCGTACTTCTCCCAATTAAGAACCAGATTTGTTTCCATACACTGCAGTAATACAGTATCCCAATTAGCCAAGCAGTGATCAAATGACGATCCAAAAATAAAAAAAATCATGTATAAATACTCTAGTACATTTTTAATTAAATCTGCAAATATGGCAAACATGCATCTTTGGAATGTAGCTGGAGCATTAAATAGTCCAAAAGGCATTTTCTATAAGCAAAAACACTAAAAGGACATATAAAAGTGGTCTTCTGATTTTCTAGAGCAACAACTATCTGATTATAGCCTAAATATCCATCCAAAAAATAATAGTATGCTTGACTTGCCAACCTTTCAAGCATCTAATCCATAAAAGGTAAAGGAAAGTGATCTTTTCTGGTGGCTTGGTTAAGTTTTCCGTAATCAATACACATCCTCCATCCAGTAACTGTTCTAGTTGGGATCAATTTATTCTTTTCATTCTGAATTACACTCATGCCACCCTTTTAGGTACTACTTGAACTGGGCTTACCCAAGCACTATTAGAAATGGGATAAATCATACATGCATCAAGTAACTTCATCACCTCCTTCTTCACTACCTCTTTCATAGTTAGATTTAATCTTCTCTAAGGTTGTGCAATAGGCTTGTACTCCTACTCCATCAATATCCAATGCATGCAATATGCAGCACTGATTCCTTATAGATCCTGCAAAGTTCATCCGTTGCTCCCTTGTTTCTTCTCAATACTTCAATCAATTTCACTTCTTCTCACTTGGTCAATTTGCTGCTAATCACCACTGGTTTCTGACTGTCATCCTCCAGGGAAACATATTTTAGATGGGAAGGTAAAGCCTTCAATTCAATCTTCTAGGCTTTAGCTTCTACCTTCACAGGCAAGTCTTCCTTGGATAACAATTTATTTTTAACGGCTTCTTCTACATCAATCTGAAAATAATGCTGCTTATTTGACGGCTGCTTCATTGCTTCAAAAGCATCAAAGTTCACCTCATCATCATGCACTCTCACTTTTAACTTCCTGTCATCAACATTAATGATTATCTTGGCAGTCTTCATAAATGTTCTCCCTAAGATCAATGGTACTTCAGAGTCTTCTTCAATATCCATCACCATAAAATCCACTGGGAACACAAATTTATCAACTCTAACTAACACATCCTCAGCTACCCCATAAGGAATTTCATTGATCTATCTGCTAGCTGCAAAGTCATCCTCGTAGGTCTAACATCCAAATCTCCTATTCTCTTTAACATGGACAACAACATCAAATTAATGCTAGCTCCTAGATCCAATAAAGTCTTTCCCATAGGTAAAGTACCAATGGTAACTGGAATTATGAAACTGCCAGGGTCCTTAGTCTTCAATGGTAGCGCTTTTTGAATAATAGCACTACATCCTGCTTCCAACTTCACGGTTTCTTCAGAAAATCTCATTTTCTTTGTCAGTAACTCCTTCATGAATCTGGCATAAGTAGGCATTTACTTCATATCTTCTACAAAAGGAATATCGATTTGAAGCCTTTTAAAGATATCCACAAATCTAGTAAACTGTCTTTCCTTATCTTGCTTTGAAGGATTCTTTGGACATGGAAGATTCTTCAACTGTGGAATCCGACTCTCATTTTTTCTCTCTGCTTTTCACTCTTCTTTTGTTTTCCTTTTTCTTTTTCTTTATTCACACTCTCATTATCTACGTTCTCTCTTTTATTTTAATCTTCCTCACTCACATATTCTTTTTCTTTTTCTTCCTTTTCTCTCAATACTTCTTTAATTTTCTCATTCTCACCAATCTCTCTACCTATTACCCTACCACTTCTTATGGTAATTGACTTACAATGCTCCTTAGGATTTGGATGAGTGTTAGTAGAGAAGGAACCTCCCTGTTGATTTGACAGCTGTTGTGCCAATTATCCAACCTGAGTTTCCAAATTTCTAATTGATGCCTCAGTATTTTTCTGATTGGTTAAGGAAGCTTGCATAAATTTCTCCAGAGTTTCCTCTAATTTTAAAGTCTTTTCATGCAAAGAAGGATAGTTCTGTTGATATGGCTATTGTTTTTTCGAAGGTCTTGCCTCCTGTCTCCATCCTTGATTTGAATTTTGATTGTTTCTCTAACCCTACGAAAAGTTATTAGAATAATTGCCAAAATTGAAATTACCTTGTCACCCTGGGTTATTCATATAATGAACAGACTCTTCCTACTAATCTTCTTGATATGAGCATTGGCCATTTAAATGATTGCCTCCACAAAAATCATATTTTATTTGTTGTTGATGATTCATGGTAAGTGCCACAGACAAATGAACCGCATGTAATTGTTGTGGTAGCTTTACCATTTGTTGAGTAAATGCTTCTATCTGTTGGGTTAGAATCTTGTTCTGAGCTAATATTACATCAGTAGTGTTCAAGTCCAACACACCTCTTCTGGTTACTTGTTGCCTATCATGTTGAGCTTGGTGATCTATAGAAGATAGAGCATTAATGATTCTTGTTGCTTTGTCCACATCTACAGTCATCATTGTACCTCCAGCAACAGCATCCAGAATCATTTTAGTGTCAGGTCTCTAACCTGTATAGAAAATATTAAGTTGTGCAATATCTTTAAATCCATGATTCGGGCATTTCCTCAGCAGTGATTTAAATCTTTCCCAGGCCTCACAGAATGGTTCATCAAGGCCTTGCTTGAAGTTAGAAATATCGGACTTTGCTTTAATCAAATGAGAAGGCGGAAAGAATCTTTGAAGAAATTTTTCCTCTATTGTACTTGTCACACCATGATTTCCTAAACTCGAATCATGATGTAATCAAGATAATTAATTAATAAAAATGCTAGTAAATTTTTCGCATTTAAAATAATTCCAAAACACCTCAACGATTACATCGACTCGAACTACAGAAGACAAAAGAGTGACATTTGATAATTTATAACTAGATCATAAAATAAATCGCCCAATATTGTATACAAAAATGAAATAGTTTATAGTGGAAGAAGGATATGTATATAGGACACATGCCTAGTCCCATATATGAAGATATGAGAAAAGGTTCGGCAAAACATGCAAGCATACAACATAAGCCTATTAGTTCACGACTAATCTTACACACAAATCATAAACATGCATTGTAACACCCTAATTAATTGCAAAAAAAATAAAAATTTCAAAGAAAATAACAAAAAAATTTTCACAAAACAGTCCCGTATTATTCGATATATGAGGGAGCAGGCAAGGGAAGAACGAAAAGCTTTCACACGCACATAGCAACCTGCAGGGAAGACTAAAACTGGGGCCGGCTCGATGGGTTTATCGTAACGTACTAACACTAGGGCGGATTGCACAACACCGTTTATTCGTTCCGACGGGGTCTTACACCGTCCAGGCGGAGTATGGTAATACAGCAGCGGATAGAAGAAATTTCGCACTGAGGCTTCCCTTCGAGAATTACTGGTCACTCAACAGGAGAAATAGATAAGGGAAATATGTTAATACATTCACACGCGTAGCGTTTGGTGGAAAGGCGAAGTTAGAATCATCCTACTTGGCTAGACGGGGTATATTTATCTTGGGCGGGCTGTCCTAGTTACTTGGGCGAGGTATGACGCCGCTTAAACGAAATCTACATAACGCCTCTTTAACACAACTACAAGGTAATTTCCTCCATCGGGTATGGACAAGGGTTCACTAAGTAAATCCTCACACTCGCCTTTCACTCAGAAAAATGAGAAGTTACAGGGTACACATACGTTAGTAGGTTGTGGAGAAAGGAGGGATCTGAACCTATTCCACCCAGCTCAACTAATTATGACGACGCCAGGGCGGACTTAGCCATAACGCCCAAATCCGGGGTTCAACACCGGGGTCCGGATTGCGTTAGTATCGCAACGGATAGGAAAGGATAATGGTCGATATCTCGCTCTGGTAATTACTCGCTTCAGCGTGAGTCCTCGCGCTTGGGCGAATTGCTCCCACACTTCGGGCGGGGTACGACTCCGCCCAGCATATCCGACATAATTTTCCTAAGACAGTTCTCGGTTCATTCGGACTTAGCTATAACCTGCTCAATCAGACTGTCCCTGCGTATCTATTAAAGCATAATTAGGAAACAAGGCAGCACATAGCATCACGCACATCAAAACCATACATCCATATATATATATATATATACATAAAAGTGCACGTCAATATTTACAATACAAAATCAGACTTCTCCTTGCCCGTAAAGTTCTATTCATCCCCAAAAACGTTAACATCCGGTATGAGCCAGTCCGGGCTTCATCTAACAACGCCTTAATTAAATCTTCGAAATGCATCAGCACTCCGCCCAGCATTCCAGCTCTGCTTTTGATCCTCCTCACGAGAGACATTCACTGAAAATGGCCACTGCAGGGGTGAGCTTTTACATGTAAAATGATACTCGCAGACTCGGTATCAGCGTCAGTACGCTCCTGCTATCACTCAACCTTTCTCAATTAACCAAATTCATACAATTCAAACAACATTCATGACACACATAATTCACAGAGTTTATCCCACATCTAAATATATATATATTCATGCATTCAAAATCATACACATGCACATATATAGATTTATACATCACCACAATCAGCCTTATTTCTATATGCATGCCTGCGGATCCGACTCGGGTAAAGACTCTCAGTTACAGCCCCCTTTTTCTTTTGGCCCCTCGTCCCTCAGCTCTTACCAGGTGGCACCGGCCTCCCCACGGCGTCTCGAGACTCACTTCTCTAGCTCCAACGGCTACCACGAGCTCTATTGGGATCTAGCCAGGGTTGGTAACTGGAAGTCATTTCCCTTGGGGTTCCGGATTGCACAACACCGTTTATTCGTTCCGACGGGGTCTTACACCGTCCAGGCGGAGTATGGTAATACAGCAGCGGATAGAAGAAATTTCGCACTGAGGCTTCCCTTCGAGAATTACTGGTCACTCAACAGGAGAAATAGATAAGGGAAATATGTTAATACATTCACACGCGTAGCGTTTGGTGGAAAGGCGAAGTTAGAATCATCCTACTTGGCTAGACGGGGTATATTTATCTTGGGCGGGCTGTCCTAGTTACTTGGGCGAGGTATGACGCCGCTTAAACGAAATCTACATAACGCCTCTTTAACACAACTACAAGGTAATTTCCTCCATCGGGTATGGACAAGGGTTCACTAAGTAAATCCTCACACTCGCCTTTCACTCAGAAAAATGAGAAGTTACAGGGTACACATACGTTAGTAGGTTGTGGAGAAAGGAGGGATCTGAACCTATTCCACCCAGCTCAACTAATTATGACGACGCCAGGGCGGACTTAGCCATAACGCCCAAATCCGGGGTTCAACACCGGGGTCCGGATTGCGTTAGTATCGCAACGGATAGGAAAGGATAATGGTCGATATCTCGCTCTGGTAATTACTCGCTTCAGCGTGAGTCCTCGCGCTTGGGCGAATTGCTCCCACACTTCGGGCGGGGTACGACTCCGCCCAGCATATCCGACATAATTTTCCTAAGACAGTTCTCGGTTCATTCGGACTTAGCTATAACCTGCTCAATCAGACTGTCCCTGCGTATCTATTAAAGCATAATTAGGAAACAAGGCAGCACATAGCATCACGCACATCAAAACCATACATCCATATATATATATATACATAAAAGTGCACGTCAATATTTACAATACAAAATCAGACTTCTCCTTGCCCGTAAAGTTCTATTCATCCCCAAAAACGTTAACATCCGGTATGAGCCAGTCCGGGCTTCATCTAACAACGCCTTAATTAAATCTTCGAAATGCATCAGCACTCCGCCCAGCATTCCAGCTCTGCTTTTGATCCTCCTCACGAGAGACATTCACTGAAAATGGCCACTGCAGGGGTGAACTTTTACATGTAAAATGATACTCGCAGACTCGGTATCAGCGTCAGTACGCTCCTGCTATCACTCAACCTTTCTCAATTAACCAAATTCATACAATTCAAACAACATTCATGACACACATAATTCACAGAGTTTATCCCACATCTAAATATATATATATTCATGCATTCAAAATCATACACATGCACATATATAGATTTATACATCACCACAATCAGCCTTATTTCTATATGCATGCCTGCGGATCTGACTCGGGTAAAGACTCTCAGTTACAGCCCCCTTTTTCTTTTGGCCCCTCGTCCCTCAGCTCTTACCAGGTGGCACCGGCCTCCCCACGGCGTCTCGAGACTCACTTCTCTAGCTCCAACGGCTACCACGAGCTCTATTGGGATCTAGCCAGGGTTGGTAACTGGAAGTCATTTCCCTTGGGGTTCTTGACCTTCCATGGGTCACCCCACTCTTACTCATGCAACTAACACATTCATTATTACACATCATCGCGCCATGAACACATTACCGTAGTCATTAAGTAAGAACGAATATCCTCCACTACTCGTCATCATTCAGTCAGTCACACCAGCGCATGTTACAATCGGTCATCAGACTAACAACATTGAGCAATCCAATTAAGAACATGCACATACATACTTTTCATAGTGACAACAAAATAGATCCGTCATTATCATCCACAAGCAGACCACACCATCGTCACGAAGATCACTATCAGAATCTCAAATCAGGCATCAGTTTTAGTAATTGTGAATACATGCACACATGCACAGCATCAGTTCTAATGATTATAAAAACATGCACACACACACACACACACTTAGCAGTACGTTCATCCGGTACCGTTCTTAGACCATGCATTCGACATGCAAGCGCCCCCTACCTTTAGAAGAATCCTCAGAAACCTTTTTCGTTCTTGTTGTTGGGTCTGATGTCCTTCTCCTGGTTCGTCCGGTCTTCCTTAGCTTTGTCGTATCCTGCGCCTGATTCTGGGATGAAGTGTGGTTCGTTCTTCAGTACTGGAATCAAGATCTCCAGGAGCGAAGAGTAAGATGGAAGAAGAAGAAAGATGGAGACGAAGGGAGGAGGTGGAGGATGAAGTGACGGAGGAGGGAGTCTGAAGAAATAGCAAGTGCGTTTCTCTGCCAAGGGCTCACGCTTATATATATATATATGTGCATGCGCACAGTAAAAGGAGAGTGGGATGGGAGAGTGCGTGCCCAGCAGTCACGTGCACTCCACCCCATCCCCTGGCCACCACCATTTTTTTATACTTTAATGGCTCAAACCTACTTAGTTAAATGCAATTAACAATTATTTCTAGTTGAAATCAAGTCTTAATGGATTATTCTTCATTCAGCATTTAATTTCAAAACTGGGATGTTACAGTTCTCCCCCACTGAAAAAGAATTTCGTCCCCGAAATTCAGTCGGTACTTACGTAGGTAAACAATTCGGGGTACTGCTGTCGCATAGCGTCTTCGCGTTCCCACGTGTAGGAGGTGATCTTGCCTTGCTGCCACTCCACCTTAACCAGTCTTACGTTCTTGTTCCTTAAGCGTTTTACCGATTGATCCACGATTCCAACCGGTGTAGTCACAGTGGTTAGGTCTTCCTTGATCTCTACCTCGTCGTCAGGCATCGTGTGGCTGGGGTCATGCAAATACTTCCTTAGCTGAGACACATGAAAAACGTTGTGTAATCGGGACAAGTGAGTTGGTAACGCGAGGCGGTATGCCACGGAGCCAATCCGTTCTACTACCTCATAAGGTCCGATGTAGCGAGGGCTTAACTTCCCACTTTTTAAGGCTCGTCCAACTCCTTTGCTCGGAGAGGTTCTCAGAAACACTCGATCTTCGACTTGAAATTCCACTGGCTTGATGCGTTTGTCATGGTAGCTCTTCTGCCTGTCTTGTGATGCTTTCATCTTCTCCCTTATTGCTCGGATTTGTTCTGTGGTTTGCTTCACGATGTCTGGTCCCAGTAATAGACTTTCACCCGCTTCCGACCAACAGAGCGGGGTTCGGCATCTACGCCCATATAATGCCTCGTAAGGTGCCATGCCAATGCTGTGATGATGGCTGTTGTTGTACGTAAACTCGATCAAGGGAAGGTACTGCTCCCAGTCCCCACCGTACTCTAACACACACGCTCTCAATAAGTCTTCTAGACTCTGAATCGTTCGCTCGGATTGTCCATCCGATTGGGGGTGGTAGGCAGAACTAAGCCAAAGCTTCGTCCCCAGTTCTTGATGCATGCTGGTCCAAAACCTGGACGTAAATCTAGGGTCCCTATCCGAGACGATGGAAGTAGGTATGCCATGCAGTCGAATAACTTCTTGAATGTAGATTCGAGCCAATTTATGCAATGGGTACTTCATATTTACAGGTAAGAAGTGTGCACTCTTCGTCAATCTGTCAACAATGACCCAAATGGCATCGTGGCCCGCTCGGTTTTTGGGTAATCCCATGATAAAATCCATCGCAATTGAGTCCCATTTCCACACGGGGATTTCTAGGGGCTGCATTGCACCGTACGGTTTTGGGTGCTCTACCTTCGATTTCTGACAAGTGATACACCGGGCCACGTACTCCGCCACATCCTTCTTTAGTCCGGGCCACCAAAACTGTCTCCTCAAGTCGTGGTACATCTTCGTGGTTCCTGGGTGAATGCTGAGTAGGCTTTTGTGGGCTTCATCAAGCACCATTCTTCTCAATCTTCCTTCGCTTGGTATGTATATTCTGTTCCTCACCCGGAAGATCCCATCTGACCCTTCTGCCAGGGATAAATCCTTTCCTCTAGCCTGAATTCCCTTCATTTCAGCTAGGTAAGAGTCCGCCTGTTGCTGTTCGTACACGGATTTTAAGAATTCGTTGGCAATCCTCAACGTACCGATTGTCATCTTCTGAGAGGAAGGGGCGTCAACATGCAAGTTCATGTCTCGGAACCGCTCCAACAACTCAACTTCTTTTGCCATCATGGCTGCTACGTGGAGGGATTTTCGACTCAATGTGTCTGCTACGACATTTGCCTTACCTGGGTGGTATTTCAACTCGAAATCATAGTCCTTCAAAAACTCAATCCATCTTCTCTGCCTCATGTTCAGCTCCTTCTGGTCGAATAGGTATTTAAGGCTCTTATGATCGCTGTACACTTCAAATTTGGATCCGTACAAGTAATGCCTCCAGATTTTCAATGCAAAAACTACTGCTGCCAACTCCAAGTCATGGGTCGGATAATGTTGTTCGTGGGGTCTCAATTGCCGAGAGGCATATGCTATCACTCGATCCTTCTGCATGAGTACACATCCTAATCCGAGTCCGGACGCGTCACAATAGACCACGAAGCTTTCTCGTAACTCGGGTAATGCCAACACCGGAGCAGTTGTCAACTTATTCTTCAGCTCTTGGAAGCTGCTCTCACACTCCGGACTCCACACAAAAGGAACGTTCTTCCGAGTCAATTTAGTCAGAGGTAATGCCAACTTAGAAAAACCTTCGATGAACCTTCTATAATAACCTGCCAAGCCCATAAAACTCCTTATTTCCGAGATCGATCTGGGCCTCTCCCACGCTATTACAGCAGCTACCTTCGCAGGATCCACCGAGACGCCTCGCTTGGAGATCACATGCCCGAGGAAGTGGATCTCATCCATCCAAAGTTCGCACTTCGAAAGCTTTGCAAACAATTGCTTCTCCTTCAACACTTGGAGTACCGCCCTGAGATGTCCTTCATGCTCCTCAGATGACTTAGAATAAACTAGAATATCATCGATGAAGACAACAACAAACCGATCTAAGAAGGAATGGAATATGCTGTTCATGTAATTCATGAAAACAGCAGGGGGGTTTGTCACACCGAACGGCATCACTACATACTCATAGTGACCATACCTAGTCCTAAAGGCAGTTTTAGGAATGTCCGAGTCCTTCACTCGGATTTGGTGATATCCCGATCGTAAGTCGATTTTTGAGAAGACTGAGGCTCCACGTAGCTGGTCAATTAAATCATCAATTCTAGGCAGTGGGTATCGATTCTTGATTGTGAGTTTATTAAGCTGTCGATAATCTATACAAAGTCTCATGCTGCCATCCTTCTTCTTAACAAGTAGCACAGGTGCGCCCCATGGTGACACGCTTGGTCTAATGAACTGCTTCTCAAGTAACTCATCCACTTGTTTCTTCAACTCTACCAATTCAGTTGAGGACATTCTGTAGGGTGCACTGGAGACCGGTTCGGCTCCAGGGATCAAGTCTATAGAGAATTCAACTTCTCTATTGGGAGGCACACTCGGGACGTCCTCTGGGAACACTTCTGGGAATTCACAGGCAACCGGAATTTCATTCACTAGGGTCTCATTCTCATCTTTGGTTAGACAAAGCATCATAAATAGTTGGGTTATACCTAGTGCCGTGCCATCTTCAGTGGGTTGTTTTGGGAAAACTATCTCTCGGTTTCTACAATCTACTAATACCTTATTGGCTGAAAGCCAATCTATTCCAAGCACAATATCAAGACCCTTTAAGGGCATGCAAATCAGATCGAAGGTGAAACTCCGATCATACAACTCAAATGCTACATTTTTACATATTGACGATGTGAACACACTAGGGCCAGTGGGGCTGGCCACTTCTAAAGTCCGGTTCATAGACACAGTTGGTAGCTTCAACCGTTTCACGCACTCATCAGCTATAAAAGAATGGGTTGCCCCCGAATCGAAAACAACATTAAGCGTGTTCATTCCAAGTGAGCACTTACATTGTACTAGATCGTTTGCTGGTGCAACATCCCTTGCATTGATGGTGTAGATCCTTCCTGTCGCTGTTGGGCCGGTGTTCCTCTCTCGACTGTTCGGGGCATGCATCCTATTTCCTCTGGTTCCGTTGCCTCTGCCACCAGGTCGTTGGTTATCATTCATTCTGGTTCGATCTTGAAATCCTCCTTGACGCACATTGGTGTTTGCCTGGCGGAGTTGGGGGCAGTCCGGGCGAACGTGTCCCTTCTCTCCGCAGTGGTAGCATTTAACATTTGTATCATTGCATTCCTTAGCAAAATGATCACCGCCACATTTAAAGCATCCGCCATACCTTGGTCGCCCACTCATCTGTCTCCCTCGGTCATTATGGTTTTGATATCTGGTGAAGGGTTCATTCCTCCTCACGTTCCCTGGCCTCTTGAAACGTGATTGCTGAGGCCTCAGGTGCTGGTTGGCTCTGCTGCACTGGCCCGAATGGGCCCTGTCATCCTCTTCGAATATTCTACACTTGTTCACTAAGGCAGGGAAACTCCGGATTTCATGGTATCTGCAGGCCCTCTTGATATCCGATCTCAGTCCGTTCTCAAACTTAAGACACTTGGAGTGCTCCGTTCCCGGCTGCTGGAAGGGCGGATAGAATAGGCACAATTCTTCAAATCTGGTCGCGTATTCTTCCACAGTCATGGAGCCCTGTTTTAACTCCATAAACTCTAGCTCTTTCCGACTCCTCACTGTGTCGGGAAAGTATTTGTCTAGGAAGCAGGCCTTGAAATCGTTCCACGTCAGTTGATTGTCATCTTCGGGAAATCGGCTCCTGGCTATCTTCCACCAATTCTCCGCTTCATCTCGCAGCATATACACTGCGCATTCCACCTTCTGGGCTTCGGTACAGCGAAGACCCCTAAAAATCCTCTCTAATTCCTGAGTCCACTTGAACGCCGCCTCAGGGTTCCGTCCTCCTAAGAATTCACTCGGCTTCCTCTTCAGGAAGCGGTCCAGCACATGGCCATCCTCAGGTTGAGTTTGGCCTTGCCTTTCAAACACATCAGCAAAGCGTTGGAATGCTGTGGCTATAGCCTCCATACTTTGACGATGCGCCATTCCTTATCCTGAAATTGACATTTAAGGATAAGTATACGGAGCCACTTACTACCGATCTAGTTATTAGTCCAGCAATTAATAACTTAGCACATTATGTCCTTCGCCTAAGTCATACACACAATCGGACCAGGGGAAAACAACCCCTTGTCTTCAAGACAATCATCAATCAGGTCAACCAGCATCAGAACAATTTCAACCATTCAATCAAAAAGACACAAACACCACCGCTTACACTTGGTAAGCATACTTTGGCCTTGGACTTTTCGGTCCGCTCTGATACCAAAATGTAACACCCTAATTAATTGCAAAAAAAATAAAAATTTCAAAGAAAATAACAAAAAAATTTTCACAAAACAGTCCCGTATTATTCGATATATGAGGGAGCAGGCAAGGGAAGAACGAAAAGCTTTCACACGCACATAGCAACCTGCAGGGAAGACTAAAACTGGGGCCGGCTCGATGGGTTTATCGTAACGTACTAACACTAGGGCGGATTGCACAACACCGTTTATTCGTTCCAACGGGGTCTTACACCGTCCAGGCGGAGTATGGTAATACAGCAGCGGATAGAAGAAATTTCGCACTGAGGCTTCCCTTCGAGAATTACTGGTCACTCAACAGGAGAAATAGATAAGGGAAATATGTTAATACATTCACACGCGTAGCGTTTGGTGGAAAGGCGAAGTTAGAATCATCCTACTTGGCTAGACGGGGTATATTTATCTTGGGCGGGCTGTCCTAGTTACTTGGGCGAGGTATGACGCCGCTTAAACGAAATCTACATAACGCCTCTTTAACACAACTACAAGGTAATTTCCTCCATCGGGTATGGACAAGGGTTCACTAAGTAAATCCTCACACTCGCCTTTCACTCAGAAAAATGAGAAGTTACAGGGTACACATACGTTAGTAGGTTGTGGAGAAAGGAGGGATCTGAACCTATTCCACCCAGCTCAACTAATTATGACGACGCCAGGGCGGACTTAGCCATAACGCCCAAATCCGGGGTTCAACACCGGGGTCCGGATTGCGTTAGTATCGCAACGGATAGGAAAGGATAATGGTCGATATCTCGCTCTGGTAATTACTCGCTTCAGCGTGAGTCCTCGCGCTTGGGCGAATTGCTCCCACACTTCGGGCGGGGTACGACTCCGCCCAGCATATCCGACATAATTTTCCTAAGACAGTTCTCGGTTCATTCGGACTTAGCTATAACCTGCTCAATCAGACTGTCCCTGCGTATCTATTAAAGCATAATTAGGAAACAAGGCAGCACATAGCATCACGCACATCAAAACCATACATCCATATATATATATACATAAAAGTGCACGTCAATATTTACAATACAAAATCAGACTTCTCCTTGCCCGTAAAGTTCTATTCATCCCCAAAAACGTTAACATCCGGTATGAGCCAGTCCGGGCTTCATCTAACAACGCCTTAATTAAATCTTCGAAATGCATCAGCACTCCGCCCAGCATTCCAGCTCTGCTTTTGATCCTCCTCACGAGAGACATTCACTGAAAATGGCCACTGCAGGGGTGAGCTTTTACATGTAAAATGATACTCGCAGACTCGGTATCAGCGTCAGTACGCTCCTGCTATCACTCAACCTTTCTCAATTAACCAAATTCATACAATTCAAACAACATTCATGACACACATAATTCACAGAGTTTATCCCACATCTAAATATATATATATTCATGCATTCAAAATCATACACATGCACATATATAGATTTATACATCACCACAATCAGCCTTATTTCTATATGCATGCCTGCGGATCCGACTCGGGTAAAGACTCTCAGTTACAGCCCCCTTTTTCTTTTGGTCCCTCGTCCCTCAGCTCTTACCAGGTGGCACCGGCCTCCCCACGGCGTCTCGAGACTCACTTCTCTAGCTCCAACGGCTACCACGAGCTCTATTGGGATCTAGCCAGGGTTGGTAACTGGAAGTCATTTCCCTTGGGGTTCCGGATTGCACAACACCGTTTATTCGTTCCGACGGGGTCTTACACCGTCCAGGCGGAGTATGGTAATACAGCAGCGGATAGAAGAAATTTCGCACTGAGGCTTCCCTTCGAGAATTACTGGTCACTCAACAGGAGAAATAGATAAGGGAAATATGTTAATACATTCACACGCGTAGCGTTTGGTGGAAAGGCGAAGTTAGAATCATCCTACTTGGCTAGACGGGGTATATTTATCTTGGGCGGGCTGTCCTAGTTACTTGGGCGAGGTATGACGCCGCTTAAACGAAATCTACATAACGCCTCTTTAACACAACTACAAGGTAATTTCCTCCATCGGGTATGGACAAGGGTTCACTAAGTAAATCCTCACACTCGCCTTTCACTCAGAAAAATGAGAAGTTACAGGGTACACATACGTTAGTAGGTTGTGGAGAAAGGAGGGATCTGAACCTATTCCACCCAGCTCAACTAATTATGACGACGCCAGGGCGGACTTAGCCATAACGCCCAAATCCGGGGTTCAACACCGGGGTCCGGATTGCGTTAGTATCGCAACGGATAGGAAAGGATAATGGTCGATATCTCGCTCTGGTAATTACTCGCTTCAGCGTGAGTCCTCGCGCTTGGGCGAATTGCTCCCACACTTCGGGCGGGGTACGACTCCGCCCAGCATATCCGACATAATTTTCCTAAGACAGTTCTCGGTTCATTCGGACTTAGCTATAACCTGCTCAATCAGACTGTCCCTGCGTATCTATTAAAGCATAATTAGGAAACAAGGCAGCACATAGCATCACGCACATCAAAACCATACATCCATATATATATATATATACATAAAAGTGCACGTCAATATTTACAATACAAAATCAGACTTCTCCTTGCCCGTAAAGTTCTATTCATCCCCAAAAACGTTAACATCCGGTATGAGCCAGTCCGGGCTTCATCTAACAACGCCTTAATTAAATCTTCGAAATGCATCAGCACTCCGCCCAGCATTCCAGCTCTGCTTTTGATCCTCCTCACGAGAGACATTCACTGAAAATGGCCACTGCAGGGGTGAGCTTTTACATGTAAAATGATACTCGCAGACTCGGTATCAGCGTCAGTACGCTCCTGCTATCACTCAACCTTTCTCAATTAACCAAATTCATACAATTCAAACAACATTCATGACACACATAATTCACAGAGTTTATCCCACATCTAAATATATATATATTCATGCATTCAAAATCATACACATGCACATATATAGATTTATACATCACCACAATCAGCCTTATTTCTATATGCATGCCTGCGGATCCGACTCGGGTAAAGACTCTCAGTTACAGCCCCCTTTTTCTTTTGGCCCCTCGTCCCTCAGCTCTTACCAGGTGGCACCGGCCTCCCCACGGCGTCTCGAGACTCACTTCTCTAGCTCCAACGGCTACCACGAGCTCTATTGGGATCTAGCCAGGGTTGGTAACTGGAAGTCATTTCCCTTGGGGTTCCGGATTGCACAACACCGTTTATTCGTTCCGACGGGGTCTTACACCGTCCAGGCGGAGTATGGTAATACAGCAGCGGATAGAAGAAATTTCGCACTGAGGCTTCCCTTCGAGAATTACTGGTCACTCAACAGGAGAAATAGATAAGGGAAATATGTTAATACATTCACACGCGTAGCGTTTGGTGGAAAGGCGAAGTTAGAATCATCCTACTTGGCTAGACGGGGTATATTTATCTTGGGCGGGCTGTCCTAGTTACTTGGGCGAGGTATGACGCCGCTTAAACGAAATCTACATAACGCCTCTTTAACACAACTACAAGGTAATTTCCTCCATCGGGTATGGACAAGGGTTCACTAAGTAAATCCTCACACTCGCCTTTCACTCAGAAAAATGAGAAGTTACAGGGTACACATACGTTAGTAGGTTGTGGAGAAAGGAGGGATCTGAACCTATTCCACCCAGCTCAACTAATTATGACGACGCCAGGGCGGACTTAGCCATAACGCCCAAATCCGGGGTTCAACACCGGGGTCCGGATTGCGTTAGTATCGCAACGGATAGGAAAGGATAATGGTCGATATCTCGCTCTGGTAATTACTCGCTTCAGCGTGAGTCCTCGCGCTTGGGCGAATTGCTCCCACACTTCGGGCGGGGTACGACTCCGCCCAGCATATCCGACATAATTTTCCTAAGACAGTTCTCGGTTCATTCGGACTTAGCTATAACCTGCTCAATCAGACTGTCCCTGCGTATCTATTAAAGCATAATTAGGAAACAAGGCAGCACATAGCATCACGCACATCAAAACCATACATCCATATATATATATATATACATAAAAGTGCACGTCAATATTTACAATACAAAATCAGACTTCTCCTTGCCCGTAAAGTTCTATTCATCCCCAAAAACGTTAACATCCGGTATGAGCCAGTCCGGGCTTCATCTAACAACGCCTTAATTAAATCTTCGAAATGCATCAGCACTCCGCCCAGCATTCCAGCTCTGCTTTTGATCCTCCTCACGAGAGACATTCACTGAAAATGGCCACTGCAGGGGTGAGCTTTTACATGTAAAATGATACTCGCAGACTCGGTATCAGCGTCAGTACGCTCCTGCTATCACTCAACCTTTCTCAATTAACCAAATTCATACAATTCAAACAACATTCATGACACACATAATTCACAGAGTTTATCCCACATCTAAATATATATATATTCATGCATTCAAAATCATACACATGCACATATATAGATTTATACATCACCACAATCAGCCTTATTTCTATATGCATGCCTGCGGATCTGACTCGGGTAAAGACTCTCAGTTACAGCCCCCTTTTTCTTTTGGCCCCTCGTCCCTCAGCTCTTACCAGGTGGCACCGGCCTCCCCACGGCGTCTCGAGACTCACTTCTCTAGCTCCAACGGCTACCACGAGCTCTATTGGGATCTAGCCAGGGTTGGTAACTGGAAGTCATTTCCCTTGGGGTTCTTGACCTTCCATGGGTCACCCCACTCTTACTCATGCAACTAACACATTCATTATTACACATCATCGCGCCATGAACACATTACCGTAGTCATTAAGTAAGAACGAATATCCTCCACTACTCGTCATCATTCAGTCAGTCACACCAGCGCATGTTACAATCGGTCATCAGACTAACAACATTGAGCAATCCAATTAAGAACATGCACATACATACTTTTCATAGTGACAACAAAATAGATCCGTCATTATCATCCACAAGCAGACCACACCATCGTCACGAAGATCACTATCAGAATCTCAAATCAGGCATCAGTTTTAGTAATTGTGAATACATGCACACATGCACAGCATCAGTTCTAATGATTATAAAAACATGCACACACACACACACACACTTAGCAGTACGTTCATCCGGTACCGTTCTTAGACCATGCATTCGACATGCAAGCGCCCCCTACCTTTAGAAGAATCCTCAGAAACCTTTTTCGTTCTTGTTGTTGGGTCCGATGTCCTTCTCCTGGTTCGTCCGGTCTTCCTTAGCTTTGTCGTATCCTGCGCCTGATTCTGGGATGAAGTGTGGTTCGTTCTTCAGTACTGGAATCAAGATCTCCAGGAGCGAAGAGTAAGATGGAAGAAGAAGAAAGATGGAGACGAAGGGAGGAGGTGGAGGATGAAGTGACGGAGGAGGGAGTCTGAAGAAATAGCAAGTGCGTTTCTCTGCCAAGGGCTCACGCTTATATATATATATATGTGCATGCGCACAGTAAAAGGAGAGTGGGATGGGAGAGTGCGTGCCCAGCAGTCACGTGCACTCCACCCCATCCCCTGGCCACCACCATTTTTTTATACTTTAATGGCTCAAACCTACTTAGTTAAATGCAATTAACAATTATTTCTAGTTGAAATCAAGTCTTAATGGATTATTCTTCATTCAGCATTTAATTTCAAAACTGGGATGTTACAGTTCTCCCCCACTGAAAAAGAATTTCGTCCCCGAAATTCAGTCGGTACTTACGTAGGTAAACAATTCGGGGTACTGCTGTCGCATAGCGTCTTCGCGTTCCCACGTGTAGGAGGTGATCTTGCCTTGCTGCCACTCCACCTTAACCAGTCTTACGTTCTTGTTCCTTAAGCGTTTTACCGATTGATCCACGATTCCAACCGGTGTAGTCACAGTGGTTAGGTCTTCCTTGATCTCTACCTCGTCGTCAGGCATCGTGTGGCTGGGGTCATGCAAATACTTCCTTAGCTGAGACACATGAAAAACGTTGTGTAATCGGGACAAGTGAGTTGGTAACGCGAGGCGGTATGCCACGGAGCCAATCCGTTCTACTACCTCATAAGGTCCGATGTAGCGAGGGCTTAACTTCCCACTTTTTAAGGCTCGTCCAACTCCTTTGCTCGGAGAGGTTCTCAGAAACACTCGATCTTCGACTTGAAATTCCACTGGCTTGATGCGTTTGTCATGGTAGCTCTTCTGCCTGTCTTGTGATGCTTTCATCTTCTCCCTTATTGCTCGGATTTGTTCTGTGGTTTGCTTCACGATGTCTGGTCCCAGTAATAGACTTTCACCCGCTTCCGACCAACAGAGCGGGGTTCGGCATCTACGCCCATATAATGCCTCGTAAGGTGCCATGCCAATGCTGTGATGATGGCTGTTGTTGTACGTAAACTCGATCAAGGGAAGGTACTGCTCCCAGTCCCCACCGTACTCTAACACACACGCTCTCAATAAGTCTTCTAGACTCTGAATCGTTCGCTCGGATTGTCCATCCGATTGGGGGTGGTAGGCAGAACTAAGCCAAAGCTTCGTCCCCAGTTCTTGATGCATGCTGGTCCAAAACCTGGACGTAAATCTAGGGTCCCTATCCGAGACGATGGAAGTAGGTATGCCATGCAGTCGAATAACTTCTTGAATGTAGATTCGAGCCAATTTATGCAATGGGTACTTCATATTTACAGGTAAGAAGTGTGCACTCTTCGTCAATCTGTCAACAATGACCCAAATGGCATCGTGGCCCGCTCGGTTTTTGGGTAATCCCATGATAAAATCCATCGCAATTGAGTCCCATTTCCACACGGGGATTTCTAGGGGCTGCATTGCACCGTACGGTTTTGGGTGCTCTACCTTCGATTTCTGACAAGTGATACACCGGGCCACGTACTCCGCCACATCCTTCTTTAGTCCGGGCCACCAAAACTGTCTCCTCAAGTCGTGGTACATCTTCGTGGTTCCTGGGTGAATGCTGAGTAGGCTTTTGTGGGCTTCATCAAGCACCATTCTTCTCAATCTTCCTTCGCTTGGTATGTATATTCTGTTCCTCACCCGGAAGATCCCATCTGACCCTTCTGCCAGGGATAAATCCTTTCCTCTAGCCTGAATTCCCTTCATTTCAGCTAGGTAAGAGTCCGCCTGTTGCTGTTCGTACACGGATTTTAAGAATTCGTTGGCAATCCTCAACGTACCGATTGTCATCTTCTGAGAGGAAGGGGCGTCAACATGCAAGTTCATGTCTCGGAACCGCTCCAACAACTCAACTTCTTTTGCCATCATGGCTGCTACGTGGAGGGATTTTCGACTCAATGCGTCTGCTACGACATTTGCCTTACCTGGGTGGTATTTCAACTCGAAATCATAGTCCTTCAAAAACTCAATCCATCTTCTCTGCCTCATGTTCAGCTCCTTCTGGTCGAATAGGTATTTAAGGCTCTTATGATCGCTGTACACTTTAAATTTGGATCCGTACAAGTAATGCCTCCAGATTTTCAATGCAAAAACTACTGCTGCCAACTCCAAGTCATGGGTCGGATAATGTTGTTCGTGGGGTCTCAATTGCCGAGAGGCATATGCTATCACTCGATCCTTCTGCATGAGTACACATCCTAATCCGAGTCCGGACGCGTCACAATAGACCACGAAGCTTTCTCGTAACTCGGGTAATGCCAACACCGGAGCAGTTGTCAACTTATTCTTCAGCTCTTGGAAGCTGCTCTCACACTCCGGACTCCACACAAAAGGAACGTTCTTCCGAGTCAATTTAGTCAGAGGTAATGCCAACTTAGAAAAACCTTCGATGAACCTTCTATAATAACCTGCCAAGCCCATAAAACTCCTTATTTCCGAGATCGATCTGGGCCTCTCCCACGCTATTACAGCAGCTACCTTCGCAGGATCCACCGAGACGCCTCGCTTGGAGATCACATGCCCGAGGAAGTGGATCTCATCCATCCAAAGTTCGCACTTCGAAAGCTTTGCAAACAATTGCTTCTCCTTCAACACTTGGAGTACCGCCCTGAGATGTCCTTCATGCTCCTCAGATGACTTAGAATAAACTAGAATATCATCGATGAAGACAACAACAAACCGATCTAAGAAGGAATGGAATATGCTGTTCATGTAATTCATGAAAACAGCAGGGGGGTTTGTCACACCGAACGGCATCACTACATACTCATAGTGACCATACCTAGTCCTAAAGGCAGTTTTAGGAATGTCCGAGTCCTTCACTCGGATTTGGTGATATCCCGATCGTAAGTCGATTTTTGAGAAGACTGAGGCTCCACGTAGCTGGTCAATTAAATCATCAATTCTAGGCAGTGGGTATCGATTCTTGATTGTGAGTTTATTAAGCTGTCGATAATCTATACAAAGTCTCATGCTGCCATCCTTCTTCTTAACAAGTAGCACAGGTGCGCCCCATGGTGACACGCTTGGTCTAATGAACTGCTTCTCAAGTAACTCATCCACTTGTTTCTTCAACTCTACCAATTCAGTTGAGGACATTCTGTAGGGTGCACTGGAGACCGGTTCGGCTCCAGGGATCAAGTCTATAGAGAATTCAACTTCTCTATTGGGAGGCACACTCGGGACGTCCTCTGGGAACACTTCTGGGAATTCACAGGCAACCGGAATTTCATTCACTAGGGTCTCATTCTCATCTTTGGTTAGACAAAGCATCATAAATAGTTGGGTTATACCTAGTGCCGTGCCATCTTCAGTGGGTTGTTTTGGGAAAACTATCTCTCGGTTTCTACAATCTACTAATACCTTATTGGCTGAAAGCCAATCTATTCCAAGCACAATATCAAGACCCTTTAAGGGCATGCAAATCAGATCGAAGGTGAAACTCCGATCATACAACTCAAATGCTACATTTTTACATATTGACGATGTGAACACACTAGGGCCAGTGGGGCTGGCCACTTCTAAAGTCCGGTTCATAGACACAGTTGGTAGCTTCAACCGTTTCACGCACTCATCAGCTATAAAAGAATGGGTTGCCCCCGAATCGAAAACAACATTAAGCGTGTTCATTCCAAGTGAGCACTTACATTGTACTAGATCGTTTGCTGGTGCAACATCCCTTGCATTGATGGTGTAGATCCTTCCTGTCGCTGTTGGGCCGGTGTTCCTCTCTCGACTGTTCGGGGCATGCATCCTATTTCCTCTGGTTCCGTTGCCTCTGCCACCAGGTCGTTGGTTATCATTCATTCTGGTTCGATCTTGAAATCCTCCTTGACGCACATTGGTGTTTGCCTGGCGGAGTTGGGGGCAGTCCGGGCGAACGTGTCCCTTCTCTCCGCAGTGGTAGCATTTAACATTTGTATCATTGCATTCCTTAGCAAAATGATCACCGCCACATTTAAAGCATCCGCCATACCTTGGTCGCCCACTCATCTGTCTCCCTCGGTCATTATGGTTTTGATATCTGGTGAAGGGTTCATTCCTCCTCACGTTCCCTGGCCTCTTGAAACGTGATTGCTGAGGCCTCAGGTGCTGGTTGGCTCTGCTGCACTGGCCCGAATGGGCCCTGTCATCCTCTTCGAATATTCTACACTTGTTCACTAAGGCAGGGAAACTCCGGATTTCATGGTATCTGCAGGCCCTCTTGATATCCGATCTCAGTCCGTTCTCAAACTTAAGACACTTGGAGTGCTCCGTTCCCGGCTGCTGGAAGGGCGGATAGAATAGGCACAATTCTTCAAATCTGGTCGCGTATTCTTCCACAGTCATGGAGCCCTGTTTTAACTCCATAAACTCTAGCTCTTTCCGACTCCTCACTGTGTCGGGAAAGTATTTGTCTAGGAAGCAGGCCTTGAAATCGTTCCACGTCAGTTGATTGTCATCTTCGGGAAATCGGCTCCTGGCTATCTTCCACCAATTCTCCGCTTCATCTCGCAGCATATACACTGCGCATTCCACCTTCTGGGCTTCGGTACAGCGAAGACCCCTAAAAATCCTCTCTAATTCCTGAGTCCACTTGAACGCCGCCTCAGGGTTCCGTCCTCCTAAGAATTCACTCGGCTTCCTCTTCAGGAAGCGGTCCAGCACATGGCCATCCTCAGGTTGAGTTTGGCCTTGCCTTTCAAACACATCAGCAAAGCGTTGGAATGCTGTGGCTATAGCCTCCATACTTTGACGATGCGCCATTCCTTATCCTGAAATTGACATTTAAGGATAAGTATACGGAGCCACTTACTACCGATCTAGTTATTAGTCCAGCAATTAATAACTTAGCACATTATGTCCTTCGCCTAAGTCATACACACAATCGGACCAGGGGAAAACAACCCCTTGTCTTCAAGACAATCATCAATCAGGTCAACCAGCATCAGAACAATTTCAACCATTCAATCAAAAAGACACAAACACCACCGCTTACACTTGGTAAGCATACTTTGGCCTTGGACTTTTCGGTCCGCTCTGATACCAAAATGTAACACCCTAATTAATTGCAAAAAAAATAAAAATTTCAAAGAAAATAACAAAAAAATTTTCACAAAACAGTCCCGTATTATTCGATATATGAGGGAGCAGGCAAGGGAAGAACGAAAAGCTTTCACACGCACATAGCAACCTGCAAGGAAGACTAAAACTGGGGCCGGCTCGATGGGTTTATCGTAACGTACTAACACTAGGGCGGATTGCACAACACCGTTTATTCGTTCCGACGGGGTCTTACACCGTCCAGGCGGAGTATGGTAATACAGCAGCGGATAGAAGAAATTTCGCACTGAGGCTTCCCTTCGAGAATTACTGGTCACTCAACAGGAGAAATAGATAAGGGAAATATGTTAATACATTCACACGCGTAGCGTTTGGTGGAAAGGCGAAGTTAGAATCATCCTACTTGGCTAGACGGGGTATATTTATCTTGGGCGGGCTGTCCTAGTTACTTGGGCGAGGTATGACGCCGCTTAAACGAAATCTACATAACGCCTCTTTAACACAACTACAAGGTAATTTCCTCCATCGGGTATGGACAAGGGTTCACTAAGTAAATCCTCACACTCGCCTTTCACTCAGAAAAATGAGAAGTTACAGGGTACACATACGTTAGTAGGTTGTGGAGAAAGGAGGGATCTGAACCTATTCCACCCAGCTCAACTAATTATGACGACGCCAGGGCGGACTTAGCCATAACGCCCAAATCCGGGGTTCAACACCGGGGTCCGGATTGCGTTAGTATCGCAACGGATAGGAAAGGATAATGGTCGATATCTCGCTCTGGTAATTACTCGCTTCAGCGTGAGTCCTCGCGCTTGGGCGAATTGCTCCCACACTTCGGGCGGGGTACGACTCCGCCCAGCATATCCGACATAATTTTCCTAAGACAGTTCTCGGTTCATTCGGACTTAGCTATAACCTGCTCAATCAGACTGTCCCTGCGTATCTATTAAAGCATAATTAGGAAACAAGGCAGCACATAGCATCACGCACATCAAAACCATACATCCATATATATATATATACATAAAAGTGCACGTCAATATTTACAATACAAAATCAGACTTCTCCTTGCCCGTAAAGTTCTATTCATCCCCAAAAACGTTAACATCCGGTATGAGCCAGTCCGGGCTTCATCTAACAACGCCTTAATTAAATCTTCGAAATGCATCAGCACTCCGCCCAGCATTCCAGCTCTGCTTTTGATCCTCCTCACGAGAGACATTCACTGAAAATGGCCACTGCAGGGGTGAGCTTTTACATGTAAAATGATACTCGCAGACTCGGTATCAGCGTCAGTACGCTCCTGCTATCACTCAACCTTTCTCAATTAACCAAATTCATACAATTCAAACAACATTCATGACACACATAATTCACAGAGTTTATCCCACATCTAAATATATATATATTCATGCATTCAAAATCATACACATGCACATATATAGATTTATACATCACCACAATCAGCCTTATTTCTATATGCATGCCTGCGGATCCGACTCGGGTAAAGACTCTCAGTTACAGCCCCCTTTTTCTTTTGGCCCCTCGTCCCTCAGCTCTTACCAGGTGGCACCGGCCTCCCCACGGCGTCTCGAGACTCACTTCTCTAGCTCCAACGGCTACCACGAGCTCTATTGGGATCTAGCCAGGGTTGGTAACTGGAAGTCATTTCCCTTGGGGTTCCGGATTGCACAACACCGTTTATTCGTTCCGACGGGGTCTTACACCGTCCAGGCGGAGTATGGTAATACAGCAGCGGATAGAAGAAATTTCGCACTGAGGCTTCCCTTCGAGAATTACTGGTCACTCAACAGGAGAAATAGATAAGGGAAATATGTTAATACATTCACACGCGTAGCGTTTAGTGGAAAGGCGAAGTTAGAATCATCCTACTTGGCTAGACGGGGTATATTTATCTTGGGCGGGCTGTCCTAGTTACTTGGGCGAGGTATGACGCCGCTTAAACGAAATCTACATAACGCCTCTTTAACACAACTACAAGGTAATTTCCTCCATCGGGTATGGACAAGGGTTCACTAAGTAAATCCTCACACTCGCCTTTCACTCAGAAAAATGAGAAGTTACAGGGTACACATACGTTAGTAGGTTGTGGAGAAAGGAGGGATCTGAACCTATTCCACCCAGCTCAACTAATTATGACAACGCCAGGGCGGACTTAGCCATAACGCCCAAATCCGGGGTTCAACACCGGGGTCCGGATTGCGTTAGTATCGCAACGGATAGGAAAGGATAATGGTCGATATCTCGCTCTGGTAATTACTCGCTTCAGCGTGAGTCCTCGCGCTTGGGCGAATTGCTCCCACACTTCGGGCGGGGTACGACTCCGCCCAGCATATCCGACATAATTTTCCTAAGACAGTTCTCGGTTCATTCGGACTTAGCTATAACCTGCTCAATCAGACTGTCCCTGCGTATCTATTAAAGCATAATTAGGAAACAAGGCAGCACATAGCATCACGCACATCAAAACCATACATCCATATATATATATACATAAAAGTGCACGTCAATATTTACAATACAAAATCAGACTTCTCCTTGCCCGTAAAGTTCTATTCATCCCCAAAAACGTTAACATCCGGTATGAGCCAGTCCGGGCTTCATCTAACAACGCCTTAATTAAATCTTCGAAATGCATCAGCACTCCGCCCAGCATTCCAGCTCTGCTTTTGATCCTCGTCACGAGAGACATTCACTGAAAATGGCCACTGCAGGGGTGAGCTTTTACATGTAAAATGATACTCGCAGACTCGGTATCAGCGTCAGTACGCTCCTGCTATCACTCAACCTTTCTCAATTAACCAAATTCATACAATTCAAACAACATTCATGACACACATAATTCACAGAGTTTATCCCACATCTAAATATATATATATTCATGCATTCAAAATCATACACATGCACATATATAGATTTATACATCACCACAATCAGCCTTATTTCTATATGCATGCCTGCGGATCCGACTCGGGTAAAGACTCTCAGTTACAGCCCCCTTTTTCTTTTGGCCCCTCGTCCCTCAGCTCTTACCAGGTGGCACCGGCCTCCCCACGGCGTCTCGAGACTCACTTCTCTAGCTCCAACGGCTACCACGAGCTCTATTGGGATCTAGCCAGGGTTGGTAACTGGAAGTCATTTCCCTTGGGGTTCTTGACCTTCCATGGGTCACCCCACTCTTACTCATGCAACTAACACATTCATTATTACACATCATCGCGCCATGAACACATTACCGTAGTCATTAAGTAAGAACGAATATCCTCCACTACTCGTCATCATTCAGTCAGTCACACCAGCGCATGTTACAATCGGTCATCAGACTAACAACATTGAGCAATCCAATTAAGAACATGCACATACATACTTTTCATAGTGACAACAAAATAGATCCGTCATTATCATCCACAAGCAGACCACACCATCGTCACGAAGATCACTATCAGAATCTCAAATCAGGCATCAGTTTTAGTAATTGTGAATACATGCACACATGCACAGCATCAGTTCTAATGATTATAAAAACATGCACACACACACACACACACTTAGCAGTACGTTCATCCGGTACCGTTCTTAGACCATGCATTCGACATGCAAGCGCCCCCTACCTTTAGAAGAATCCTCAGAAACCTTTTTCGTTCTTGTTGTTGGGTCCGATGTCCTTCTCCTGGTTCGTCCGGTCTTCCTTAGCTTTGTCGTATCCTGCGCCTGATTCTGGGATGAAGTGTGGTTCGTTCTTCAGTACTGGAATCAAGATCTCCAGGAGCGAAGAGTAAGATGGAAGAAGAAGAAAGATGGAGACGAAGGGAGGAGGTGGAGGATGAAGTGACGGAGGAGGGAGTCTGAAGAAATAGCAAGTGCGTTTCTCTGCCAAGGGCTCACGCTTATATATATATATATGTGCATGCGCACAGTAAAAGGAGAGTGGGATGGGAGAGTGCGTGCCCAGCAGTCACGTGCACTCCACCCCATCCCCTGGCCACCACCATTTTTTTATACTTTAATGGCTCAAACCTACTTAGTTAAATGCAATTAACAATTATTTCTAGTTGAAATCAAGTCTTAATGGATTATTCTTCATTCAACATTTAATTTCAAAACTGGGATGTTACATGCATTGCCTTAAATATATATATATATATATATATATATATATATATATTTATATTTATATATATATGCATCTATATGGTCATGCAACATACATCTTCAATGTCCATATCACACAATTGACCATATTCTATTAGACCTTAAAATTATGTATCATCAACACTTATACATTCCCAAAATGGCTACAAGTCTAACCTTATTATATTCATCAAATGGGTATGAATTCGAATACCCCAAATATGCATACATCATCCACTTATATCATCATTCAAAATACATTCACAAATATTAATAGTTATCAACATCACTATATACCTTTCATTCACAATGAAATAATTTACAACCGTTGTCGGCCAAGGCAATCCATTACCACTATTTACCTTCACCCAAGCTTTACTTTAAAATATCCTCATCCCATGATATTCCTGCATTAATGCTAAAAATGGATAACATGGGAGGGTGAGTTATACATTTCAAATGACGAATATGAATACAATTGAGATTATGTGCATATGTATATCAACATCATGTATGCTTTACTAAAATCATCAATAATCATCATAATTCATTCATCCTAACAATATACATAAACCATGTTTATCAATCAACTCATAGCAAAGCAACACATATACACATCATTTCTCAATGCCACATTGGGCCAACATCATTGTCATCAACCATAGACAAACAAGCCTTTCATTATATTAGGCCATCACATACAACATCATCATATTCAATGTCATTTTGATGTATTCATATTTTCAATATTGTCCTTTAGGTATTTATTTACCCATTTTATCATCATCATATCTCAATCATCATTAATCATCATCACCTTTTGGCATATCTCCATGCTATATGTAAATGTTTTTAGGCTAATGCATATGCACAATGGAATAACAATAAGAAATACAGATCCGACTGTGGGAATAAACACCTAGTATAGGTTCACTAGTGCAAAAAATGGATATAACAACTGGATATAATCATGGGTTAGAGGGGATCAGTGATAAAATAATGTACGGTGGCATTTTTAAAATTATAAGGTAACTATATATTCACGGTTGTTCACAAACCGTGATTGTAGGTTGAAGGGTAACTCTATATCCACGGTTAACACTACAACCATGATTGTATCCATCAATATATAATCACGGTTGTATTTCCAACCGTGGATATATAATTCAGGGTTTAGGGTTTATTCGTTGAGGACTATATAATCACTATTGACTCTACAACCGTGATTATATTGATGGATATGATCACGGTTATGGTGTAAACTGTGGATTTAGAGTTAATATTTAACCAGGGGTATTGGTGTAACCGTGGATATAGACTTAATATAATCACGGTTGTAAGGGGATCCGTGATTATATATGTTTTCAGAAACTTCAAAAGCCGCGCCTGATGGGCTTTTTTTCACTTTCTCCTTCTTCTTTCGCACTGGTTGTCGTCTTCTTCCTTGTCCTCCTCTTTGCCTCAAGTTTGTTCTATTTGCTGGTCCTAGGCTTCTGCTTTCACTTGCTTCTTCCTTCTTCTTTTGCGTGTTGTCGTCATCTTCGCACCATTGTCATATAAGTGCTCCATTTCCCTTCTTCTTCGTTCACTTGCTGGTCTTCTTTGTTGTTATGCTATATCATTGTTTGTGGAAGCTTGTCTCTTTGTTTGTATATGTTTTAACTTGCGTAGTGGAACCTGAACGAATGTTGTCTGTATGCATGTGTTTTCATTATTGAAGCTGAACGAAGCTTGTCTCTATCTCTAGTTATTTGACATTGCCTGTGTGTTATTAAGTTTGGTTAATTCTGCCTCTGTGTTGTTAACTGTAACGTCCTAGGTTATTTTTGCATTTATTTTTATTCAAACGATTACATCTTACGATAAATTTTTCTTTTTCTTGAAAATTAATCGAGATTTAGTGAAAAAGCATTTATTTATTTTTTTACTGACTTATTCAAGTGACAGCAGTCACAATTAGATTAAATAAATGAGATCTAGAAAAGAAGAGCAAGTTAATCGAAGCACAACGGATGGGAGAAAGGGAAACAGGGTTTCCCGCTTGAGTGAGGCCCCTACTCGTCTAAGCGAGATTCCGGACTCTCGCTTGAATGAGGTTTCTATTCGCTTGAGCGAATACCTTTCACACATCGGATTAGACAAAACATGCAGACGGACTCCCAAAAATCTCACCCTAAAAATGATTCTGTTAATCAAAGGTTTGTCATAGCTACCACGACAGCATATGTAAATGACAGTAATGTATTTTAAAATGTAGATTTGCATCCGGTCCGGTCTTGATTAAACACAACTAATTAATAATACTCGGAAGTTCTTATACACACATATAACTCTATAGAGAGTCACTCAAAGTCACTCAGACCCTGGCACTGATCCCCCCCTTGGCGCGACTCCATGGCTCCTTCCCCCTCCCTGTCACTGGTTACTAAAAAAAAAGGGCAAGGGTGAGTGTTTGGCATTGTAATTAATATAGAATGGAACTTAACAAATATACATGCATATTTATACATATACATCAAGCATCATTTGAAAGTAAGCATACCGAAACATAGTGTATTACATACAGTAACTATATTAACCCAACCACGCAATTCCATCACATCCATCACGATCACAACTGACTCTCATGCAATCTGACTCCTAGTATCCGGATACTAAAGGATTGGCCTTCAGCTGGGGGTCCTACTTGACACCCCGTGAACCCTGCTTGGTTCACCGAGTCCTGCTTGACTCTCCACCTCGACCACTAGGTCCTACTTGACCACTGGGTAGCTCAACTGGGCACGAAAACCATGGGAGCCAGAAATGAGGGGCTATCATATACTGTCGGCCATCCCACACCACATAGTCATTCAACAGTTTACCTCTCATATAATAATATTAATTCATCATCACTCGGGTAGCCTGCTTGCTAACCCGACGTCACATAACACTGATCATTTCAACATTAGATATCACAAGATCATAACATGATAAACTCAACCACACCCGATCCTCCACTAATTAATGAACCCAGTCACACATGCACAAGCATAAACACATAACTATGTTTAGCAACATTTTCCTTAACCTGTTTACATTACCTCAATGACCTGAATAAGAAGCGAGTCCTATTCTAATTAATTATAACCCGAACACCCCCCTTACATTGGTTCCACGCTTCGATAATCTGCTCTCTGTGTCGATTCCTTCCTTTGAGCACTGGTTTCGCAGTCTCAACTCCGTCACTCAGTCTTCCGTTGCTTAACCTACTACCTACGGATCATAAAGTACAGCTCGTCACTTCAACGCCCTTAGTTCATGGACTGCATTTGGGCTCACACTCACCGGAGGAGTGGAGAACAGCCACGAATATAGCCATGCATGGCCCTTAACCGCCAAAGAATAAAAGGAATAAGGGAATCACAATTGGAATGGATCCGTAGACTCACCTTGAAGCCTCGATCACAGGAATGGGAATTAATTGAAGTTTGGACACAAATGGAGTCCCTCTCCAGCGCATGCAACTCAACGTTAAGAGAGGAGAAAACGAGAGAGAAGGGACAGACCAGCAGCAAAGGTAACTTGTAAATAATAAAGAGGGAAGGAAGAGAATCTCCTTATATATATAGCTCATGGGCAAGATCGTCTTTTCCTTTATTTTATTTGTATTCTTACTAAATTTAATCAATTTCACTATATTAAACTATTGCATGGTTATCAAATCAATTACACTTATTTATTCCCTTAACGTTTAATTATTCACAATTCTCTAATACTTCACAAGAGTATAGGCCCAATATAAATATCGCCCCCCCCCCCGGTGTCCTAGCTTAGTGTTCATACCTCAGAAATCCGAGCTACAACTTGAGAGGTCGGATATCTCATCCGTGCTCACCTCTTGGTTACCTACACCCGTTGTTTCAGTCATTATGAGGTTAATCCGGGCTATGACCCCGTGTGAGGCGCTCTCCTTACACCGGTTGGACCAGACCACCTAGCCCTGCCCGCTCTTCTCCTACACTCCCGATCTTCAACTCCGCCTGCTCACGCTTGTGAGACCGATCTCGACACCGGCTTTCTTGTCTCTGGCTCAGACAGAACAAATATTAAATAAAACTTCTAAAACTTTTACTAATCATTTCCCATTTCTTATAATTCTCATTAAAACATCAGGGATGTTACATCCACCCCCCCTAAAAGGAGATTTCGTCCCCGAAATCAGTGTTCCGGTTGGAAAAGATGAGGTACATTCGTCTCATATCGGATTCTAACTCCCAAGTGTAGTTCATCCAATGTAAATTCTGCCACTTCACCTTCACCAGCGGTACCTCCTTGTTCCTTAACCGTTTGGTTTGATGCTCTTCAATGCTGATTGGTACCGCCTCCACCGTCAGGTTCTCCTTCACTTCAATGGAGTCACTCGGTACAATCATGGTATCACACGGAATGTAGGCTCGAAGTTGCGATACGTGGAACACGTTGTGAATATTAGTCAACGATTGGGGAAGATCCAGTCGATAAGCGACTTCACCAATCCGTTCTAGTATTTGGTATGGTCCAATATACTTCGTATTAAGCTTTTGGCTCTTCAAAATTCGACCTACGCCCTTAGTCGGTGAAATCCTTAGGAACACCCAATCACCCACTTGAAATTCAAGGGGTCTATGCCGATTGTCATAATAGCTCTTTTGCCGGTCTTGAGCAATTTTTATCTTCTCTCGGATTAAAGCGATTTGCTCATTTATCTCTTGAATCATCTCAGGCCCCAGATGAAGGGCATCGCCGTTCTCATTCTAACATAATAGAGTACGATATTTCTGACCATAAAGAGCTTCGTATGGAGCCATCCCAATGCTGCTATGGTAACGGTTATTATATGCAAACTCTACCAAGGGCAAGTATTTCTCCCATGATCCGCCCTGTTCCAGTACACATGCCCTTAACATATCTTTAAGAGTCTGTATAGTCTATTCTAATTGGCCATCGGTCTGGGGATGGTAGGCTGAGCTCAGTTTGAGCTCAGTACCCAGTTGTTGTTGCAAACTCCCCCAAAACCTTGAAGTGAATCGGGGATCCCGATCGGAGATAATGCTTGAGGGCACACCATGCAGTCGTACAACCTCAGCAACGTACAACTTAGCTAATCGATCTAGCGACCACTTCATATTTATTGCCAGGAAATGCGCACTTTTGGTTAGTCGATCAACAATCACCCAAATCGCGTTGTATCCGGTTTGAGTGCGGGGTAGTCCGGACACGAAGTCCATGGTGATACCTTCCCACTTCCAGATCGGAATTTCTGGAGGTCGAAGCAGACCTGGAGGTCAAAGCAGACCTGGAGGTCGTTGGTGCTCAACCTTGCACTTCTGGCATATCACACAGGATTTCACATACTCGATTATTGCCTTCTTCATGCTTGGCCACCAGAATTCCTTTTTTAAGTCATGATACATTTTTGTCACTCCCGGATGTATACTCAGAGAGCTCTTGTGTGCTTCTGATAGCACCGCCTACCTGAAGCCTCCATGTTCAGGCACCACCACTCGGTTCCTGAATCTCCATATACCATCGTTACCCTGAGTTATCTCCACATTTTTGCCTTGGGTCTGAGTATCAATCAGCCTCAGTAACTCTTTATCGTCTTTCTATGCAGCTACCATCGACTCCAGAAATTCGTTGGAGATTTTTAACATTCCGATTGTCATTCGGTTTGGCGCGTCCATAACAATTCCAACATTCATATCTCTAAAGCTTTCCAGCAATTCCTGTTCTCTACCCATCAGGTAAGCCACGTGTAATACCTTCCTGCTTAGTGCATCTGCCACAACATTCGCTTTGCCCGGGTGATACTTTAAATCGAAGTCGTAATCCTTTAAATACTCCACCCATCGCCTCAGTCTCATATTTAGCTCCTTTTGATCAAATAAGTACTTTAAACTCTTGTGATCACTGAATACTACAAAGCGAGCCCCATACAGATAATGGCGCCAAATCTTCATTGCGTACACCACTGCTGCAAGTTCCAGATCATGAGTCGGGTAATTCTCCTCATGTGGCCTCAATTGCCTCGAAGCATAAGCAATTGCCCGATCACCTTGCATCAACACACACCCCAATCCAAATTTAGATGCATCACAATATACTTCAAATTCTTGTGTTACATCGGGCAGTGCAAGCACAGGGGCAGTCGTTAAACATCGCTTGAGAGTTTGGAAGCTTAATTCACACTTTTCCGACCACACGAAGGGGTTTCCTTTCCTTGTTAACCGAGTCAGAGGAAGTGCTATCCGAGAGAACCCCTCAATGAAGCGTCGATAGTATCCAGCTAATCCGAGGAAACTCCTGATTTCAGTTACTGACTTCGGCCTCTCCCAAGCCATAACCGCCTCAATTTTTATCGGATCAACTGAGATTCCCTCTTGGGAAATTACATGCCCCAAGAATTGTACACTACTCCCCCAGAAATCACACTTAGATAGTTTAGCGTACAACTTCTTCTCCCGAAGTACTTGTAAAACAAGTCGAAGATGTTGAGCATGCTCCTCGTCCGACCTCGAATATACCAAAATATCATCAATGAATACTACCACAAATTGGTCCAAGTACGGTTGAAAGGTCTGATTCATATAGTCCATAAAAATGGCAGGAGCGTTCGTTACTCCAAAGGGCATTACTACGTACTCGAAGTGCCCATACCGAGTCTGAAATGCTGTCTTTGGAATATCCTCCGACCTCACTCGGATCTGGTGGTACCCCGACCTCAAGTCGATCTTAGAGAACACAACGGCGCCTCGCAACTGGTCCAGTAAATCGTCAATCCGAGGTAGTGGATATTTATTTTTGATTGTCAGTTTGTTCAGCTGTCGGTAATCAATGCACATTCGCATACTACCGTCCTTCTTCTTTACCAGTAACACCGGAGCGCCCCAGGGTGAGGCACTAGGTCGGATAAAGCCCTTTTCTAGTAATTCGTTTACTTGTTTCTTCACTTCGGTTAATTTCACCGAAGACATTCTATATGGCGCTCGGGACACAGGTTCTGCCCCGGGAATCAAGTTAATAGAGAAATCAATCTCCTGACTGGGAGGTAGCTCCGGAATTTCTTCTGGAAAAACGTCAGGAAATTCGCAAACAATTGGAATATCATTTGGCAGGAGGTTATGCCGACCCTCCGAAGCGAATAAAACAACATACGTGGTTAGGACATCGCTCACCCCGGTCTTTATGTCAAGTTCCTGAGAGAAAACAATATTCTTCCGATAACAGTCGACCAACACATGATTAGCAGCAAGCCAATCGAGACCCAGAATAACATCTAAGTCTTTCAATGGCATACAGATAAAATTTACTCAAAAAGTACGGGCTTCGATTTGCATCGGTAGTTCTCTACACACTGTAGTTGCACGGAAAGTGGAACCAGTTGGAGTGGAAACAATAAGAGCGTTCTCCATTAAACCGATTAGCAGACCAAGCCGTCGCACATAACTTTCCAAAATAAAGGAATGGGTGGCACCTGAATCATAAATTACATCAACCAGATAACCACAGATGAGGCACTTACCCTGTACCAAATTTTTATTCCTCGTAGCTTCTGAAGCATCAAACGCAAATACACGCCCGGTCATGGCGTTCTGGGCACCGCTAGATTGGGCATCATATCTTCCCGATTGTTGGTTCCCTCTACCAGCTCCATTCCGGCCTCCCCTCGAAAAGTTGGAACCCCGGGTCCCAGAAGAGTTAGTTCGGTTGTCCGACCTGCCTTGCTGCTGCCTCTAAGGGCAATCGGGCCTGAGGTGCCCTGGTTGTCCGCACTGGAAGCACACAATCTGATTGGCTTGGCAATGTTTGGCAATGTGACCTTCCTGACCACAATTGTAGCATGTACGACTACCAGAAGGATTACCCGATCGACCAGTGGAACCCCGACCGGAAGAGGATGAGGAGGTAGCAGAAGACTTGCCGCCCTGGAAGAATTGGCTCATCCTCTTGAAGTTGAATCCTTTTGCCTTCAGTGGCTTTTTATCTCTCGGCTGGGACGTCCTTTGTAACTGCACCTCTTCAGTCAGTCTTGCTTTGTTCACCAGGGTTGGGTAGTCCCTAATCTCCATCGGTACGATTACACTACGGAGCTCAATCCGTAGTCCAGCTTCGTATTTGGCGCACTTGCTACCTTCAGTCCCTTCTAACGAGAAAGGGTGGTAAAAATCACACAGCTCGTCAAACTTGCTGGTGTAGTCGGCTACAGACATCCGGTCTTGCTCCAACTTCAGGAATTCCATTTCCTTCCGGATTTTGTAGTTGTCCAGGAAGTATTTAACAAGGAACCTCCTTCAGAAATTCGCCCATACCAACGGCTCATTTGTTGCGTTCATCTGCACCTTCACTCGGGACCACCATACTCTAGCCTCTTCTTTTAGTTGGTAAGTAGCAAATAAAACCTTTTGCTCTTCAGAGCACTCAAAATATTCAAAAACCTGCTCGATATCCCTGATCCAGATGTATGCCCCGTCATAGTCGTGTCCCCCTTTGTAAGTCAGAGGATTCCGTTTCAGGAATTTATCCAGAGTGGGACCGGACTCGGTCCTACTCATCAGCTGAGTAAATCTAGAGAAGAAATCATCTCTTCCCCCAGAACTAGTCTCTCCGGCCATTTAGTAATTCTACAATGAGCAAACACATCACCATTAATAACCAAGATCAGCCAGGGGATCGTAAATTTACCTTATATTCATAGAATACTACGCCAGTGGAGTGCCAAGGGAACGATGCCAGACCACACACAATCTCAATACAACGAAATACAATCAACCTTCATAAGACTATCACAATCATTAGATCGGCCCACACACCGGCTCTAGAAAGAACCGCTCTGATACCAAGTGTAACGTCCTAGGTTATTTTTGCATTTATTTTTATTCAAACGATTACATCTTACAATAAATTTTTCTTTTTCTTGAAAATTAATCGAGATTTAGTGAAAAAGCATTTATTTTTTTTTTACTGACTTATTCAAGTGACAGCAGTCATAATTAGATTAAATAAATGAGATCTAGAAAAGAAGAGCAAGTTAATCGAAGCACAACGGATGGGAGAAAGGGAAACAGGGTTTCCCGCTTGAGCGAGGCCCCTACTCGTCAAGCGAGATTCCGGACTCTCGCTTGAACGAGGTTTCTATTCGCTTGAGCGAATACCTTTCACACATTGGATTAGACAAAACATGCAGACGGACTCCCGAAAATCTCACCCTAAAAATGATTCTGTTAATCAAAGGTTTGTCATAGCTACCACGACAGCATATGTAAATGACAGTAATGTATTTTAAAATGTAGATTTGCATCCGGTCCGGTCTTGATTAAACACAACTAATTAATAATACTCGGAAGTTCTTATACACACATATAACTCTATAGAGAGTCACACAAAGTCACTCGGACCCTGGCACCGATCCCCCCCTTGGCGCGACTCCATGGCTCCTTCCCCCTCCCTGTCACTGGTTACTAAAAAAAGGGCAAGGGTGAGTGTTTGGCATTATAATTAATATAGAATGGAACTTAACAAATATACATGTATATTTATACATATACATCAAGCATCATTTGAAAGTAAGCATACTGAAACATAGTGTATTACATACAGTAACTATATTAACCCAACCACGCAATTCCATCACATCCATCACGATCACAACTGACTCTCATGCAATCTGACTCCTAGTATCCGGATACTAAAGGATTGGCCTTCAGCTGGGGGTCCTACTTGACACCCCGTGAACCCTGCTTGGTTCACCGAGTCCTGCTTGACTCTCCACCTCGACCACTAGGTCCTACTTGACCACTGGGTAGCTCAACTGGGCACGAAAACCACGGGAGCCGGAAATGAGGGGCTATCATATACCGTCGGCCATCCCACACCACATAGTCATTCAACAGTTTACCTCTCACATAATAATATTAATTCATCATCACTCGGGTAGCCTGCTTGCTAACCCGACGTCACATAACACTGATCATTTCAACATTAGATATCACAAGATCATAACATGATAAACTCAACCACACCCGATCCTCCACTAATTAATGAACCCAGTCACACATGCATAAGCATAAACACACAACTACGTTTAGCAACATTTTCCTTAACCTGTTTACATTACCTCAATGACCTGAATAAGAAGCGAGTCCTATTCTAATTAATTATAACCCGAACACCCCCCTTACATTGGTTCCACGCTTCGATAATCTGCTCTCTGTGTCGATTCCTTCCTCTGAGCACTGGTTTCGCAGTCTCAACTCCGTCACTCAGTCTTCCGTTGCTTAACCTACTACCTACGGATCATAAAGTACAGCTCGTCACTTCAACGCCCTTAGTTCATGGACTGCATTTGGGCTCACACTCACCGGAGGAGTGGAGAACAGCCACGAATATAGCCATGCATGGCCCTTAACCGCCAAAGAATAAAAGGAATAAGGGAATCACAATTGGAACGGATCAGTAGACTCACCTTGAAGCCTCGATCACAGGAATGGGAATTAATTGAAGTTTGGACACAAATGGAGTCCCTCTCCAGCGCATGCAACTCAACGTTAAGAGAGGAGAAAACGAGAGAGAAGGGACAGACCAGCAGCAAAGGTAACTTGTAAATAATGAAGAGGGAAGGAAGAGAATCTCCTTATATATATAGCTCATGGGCAAGATCGTCTTTTCCTTTATTTTATTTGTATTCTTACTAAATTTAATCAATTTCACTATATTAAACTATTGCATAGTTATCAAATCAATTACACTTATTTATTCCCTCAACATTTAATTATTCACAATTCTCTAATACTTCACAAGAGTATAGGCCCAATATAAATATCGGCCCCCCCCGGTGTCCTAGCTTAGTGTTCATACCTCGGAAATCTGAGCTATAACTTGAGAGGTCGGATATCTCATCCGTGCTCACCTCTTGGTTACCTACACCCGTTGTTTCAGTCATTATGAGGTTAATCCGGGCTATGACCCCGTGTGAGGCGCTCTCCTCACACCGGTTGGACCAGACCACCTAGCCCTGCCCGCTCTTCTCCTACACTCCCGATCTTTAACTCCGCCTGCTCGCGCTTCTGAGACCGATCACGACACCGGCTTTCTTTTCTCTGGCTCAGACAGAACAAATATTAAATAAAACTTCTAAAACTTTTACTAATCATTTCCCATTTCTTATAATTCTCATTAAAACATCAGGGATGTTACATTAACTGTTAGTGCTAAGTTTTATCTGGTTATTTTACATTGCCTGTGTTGTTAACTCATGTTATTATGTTTGGTGAATATTGCCTCTGTGTTGTTAACTGTTACTGCTAATTAAGTTGCATGATTTAATCAGGTTAATCAGATAAGAAATAAGAAACAACTATGATAGATTAGGGAAGTCCTAGGAAAATGCTTGATTGTTAATAAGTTTTATTGTGCCTATCATTCTAATTATTTCTCCTTCAGTTCTAGTATATCCAAAGCTTTCTGTCTGATGGGTTCTAGGTCCCATGCCATAACAATATCTAGTTCTCTATTATTTCTTTCTTATCCTTTGGTGTGCATTGACAATCATGTAGTTTGTGTACATATTCAAATAAAAGAAGAAAGCAACCTAAATGATGGGTATAATACAAAACAGAAAAAACAAGGCAAAATCAAGAGAATGAAACTTAACTTATTATAATAATATATTATTAAAAACAAGGTCTAACATCTTTTCTTCATATTCCAATACCAAACAACACTTGAAAATGTCATAATCCTACACCATATCCATAATCCATAAAATAAAAGTTTAAACTTCAAAAGTCTTATAATCCAACACCATAACTCATAATCCATAATTCATAATCCATAATCTATAATCCTACACCATAGTTGTAGTTCAAAATAACACAAATTAAAAACATCATTTAAGTTAGGAGCCAAGTTAAGTAAATTATTACTCATTTTTAAGTATTATTTTAAATCAAAATTGATATTTCACTATACAGTATATAATGTTATTTTTGTTGCTATTTATTGCTCTCATATAATGTTATTTTTGTTGTTGTTGTATGTGTGTGGTTGTCAATGTTTCAAACTCATAGGCTTATACTAGTCAATCAATATAAAGTTATTGTGCATGAGTGAACCGTAGTTCCCCGTTTGAGATTCGACACAAATGGTCATTAAATTAATTGATTTCATTATTTGTGTTGAATCTTGAATTATCCGTTTGGACAGTTTAGGATGAACAATTATTTTTATATGTCGTTGGTATGCACAAGTTAGGAGTTATTTTAAAATTTGATATAAAGTTTCGGTAACTTGTAGTTTGTGTTATTCTTTGGGTGTATATTTGGTTGTGGTTGAATTTGATTTGACCGCTCTCATTTTGTGTACTTAGAGACCAATGCGAAATGCTGCCGAAATTTGATCAAATTTTAAAATAACTTCTAACCTGTATATATCAATGACGTATAAAAAAAATTGTTATCCTGAATGGGTATAGGACCACCACCTTTGTAAGAAAAGTGAGATTGATCATAACACCTTGTAAACTGTTGGTATGGATCGAAGTTGGATAACTGCATCACGTATAAGTCTAGAGTACGAGGGTGGAGTTGAATCATTTATAGAATTCATAGCGAGGTGATGAGCATAGGGTGATGATGTGTTGTTGTAATATTGAAATGAAGAGTTCAATGAAAGAGAATCAAGTTTGTATAATATGAACTCAATGGAATGAATGTGCCAAGTTTAAACACAGAGATTGTAGTACAGCATAAATGTCATTCCACTGAGGAGGTGTGAGAATGAAAATATTAGTCTTGAATTGATTTGGCAGAATGGTTTGGTTTTTGTTTTGTTATAAATGATGTTGATCAAGAAGACAGTAAATATCAGAGAGTAAAAGTTACAAAAGATAATAGTAATTGGTTTTGGAGAAATCAGTTGTGTAACACAGGGATTGGCTTCATCACATCTTCACCTCTGTAAGCTGCATAAGTTTTCATATGAGTAAATTGAAAAGATAAGTTCTACGTCACAATCAAAGTCATTTGTGTCGATCCCTCGACTACAAAATTCATAAGAATGATTTCAAACCGCTGATCCCTCAGTCACTCTGAAATCATCCCAGCATTATTGATCGATTGTTTTGACGTTTATTGCGTTAGACGCCATCCCTGGCTACCTACTCACAATAAGTATTTGCTTCAGGTTCTACTTTCAAAACTCACTTCCCAGCATACTTGAGAAAACTCAGAACAAGAAAATAGTGATCAAGTATTTTCAGGCATTAAACGCAGAAAGAAATACAGCAACTTATCAAATCTCATTACCAAATAAAAACTTACAGCAGCATTACTTTAGTGTTGAATGGATTACAGCCAATCCCATAAGGGAGATTTAGCTACTCATGCCTTGCATTTTCACTATCAACAGAGTGAATACAGAAAATAATGGAAAGTATGAATGAAATACAGAGGATGAATCTGATGGTCGTCCTCATGGTGTTGTTTGCAGCTTGATTTATAGGAGTCAAGGTTCAGCTTCCCTTTCCCACTTACGTAGAACCCATGCAGCATCTTTCAGAGACTTGTAGAAACAGATGAATGTGGGTGAGTTGGCATCGCACCATTGGTGAATATTAAATTAGAAATCCCATACTGCATGAGTCACGCTTGAGCTTAGTGGTCACGCTCAAGCGTGAAGGGTACTGATGTTCACTGGTTGTCTTGCGCTTGAGCTTCCTTAACCACGCTTTAAGCGTGGCCTTCCAATTTAGTATGCTAGTTTCCACGCTTGCTCCACGCTCAGGCGCGCTTGGACACACGCTCAAGCGTCCCTTTCTCACGCTCAAGCGTGGGGGGGGGGGTCTGATGTTACTAGCTCCCTTTTGATCCGCGCCCAAGGTTACGCTTAAGCAATCTCTTTTATTTCAGCAAATATATTCCACGCTCAAGCCACGCTCAAGCCACGCTCAAGCGGGGTCGGGCTCACGCTCAAGCGGCTCCTTCCCACGCTTGAGCGTGAGATGATCCTGATGCTTCTTTGTTTTCTCTGTTTTACGCTTAAGCGTGGATCCTGTTGCATTCAAGCGTCCTTCTTGTCTTGTGCTGTTGCTTCTTGATTTCTTCAGGACTTTTGTCATCTTTCTTCAAATATTATGACAATTCAAGCTTCTTTACACAATTCATTATTAATAAAAATCATGATCAATTATGTATTAAATTAGTTAAGTTATTTAGAAAGTGAGTCCAATTGAGTCATGCATTTAATCATAAAATAAGCACTTATCAAACTCTCCCCAACCTAGATTTTTGCTTGTCCTCAAGTAAAAAGAGGTTTTGGAAAGGGGATCAAGCGTTCAAAAATCTTAGTTTCTGTTGCAGACAAAAAGTTTAAAAGACAATAATCTGAGTTGATGTCTAGGCAAATGATTTTCATAATACCAATTCCTTAAAATGAAATGCACCATTACCTTGTTCATAAAGCATGTAACCCATTGCTGTAAGAATAGAGAACTCTCATTATTTCTTACCAGGTCTCTGTTTCACTCATCCACCATGAAAACTGCCTAATTAACATTGCCGGTCATTTCTAATCACAATCCATTCATAGGATAAGTAAGGATCAAAAAGGTCTTTTTCAAGGTTGTAATGAGGCTGGGCTATCAAGAATTCTTGGTTTTTTCTTTGAGTTCAAAGTGCATGCATAAATAAGAAGAGCATATGTTCTAAAAAAAATTTTTATGAGGCTTCTCTTTATGCTATTGAATTCTTCGCTTTTCTTTTTCTAGTTCTCTATTTTTGTTACATGTTGGAGAACTTTATTTCTTTTTCAGCCTCAGTTTCTCTTATCACCCTTTTTTTTTTTTGGAGAAATGTTCTATGCTCTTTTCAAATCTTTAAGCATGCTGGTAAGGTCATATTTTATATCTCATGCTTGGTTTAGGGTGTTTGAAAAAAAATTTTGGCTCAAAAATGGCTACAAAAAAATTGGGTCTTATTTCTTAAAGGTAGCTTTTTGGCTCTGAGTTTGTTTTATTTTTTCAAAATTTGCCTTTATCATTTCCTTGCTTAATCTCTATAAGAAATGTTAATCAGAAAATCAGGCAATGCTTATTTGACAAATTCTCATGAGACTCTCAGTGTTTAGATTTCTCACTTCTCATCAAGATATAAGGCTTACTTCCTTATTCTAACAGAAAAGGGTTCAAGTCATGTAAACAATCAAAAGTACATGTATTCTAGTTCCTTGGTTCTTAATTCAGCCATTTTAACCTTTTAACAATCAATGTTATTGTCTAAAAATCTTCTGCTGCTTAGAAACTCTTCTTGTTCAAAAAGTAAAATCTTTGGTTGGGTTTTTCAAAAATGCTCAAAGTTTTAACCAACACAGGAATAGGCAAACAAGAATAATCACAAGCAGACAAGAGTAATCATAAACAGTTCTAAAGTATGCTGCAAAAAATAAAGTAAAGCTATAAATTGTCAATTTGAAATAAAACTAAGTAGCAATTTAAACTTCAAGAAATAAAAGCATTAAAATTTTTCACTCTTCCTCAGATGAGTCTTCTTCTGTTCCCAGGTCTCTTTCTGGAGGTCCCTGTGTTGAAGTTCCTGGCCTATCCTGTGTAGTCTCACCTCCTCCCACAAAAGGAGGCCTGTCCCCAGGCCAAGCAAGTAGGGCCTCAAACTGGGCAGGTGGCATCCAAGGATTGTGTTGACCTGCAGGAACGCTGTGATAAAGGCCACTGTGAATGTGTAACAAACCTCTATGATGAGCGTTCTGCTGGGCCAGGAGGTGGCTATTTTGAATTTTCAGGATGTGAATGCCTTGTAAAATCAGATTGGCTTCTGTGCTGAGGGGATGATGGGCAGGTGCTGTGTTGAATGCTTGCTGTGCTGCTTGAGAGGCAGGTGGAGGGGGTACATCATCTGCAGGAGGTACTGGATTACTACAGTAACGCTCAATGAAGCGTTTGTCTATGGAAGGCCGAATTGGTTTGAGGTCTTGTACCTCAACACCATGAGCTGCACAAAAATCAGTGATAAAGGAAGGAAAACCGAGACTCCCTTTTACCTTTTGACCTGCCTGGGAATACTTCTGATCAGAAATCACAAACTTGTGAATTTCATCAGAGAGTATTTGGGCTAGATCAATGGAGATGTCCTCTCTCAGAATGCAGTATAGCAAATAGCACCTACTAAAAATTAAATCAGAGACATGAGCGTTAGGTGCTATGTTAGCTAATAAGAAAGAAGTCCAAACTTGAGAAATAGAAGTCATGTCTTTTCTTAAAATTCTCAGTGGGTTTTCTCCTTGCCCCATTTGAAAGTGGTGTCCTGGAACACATATGGAGGCTTCAAGGTCATTGGTGGCAATGACTTGGTTCCTTGCAACCATGGCAGTATATTCGCAAATTTCTCCCTCTCCTAAGGTCATAATGTTCCCTAAGTAGAAATTGATTGTGTCCCTGTCATAGGAGAGCCAGGTTCCCCTCACGTAAGTTTTTCTTTCTCCCCCTCCATCTCTTGTCCAAGCGTTCGCATAGAATTCTCTTACAACTTCAGGATCATACTTCTCCCTTGGGTAACATACCTTTAACCAATTTCTCCTTCTTATGATCTGCAAGAAGGCATCGCAATCTCCCAAGGCCAAGTCTACTTTTCTTTCTGGTATAAACGTCCAGTTTGAGATATCCTCATAACGCTTGTTGTTGTCTTTCTTCTTGAATCTTGGAGCATTATCTTGTTCATCTGTGCGTGGTCTTTTCCCTTTATTTCTTCGGGAACTCCTTGCTGGGGCGGTAGTGACAGGGGGGTTTGGTGCAATTTGCTTTGTTCTGGCCATCTGCAAGAAAGTTAAGAGCCACTTTGCATTCAAAATACCTCCTTTCAGGACTTTTATCAAACATTCAGCATGCGTTAAAAGAATGTGAAACAGAAAAGGGACATGCATTACAAAGAAAGTGAAACACAAGAGCAAAGCCTTGAACCTCTTTCTCTAAACAATCCAGAAAATAACCAAGCATAGATTATGGTATTCATTAAAGACAGGAAGAAAAGACATCAACGTGTGCAAAAAAAAGGTATCAATCCTCCCCAACACAGTAATCATATGCTGTTAATTCAAAAAGAGGATAGTGCAGTAGTTACCTGGAAGGATCCGAGAGTGATAGAGAGAATGGTTTGCAAATGAAAAGTGTGACTTATGAGATGAGAGTGAAAAGACAATTATTAGAGAAGAGAGGGCAGTTACAAAACTTAGAGAGTCAGGAGGTTGATGGACGGTTATGTGAGTGAGAGAGTGGGTAATTTCAAAATTCTGCATTTATTAGCATCAGGGGTCCGTTTTGTACTTCACGCTTGAGCGCTAAAGTGCCACGCTTGAGCGCAAGAGTGTCACGCTTAAGCGCCGTACTACCACGCTTGAGCGTGATCAGCTTGGACAGAGATATGCTTCCTCGCTCGGGCGAGAATGAAAATTTATACACGCTTGAGCGCAGGTTTGTCACGCTTGAGCGCAGGGGTGTTGCGCTTGAGCGCAAGAGTGCCACGCTTGAGCGTGATCGACCACCTGATGCTTAATTTAATTTCTCGCTTGAGCGCAGGGGTCTTGCTTTGAGCGTGGTAGCCTCTGATTGCTGTCCAGGTCCTTTCGCTTAAGCGCAAAAGGTCACGCTTAAGCGAGATCGGGTTTATTTTGTTGAAAATTTCTTTTGCAGAGGTGCCACGCTTAAGGCTTGACTCTCTCGCTTAAGCTTGATGAGGATGGTTTGGGACTTACCTTGGCTCGCTTGAGCGAGATTATCCATGCTTGAGCGAGGTGATTTCCTCATGCTTCTCTTTTATTCAACCTCCTGCTCCAACTTGTTTGCCTTTGTTTGAAACTCTTTATTTGGAATCCTCTTGATGAGCAATCTACAATGTAAACAGAAACTTTACTAACAAAATTTAAAATTTTCATGGAAAGAAAGCATAAAAGATTGGGTTGCCTCCCAATGAGCGCTTGTTTAACGTCATTAGCTTGACGCCTGAGTTTGATCATGGGTCTTTTAGTAGGATGTCAGTGGCAACCTTCTCCACTTCTCCTCCTAAATAGGGCTTTACTCTCTGTCCATTCACGACCCAAGTTCTTTCAGATTTAGGATCTTGTAGTTCAATAGCTCCATAAGGTTTCACCTCCTTCACAATAAAGGGTCCTGACCATTTAGACTTGAGTTTCCCTGGGAATAGTTTCATCCTTGAGTTGAAAAGAAGAACAGATTGTCCCTGATGAAAACTTTTCTTCATGATGTGTCTATCATGGTAAACCTTCATTTTCTCTTTATAGATCCTTGATGAGTCATAGGCATGATTTCTCCACTCTTCTAACTTGTGCATCTGAATCTTCCTTTCTTCAGCTGATGCTTTGGGGTCATAGTTGAGGGTTTTCATTGCCCAAAATGCTTTGTGTTCAAGTTCTACTGGAAGATGGCAATTTTTACCATATACCAACTGATAAGGTGAAAATCCAGTTGGTGCCTTGTATGCTATTCTATAGGCCCATAAAGCGTCATCTAACTTCAATGACCAATCTTTTCTACTTTGACTGATTGTTTTCTCCAGTATCCTCTTAATTTCTCTGTTAGATACTTCCACTTGGCCATTGGCTTGAGGATGGTACGGGGAGGTTACTTTGTGCTTGACTCCATAATGTTCTAGGCATCTTTGGAGTTGACTGTTACAGAAATGAGAGCCTCCATCACTTATCAATACTCTTGGAGTGCCAAACCTGCTGAAAATGTGTTTCTTAAGAAATTTGATGACAGTCTTGGCATCAGCTTTAGTACATGCCATGGCTTCCACCCACTTAGAGACATAGTCTACTGCCACAATTATATATTCATTTGAGAATGACATTGGTAATGGCCCAGTAAAGTCTATGCCCCAGCAGTCAAAGACTTCTATTTCAAGGATGGTAGTCAATGGCATCTCATGTCTTTTTGATATGCTTCCTGTCTTCTGACATGCTTCACAATGCTGCACAAAAACATTAGCATCCTTAAACAATGAGGGCCAATAAAAACCTGATTGGAGGATTTTTGCTGCTGTCCTTTCCCCATTGAAGTGTCCTCCATAGGGTGAGCTGTGACAGTGCCATAGGATGCTCTCAGCTTCCTCTTGGGACACACATCTCCTCAGGATATGATCTGATCCAAGTTTAAATAGGTAAGGGTCATCCCATAAGAATTGTTTTGCATCCCTCAGAAACTTTCTCTTCTACTGCCATGAAAGGTCATCAGGCAATACTCCAGCTACTTTAAAGTTAGCCATGTCTGCAAACCATGGTCGCTCTTTCATCATTAGTAGTTTTTCATCAGGAAATTCTTCCTTTACCTCAGGTTGGAGTAGTGTGACTTCCTGATTGACAAGTCTGGACAAGTGATCTGCAATAAAATTTTCGCTACCCTTTTTGTCTTTGACTACTAGGTTGAATTCTTGCATTAGCAAGATCCATCTAATTAGCCTGGGCTTAGAATCAGGTTTATTTAGCAGATATTTAATAGCAGCATGGTCAGTAAAAATAGTGATCTTGGAACCAATCAGATAAGGTCTAAATTTTTCCAGGCCATACACTATCGCTAAGAGTTCTTTTTCTGTTGTTGCATAATTTGTTTGTGCAGGGTTCAAAACTTTACTTGCATAGTGTATAACATGAAAAACTTTTGCCTTTCTTTGTCCTAGTACGGCTCCAACAGCATAATCACTTGCATCACACATCATTTTAAAGTCTAGTCCCCAATCAGGGGCAACTATTACAGGTGCACATGTTAGTCTATGCTTTAGAGTTTCAAAGGCATGCAAACAAGAATCATCAAAAATAAAAGGAGTGTCTTTGTTTAAGAGATTACTCAAAGGCTTTGCAATTTTTGAGAAGTCCTTGATGAATCTTCTATAAAATCCTGCATGGCCCAAGAAGCTTCTGACTCCTTTCACATTTCCTGGTGGTGGTAATTTCTCGATTACTTCCACTTTTGCTTGGTCGACTTCAATGCCTCTTTTGGAAATTTGATGTCCTAACACAATGCCTTCAGTCACCATGAAGTGACATTTTTCCCAATTTAAAACCAAATTGGTGTCCACACATCTTTTCAGTACAATGGTTAAATTTTTCAAACATTGATCGAATGATGGACCAAAAACAGAGAAATCATCCATGAAGACTTCAATGCATTTTTCCACCAAATCAGAGAAGATAGCAAGCATACATCTTTGAAATGTTGCAGGGGCATTACACAACCCAAAGGGCATTTTTCTGTATGCAAACACCCCAAAGGGACATGTGAATGCTGTTTTTTCTTGATCCTCTGGTGCAACTGCTATCTGGTTGTACCCTGAGTAACCATCTAGAAAGCAGTAGTACGCTTGTCCTGCAAGTCTTTCTAGCATTTGATCCATGAAGGGCAGAGGAAAATGATCTTTCCGGGTGGCAGTGTTTAGCTTTCTGTAATCGATACACATCCTCCATCCTGTGACTGTTCTTGTAGGGATCAATTCATGTTTCTCATTTTGTATGACAGTGATTCCTCCTTTCTTTGGGACAACCTGCACAGGACTCACCCAAGAGCTATCAGAAATTGGATAAATTATACCAGCTTCTAGTAACTTAATTACCTCCCCTTTTACTACTTCCTTCATAGTTGGGTTCAAGCGTCTCTGTGGCTGAGCAATTGGTTTGAATTCTTGTTCCATGTAAATGTGATGAGTGCAGTAAGCTGGGCTTATTCCTTTCAAATCTTCCAGTCTCCATCCAATCGCTGTTGAATGTTCTTTCAATACTTGAATCAATTGCTTTTCTTCAGTACCTGTCAATTCCCTGTTAATAATAACGGGTTTTTGGTTATCATTATCAAGAAAAACATATTTCAAGTGTGGAGGTAAAGCTTTTAACTCCACTTTCGGTGGGACAACTTCTTTCGTTTCCTCAGACAGCTTCTCAAAGTGACTTTCTTGTTGAGCATCTCTCTTGTCATCCATTGCTCCAACATTTAGTTCACCCAGGGGATCCTTGTTGAACCATTCGTTAGTTTGTTCTCTGATGGCTTCTTCTTCAATGTCAATTTTGAAGCACTAATGTTTCTCCTTTGGGTATTTCATTGCATCAAACACATTGAAATTTACTTCTTCATCTTGCACTCTCACTTTTAGCTTCCCATCATCCACATCAATAATTACTTTTGCGGTCTTCATGAAGGGTCTTCCCAGAATGAGAGGTACTTCTGCATCTTCTTCTATATCCATTATGACAAAATCTACTGGAAATACAAACTTGTCAACTCTTACCAGTACATCTTCAATTATGCCATATAGAAATTTCATAGATCGGTCTGCCAGCTGGAGGGTCATCCGTGTTGGCTTCACCTCAAGATCTCCAATTCTTTTCACCATTGAGAGGGACATTAGATTAATGCTTGCTCCCAAATCCAAGAGTGCTTTTCCTACTGGTAAGGTACCAATAGTTACTGGGATTGTGAAACTTCCGGGGTCTTTTGTTTTTTGTGGCAGTGCTTTTTGAATGATGGTACTGCAGCCTGCTGCAAGCTCTACTGTTTCTTCAGAAAATCTCTTCTTCTTTGTTAACAGCTCCTTCATGAATTTTGCGTAGGTTGGCATTTGCTCCATGGCTTCCACAAAAGGTATGTTTATTTGCAACCTTTTGAAGATATCCATAAATCTTGCAAATTGCCTTTCCTTGTCTATTTTTGAAGGGTTCTTTGGATACGGCAAGCTCTTCAGTTGTGGTGTTGGGTCGTCCACCTTCTTTTTCCCTTCTTTTATTTCTTTCTTTTTTTCTTTTTCAACTTCCTCCTTCAGACTTACATCATTATTTTTCTTTTCACTAACTTCCTCTTTTGTTTCTTTTTCAAAATCTTCTTTAACTTTTTCTTCCACCTTGTCATTCTCTTTTTGTTGTCCAATGACCTTCCCACTTCTTGTTATGATTGCTTTGCATTGCTCCTTCGGATTTGGGTGTGTATTGGCTCCAAATTGGGAGTTATGATGCTTTGCAATTTGGCGAGCCAATTGCCCCACTTGTGTCTCTAGGTTTCTTATTGAAGCTTCAGTGTTCTTCTGGTTGGTGATTGAGACCTGCATGAATTTTTCTAGAGTGTCCTCTAGTTTTGATGTCCTTTCTGTCAATGAAGGACCTTGCTGATAGGATTGCTGTCTGTTGGACGTGCTTGCTTCTTGCTTCCATCCACCATTTTGACTATTTCTCCATCCCTGTGAAAAATTATTGGGGTAAGTATTGTTATTGAAGTTATTCTGCTTACCTTGGTTATTCATATAGAGAATAGATTGGTCTCCTTGCTCTCCTTGACAGTGTCCATTCTGATGTTCTCCTCCACAAAAGTCACATCTCATTTGTGCTTGTTGGTTTCCTGTAGAGGACTGCACAGCATGCAGTTGTTGCGGGAGTTTTGCCATCTGTTGTGTCAGAGCTTCAATTTGTTGTGTCAAAATTTTATTTTGAGCCAAAATGGCATCTGTTGTATTAAGTTCCAGCACTCCCTTCTTTTGGACTTGTGTTCTGTCATGCTGAGCTTGGTAATCTGTGGATGATAATGCTTCAATGATCCTTGTAGCTTGCTCTGCATCTACTGTCATCATGGTTCCTCCAGCTGCTGCATCTAAAATCATTTTAGTGTCAGCCTTTAAACCACTGTAAAAGATATTTAATTGGGCAATATCTTCGAGTCCATGGTTTGGGCACTTTCTAAGGAGAGATTTGAAACGTTCCCATGCTTCGCAAAAGGGTTCATCATGGCTTTGTTTAAATGTTGTGATATCTGATTTAGCCTTGATAAATCTGGATGGTGGGAAGAATCTGTGTAGGAATTTTTCCTCCACTGTCTCCCAGCTGTTCAAGCTTTGATTTGGGTGCGACTGGAGCCATTCTTTAGCTTTTCCTGCGAGAGAAAAAGGAAACAATCTTAGATATGCTGCCTCAATTACTTCCTGTTCAAAGCCCATTGTTCCTACTAATTCATAGAATATGGCCAAGTGAGTGTAAGGATCTTCACTGGACATTCCATGGAATTGATGGGAACTAATTAAACTAAGGAAAGCAGGTTTCATTTCTATAGCCCTGATTGTATTTGGTATAGCAATGCTTGAGTAGTGTCTAGGTCCTTGTTGCAATGTGTAATCTCCAAGTGTTCTCCTGGGTGGATTTTGATTATTGCTGTTGTCATCCATTGTAACAGAGGAAGTTTGTCCTACGTGGAAGTTCTGCTTGGCTTTCTTGATTTTCTTGAGGAACCTGTCTATCTCAGGATCAAATGCAAGTTGTTCTTTTGTACCCTGTCCTCTCAAGATCATAAATCAAGAACTCAAAGTAGCAAGGTTACTAAAAAAAAAATAAAAACAAATTGCAAACAAATTTATTTACACTGTCTTGTCAATTCAATGCTAAAATATTCAAACTTAAATCACCTCCCCGGCAACGGCGCCCAAACTTGATAAACGTAACTTGATGATGTGTTGTTGTAATATTGAAATGAAGAGTTCAATGAAAGAGAATCAAGTTTGTATAATATGAACTCAATGGAATGAATGTGCCAAGTTTAAACACAGAGATTGTAGTACAGCATAGATGTCGTTCCACTGAGGAGGTGTGAGAATGAAAATATTAGTCTTGAATTGATTTGGCAGAATGGTTTGGTTTTTGTTTTGTTATAAATGATGTTGATCAAGAAGACAGTAAATATCAGAGAGTAAAAGTTGCAAAAGATAATAGTAATTGGTTTTGGAGAAATCAGTTGTGTAACACAGGGATTGGCTTCATCACATCTTCACCTCTGTAAGCTGCATAAGTTTTCATATGAGTAAATTGAAAAGATAAGTTCTACGTCACAATCAAAGTCATTTGTATCGATCCCTCGATTACAAAATTCATAAGAATGATTTCAAACCACTGATCCCTCAGTCACTCTGAAATCATCCCAGCATTATTGATCGATTGTTTTGACGTTTATTGCGTTAGACGCCATCCCTGGCTACCTACTCACAATAAGTATTTGCTTCAGGTTCTGCTTTCAAAAGTCACTTCCCAGCATACTTGAGAAAACTCAGAACAAGAAAATAGTGATCAAGTATTTTCAGGCATTAAACGCAGAAAGAAATATAGCAACTTATCAAATCTCATTACCAAATAAAAACTTACAGCAGCATTACTTTAGTGTTGAATGGATTACAGCCAATCCCATAAGGGAGATTTAGCTACTCATGCCTTGCATTTTCACTATCAACAGAGTGAATATAGAAAATAATGGAAAGTATGAATGAAATACAGAGGATGAATCTGATGGTCGTCCTCATGGTGTTGTTTGCAGCTTGATTTATAGGAGTCAAGGTTCAGCTTCCCTTTCCCACTTGCGTAGAACCCATGCAGCATCTTTCAGAGACTTGTAGAAACAGATGAATGTGGGTGAGTTGGCATCGCACCATTGGTGAATATTAAATTAGAAATCCCATACTGCATGAGTCACGCTTGAGCTTAGTGGTCACGCTCAAGCGTGAAGGGTACTGATGTTCACTGGTTGTCTTGCGCTTGAGCTTCCTTAACCACGCTTTAAGCATGGCCTTCCAATTTAGTATGCTAGTTTCCACGCTTGCTCCACGCTCAGGCGCGCTTGGACACACGCTCAAGCGTCCCTTTCTCACGCTCAAGCGTGGGGGGGGGGTCTGATGTTACTAGCTCCCTTTTGATCCACGCCCAAGGTTACGCTTAAGCAATCTCTTTTATTTCAGCAAATATATTCCACGCTCAAGCCACGCTCAAGCGGGGTCGGGTTCACGCTCAAGCGGCTCCTTCCCACGCTTGAGCGTGAGATGATCCTAATGCTTCTTTGTTTTCTCTGTTTTACGCTTAAGCGTGGATCCTGTTGCATTCAAGCGTCCTTCTTGTCTTGTGCTGTTGCTTCTTGATTTCTTCAGGACTTTTGTCATCTTTCTTCAAATATTATGACAATTCAAGCTTCTTTACACAATTCATTATTAATAAAAATCATGATCAATTATGTATTAAATTAGTTAAGTTATTTAGAAAGTGAGTCCAATTGAGTCATGCATTTAATCATAAAATAAGCACTTATCATGAGGAATGCTGAGGAGGTGAATAGAAGGTATTTTTGCCCTTGTGTTAAATGCTTGAACCTGCGTCAGCTAGACTTGGAAGAGGTAGGAGAACATCTATTGTGTGATGGATTTCTTCATAGTTATACCCATTGGATATGGCATAGTGAAGATATGGTGGTGCCAAGTTCCAGCTCTCAAACTGAAAACTAAAGCTCAATGCATGACACCGATGTCAACATGGATGACCGACTTGAGGATATGATCCGTGATGTGAGGGTAAGAGGTTTTAAGAAAGCTGATGTATATATGACTTTGTGTGAGGCTTCTGAGCAGCCGTTGTATCCAAACTGCGTCAATTTCACAAGGTTATCAACAGTTTTATGATTATTTAATTTGAAGGCCATAAACGGGTGGACGGATAAAAGTTTCTCTGACTTACTAAAGTTGTTGAAAGAAATGTTCCCAGTTGGAAACACCTTGCAGAATCGTAACTATGAGGCCAAAAAAATGTTGTGTCCTATTAGAGTATGAGAAAATACATGCATTCCTAAATGTTTGTGTATTATTCCAGGGTGAGTATGAAATGCTGCATCGATATCCTAGGTGTGGGGTATCACGGTATAAGAAGAAAGAGGCTGATTTTGATGAGGTATGTACTAAAGGGTCTCCTGCAAAGCTGTTGTGGTATTTGCCCATAGTTCCAAGACTAAAGCGTCTATTTGCCAATACAGATGATGCAAAACTTATGAGATTGCATGTTGATGAAAGGGTTGTTTACAGACTACTTAAGCATCCGGCCGATGGATCGCAGTGGAAGAAAATGATACGATTTTTTCGAATTTTGCCCATGAACCAAGAAATGTTAGGCTTGCACTAGCCACAGATGGCATGAACCCATTTGGGAACCTGAGCACAAACCATAGTTCGTGGCCTGTTTTGTTGTTCGTCTATAACTTGCCACCATGGCTATGCATGAAATGGAAATACATTATGTTATTAATGATATTTTTGGTGCACGACAACCGGGAATGACATTGATGTATATCTGACTCCATTAGTTGAAGACCTCAAAGTGTTATGGGAAGACGGGGTTGATGTGTTTGATGGGTTTACGGGGCAATCATTCAAATTGCGCGCCATGCTATTTTGCACGATCAATGACTTTCCAGCGTATGGTAACTTATCCGGTATAGCGTGAAGGGTCATAAAGCTTGTCCTGTATATGAGGAGGGAACTAGTTCTGTGCGGCTGCACCATGGTAGGAAAAATGTTTATCTTCGACATCGAAGGTTTCTTAAAGCGAATCATCCATTTCATAGGTTAAAGAAGTCGTTCAACGGTGCACAAGATTTTAAAATGGCTCCTCCACCACTATCAGGTCACCAGACATATGAAAAGGTGAAAGACGTCAACATGGTGTTAGGCAAGTGTGAAAGAGAATCCACCACACAAAACCACTAGAAGAAAAAGTCAATATTTTTTGTCTTACCATATTGGAGGGAGCTTGATGTAAGACACTGCATTGATGTAATGCATGTGGAGAAAAATATGTGCGACAGTTTGGTTGGAACACTCTTAAACATACCCAGGAAGACTAAGGATGGCCTAAATTCGCGTATGGACTTGGAGTTGATGGGTATACGTCAGGATTTACATCCATAATCAAAGGGAAAAAGAATATATTTGCCCCTAGCATGTCATACATTGTCCAGAAAAGAAAAGCAAAGTCTATGTGAATCGTTACATAGTGTGAAAGTTCCGTCTGGTTATGGCTCAAACATCAACACTTGTGTTTCCATGAAAGATTTGAAGTTAGTTGGGTTGAAGTCTCACAATTGTCATATGTTGATGCAATAGTTTCTACCTATCGCCATTCATGACATTCTTCCAAAAAATGTGTGAAATGTCATAACAAGACTGTGTTTATTTTTCAATGCCATATGTTACAAAATAATCGTCCCCGATGAATTGGATGTATTGGAACAGGAAGCATCACTTATACTATGTCAGCTTGAAATACATTTTCCACCTTCCTTTTTTGACATAATGTTCCACTTAATCATCCATTTGGTGAGAGAGGTCCGTTTGTGTGGTCTAGTGTTCCTGCGGTGGATGTATCCCGTTAAGCGATATATAAAGATATTGAAAGGGTATATGAAGAATCAACGTCGTCCTGAAGCTTTAATTATGGAAACGTATATTGCAGATGAAGCTATTGAGTTTTGCACTGATTATATGTCACATGCTGAAAGCATTGGTATTCCGAAGACTCGTCATGATGGGTGATTGGATAGGAAAGGTACGATTGGTAAAAAAATGAAGAGCATGCCACGTGATGATGTCCTCCAAGCGCACATGTATATTTTGAACAACACAGATGACGTGCAACCATATCTAACCACTCACAAAGAGCTAGTCAAGAGAAACAACTCTAGAATGACTGAAAGTGGGTGTTAAATGAACACAACATGACATTTATGCAGTGGTTCCAAATGACCGTTCTGAAAGATACATCTGCTTCTGTGACATTACATCGACTGACATAGGGCCCGAACTTTGATGTCTTCATATTTTGTGGGTATGACATAAATAACTATTCATTTTATACAAGAACACAGGCTGAGAAGAGTACAAATCAAAATAGTGGAGTTATGGTTGTGGCTCAGTCAATGCATTTCTCAACTTCAAAGGATAACAACCCTGTCATGGCCGACCAGTGTTACTTTGGTGTGATTGAAGATATATCGAAAGTCGATTACAGTCCTTTCACCGTTCCTATGTTTAAATATAAATGGGTTGATAATAAAAACGGTGTCAAAACTGATGATTTTGGATTTACTTTGGTGGACCTCAATAGGATAGGTCATAAGGAGGAACCATTCATTATGGCAACGCAAGTGAAGCAAGTTTTTTATGTTACTCACCCAGCTAACAAAAGATGGTCAATTGTTATCCAAGGTAGACACAACATTGGAGACCCCTGCCTTGATGTTATGGAAATTTCATCTGCCACAAAACGTATTCCATCATCTGTCGTGGAACATGACATAGATGATGTAGTTACCAGTCGTCATGACCACCATGAAGGCTTGTGGGAAAATATACCATCTTCATAGGGTATGAATGATTGTATTGAATGTTATATTAATGAATCATTGTATTAAATGTTATATTAATTATTCATTGTATTAATCATGTTACAAGTACTATGTATTGACATTTTGTTTTCCTTGTTTGGACAGATACTCATGGCTGACCAGGATACACCTGCTAGGTCCAACTCACAGGCCACAGGTTCCTCTACTTAGAAGAGTAGAGGTGTTACCCGGATGCAGGATGTTGCACTCAGACGTCATCAGGGAGAGAGGTTACGTGTTGACGTCAATGTCAACACTGGTAGATTTGGTGGACCACATGGCTTAAAGTTCAGTAGTTACTTGGGAGTCGTGGCATGCACGAAAGTGCCCATTATTATCCCTAACTGGGATAATGTCGAGGAAGTCGTGAAAAACCATATATGGAGTGATATTCTGGTAATATATTGTTTCATGTAATTCATATACTGACTATTTCCCGCTTGTAGGACTCTTGGGATATATCAGCACATGACATACCGAGGAGGAAGATCCTCAGTATTATTGCTGAGAGATGGAGGTCATTCAAGTCCTCACTCATCAGGAGGTATGTAAGGACTTTAAATTCTTAATCTACAGTTTACCTATTGTATTCTCAATTTTTACTTCACCTTATTTTAATTGTGAATTGTAGGTATATATTTAGGGAGGAGCGAGGACAGTTCCCTGGAGAGAAATATACCTTCATTGATCGGGAGACTTGGGATGCCTTCGTTGCATCTAGGCATACCGACCAATAGAAGGTACTTTGGTATTCAGCATGATTAAATCATTTATAATTTAAACGTAACTCTAACACATTTTCTTTCTTGTTGCAGGACGTACAAGAGAACGCACAACGCATCAGGAAGCTGAATGACTGCCCCCACAGATTCTCGCGTGGGGGTTACCGACTATTGGAAGAGCGCATGGCCCAGGAGAAGGCCAGTCAGTGTCAGGCTAGCCAACCTGACACCTGTGTTATGGATCCCCCTTCCCCACCTGCACGCCATGAGAAATGGAAGTGGGCCAGGGTCAGGAAAAGTAGGGAATACACTTCCTCACATGCTCAAGATGTCGCCTCACAAATAGTAAGTATCCGCCATATAAAGTTTTTTAATCTTTGGTTTACATGAAACCTTGAACATTAACTTATTTGGTTTCAGGATTCCTTGGTTAAGCAATCAACCCAAGTCTCTTTCATAGCCCATGGTAGGTAGGACATCTTGACCACTGCCATCGGTAGGCTAGAACACCCAAGAAAGTTACGTGCTGTTGGTTGAGGTCACGGTAAGTTGGAAATGACACTATCCTTTCATTTTGTTTTCTATTAATCAATTGTAGTTTAATCATTCACATTTCACAGGCCTCCGGAGCTATTATAGTGCTCTCGACCCTGCGCCCTCCGTTGAAGAGTTGGTGGAGCAGAAGGTTGAGTCAAGGGTGGCTATTGTGAAGGCTGGGTATCAGGAGAAGATTACGAAGCTACAACAAGAGATGGACTGATTCAAGGAGGAGATGAAGGCCTCAGTCAGCCATCACCAGGAGCCTACTGCACCAGCTACCGACCCACAGGTTGGATTCCTTATAGTATTTAACTTGAAGTTGTTTGTAATTTGTTTCTTTTATTGTTGGATAACTTCTGCTTGATGTGTAAATATATAGGTATGGAGTGTTAACACTAAGGGGTCGTGCGCTGCACCTGACCCTGACGATGATGGGGTCAAGGCTGTGGATACCCATCAATATGACCTGTTCATTGATGGGTCAGAGGAGCCAGTTGCCTGGTCTACAACTTAGGCCCTGTGGTTCACCATCAGTCGTTACCTGATGGTATGTCCAGGGTCTCTATTGTGCTTGTCCTTGAAGAGGATGTTGTTGTGCCAGTGGCAACTCCAGAGGTGTAGACCGTCGGTCAAGCGGTGGGACACTTTCTTATGTGGCCCAACAGACTCCTGTCGGTTGCTCCTACACAGGTATAAACCTGAAACACTAACTGATTTTGTTATATTGTCAATTATGGTACAAACTGTGATGGTTTTAATTATTCAACAGGAAGCAGGACCGACATTGAAGAAGCCAGACCTTGTTGACAATCTGATCCAGATGCTATGGCAGGTCGGGGCTGAGCTAGGAGAGGACACTCTTCAGGTCCCATGGCAGTCGCTGGTGTTCAGCCGTCCAAGTTCACTACCGGTTTACATTACACGGAATGACTTGTGTGAGATTGTGATGGGGTCGACGATGCTGAACATATCCATCATTCAGCTGTGGGAGCTGTAAGTATATCACTTTATGTCCAATTATTTCATTATACAAGTTATTTTTCGCTAACCATGTCTAAACTTGTTTAGGTTTCTGCATAAAATTTGTATGGACTTGGGTTTTGATAAAACTTATGGTTTCTTAGAGCTCTTTTTCATACAGAGGAAAGGAAACGACAAGGAGGACACCCAGGCATACATCTAGATTTAGATATATAAGTCTAGGAAGGGTGTATACCTGGCCCCATATCATAAAGGGTAAGATTCTATATAATTATTGTCCATTAATTTTTTCATTTTGAAGTCTCACTTATCACTGGTAACTGCAGCGCTTATTGAACGCTCTTGGTGATCTGTCCCCGGGATTCAGTGGCTTTAAACTTTGATTTTGTGCATGGGAATGTTCCACAAGACCTCAGGACCATAGTAGACGCGTAAGTTAATCCCTAAAAAATAAGTACAAATTTGATTACATCATTTTTGGTCTTATACGATTCTAACTTATCTTATGTTTTATTTTGATGTAGGGCGGTCGTTGGATACAGTCGACTGCATGCCACTGGAAGAAAACTTGTGTGGGTGAACCCAAAAGTAAGTCAATCGAATTCATTCAAATCTTTCTTATATTTTGAAAACTTGAATTCACTTATTCTATATTTTATGTCCATTGTAGTCTTATAGGCAGGAGGGTAGCTACGAATGTGGCTATTACGTCATGCACACCATGCTAACCATCGTCCAAGAACATTTAGTAAATGGATAGACAGATATAAGTCTCATCACTTGTACTAGTTTTCTACCAATTTCATCAAATTCATGTAATAAATATAGCTTTTGTTCTAATTCTTTTGTGCATTGTTTGCAGTACTTTCAGGACCGGTCATACTTCCCCAAGACATATGTAGATAATGTTAGAAAGCAATGGGCTGCATACTTCATTGAAGTGAGGAAAGGACTTAGATAGATATAGGATTTTTATTCTCTTATATATGTATCTAGTGTAGGATTTAGGGTTTAGATTTTATTAGGTTACATTCATCTCAATTGTATATAGTTTCATTTTCTAGGTTGTTAAGAATTGATACCAAATTAATGTTATATATATACATACCATTTTTTCATATATTAGTGCTAGATATACTGGGATATACTGTATATTATGCTGGTTGTCTGATTACAGGTTTGGGAAATAATAAAACAGAGCCCACATTAAAAAAAACTCAATATTTAATCATGGTTATTACCATAACCATGATTATAGACCATCTTTATTCACGGTTGCTACCGTAACCATGCTTATAAATAATCTGTAAAAGCACATTTTATGACCACTTGTAATCACGGTTATGGTTTGCAACCGTGACTAAATAGGTTCTTATTTAATCACAGTTACAAACAACCGTGATTAAATAAGATTTATAACCACGGTTGTCAACCGTGATTAAAGTACCTCATCTACTATCACGACTGCAACAACCATGGTTCATTAACCGTGATTAAAGGCCAATTTTAACCGTGATTATATCCACTTTTTCCACTAGTGGTTCAAGCATGATCACATAACCATGCCCCTACTGTAGTAGTATAATGTGTACACATATCTCATAATGCATGCATAATCACCAATTTTACTGGTACCAAACCGCATCGCCCATTTTGCAACACTGGTCATTTTCACCATGACCGCGGTAAACAACATAATCAACAATATAAGGTGTTGCGGGCCAACCATGATTCATAACATGGCAGCTATGATCCATAGACCACCAGGGACACCTGCTCCTCAAGAGCCACCCTCTACAAGGGTCAGCCATATACAATCCCCGTAGCTCAGCATGGGCAGCTTCATGACTTACACATTGAGTCAAAGGGGAAACAACAAGAATGCTCGTGCACAGAGCCGCCCTCCCACTAGGCCAACCGGGGAAATCTGTAACATCCCAAAAATTTCAATCTCATGTGTAATTATTTTTAATTTAGGTCATTATTAATATTATCCAATTTCTGAGTGAGAACTTTTAGAACAAGTTGAATGTGCCTCAAATATCGTATATGATGTGTTGGATATGATTTAGTAGTCCTAAAGTGTGAAATCATATATTGAGTTATAAGAATTTTCATTTCCTGCCTCTGTCCTGATATTCTCGCTAAAGCAAGAAGGGATCTCGCTCAGGCGAGGATCCCCCTGTATTGGTATAATGGTCTCTGGACCATTTTCGCTCAGGCGAGTGAGTGTTTCGCTCAAGCGAGTAGAGTGTGTTGAGATCAGGTGAGGTTCTGGACGAATCTCGCTCAAGCGGGCGTGGCTGCGCTTGAGCGAGCAGGGGAGGACATTGATTCTGGATGAATTCCGAGTGAGAATGCTTAGAGCAAGTTTTATATGCCTCATGTGATGAGTATGATGTATTAGTGGGGAATCAGTTGGCCTAGAGTGAGATTTCAGGTGTTAAGTTGTAAGGAATTGCAGATTCTACTTATGTTCGAGTGGTCTCGCTCAAGCTAGATGGGACCTCGCCCAAGCGAGAGTCCCCTACTTCAAGGAATTAGCTTCTGGACCAATCTCACCCAAGCGAGCTAGCCTTCCGCTCAAGCGAGAGGAGTGAGTGGTGTACTGGACGAATTCTGTCCGAGCTGGAGTCTTAATAACTCCATGAGGTGGTGAATTTCCGAGTGAAATACCGAGCGAGCTATGTCTGAGACAGGACTTCCCGAGTAGAATATTGTTGTGATCCATTCCGAGTGAGACTATAGCCATTGGGCCTTTTTCCGAGTGATGAAGGCTTAAAAGGATTTTGAGACAAATGTGTTTGGAGAGAATTCCGAGTCATTGTGAGAATTCCCCGAGTAATGATAGGTCTAATTACTCCCGAGTGGAAAATTCCGAATGAACCTCTCCCGAGGGGAGAATGATTGTGATGGTTCTGATTGGGGTGTTCTAGGAGTCCTCTTCCGAATGAATGAAGTTATATATTCTGAGTGAAACATGTCTTATATAAGGCTTTCCGAGTGAAGAAAGGTATCAATTCCGAGTGAACAAGAGAAATTCCGAGTGAAGGTTGTGTCTCTGAGTGACCGAGAGAAATTCTGAGTGAAGGATGACAATTCCGAGTGAAGGTATCTTTTCCGAGTGGGACATGGCCGAGAGGGTTTCTTCCGAATGGAGTCCTTGTCTCAGAGGCACTTATGAGTAAAGTGGAACTGATAGAACCACTTCTGGGTGAAAGGATCCGAGTGACTCACCTTGGTTTGACTCACTGCCAAGTCAAATTGCTTAGAAAGACTCGTTTCCGAGTCAAATGTCTTCGAATGACTCATTTTCGAGTCAAATACTTCTGAATGAGTCGTTTCTGAGTCAATCATCATCAAGAGTCTCATTTCCGAATGAAATGTCTCCGAGTACAACGGTTCCGAGAGAAGTACGTTCAACCGAAGGAAAACTCATGACCGAGTAGTTAAATTCCGAATGGATTAGCTTAGAGTTGAGTGCAACTCTGCCGAATGAAAGATTTCCGAGTGAGACTCTGAGTGGGTAGACACCAATTGAGGAGATTCGTGTGAGTCTGTCCAGAAGAACTCTGGAACAGCTTCACCCGAGTGGAAGACCTTGTATTAGGAAGATCACTCGAGTGTACGGGAAAAGAGTCATTTAGAGTAATTGCCGAGTGAAAAACTGAGAGAAGGATGACTCGGTTGGGAATAAATTGTGCCGAGTGAAAACCGAGTAAGAGGAGTCGGTTTGGATTAATTTGTTAAGTGGAAACCGAGTGGATGAAGGGTCGGTTTTGGGGAATGAAGACCTCTGGTCAGATTTCGCTTAAGTGAATGAATTCCTCGCTTAAGCGAGTGAGAGTGGAATAAGTGAGGCTTGTGTGTCTCGCTCAAGCGAGTCGGAATTCGCTTGAGCGAAACTTCCCTCTGCCAGTGCAATGTATGGCACTCGCTCAAGCGAGAAAGGATTTCGCTTGAGCGAGAGGGACTCGGATTTCCTTCTCTTCACGTTACTGGCAATTTCCAGTCGGCATATATGCTGACTGGGTAGAATTCCAGTCGGCATTTACCCAGAATACCGAACCGGAGTCAGGATTTAGACCTTTTACACTAATTTTGTCATTTTATGCATATTTTAATATACTTTTCTTCAATCATACACACTCCAGTATGTAGGCGGCAGAAATGGACAATATTACAGCTCATTTCTTATCTAAATCTCCATTATTTTCCATAATCAGCACACCTAACAACCCACTAACAATTCAATCACGAGAAGCTGTCTCCCCCACTTGCCTTTGCATTATTAAACTAACATACCTCTTCCAGAACTCTTAGAACAAATAAGTTAGTGAATTCTCTATCTCTTAATTACTCTTCTCCATCAAGATACCCTTGAACTGAAGCTAGGACAGTAAGGAGAACAATTTCCAATCAGCCAAAGATCTTCAATCCAAGTAAGAGGGGACAGGGTTGTGAATAATTATGAAATGGGTAGAATTGTATGTTGTCCAGTACTTTCCAGCTTTATTTTCGTATCTTGTTGCTTAATTTTGAAGCTGAAAACGTATGAATTTGATTCTAACTTCTTCATCAAAGTTGTAGAACTTTTTGTTATGTGAATTTTGAGACCTGAACCGTTTGATTTTAATATGTATAGCAAAAGTTATAGCCAAAATACTACAGCATGTCCGTGTGGAATATTTATCCTATGTTTTGTGTATATATTAATATTCTGGGAATTATACATGCATAATCAGCCTTTGATGTCTTCATGAAAGTTGTAGATAATTATGTTGTGGGTCTACAAAAAGTGGTTTCAAGTTAAAAGGATGTTTGTATCTCTAGTTATGCCTAAAATACTGAAGTATGCTCAAACTAAAAATATGTTAACAATGAAATACGAATTTTATTTTTAAAACTGAGAATTTTGTGATGAGAATTAGTGTTCAGTGTCTTCATGAAAGTTATAGATATTTGTGTTAGAAGTAATTTAGAACTGGTCCCATGCCAAAATAATTTTTGTAGCTCTAGAAACGTTGAAAATACTAACATATGTATGTTTTGAAAACTCTCTTTGAGGCAGTTCTGTATTCTGTGAATAAGAGGTGTTTCTGTTTGGAATATGAAATTATGGTCTTCATGAAAGTTTTAGATAATTCTATTATTGAACTACAGAAAGTGGAATCACTTAAAAAGGATTTGATTTACTCATGTTATGGCTGTTTTACTAACGTATAATGCTGTTGGAAAATGCTGAAACTTACCTATAATGATTATTATGGATGAAAATGATATTTTTAATATAAATAATGATTTATTATTGAAGTATTGAGAAATTATGGATTATTATGGATGTTATTGAGTGCTCTATACTTGACTTACAGTATGAATGTTTTTGTCATAAATAATTATGAATGACTAAATTATTGTATACATGAATGCCTTGTGGTTTATTGAGATATGTTGTTGAAACAGTAAATCCATGATTCTAAAAATTATTATATGTGATGTGTCCTTTGAGGACTTGTGGTTTTCCAAGTGGTTATGGAAATATTGATATCATGGTATGTTAAATCGATTAAAGAGAATTAAAGGCATTCATGCATCATAAGCATTTGGACGCACCATGGAATTTAGGGGTTCCTTGATTGCCTACCCTGGTGGGGGGTTACTCTATGATGAGTTAAGCCCTATTTTCGCTATGAGCCATGGAGTGTAGGGATTTATGGTTATGCTAAGTCCTACTTGTGTACTTCGGTACTTGAGCGCCATGGAGTATAGGGATTCATGGTTTATGCTAAGTCCTACTTGTGTACTTCGGTACTTGAGCGCCATGGAGTGTAGGGCTTCATGGCATTGTGCTAAGTCCTACTTGTGTCTCTATGAGACTTTTTACTGTAGTATTCCCACCAAATCAAATGGATCCAGCATGACATCATTTGACTAATTAAAGATTTATTAATTATAAATGAACTTGTTTGGCATATTCATCATATCATTATGTCTTGTTGGTTGTGTTTGTGCAATTTTATTTATTTTATATTTATTCTATATTCTGTCTCACTCTTACATTAATTTTTACAGTGTATGCTACACAGAATGACGAGTGATGCCATGAATGAAGCTTTTATGAGTTATTGCTTGAACTTTGGTTTTATTTTAATTTTAATGGGTTGTAACAGTATAATGTACCATGTATTGTTATTTTCTATATCGTTTCCGCTTTATAAATGTTTTATGCATTTAATTATTTCCCGACTAGTATGCATGATAATATTCCGCAATTATCAACTTTTATGTGATTTCAGAAATTAAAATTACGAGTTTCAAAATGATTCTTTAAACGCGAAAAATTTATTCGAGAAATTATTAAGGACGTCACAGAATCCCCTAATATTCCAACATCGGCAGCTATGATATGCCATGGATGCAAATGTCAATCAATGCATTCTCACACTATGCATCCTATCGTGCCACTCATCAATCATCATCATCAGCACCAACACCAACACCACCATACAATCTTTAGTGGATTTTATCATTGTTAGTTTTAGCCATTGTTTTCATGTTTTAAGTATGGCAATTCATTTCAACATATTTTATATCATACATGCAAGTCAATACTAGCAATAATCACAATAGCATCACAAACATCAACAACGTTCATCAATCTTTCATCCGTATCACCACATAACCTCTTAGTGGATTTTGACCTTATTGATCACTACCATTGTTTCATATATTAATGTGGCATCACAACAATTCATCAATATAATTTTCAACCACACATACAAGATCACACTTGTATCAAACACAATGGTATTCAACAAATCACCTATAATAACAATCATCCTTTATTCAAGGAAATGGTCAACAACATCATCCATCATTATCCATTATCAACATCATCTTTGATTCATCAATTTATAATAAATACATTGTCATGCAATTATCCCTCATTAGTTTCATCATTATACAAGGGTGTGTTATACATCAACATCATTCAATTTTCCATTATCAATCATTATAACATATCATTAGTGGAGGAGCTCACACATGTATTCATAACATGATATAGGCATAATTATACCTTGGCAATAATCGAATTCAATATCGAACACCACTAAGAACATACCACAATCATACACCCTTTATGCAATCACATGTTATTACATGATGAAACAAAGTTTAAACAATAACAAGTTCAATTCAATTTCAACACCAAGGCATATGAGGGACATGACAATATCAAGACACTTGATTAATTGATAAAAAGTGGTAAAATTTGTATGTGCACTGCCATATATTCAACTTATGGATCAAAGGTACCCCTCATGCATTAAAATGATGGGAATATGCCAATACAGGACCATGAATCGATTCAACCCCTTGCATGAATCGATTCATGCATCCATGGAGTGCTGAAGTTCACCATTTAGAGGGATGAATCAATTCCCCAAAAGGGTGAATTGATTCACGCATACTGGGTGCAGGGGTCCATATTTTAAAAGGATGAATCAATTCATATGGGGAGAAGAATCGATTCACTCGTGCCAGAGGTGCAGGGGCTCATTTTTAAGGGAATGAATCGATTCCCATGAAAGGGTGAATCGATTCACACTTACGGATTTCCTTGAACAGTTAAAACAGTAAGTTGTGAATCAATTCCCACTCTGTTGTGAAACAATTCATGACAGCACATAGACTATTTTATGCAGAAAAGTCACAGTTTTGAGCTTCTAACCCCCTAACATTTTCATGTCTAATCCAATTGCCATCAAATTTTGACACAACCACATACACACCATTTATGACGCGTGGCCACTGGCCGCACTCAAAGATTCCTAAAAATAAGGGACTTACACGCATAAATGCGTTTAGACCATTTTAGGGTATTTTCATGCAACTTAAAGGTCTATTCTCAATGGAATTGACTTATTCCAATTTCCACAAGTCACAATTCATGTATATTTTCTAGTATGACTACTCTAAGCCATCAATTTTTCTTAAAACTTATTTTGACCCTATGAGTTCCTCAATTATGCATAAAACTATGAAAATTCATCTTTTTCTTCATACCTCAATCATTTATTCAACATCCTAATGCCTAACTCACATTCTTATCTATACATAAGACTCATATGCATTGTCTTTCAATCTTATCATTAATACCATCACAATCCAATGCCAAGCATCCACATAAAATTATTAATTCACAAAACATATACTTGATCCCCTCAAGGATGATTCATTAACATGCATATATTTAAACCCCTCATGGGTCATTCATCAACAACACATCATTCTCATCAAGGGACAACTAAACATTTATCATCTCATACACACATAATTCCCAAGGCCAATAATTTGCCAATTATTCCATTCATCGAACTTTATCTATCTCATCATTTCAATATAAACATGGCAAGCCAAGCATGAGTACAATTATATACATCTATCATTAATCATTTAACTCATGCAATTGAAATCTAAACTCCTCTCCTACCTTGAGAGAAGAACCGTAATGATCCGCATGTTCCAAACATTCCACCACATTGCCCAGGATACCATCTCTTATCAACACACATACATATATATGTATTCAATTTATGAGCCAACACAAGGCATCATCACAAGTTAAAATAATTGACACATCTCCTAGAGTTCAATATCAAGTCCTAGACTTGTTAAAACGCCTATTCACATACTTATGTTAGGTTTCGGGAATTCCTCTCCCTAAACCAAGATTCTCTAAGTTTCAAAGGGCTAGCTTTACCTAACATCAATAATATCACATCCATCATTTATATGTCATCAATTGCCATCTCAAGTTCAACATAGCTATCTTAGCCTCCAATAAATCATCATTAATCAACAAATTTAAATGGCACACAAATTGGTCTAAGACCTCACCAAGTCACATTCTTATTTCACTAATACATCATAACCACAACATATATAGTCCAAAGCTTAGGGTCAAGATCCTTTAAAATTCAATAACTATTATTTCTCATATTCTCATTGTTCAAGCTCCTCATAACAAGATTACAACTTTAACACATATAACAATTTAGAGTTATCATCTGAATTCTCTTGGTTTCACATATCCTTATTATCAATGATCAATGTCACACACTTAAAAACTCATTCCAACATACCAAATCACTCTAACACCAAATTATCACCATGTTTTCAACATTTTCCATAAAGCCCCAAATCCCAATCTCTAGTGTTTTTATCAAAACTCAACAACCATTTCTAATAACCATCAACCTCCATCACTGACAACATCCACATACAAAATATCATGGTTTTACACTTAAAATCATTTCCCATATCATCATCACTCATCATTTTTCCATTATCCATAAAGTCATTTTCGTGTACCCCTTCATACTCTCACAAAAACACATATTTATCACACCCCACCTTAAGGTTTTACCAAAAAATGGTCTCTAATCCATAACCAATGCATACATTACACTCTCCTAACAAATAAAATTATAACCAATGGCATAAGCTCAACAAAAATGGTGAGGAACTTACCTAAATGCAAGAAACAAGTGAGCTTCCAAGAGAGGGAGAATGGGTGACGAAAATAAGGGGTGAAGAAGGAGAGCTTCAAGTCAAAACCAACTCCTTCATGGTCCATGGTGCAATAAAATTGGAAGGGGGAAAAGCACAAAATCTCCTCTAGGTTTTTGGAGAAGAAAAGATGAAGAAGAGAGTGAGGAGATGAGAAGAAAAAAAGCAAGTGTGTTTACCAAGGGGAAAAACAAAACCGACGTGAAAAGAGAAGGGAGAGTGGGGGTTTATGTTTTAAGTTTTATTCCGTTCACTAAAAATTTTTCCATTTACAACATACAGGATCTCCGTTCGGGCTCAATACTTTATCTAAAAATTATTCCGAATACATATTCGGACTTCCAATAATATTCTTAACAGCCCTGACCAACGGTATCTCAACCGGAGATACTTAGTCTGACACCCATATTTTAATTGGGTATAATTTTAGCTCATAAAGCCCAATAAATTATGAATATCCATATAAATCCTAATTTAATTATTTTCAGTTTTCTGGGACATGAATCAACTCATATATAATTATTTACTATTTATTCCTCTCAATTAATCATTTTTATAAATTTTGGGATGTTACAATCCACCCCACCTAAAAGAAATTTCATCCTCGAAATTTAACCTCGACACATATATCATAAGGCTATACTTTAGGCCACACACCAACAAGGTATAATGTCGTCATAAATTAGTATTGGACTTCCCAAAGTTCATCAAGACATGATCATCATCATTTCTTTTTCCCAATCATAAAATCTTCTACATCCAAGTGAGTCACATATAATCAAATTGTAACTTATCCAACATAGCTCACATGTTTATACTCAGTACGAGCAGATAGACTCACTACATTCACCATAAGCAGTTATAATCCTACACTTGCCTATTCTATGAATCATTGCATCCGACATACAGGAAGGCATCCCAATCCTGTAGTGGTTACCATGGAAACATGAGGTCGGTGCAAAAGTGTACGCTGCCACAGTGCCTATGGCATGTAGGGTCATATCAGGACAAGTACTTCGTATTCCCATCGTTCACATCAACCACACTTACTCAAGCAACACTAATCCACATGTGACTTAAGTAACAATTCTCATAAGTCCACAACCAACCTATTAATATCACCTTGTCATTAATTATAATCTGGCATAAATCATGTCATACCAATCATCCAACATCAGTTACCATCACCGTAATTTGGTATATTAATAATATATTTCTAGTCATCACGGGTAAATACCCCATCATCAGCTTCATCCATCCCGAAACCATAATCACATAACCTAATATTCCTTGTCTTATTTACATATTGTTGGCTATAAGCCAATTCAAGCCTAAAAGATTCACCAAACCCTTATCAAGTATATAACCTCAAGGTTAAAGTAGGGCTCATAATCATATAATAAGTTTCCACATTAGTGCACCTTCTCCCTGATCATAACCAAAATCCACAAACTAGATATATAATCCACATCATATCACATCACTATGCAATTTCTATCGTCAATATAGCACCTTTCAAAATAAAAAAGGAGGTGATGACATGATCAAATTCCATTTACAAATGCAAAATCACGTATATTATCACAATGTCATGTCATATTCCATAGCTATTTCAATAAGCACAATATCAAGGGTACACAAGTCAGTCCCAAAATCATACCACAAAATCATATATCATCACCAATACCAGATCATACCCTGAATTCAACATCATTATTCACCAACTATTTAGGGGTTTACATTCATTAGGATGGGATTGCAACCACTCTTTAGCTTTCCCTACTAAAGAAAAGGGAAATAGTCTCAAGTAAACCGATTTAATATCATCTTGTCCAAATCCCATAGTTCCTACCAACTCATAAAATGTAGCAAGATGAGTATAAGGATCCTTATTCGCCATTCCAGTGAATTGTTGTGTACTAATAAGACTTAAGAATGTTGGCTTTATCTCTAAGGTCCTTGTAGTGGTTGAAATTACAATGCTAGAGAAGTGTCTAAGGCCTTACTGTATGGCATAATCCCCAAGTGTTCTTCTAGGTGGATGAGGTGGATTGTTGTTATTATTATTGTTGTTTTCCATATCTTCTTCTTTTGGTTTTGTTGCACTTTCAGGAATGTATGTGGAAGAAGATTCACCAATGTACTATTGTTTCCTCTGCTTGTTTTTTGCCTTTTCCTTTTTTGAGTGATCTTTCTATTTCAGGGTCAAGCTCAAAATGATCTTTGGATCCTTCACTTCTCAACTGTATAAAGTAAAAACTTACTGCAAGCAAACCTTAACACACAAAAAGAACAAGTAATAGATACTATAACTATTCACAAATGTAATATTCACAATGCCTTGGTAACTTAGAATCAAGATTAGAAATGTACCAATCCCCGACAACGGTGCCAAAAACTTTGTTACAAGTTTTAATGTGATCAAACTTGTCTGTGGCAAGTTCCACTGTCAAGTTGTAGTATATTTAAAAACAGGATGTCATTCCACTGGAATACGGTGTTAAAATATTAATTCGTCGTTACCTTAGCCGAAATAAATGGATAGTTTCATAAGCATGCAAAATTTAAAAGAACTAAACATAAACCAACATAAGCTAACACAAATGGTAAGAAATATGAAGTATCAAAATAGTAAAAACTGGGATTAGATTTCATTAATCTCGCCCTTCAATACGTTGCATACATTTATATAAATGGATTCTAAACTATCACTTTTTATGTCACAATCTTAAATCATTCACATCATTTCCTCGACTATGAAATCCATAAGAACATTCTTAAATATGTTGATTCCTCAATCGCTTTATGAATATTCCAGCATTATAAGCGATTGTCTCGATATTCGTTACGTCGAATATTATTCCAAATATCTGTCATAACGAGCACTCCATTTAGATCCATTTTCATAAGCTATTTTCCAATAATCAAATGAAAACTAAGATCAAGAAACTATTTCCCAATAGAGTCAAGCATTAAGCTAAAATGAAAAGCCAAAAATGATAGAACAAAAATACCAAATATATATATGTAAAACAAGCATATGTCGGGGGTAGATCAACTACATCCAATCCCAATAGAGGATTTAGCTGCACATCATAGCCATTACAATCAAAGCTCAAAAAAGAAAAAGATGAAGAAGAGGAAAAAGATGGATTCTAATGAGAGCTCCACATTCCAAGAAATGTAATCTGCCAACCGCCTTGATTTTTTATGGTGTTTTCCTTTATATTAACTATCTAGCTTAAGCTAGAGTTATCTCACTTAAGTGAGATAGCTTTCTTAAGCTTGAAGGACTCTTTTTTCATTTTAACTTTTTCCTCGCAGACTCGTTTGGGCGAATGTGTCACTCAAGTGAGTTAGATCCCTTGTTTCCTTTGGTATATTCGGTTGAGCTTAGCATAATTCGTTGATACTTTCTATAAGTTATTCGCTTAAATGAATTGAGATTAGCTCAAGAAAAATCTACCTCTGATTGTTTCTTCTTGAAGATTCCTAGCTCGTTTAAGCGAACCCGAGTCTCGCTTGAGCGAGTCACCCAAAACTTGCATTTTTCTCTTTATTTTGAATTGGGGAATGGCTTGGGATTCTTTGCTTTACTTTTTCATCTTTTTCACCTATTATTTACATAAAAATAAAGATAAGAGCTTAATCACATTAAAACATATCAAAATATCTGGTTCTTAATTTCTCTTTATTTCCATACACAAAACTCTCTAGATAATACAACATCTAACAAAATTATACTCAAATACCATCAAAATATCTCTACATTTGAGCATTTATCAACAAGTACTCTTTACATGCCAGAGCCTAGGTGCCACCTAAAAATATTTCTTAGGAGCACTGAGTCTAGGCCTAAAATACCAGTTCTATACAAAAAGTTTTTCAAGACCTTAGTCGTCAAATTTTTCCTAAGTTTTTTTAAGGAAATATTGTAAAAATATTTGTTTAATAATTCTTTAACCATTTTTGTTTTCACTTCTAAAGGTAAGTTACTACATTTAAAATATTAATCTTTCTTAGAGAAAAATGAACATAAAATACTTGGCATTCCTTATGACATTACGGGCCATTAAATGATTTTGTCCCGTCGTATTGATTTACGATGAAACTTGATATACTAGACTTTAAATTTTAGATTTACTAAAACCTTCTAAAAACATTTTACTACAACTAATAAAATCCATTCTAAACTTTTTTAGATAGGGGAAATTTTCTACAAGTCAATAAAAGTCATAAAATTGCTATTTCTCATCGTTTTATCGAAAACTTTATTTTCGTCGTATTTTATATAGAAAACTTCAAATTGAGTGATTCCAAAGTCAAAAGTGCTTAACTTTTTAAATGCTAATTAAATATAATAAAATTAAATATAATTCTGCCCAGCAACAGGTCCTACACGCAAATACACTTAATTGCTAAAATTTGTCGTTTTAGCTTTCGTAAAAACGAATTTAAGGACAAGTAATGTACTAGAATATCTCCAAACCAATTTTCATCATTTGTGTAATTTTATAAAACTCAAAATTCACATCATATACCATTAAATGCACACCCAAAACAATTTGGCCATTTCCTCTCGTTTGCTCATGTAAACACGTTTTTAACCGTTTCTAACTCATCGTTCGCGCCTATACTCGGGTCCTTGTTTTATTTCTCTTTCTAACATCTCCTTCACATAAATTTTTATAATCAATTTCAGCATTAAAATACACCAAAAATACAGCAACTAAGTCACCTTATTCTTAAAGTCACATCTTGCATAGTTTATAAGTTATCTTCATTAAATTAAGCACACAAGATGACTATCCTATAATTAGATGTTAAATCTCCTATTTTCACAAAATTTCCAGAATTGTAATTATATCAAAAATTCATTTTTAGTAACCAAATTTCAAGAATTAAGTCATGCAATGAACTCATAATTATTAGGTCACTAAAATAAATTTTCATATAATAATCTATAAACTATAAGTTGTTCACCCTAAGGCAATTTTCTAACAGCAATACATTTTTAATCTATGCTTCAAAAAAAACAATTTTTTTAAGCATGTCATACCATTTAGATTTAAAAAAATTAAAGGTGCAACATACAACCACTAAATCAAAGGAAAAAACTCATTTCTTTAATGTTTTAAACAATATGCAATTAATATTTTATAATTTACTAATTATGTCCAAAATTTTAAATTACTTAACATTTATCAAAACTTGCATTTTAAGCATCACATTTTGTATCAAACCATGGAGGTATGTCACGTGAACTCTTGACCTTAAAGGATCATGATTTTGGTAGATTTTCAATTAATAAAATAAGCATGCATGTGCTTATAAAAATTTCTGCAGCAACTAGATTATTAAGACAAAACAATTTACAATTTCAAACTCATAAAAATCAAGAATTTAAAATGAGCATGGTGCAGCCATGGTACCACCCAAGATAGACATGAATTTTAGCAAATTATTTTCATGATCAAGGTTGAAAATTTAAGCTTTTGAGGGAAGTACCAAGGTATGAATTTTAGGGACATCCACACCTCACCATGAATGTAAAATAAAGAGTAAAAGTGAGCAAATACTCCCCCTACCTTGATGATAGTTTTGGCCCAAGAAAGGAAGGAACAAGTGCTCCAAAATTTGCTTCAATATCACCACCAAGCAGCTCCAAGAATCAAGGGAGTGAAGTTATTTTGGTGATGATTTAGAGTATGAGACAAGGAGAAAAGAAGATATGATTGTTGTTGTTTTCAGGAAGTGTTTGGAAATGGTGAAGTGTTTGGGAGGTACTTAAGTATTTGCATGAGAAACTAGGAGGGATAAGTGATTGTTTGAGGTAACATGAAGAGGAGTCAAGAGGGTGGGTGACGTGAAAGGAATAGGAAGAAGAGAATGGTTGTCTTAATCTTTTGTGACATAGGAAAAATTCTGGTGTGTTTGAAAGAAGGAATTCTTCAATTAGATCTCCTTGTTGGCTAAGGAGTCTTAGCATCTTGGAAGAGAAGGGAGGTGATGCATGCTTTCTAAGTATCTTTCTTAGCTGAGGAAATATGGAAGAAGGAGTTACTAGGGGCAAGGCAAGTGTCCTATGGTTGTTGTATCATAATTGTACCATGTGTCAAGCTTGGCTGATGTGTCATCATCAAGTACAACAACTTGTTTCGATTTTTAGAGGGTGTTACGGTATGATTTAGGGAAAATGGAAAACATGAGTATTATATATCTATGTCTCTTCTTTAAAACAATATATTGCATGTGAAAATCCAATATCGGACGAGGGAGATATGGCCTTTTTACAAAAACTGTCCTAGGCTGTTACGGGATATAAGTTAGTGACTAACAATAATTTTCTGGGACAAATGGGTAGGGAATTACCTATTTTTCCCTTCATCAAAGTTTTAGAGAAATGAGTCTAGAAAATATTAGGGAAAGAATAATTTGATTTCATGGTCATATGAATGAGAAATGTGGAAAATACCAATCATAGTGCAAGCTGTCACCAGGAAAACGTAATTTAGTGTGGTATTTTAAATTTTGGGAGCAATTGAGTAGGAATGGGTTTTCGTGGTCAACATCAAAGTTGTAGTTAATTTTGATATGGAAATTTTGGGACAAGAACAACTCAATTATAATAACAGGAAAAGAAATTATTCCCAAAATACATACAGGTGTGCAAATTGCCTAATACGCTTAGCTTGGTTTTCGTCGAAATAAACTTTCGCAGGTTAAGCGATGGAAAATGGGACTCAAGCTCTTCACAAAAATCATAGGGTACGACATTAGGAACATACTGAGGTAAAAATTGGCTTGACTTAGACACTCTAGATAACCTCTTGGCCAGAATCAAGGGAATACGCATAAAATTAATAATTTAAAATAACATAGTTTGAATATTTTCATTCAATTATTAAGTTTTCTTAACTAATCATTAACTCTTTTTCACTCAATTAAATCATAATTAATTACTCTGGTTTCTTAGATCCTTCTAAAAATATCAACTCAGTCATATAATCTAGTCAGCCTCAGCCTCAATTATTATTGCACATAAAATTTAACACAGAAAATAATGTACTTGGCCCTAAAGACCAATCACACAAAAATGAGGGTTGTTACAACTTATATATGATTTGCTTTAGAATACTGAATGGAATTCTTTGAAATATTTATTGCACTTATATTATCATAAAACACAGGGATCTCCTCTACGTTGATTGAATAATCTTCAAGTTGATATTTTATCCAAAGATGCTAAGAGCAACAACCTACTGCAGACATATACTTAGCTTCTATTGTTGATAATGCAATTGAATTTTGCTTTTTGCTTCCCCATGATATCATACTTTTGTCTAAGAAGTGACATCCACCACTTGTGTTTTTTCTGTCCACTTTATCTCCTATAAAATTTGCATCACAATATCCAGATAGAGGAAAAGAGTCTGTTCTCTTACAGAATAGCCTAAGGTTAGTGGTTCCAATAAGATATCTTAGAATCCTCTTCAGTGTAGACTAGTGTGATTCCTTAGGGTCTGATTGATATCTTGCATACATATAGACACTGAACCTTATATCTGGTATACTCGTGTGAGGTATAAACGTGAACGTATCATTCCTCTATATAAGGTCTGATCCACTGGTGTACCAGACTTATCTTCATTAATTATGTAGTTTGGATGCATAAGAATGCTTATGGACGTAGCATCACCATTTTAAACTTTTTGAGTAGCTCCTTAGTGTACTTCTGTCAATGGATAAAAATACCATCATTAGTCTGTTTGATCTACAAGCCTAGGAAGAATTTAAGTTTTTCCATTACACTCATTTCAAATTCAGCTTGCATTATTTTAGAAAATTCTTTGCACAGACTTATATCAGTAGCACCAAAAACAATATCATCCATATAAATCTACATAATTGTAAAGTTCTTATGAGAGTTTTTTCTGAATAGAGTTATATCTACTTTTCCTCTAATAAAACCTTATAAAAGCAAAAAGGTACTTAGACTATCATATCAAGCCCTAGGTACTGACCATGAGTTCTTTACTAAGTTTAAAAACATGTTTTGGAAAAGATACATCTTCCAAACCAGTGGGTTATTTTACATAAACTTCTTCTTTAACAAACCCATTCAGAAAAGCACTCTTAACATCCATATCATATAATGTAATTCCTTTAAAAGCTGTAAATGCAAGAAGTATCCTTATAGCCTCAAGTCTAAATACATGGGCAAAAGTTTCAGTGAAATCTATACCTTCTTGTTGATTACAGTCTTGAGCAACAAGTCTGGCTTTATTTTTGATAACTTTCTATCTTCATCAAGCTTGTTTCTGTAGACCCATTTTGTTTCATTGATGTTTTTGTTTTTGGGTATTGGGACAAGGTTCTAGACCTTATTTCTCTCAAATTGACCTAGTTCCTCTTGTATGACAATAATCCAATCAGTATCCTTCAGTGCTTCTGCAATAAACTTTAGTGCTAGTCCTGAAACTAGAGCAATGATAGATTGGTTGAGAAGTCTGGATCTGGTCCTAACTCTAACTACTTGATCTCTAATTATAAGGTCTGAAGAGTGATAAGCCTTGAACTTCCAGTCTCTTAGCTTTTCTGGTTCAGACACTATCTGATATTGTTCAGATTCTGTTTCCATCTTTAGTTGGTTCAGGTTGAGCAGGGTCTAATCCTTTTGATCTTGTTCAGCTTCCTGCTATTGCACACCTACATCATCAAGGTCTAAATCTATCAGTCTCTTGAAAACCACTAAATCTTACATGCATTAATTCCTCAATGGTCTGAGTTCTTGTATTGAAAACTCTAGTATTTTGATGTGGTTGAATACCCCATAAATATTCCTTTATCACACTTAGAATTAAATTTTCCAAGATAATCATTTCCATAATTCATAAGGAGCCTTATTTAGTATTGATCTGATAAGGATTCTATTTTGAATATAACAAGAAGTGCTCAGAGCCTCTGCCCAAAAATATTTTGGAAGATTATTTTCACAGAGCATTATTCTGGCCATTTCTTGCAAAGACCTATTTTTCCTTTCCATAACACCATTATGTTGAGGTGTTCTTGGAGAAGAAAAGCTATGAGTTATGCCAGACTCGTTGCAATACATAATCCCTTCTTATTCTAGATTTTCTTGTAGAAAATCATGAATACTTTCATAGACCCATCCTTGTGTGCTAGGAAGTATACCCATGTTATTCTAGTGTAATCATCAATAATGACAAATCTATACTTTTTCCCTGCCAGACTCTATACCTGAGATGGACCAAACAAATCTAAGTGTAATAATTTCAAAGGTCTAGTAGTGGAAACAAATATTTTTATTTTTAAATGAGGTTTTATGTTGTTTCCTTCTTTAGCATGCTTCACAAGGCAAGGAACTGTTGAAAGAAATTTTTGGAAGTCCCTTAACAAGGCCTTTTCTGTGAAGTTTTGAAATATGTTTTAAACTCACGTGCCCAAGCTTTTTATGCCAGATCTGAGACGCCCCCAAAATAGGGGTAAATTTTTATTTTTTTATAAATCATAATTCGATAAAAAGAAAATTAGTGGTGAAGCTGTCAGTACAACACCTGGATCTATATGGTAAACCACTCCCATATATAAAGATATGAGAGGGTCATTAAAAATATGATTTAATAATAATTATCCAATTAAAACAGCGGAAGAATTAATTTAAATTGATGGTTGTATGATTGAAATTAAGGGAAGTAATTTCATAGAATTCCATGATTCACGACATACCCAATAACACCCTTAAAGTGATGCATGATAAGAATTTAATGCATGAAAAACAAAAGTTTATTTGAAAACAAACAAATGAGTATCAGGGTGCCACTCGCTCAAGCGAGAATCAATTCACTTGAGCGAGCCAGTGTAGGCACGCTTGGGCAAAATGAAGAAAAGCTGAGCGAATGAAAAATTTAAGCATCAGGGGTCCACCTCGCTTGAGCGAGCCTTGCCTCGCTTGAGCGAGATGCAGAGGGAAACCTTAAGCGAGCCAATGAGATGCTTGAGCGAGGGGAGGAGGTATACATCACGTACCAATCTCGCTTGAGCGGGACATGTCTCGCTTGAGCAAGATTGCTCCAGAAACAATGGGAACTCTCTGGCCGATTTTCACCTGGGCGAGGCATCTCTCGCTTGGGCGAAAATCGTCCAGTATCAATTTCCTTCCTTCCTCACTTAACCAACCGCCATTCCGCCTGAGCGAAAATAGTCCAGAGGCTAACCTCTGATTCCATGACAATCTCGCTTAGGTGAGATAAACAACCGCTCGGGCGAAATCAGGCCAGAGGCCAAAACTCTATTTCATGACAATCTCGGTCGAGCGAGATTCTCACTCGCTTGAGCGAGTTCTGCAGAACTGATGCAAAAATGGAAAATTCTCACAACATGGCATACCAAGTTACAATTCATGCTAGATTAACCTTATTTAATGCATTATATCCCTTCCAACATGTAAATGTAATCTCATCCAACTACCATTCACCCAATGCATATAATTTGAAGCCATCATCATTTCACCAACTCCATAATATGGTACAAAACACAATACACACCATACATTCATTAGAATTGTAGCATCCCGATTTAAAAATTAATTACCGAATGAAATTAAGCCATTAGAATAATAATTGCAAAGTGGAAAATTACTTGTTAATTATAATTAACTTAATTAATTTAACTTAAGAAAATAATGGCTGATTAATTGTGATTAATTGTTAATAGCTGGCTGCTTATGATTGGTGTGTGACGTGAGTGGACTGACGTTCACGAACTCCCACCCCACTCTTCTTCTCTTCGTACGCATATACATATGTCCAGAGCCACTGATGTTATTCATTTTCCTTTCAGACTTCCTCTTCCTCTACTTCTCTTCTCTTCGTTCTCTCTTTTCTTCTTCTTCTTCGCTCTTCTTCTTCTCCACTGTTCTCTGTTCTCTGTTTCTAGAAACCCACGACGACGGTGCTGTAGAAGATTCAGAGTTTCCTTCTGTTGGTGAACGACGATAATCGAAGCGGAAGAAGAACAGCTCCCTGTTCCCGAGCCGATTACAGAATACAATGGTGTTTGAGGGGCTGAACGAGTGAGAGTACTGGACAAAGCAACAAGGCAGAGGATCAATGTCAATACAGAGGAACCTCTCGAAGTCTCTTAGTTGGTAGGGGGTATCTTATATCTTAAATGCATGGGTTATGGACGGGTTCCGGGTGTTAATGGCTTGCTGATTCTGTGTCTGATTCTGTGTTTTATTTGCATGAAGAGTATACGATACCCGGATGCATGATGATTAGGAATCGAGTGTTGCATGTTTAGTTCCGTCCATGAAATGCATGTTGATAGCCTCGAGAATATTGAATGGTTGCATGAAACGAATGTGTTGAAGTGTTGTTAATGATTACCGTGTGACTTATGTGGCATGCTGGTTATTATGAGTTTGAAATGCTGACTGCATGTAAGAAAATGTGGACTTAGTGAGTCTGATGATGTGTTACACTGATTGCATGTGATGTATGTATTGTTGAATGAAAGTTGTGTATGAAACTTGTGTTGTGTGATGAATCCGCGTGTGGCGCATGGGATGCGTTAATGCTGGGAGCATGTAGTATGGGACACTACCATCGGTTATTAAAAGCGTGAGACGCTGTGAAATCCTTTTGAGTGAGACTCAAGGTAGCCTTTGAGTGAGACTCAGGCTGCCCGTGAACACCACCGTTGGTGCTGAGAGCGTTGGTATCACCTATGAGGGCAAACAGTTGGGTACCAGTAAAACGGCCAAGCAGCTGGGAGCTGAATAGAAGGTTGGGAGCCTATGTTGCAACGAATGAAAACCGATTACACACGAATACGGAACCGAGTGAATTAATCTGTGTATATGTACTGTTGATGTTGATTGAAATCTGATCTATGAATATATGTTAATGTTATTGAAATGATATGTGCATATAGCCGAGAGATAACTGGTGGATTCTGATCGAAAAATGTCGTATGTGTGTTCTGATTAATTGGTATTGTGTATGTTTGATGGTAGCTGTGTACATTTATACTGTTGCATAATTGAGGAATAATCCGAGTCAGTATCTATCATTTAATATCTAAGATACTCACCCCCTACTGTGGCTATATTTTACAGTGAATATTTCTCGGAATGATGAATGAAGGAGGAGCTGCATGCCGAGTGAGGTGCTTGTGCACTATGAGAATATATGTGTATATGTATATACTGTGTATAAGGTTTTGTTAAGCCTTGGCCGGCTCGTGTTTTGGTCTTAGTCACTTTATATCAGAATTTGAACTCTCTTGGGTTGAGAGTATGACAATGTGCCTGTAAATATTTATATATATTCCTATATAAATCATACTGTATGTTTATTCTATACTGTGTGTGAAGGTCTGAGTGATATATATACGCATTTTTCCGAGCGTGTGAGGTTGGTATGACTATAAGTAAAAATGGAGCTAAGTTATTGTTGTGGGAAGCAAGATAGTGACCTTATCCCGAGTGAGGATAGGTTTAGATGTTTCCGAGTGAATGAGGTCGTATAATCCCGAGTGGGAATTGATCTGAACACCTTCAGAGTGATAAACCGTTAGGATTTCCTCGAGGGGAGAATAATTAAATATTTCCGAGTGAGAACTTGCCGAGTGAATGTTTTCCGATAGAGGAATGATATCTAAGGCCCTAAGTGAACTCCATTATAGTAAACTTATTAGAAGCTAGAAGACCCTTGAGTGAGTCTCAACTTAGTAGGATAACTTGAGTGAGAAAGATTATATATGCCGAGTGAAAAACGAGTGAAATACCCCAAGTGGTAAAATGTAACACCTTATTATTTGCAACTAATAGTTCCAAAAATATGAGAAAATTTTTCACAAAAACAGTCACGTAACATTTGATATAGAAGGGAGCAGGCAAGGGGGGAAACAAAGAGCATTCACGCGCATATAGCAACCTACAGAGAAGCTAAGACTGGGGCCGGCTCAATGGGTTTATCGTAACACACCAGCACCAGGGCGGATTACACAACACCGTTTGTTCGCTTAGACGGGGTCTGACACCGTCTAGGCGGAGTAAGGTAATGCAGCAGCGGATAGAGGGAATTCCACAAGGACAACTTTCCTTCGAGCAACACTGGTCACTCAATAGGAGGAAATAGATAAGGGAAAGATGTTAATGCATTCACACGCGTAGCACTCGGAAGAAGGGCGGAGTTCGAATCATCCTACTTGGCTAGGCGGGGTATGTGTGTCCTGGGCGGACTCCATGGCGAAGGTGGCCTGCTCAACCTTTGTCTCACACCGCCTAAACGACGTGTGGCAATGCAACATCAGACTTGAAACTCTTCAAGTAAACCTTACACTAGCGTCTATTCGTTTCTACGGGCTGACCCTTTCTCAGAGAACTCTGGGCGTTCAGCTTCAGAAGACAGATAAAGAAAGAAGAAGGGAGATATACACATGCAGGAGTAGTTTATGAAGGAAAGAGGAAGTGATTACACCGCCGTCCAGTTCGGCAAGGCACAACAACACCTGGACGGACTACTTCACAACATTCACTTACTCGGGCGATGTCCAACACCGCCCAGCGAGACATAATAGTGCTACAACGGAGGAGGAAGGTATATAGGCGGAGTCTCACGTTGATATCTGCTTGCTTCAGCATGGTTCCACGCACTTGGGCGAACCGTCCTAGTTACTTGGGCGAGGTATGACACCGCCTAAGCGGGGTCAGCACAACGCCCCACAAACACAGGGGAATTTCTCAATCGGATATGGACAAGGGTTCACTCGATAAATCCTCACGCTCGCACTTCGCTCAGAAAACGGGAAGTTACAATGTACATATGTGGTAGTAGGTTGTGGGGGAAGGAAGGGCCGAACCTATCCCGCCAAACTCAACTATTTATGACGACGCCTGGGCGGACTCAACCACAACGCCCAAAACAGAGGTCAACACCGGGGTCTGGATTGCATTAGCATCACAACGGATAGGAAAGGATAACGGGCGGTATCTCACCCTGATAATTACTCGCTTCAGCGCGAGTCCTCACGCTTGGGCGAATTGCTCCCATACTTCGGGCAGGGTATGACTCCGCCCAAACGTATCCGACATAAGTCTTCCTAGAGACAATTCATAATTCACTCAGACTTGGCTATAGCCTGCTAAGTCATGCCGTCCCTGCGTATTCATTAAAGCACAAGCATGTCACACACGAAACCATACATCCAGATATATATAATAAGAGCATACGTCAATATTTACAAACACAAAATCGGATTTCTCCTTGTCAATAAGGTTCTATTTATCCCAAAATACTAACATCCGACATGAACCAGTCAGGACTTAATCTAACATCATATTAATTAAGCCTTCCAAATGCATCAGCACTTCGCCCAACGTTCCAGCTCTGCTTCTGGTCCTCATCTCGAGAGACATTCACTGAAAAATGGCCACTGCAGGGGTGAGCATCTTAAATTTTAAATGATAGATACCGACTCAGGTTATCTGCCAATTACACAACAATACATATATGTACAACATGATTAAAAATCAATTTCAACAACATTAACAGTAGTAGTAATATTAACAATGATAAGCACAGAAGATTTCACTTGGTTCCGCATCGTGTGTATCGGTCCGACGTTGCAACGTAGGCATCACAGCCTTTTTATACATAGCTCTCAGCTATCAGATCAGCTCCCAGCTGCTTGGCCGTTTTACAGGTACCCAACCGTTTGTCCACAGGTGACACCAACGCTCTCAGCGCCAACGGCGGTGTTCACAGACAGCCCGAGTCCCACTCAAGGGCTACCCCGAGTCCCACCCGAGGATTTTACAGCGTCCCACGCTGGATGACCGAAGGTAGTGTCTCACACTACGTGCTCCCAGCACAACGCATCCCATGCGCCACACGCGGATTCGACGCACAACATTTATTTCATGCATGCATTCTCGCATACAAGCACATACACACACCATGCAACCAGTAGTACACATTATCCGGACTCAATATATATAGCTGCCATGCAATCAGTTATCATTCCATATTCAGATATCCACAACATTTCGTTCGATCCAGACATGCAATCAGTTTACAGCTTTATTCAACGCATGCATCATTCTAAAAATCACAAGTTTGCTCAGGCATTTCAATTCATCTCATCCTAACATGCAATCGGAGTAAGACAGCGTCAAATTTGTTTAAAGCAGGCATTTCCTATACACAACAATCTATTAAAGCAATCATTTCAACATATGCATTTCTATAACCTGGGTAGCTTCAGTCAGACATTCATATCAACACAACTCAACATGCAAACTGAGATCCTGCAACACATACATCTGTGAGAAAGGTGCTAACATGCAACACTCGTCTTTCACTCATCATGCAACTGGATTGTACACATTCACATGCAATACAATACACAATCAGAGCACGGGTACAACAAGCATTATCATTCGGAACCTGTTCATAACCCATGCACTTAAAATAGAAGATACTCCCCCTACCACTCGCAAAACTCCAAGGAACTTTTCTGCTTGAGGGGTGGTTCTTCTCCCTGCTGCGTCACTTGACGATCGTCCCTTCTCGTGTGGGGGTTCCACTCCACTGTAGCACCGTCACTCGACTCTTCGAAGCAGGAATGGACTGGAGGGCAGAGAAGGAAAGAGAGGAAACAAGAGAAAAGAAGAACGAAGAAGGAAACTCGCTGGGTTCTCTGCGTGAAGAGCATGACCATCACCCGCATATATATATACTCGCGCAGAGTGCAGTATGGTGGGATGGGGAAACGCGATAATCCCGCCCATGCCACCATGCTTTCACGTTAATTGTCCTATTACCTCTTAGTTAATTAAATTAAGGGAGATGTTGACTTGTTGACTTTTTATTTAGTTCCATTGCCTATAATTAAAATGGGGATGTTACAGTTCTCCCCCACTTGAAAAGAATTTCGTCCCCGAAATTCAGTTGGTAATTCATGTGAAGCTTTAGTTGGTAACTCACCTAAATGAACAACTCGGGGTACTGCTGTCTTATGGCATCTTCGCGTTCCCACGTGCAGGAGGTGGTCTTGCCTTGCTGCCACTCCACCTTAACCAGCCTTACGTTCTTGTTTCTCAAGTGTTTTACCGATCGGTCCACGATTCCAATCGGTGTAGTCACAGTGGTCAGGTCTTCTTTGATCTCTACTTCATCGTCAGGCATCGTGTGGCTGGGGTCATGTAAATACTTTCTTAGTTGAGACACGTGAAATACGTTGTACAATCGGGACAAGTGAGTTGGTAATGCGAGGCGGTATGCCACGGGGCCGATCCGTTCTAACACCTCATAAGGTCCAATGTAGCGAGGGCTTAACTTCCCACTTTTTAAGGCTCGTCCAACTCCTTTACTCGGAGAGGTTCTCAGAAACACTCGATCTCTGACTGAAAATTCCAATGGCTTGATGCGCTTGTCATGGTAGCTCTTCTGCCTGTCTTGTGATGCTTTCATCTTCTCCCTTATCACTCGGATCTGTTCTGTGGTTTGCTTCACGATGTCTGGTCCCAATAGTAGACTTTCACCCGCTTCCGACCAGCAGAGTGGGGTTCAGCATCTACGCCCATATAACGCCTCGTAGGGTGCCATGCCAATGCTGTGATGATGGCTGTTGTTGTACGTAAACTCGATCAAGGGAAGGTACTGCTCCCAGTCCCCACCGTACTCTAAGACACACGCTCTCAATAAGTCTTCTAGACTCTGAATTGTTCGCTCGGATTGTCCATTCGATTGGGGGTGGTAGGCAGAACTAAGCCAAAGCTTCGTCCCCAATTCTTGATGCATGCTGGTCCAAAATCTGGACGTAAACCTAGGGTCCCTATCCGATACGATGGAAGTAGGTATGCCATGCAGTCGGATAACTTCTTGAATGTAGATCCGAGCCAACTTATGCAATGGGTACTTCATATTTACAGGTAAGAAGTGTGCACTCTTCGTCAATCGGTCAACAATGACCCAAATTGCATCATGGCCCGCTCGGTTTTTGGGTAATCCCATGATGAAATCCATCGCAATCGAGTCCCATTTCCACACGGGGATCTCTAGAGGCTACATTGCACCGTACGGTTTTTGGTGCTCTACCTTCGATTTCTGACAAGTGATACACCGGGCCACGTACTCTGCCACATCCTTCTTTAGTCCGGGCCACCAGAACTGTCTTCTCAAGTCGTGGTACATTTTCGTGGTTCCTGGGTGAATGCTGAGTAGGCTTTTGTGGGCTTCGTCAAGCACCGTTCTTCTCAATCTTCCTCCACTTGGTATGTATATTCTGTCTCTCACCCGGAAGATCCCATCTGACCCCTCTGCCAAGGATGAATCCTTTCCTTTGGCTTGAATTTCCTTCATTTTAGCTAGGTAAGAGTCCGCCTGTTGCTGTTCGTACACGGATTTTAAGAATTCGTTGGCAATCCTCAACGTACCGATTGTCATTTTCTGAGAGGAAGGGGTGTCAACATGCAAGTTCATGTCTCGGAACCGCTCCAACAACTCAACTTCTTTTGCCATCATGGCTGCTATGTGGAGGGATTTCCGACTCAATGCGTCGGCCACGACGTTTGCCTTACCTGGGTGGTATTTTAACTCAAAATCGTAGTCCTTTAAAAACTCAATCCATCTCCTCTGCCTCATGTTCAGCTCCTTTTGGTCGAATAGGTATTTGAGGCTCTTATGATCGCTGTACACTTCAAATTTGGACCCGTACAAGTAATGTCTCCAGATTTTCAATGCAAAAACTACTGCTGCCAGCTCCAAGTCATGGGTCGGATAATGCTGCTCATGGGGTCTCAATTGTCGAGAGGCATATGCTATCACTCGATCTTTCTACATGAGTACACACCCTAATCCGAGTCCGGACGCGTCACAATAGACCACGAAGCTTTCTCGTAACTCAGGTAATGCCAACACCGGAGCAGTTGTCAACTTATTCTTCAGCTCTTGGAAGCTGTTCTCACACTCCGGACTCCACACGAAAGGAACGTTCTTCCGAGTCAATTTAGTCAGGGGTAATGCCAACTTAGAAAAACCTTCGATGAACCTCCTATAATAACCTGCCAAGCCCATAAAACTTCTTATTTCTGAGACCGATCTGGGCCTCTCCCATGCTATTACAGCGGCTATCTTCGCAGGATCCACCGAGACGCCTCGCTCGGAGATCACATGCCCGAGGAAGTGGATCTCATCCATCCAGAATTCGCACTTTGAAAACTTTGTAAACAATTGTTTCTCCTTCAACACTTGGAGTACCGTTCTGAGATGTCCCTCATGCTCCTCAGACGTCTTAGAATAAACTAGGATGTCGTCAATGAAAACAACAACAAACCGATCCAAGAAGGAGTGGAATATGCTGTTCATGTAATTCATGAAAACAGCAGGGGCGTTGGTCACACCGAACGGCATCACTACATACTCGTAGTGACCATACCGAGTCCTAAAAGCAGTTTTAGGAATGTCCGAGTCCTTTACTCGGATTTGGTGATATCCCAATCGTAGATCAATTTTCGAGAAGACTGAGGCTCCACGCAGCTGATCAATTAAATCATCAATTCTAGGCAGTGGGTATCGATTCTTGATTGTGAGTTTATTAAGCTATCGATAATCTATACAAAGTCTCATGCTGCCATCCTTCTTCTTAACAAGTAGCATAGGTGCGCCCCATGGTGACACACTTGGTCTAATGAACTGCTTCTCAAGTAACTCATCCACTTGTTTCTTCAACTCTGCCAATTCAGTTGAGGACATTCTGTAGGGTGCACTGGAGACCGGTTCGGCTCCAGGGATCAAGTCTATAGAGAATTCAACTTCTCTATTGGGAGGCACACTCGGAACGTCTTCTGGGAACACTTCTGGGAATTCGCAGACAACCAGAATTTCGTTCACTAGGGTCTCACTCTCATCTTTGGTTAGACAAAGCATCATAAATAGTTGGGTTATATCTGGTGCTGTGTCATTCTCAGTGGGCTGTCTCGGAAAAACTATCTCTCTGCTTCTACAATCTACTAACACCTTATTGGCTGAAAGCCAATCTATTCCGAGCACGATGTCCAGACCCTTTAAGGGCATGTAAATCAGATCGAAGGTGAAACTCCGATCATACAACTCAAATGCTACATCTTTGCATACTAACGATGTGAACACATTAGCGCCAGTAGGGCTGGCCACTTCCAAAGTCCGGTTCATAGACACAGTCGGTAACTTCAACCGCTTCACGCACTCATCAGCTATAAAAGAATGGGTGGCTCCCGAATCGAAAACAACATTAAGCGTATTCATTCCAAGTAAGCACTTACATTGTAATAGGTCATTTGCTGGTACAACATCCTCTGTGTTGATGGTGTAGATCCTTCCTGTCGCTGTTGGGCCGGTATTCCTCCCTCGCATCCCGTCTCCTCTGGCTCCGTTGCCTCTGCCACCAGGACGTTGGTCATCGTTCACTCGGTTCCTTTCTTGAAATCTTCCTTGACGCACATTAACGTCTGCTTGGTGTAGTTGGGGGCAGTCGGGGCGGATGTGTCCCCTCTTGTTGTAGTGAAAGCACACTACATCACCATCATCCTTGCAGTCTCTGGAAAAGTGATTTCCTCCACACTTGAAACACCTTCTGTCTCCTACCACTGGTCGTCTTCCAGGTTGACTCCGTCCCCCATATCTGGAAAAAGGCTTGTTCCTATTGGCATTGCTTGGCTTTTTAAAATGAGGTCGTTGGGGCCTCAGGGAATAGTGGTTCCTGCTGCTCTGGCTCGAATGGGCCTTGTCATCCTCCTCAAATATTCTACATTTGTTCACTAGTGCAGGGAAACTCCGTATCTCGTGGTATCTGTAGGCCCTCTTAATATCCGATCTCAATCCGTTCTCAAACTTAAGGCACTTAGAGTTCTCCGTTCCTGGCTACTGGAAGGGCGGATAGAATAGGCACAATTCCTCGAATCTGGCCGCGTATTCTTCCACAGTCATGGAGCCCTGTTTTAACTCCATAAACTCCAGCTCTTTCCGACTCCTCACTGTGTCGGGAAAGTATTTCTCTAAGAAGCAGGCCTTGAAATCGTTCCACGTCAGTTGGTTATCATCTTCGGGGAATCAGCTTCTGGCTATTTTCCACCAGTTCTCCGCTTCGTCTCGCGGCATGTACACTGCACATTCCACCTTCTGGGCTTCGGTACAGCGAAGACCCCCAAAAATCCTTTCTAATTCCTGAGTCCACTTAAACGCCGCCTCAGGGTTCCGTCCTCCTAAGAACTCACTCGGCTTCCTTTTTAAGAAGCGGTCCATTACTTGGCCCTCCTCAGCTCGAGGCTGGCCCTGCCTTTCAAACACGTCTGCAAAGCGTTGGAATGCCGTAGCTATAGTCTCCATGCTTTGGCGATGTACCATCCCTTATCCTGAAATCAACATTCAAGGATAAGTATTCCTAGTTACTTAATCCCAATCGGAATTTAGTCTAACATTTAGTAACTTAGCCCATTATGTGTTCTCGTATGTCACACAATTAGTCGGGTCAGGAGGAACAACTTCTCCCACCCCTGAGTCAGTAACAGAGTACCAGTCAAGTTAAATTCACACCACAACAATCATGATCATACACACAACCACTTACACTTGGTAGGCTTACCTTGGCCTTGGACCTTTCGGTCCGCTCTGATACCAAAATGTAACACCTTATTATTTGCAACTAATAATTCCAAAAATATGAGAAAAGTTTTCACAAAAATAGTCACGTAACATTTGATATAGAAGGGAGCAGGCAAGGGGGGAAACAAAGAGCATTCACGCGCATATAGCAACCTACAGAGAAGCTAAGACTGGGGCCGGCTCAATGGGTTTATCGTAACACACCAGCACCAGGGCGGATTACACAACACCGTTTGTTCGCTTAGACGGGGTCTGACACCGTCTAGGCGGAGTAAGGTAATGCAGCAGCGGATAGAGGGAATTCCACAAGGACAACTTTCCTTCGAGCAACACTGGTCACTCAATAGGAGGAAATAGATAAGGGAAAGATGTTAATACATTCACACGCGTAGCACTCGGAAGAAGGGCGGAGTTCGAATCATCCTACTTGGCTAGGCGGGGTATGTGTGTCTTGGGCGGACTCCATGGCGAAGGTGGCCTGCTCAACCTTTGTCTCACACCGCCTAAACGACGTGTGGTAATGCAACATCAGACTTGAAACTCTTCAAGTAAACCTTACACTAGCGTCTATTCGTTTCTACGGGCTGACCCTTTCTCAGAGAACTCTGGGCGTTCAGCTTCAGAAGACAGATAAAGGAAGAAGAAGGGAGATATACACATGCAGGAGTAGTTTATGAAGGAAAGAGGAAGTGATTACACCGCCGTCCAGTTCGGCAAGGCACAACAACACCTGGACGGACTACTTCACAACATTCACTTACTCGGGCGATGTCCAACACCGCCCAGCGAGACATAATAGTGCTACAACGGAGGAGGAAGGTACATAGGCGGAGTCTCACGTTGATATCTGCTTGCTTCAGCATGGTTCCACGCACTTGGGCGAACCGTCCTAGTTACTTGGGCGAGGTATGACACCGCCTAAGCGGGGTCAGCACAACGCCCCACAAACACAGGGGAATTTCTCAATCGGATATGGACAAGGGTTCACTCGATAAATCCTCACGCTCGCACTTCGCTCAGAAAACGGGAAGTTACAATGTACATACGTGGTAGTAGGTTATGGGGGAAGGAAGGGCTGAACCTATCCCTTCAAACTCAACTATTTATGACGACGCCTGGGCGAACTCAACCACAACGTCCAAAACAGAGGTCAACACCGGGGTCTGGATTGCATTAGCATCACAACGGATAGGAAAGGATAATGGGCGGTATCTCACCCTGATAATTACTCGCTTCAGCGCGAGTCCTCACGCTTGGGCGAATTGCTCCCATACTTCGGGCGGGGTATGACTCCGCCCAAACGTATCCGACATAAGTCTTCCTAGAGACAATTCATAATTCACTCAGACTTGGCTATAGCCTGCTAAGTCATGCCGTCCCTGTGTATTCATTAAAGCACAAGCATGTCACACACGAAACCATACATCCAGATATATATAATAAGAGCATACGTCAATATTTACAAACACAAAATCGGATTTCTCCTTGTCAATAAGGTTCTATTTATCCCAAAATACTAACATCCGACATGAACCAGTCAGGACTTAATCTAACATCATATTAATTAAGCCTTCCAAATGCATCAGCACTTCGCCCAACATTCCGGCTCTGCTTCTGGTCCTCATCTCGAGAGACATTCACTGAAAAATGGCCACTGCAGGGGTGAGCATCTTAAATTTTAAATGATAGATACCGACTCAGGTTATCTGCCAATTACACAACAATACATATATGTACAACATGATTAAAAATCAATTTCAACAACATTAACAGTAGTAGTAATATTAACAATGATAAGCACAAAAGATTTCACTTGGTTCCGCATCGTGTGTATCGGTCCGACGTTGCAACGTAGGCATCACAGCCTTTTTATACATAGCTCTCAGCTATCAGATCAGCTCCCAGCTGCTTGGCCGTTTTACAGGTACCCAACCGTTTGTCCACAGGTGACACCAACGCTCTCAGCGCCAATGGCGGTGTTCACAGACAGCCCGAGTCCCACTCAAGGGCTACCCCGAGTCCCACCCGAGGATTTTACAGCGTCCCACGCTGGATGACCGAAGGTAGTGTCTCACACTACGTGCTCCCAGCACAACGCATCCCATGCGCCACACGCGGATTCGACGCACAACATTTATTTCATGCATGCATTCTCGCATACAAGCACATACACACACCATGCAACCAGTAGTACACATTATCCGGACTCAATATATATAGCTGCCATGCAATCAGTTATCATTCCATATTCAGATATCCACAACATTTCGTTCGATCCAGACATGCAATCAGTTTATAGCTTCATTCAACGCATGCATCATTCTAAAAATCACAAGTTTGCTCAGGCATTTCAATTCATCTCATCCTAACATGCAATCGGAGTAAGACAGCATCAAATTTGTTTAAAGCAGGCATTTCCTATACACAACAATCTATTAAAGCAATCATTTCAACATATGCATTTCTATAACCTGGGTAGCTTCAGTCAGACATTCATATCAACACAACTCAACATGCAAACTGAGATCCTGCAACACATACATCTGTGAGAAAGGTGCTAACATGCAACACTCATCTTTCACTCATCATGCAACTGGATTGTACACATTCACATGCAATACAATACACAATCAGAGCACGGGTACAGTAAGCATTATCATTCGGAACCTGTTCATAACCCATGCACTTAAAATAGAAGATACTCCCCCTACCACTCGTAAAACTCCAAGGAACTTTTCTGCTTGAGGGGTGGTTCTTCTCCCTGCTGCGTCACTTGACGATCGTCCCTTCTCGTGTGGGGGTTCCACTCCACTGTAGCACCGTCACTCGACTCTTCGAAGCAGGAATGGACTGGAGGGCAGAGAAGGAAAGAGAGGAAACAAGAGAAAAGAAGAACGAAGAAGGAAACTCGCTGGGTTCTTTGCGTGAAGAGCATGACCATCACCCGCATATATATATACTCACGCAGAGTGCAGTATGGTGGGATGGGGAAACGCGATAATCCCGCCCATGCCACCATGCTTTCACGTTAATTGTCCTATTACCTCTTAGTTAATTAAATTAAGGGAGGTGTTGACTTGTTGACTTTTTATTTAGTTCCATTGCCTATAATTAAAATGGGGATGTTACATAAAAGACCGTGAAAGATATTCCGAGTGAGAAGTCCTTATAGATTCTGAGTGGAATGGCTAAGGGAATCATTTCCTGAGTGGTCAACATCTGTGACCCGAGTGAATGAAGTTAAGGAGTGTGATGTAAACTTTCGAATGAAGCTTGTACGTGTAAGGGTCAATCCGAATGAATCGAGAGTAAAGACTTTTCTGAGTGAACCAGACTCTGAATCCGAGTGAGGGAATAACGAGTGGAGTTACTCGCCTCAGCGACTGAAGGTTCGCTCTAGTGAGTGTGAGTGAAAGGAAGGTCTCTAATTGGTTTCGCTTAAGCTATGCGTACTTCGCCCAAGCGTGTTGGGTTGTCTCGCTCGAGCGATATTGAATCTCGCCTGAGCGAGTAGGCGCTATTGGGTTTGCTCATGTCCTGCATTTTTCGCTGTTGCCTTGTGGATGGTTTGCATTCCTTTCCCCTTCTTTCTTGTCCTGATTCTACTCTCCTTAACCCTCAACTGCTTATTTTGCCCTTGTATCCCCTTTGATTTTTGGAAAAAATTTCCTGGTCTCGGTTTATTCTCGAATTAAACTTAGGATGTTTCAAGAATTAACATCATCAATCATCATTCATCAAATTACATTCTTGGGTCATAAATGAAAATTGGTCATGCACCAAGATCCAATTTTCCTCTATGACCACCAAAATCATCTACCACCATTCTAAACATCGAAATAACATCCATATACAAAACATGCTATACAAAGTCTAAACCTTGCCGGCCAAGGCACTTCCTACACCACTATTTACCTCCTCAAGCAAATTGTACTTCAAAGTGTCAATCCCTTCCCTTGAGTACCCTGCATCACAACTCTAAAAATAGACAACATGGGAGAGTGAGTCCACATTCCAAAGGTATGAATATGAATACCATGTGATTATGTATATATGCATCTACACATGTATACTTTGCACATCCATAACATTCACCATGCCATATTCCATCACAATTTCATCACACATCTATCATAAATAACAACACAATCCCGAATAAAGTACACAAGCACATACATAATCATGTCTATCAACAATTGAACTATCACACAACCATTATTTGGTATTCATATCTTTTATGTTGTCTTACAATATAATTTTACAACCTCATCACATCCATCATCATATCTCAACACTTTGGCATACCTCCTTGCTATATGCAAATGCTCTTAAGCTAATGCATATGCACAATGGAATATTTCAACAATTGCAGATCTGACTGTGTGATTACAACACCGAATGTGGGATTCAAGCATGGTCATCTAACCATACCCCTACTGCAGTAGTAAAATGTGTACACTTATTCTTTAAATTGCATGCATTCACTAATCGTTTTACTGGTACCAAACCGCATTGCCCATCTTGCAACACCTGGTCATTTTCACCATGACCGCGGTACACAACATATCATCATATGGTGTTGCGGGCCGACCAGATAATAAATCATGGCGGCTATGATCTCAAGGACCACCGGGGTCACCTGCTCATAAAGAGCCACCCCCACAAGGGTCGGCCACATGTCACTCCCCGAAGCAATACATGGGCGGCTTCGTGACTTCACACCAAGTCACAGGGGAAAATACAACTTGCTCGTGGACCGAGCCACCCTCCCACTGGGTCGGCCGAGGGAACTCCCCTAATGTTCCAACAACGGCGGCTATGCAGTATGCCATGGATGCAAATGCAGATCATATGCATTTCTCACTCTATGTATCCTATATATACCACTCATCTTCATCACCATTATCACCACAAGGCTTTTAGTGGATTCAATCACATTGGTTATTCTTCTTAATTTGAATCTTTGTGTGGCGTTCACAATAGTTACCAATCACATCATTCAATTTTAATACCATACAGGAATACAATCTATTCTCCATCAAAATTATTAGCATTCGTTATGCTTTCTCGGTGGACATATATTTATCTAACCACACATTCATCAAACAATTCATGCCGCCACACCACACAACAAATTTTTTTTTCTAAATGCATTCAAAGCATGTTGCCAAACATATCCTCTATATCATACACCACATCATCATTTCTCACAATATTCAAGCAAGGCTAACATGCATGACAATACACACCACAATCAAATAACATTCAAATTCATGCATTTAGAACTTAAGACTCCTCTCCTACCTCAAGAGAAGAATTTCGATTGATAAGACGCTTCCGCCTCGTCGTTCGGAATAGGTCCTACATCAATATTTATGTAAAACCTCAATCAATCAACTACTCAAGTCATCAATTCAATTCTATTTAGTCATATTCATATCTTTAATTTCACAACATGTGCTAGACATGTTGTAGATACCATTTTTATCCTTTATTAGGCTTCGGGAATTCCTTCCCATTAAACCACCATCATTAAGTTCAAGGGTTACAAGACAATCCTAGCCCCAAGCTTCACAAAACTCCATCTACCAACATTCATATTTCTGAATGTCATATATTTCTTCATAAAACACATTCTTAAACCAACATTAGCTATTTTCCCCCAAATCTCAAAGTTAGGGTTTTTCTCCAAAACCCAACCACATTCATTAATACATCTATCTTTCATCTCCTTTCCATCATTAATGCACCAACCACCATTATCCCCTCGTAAATACTCACATTTATGACCACCCACCTTAGGGTTCAAGCATTCATTGCTCCTAATAAACACCCATGTACATGCATTACTCCTCCCAACCCTCACATTACATAATATCAACATGAACCCATCCAAAAATGGTTAGAGGAGCTTACCTCACACCCAAAACAAAATGGGTCCCAAGGGGAGAAAAGAGGGCTACAAAAATGGAGGAGAAGAGGAAGAAGAACTCAGCTCCAATGGTCCTCTCCCAAGCTTCTTCAAAAACGAAAATGGAGGAGAAAGTTCACCACTTAACTTAGGGTTTTTGAGGGGAGAAGAAGATGAGAAGAAGTGAAGAGGAAATAAAGAGAAAGAAGAAGAGGAAGGTTTCCCACGGAAGTGAGAAGAAGCCAACGTGAAAATAGAAGGAAATTGGGCTTTTGGTTTTTAATTTTGACCCATTCATTAAGATTTTATCGTTTTATGATCAACAAGCTCTTCGTTCGGGCTCAATACTTCATCTGAAAATTATTCCAAATACATATTCAGATTCCCAACATTATCCTTAACAGCCCTGACCAATATCATCTCATTCCGAGATACTTGGTCCAATACCCATATCTCAACTTGGCTCATTTTCAGCTTAACCAGTCTCCTTAAACCACCAACAATTCCCAAAATTCTTAATTTAATTAATTTCAGTATATTAGGACATTAAATAATTTACCTTCAATTATTCAGTATTCAATTTCCTTGATTAATCCTCTATTTTAAAATTTGGGATGTTACAAGATCCATCTCTCTTTAGAGTTTGAAAACAAACATGTTACATTTTGATCATTTAGTTCATTTAAGTTAACCTTTACAGGTTTTGATGTTTGTTTGTAGTGAAGAGTGTGGATCCATCATGATTGATGATAGTACACTTGTCCTTATCAAAAGAGACCTTGTACCCACTGTCATAAAATTGACTAATGCTCAGTAGGTTATGTCTCAAACCTTTAACCAAAAATACATTTTCAATTACAGGTAAAGGAATTTTACCTACTTTACCAGACCCAATGATCCTGCCAATCTAGTTTCCTCTAAAGGTGATTGTTCCACCTTTACACTACTCTAGGTCTAGGAACATAGACCTTCTTATTGTCATGTGATGTGAGCATCCACTATCCAGATACCAATGTAGAGGCTTTGTCTTTGTCTTTAAGCACATCTACAATTGGAATAATCAATGATTTTGGTACCCATGTCTTCTTGGGTCCTACATTGTTAGCAATTCTTTCATTTCTTCTTTTTCTCTTCCTATAATCATTTATTACTTGACCTTGCTTTTTGCAGTAATTACATTTAACATGCTTCTGTTTCTTTGAAACAAATGAGAGAGATAAAGATTGCTTGAAATCATTTTTCTCCATATAGCCCAGACCTGGTCTGTTATGTTCACCATTAGATTTTCCCAAAAGTTTGTTCAGATTTTTTGTCTCATTGACAAACTTGCACAGGTCTGAAGTAAGTGAACTTACTTGATTTTGTAGCAAACTTTAGTGTTTTCAAAATTCGTTTTCAAAACAACATTTTCTTTTGAGTTTGCTTAACTCTTCCAGGTGCATCTTTTCATTTTCTTCTATTTCTTTTTGAATATTTTTATCAAAATCTCCTTCTTTCAATTTTGAAATCTAATTTTCAAAATCACTAACCATGTCAATGTCTTACTTTTAACTTTTTGAAATTTTTCAAAAGCTTTGAAAAGTCATTGAACAACAGATCATAATTTTGTTGAAGATCAAAATAGCTTACATCCTCTGATTTTGAGTCACTTGAGCTTGCTTTACAGCCTTGTTCTTCATTTGCCATAAGACAAATTTGAGCAGACTCTCTCTTCATCAGACACTTTTGAGCTAGATTATCCTTAATCATCCTATGTGATCAACCCCTTTTTATTTCTTAGGGAATTTTCTCTTTTCTCTTCTATCCTTCTTGCCTTTTTTTAGGATAGCACATTCTGCTTTCATATGTCCTAGTTTCCTGTAGTTAAAACATTTTAGAACAGACTTATCAATTTTAAACTTAAATTGATTTTTACCTTTGTGGTTCTTCTTCTGAAATTTCTCAAGTCTGAACTTCTTCTTCTTTAACAACCTATGAAATCTCTTAGTTAAAGGGCTAACACCTTATCTGTATCAGCTCCTGACTTATCAGAGTCTAGGTCTAACTTACGGATTCTTTAGCTTTCAATGCCTTTGACTTTTTGCCTGGTTCATCAGACTTCAAGGCAATGATTTTAGAGGAGGAAGGCTTGCTGACTTCTTTCTGTTTCAGCTTTAATTCATACACTCTGAGTACTCTAAAAAGTCCATCCAATGAGAAGGTGCTGGGATCTTTAGCTTCCTCTAGTGCTGAACATTTGGCATCAAACCTCTCTAGCAGACATCCAAGAAGCTTAACATTAATGTCTTCTATGGAAGGTGTGGTTCCAAGTGCCCTAATCTCATTCAGCAGAGTCTGGAATCTTCCAAACATTTGATCCACAGTTTCATGTTCCTCCATCTTGAAAGTGTCATATTGTTTAGTCAACAGTATCTTCTTGGATCTTTTAACATTGAAAATGCCTTCATAGCTGTGTTGAAGAGCATCTCAAACTTCTTTAGTTGTTTTATGGCTAAACACCTTATTGTACTTCGATTTGCTAAGAGCACAAATAAGAATCTGGCCTTGGTATTTATCTTTATTTTCTTTACTTCATAAGAACTCTATTCATTTTTAGACTTCAGCTTTCCATCTTCATCAAGAGGCGATTCATAATCACCATTTATGATGGCTACCCATAGACTGTACTGGGTGGATTTTATGAACATTTCCATCCTATCCTTCTAGTATGGATACTCTTTAACAAAGAAAGTTAGTGGCCTGTTGATAGATGAACCTTCTGCAATTAACTGCCATGGATCTTGATCCTTTTTACTCAAGAGAGTGATCAAACCAAAGCACAAGCTCTAATACCAATTGATGATTTAGAGTCAGACTTAGAAGAAGGGGTTGAATATGTCTTAGACTATTTTTGTGGAAATATGAACCTTTAATGCGTAGGTAATTAGACTTATAAAAATAGACTTGAAAAGAGCAAAGAAAAGAGAAGAAAAAATACCAAAAGTTTATACTGGTTCACTTCTAACTCAAAAGCTATGTCAAGTCCCTTCTAACTTGAAGGATTTCCACTATTGTAAAAATCTCCTATACAATAACAGCACCAAACTAGTGCCACAAGTATTCTTGACTCCAGCCACTCATGGCTTAAACCCAAGTATTCTTTTAACAAGCCACTTTTGGCTTAACAACCCAAGTATTCTTTCAAAAGCCTTTTCAGGCCAAACTGTTTCTCACTGAATTTAAGGCTGGTAACTCACCAGACTTTTACACGGTAACTGATTTTAATAAAGGTGTGTAAGGTTTCACAAAGAACCTACTGTATAAAGGATATATAATGAAGAATGAATACACCAAGTTAAGAAAGCCAAGAGATCAAGGTCTGCTAGAGGTAGAAGAACAAAGAAGGTCTTTGTCTTTGAAAACTAAGAAGAGATTAGAGAGAGTTTGATCATAAAGACTAAGTATTCTTGATAGGCTTTTCTTCTATGTATCGAAAATAAACTTCTCCAAGAATATATAGGTGACATAAGATGATCGTTGCTGATCTAGAAAGGATATATAAATGTTGGAAATCCTTTGAAGGAGTTTGCTTTGTGAGCAGGTACCAGACTTTTGATGATCTGAAGGGATGTCCAAGAGTCTGGTAGTAAGGAACTTCAAAACTTGCATGAATAAGGTGTTCCTTGATATTTGTAACACCCTCGGTTAACTAGGACAATCCCTTCCACTAGATTATCCTGGTCAACTGAGAGGTTACGAGTTTTAGAAAAATGTAAAAGTTTTTTTTTTGTACAAAGAAACTTGGTGGAACAGATACACCTTATATATAACATATCATATATAATACATGGTCATAACAGTAACTGTACATACTGAAAGTGAAGGGCACGCAGGCTCCGACAAATGAAAATAGAATAATCTATCCTAATCTTCCCATCCTAGGTCCACGAAGAGCTCGCCTGATCCTCGTTGCGAAGTCAGTGTCAATTCCCGCAATGGCTAGAAAAATTAACGTAAGGGTGAGTCTTCACCTCCATAACAATCGGGAAGCTGTAACATCAACACCTGCCCACATACAATACAAACAATCTAACATCGAGTCCCACCCACTCTCTTAGGGTTCCTAAAATATACTCTAAGTTATCTCACCACTTTTCATCTTAACTGAACAATCCCATCTTCCCAATCACCTCTCAGGCTTACTAATATCTATACAATCATATTCCAACAGCAAGCAATCGCAATCTCAACACAGTGATGCAATGCATGAATTCATTTCGTTATTTAAATCTTTTATTAGTCATTATAATGCATGTGGGCCTATCTCCTCCTCAACAATCTCATATACAATATCCATGTGCACAACAACGCCACCCTTATCTCTCTTCCCCAACTAGAGCGACCGGAGCTCTCCTCGTTCTGGTTTTCACAAATGGGTAAGGACTCTCAGTCCCAACATCAAAATGGCTAATCACACATATCACACATCACCACAGAACAGGAACTCCACGGTCATAGAATATCCCGCCTCTTGTCAAAGTACACCAAAGTTTGCTACGGGCTGTCCGGCGACGGGCGCGAATCTGATACCACTTGGAATTCCCGCCTCCGGTGATACTCCCTAGACTACCCTCAGGTATCGAGGCATGGCAGATTCTTCAATGTACCCATCACTGTATGCTCTAGGAGATTATTCTAATATCCCTCCTCAACTCCATATATGATGCATACAATACACAATTTTCTTTTCACTAGTCATCAGTAGGGTTTTTTTGATGGCTCTATTTCATTTCTAATGTCGGACTTCTTCTATGCATGAAATTTCGATTTATTCTTTTCCTTATTTTCTCAAAATGCCTTAATTCATAACAAATTCATCCGACGCTTGGAAATGAAACGAGATCTCATATTTTCCAAGAATCATGGGTATATTGGCGTTACAACGCCCATCATCACATCGGATCCGATCTAATCTCATCACCTTATTTCATAATTTGTTCATCTCAAGATCCCTACTGAGATATTCCTTTACTCGTTCTTTTCTTATTTATCCCAACACATTTGTTTAATGCATCATACAAGCACAACATCACAATCTATACACGTGTCATCATACCACACTCATCATACATCTCATCACACATACTTATCATGTATAATTAACACAATTCATTCATGTACACAATTATATACAGTCGTCATACACATCATTCATCATACAATTATTATACTATAATCATGATATATATCATTATAATGAAAGGATCACATATATCGGTATACTTATGAATATTTCTTAAATATTTTAATCTAGGTATCCTACTCAAATCTTATCAGACTTATTTATCTTGATTATCTTTTTTTTTATTAATCAACTTATCAATAGTAAAGTTATATTCATGGGTTATGTTTCCTAAGGCATGACTTATCTCTTGTTACTGAGTGATCTTATGTAACTATTTAGTATATTACTATATGAACTTGGTTTCTTGAAAATACGTTGTGAATAACTTAACCTTAAATTACTAACAAAAGTACTTATTAAATATATTTAAGGTGCTAGCAACACCTGTTACTGTCCCTTACTTACTACCACCGAGTTAATTATTCATTTACCTTTTAAGTTGGTATTCAACTTCGCTAAAGGTCACTATATATTACCAATATAAGTATTCATTCATTTCCTTTAAATTCTTCTTCTAAGTAACATTCTTAAGAACTTTAATGTACTTATATTGATTATCGCATGGTATTACCTTTTAATTCTCATTGAATTTTAGCATCCTTGGTATACATTTACTCAAATTTTTAGATCATGATTACCTTAGTTGGTTTATCACTATATCGCAAAAGTTTTCTTAAGATTTTCTAAACTATCTTTGTTTTCTAAAATCTCCTTACTCTTTCTTTTTAGCTCTTGGTATAAAGGTTGTTGTCTCTAAATTTTACTCACTAATTCAAATAACCTATAGTATATTTCTCTAAAAATATTTTTATTACATAAGTTTCATTATTTTCCTCAGGCTTTATCCAACTCACTAAATCTAATTATCACTTCTTGTAAAATTCTTATTTTTGTTACCTTCTACTTAATGTACTTTCATTAGGAAAATGCTTTAAATCTAATCCATATTCTAATTCCTAAATGCCAAATTTAATCAAAATAATTGTTATCTTATAAGTTACATTAACTTCTTTTATCCATTTATTAACACCAAATACCAATACCCTTTCTATGACTTTCATTCCACTAGTTTACTAAAATATTTAAATTTCTAATGAATATTTCTTACTAATTCTAACTTTTCAATTTCTTCTTTTTTTAATTTTCATTAAATTTTGAATTGGACCTAAAAATTTCCTTTTCTTTTTCTACTAGACTAACTTAGTTCCTTAAGATATTTAAATCAAGCCTTATTCCTTAATTAATTTGCTAAAATCCCTTTTTTATATTTTTCCTTAATTGGTCACTAAGATGGTTGCTAAAAATTTAGTTACTAACAACTTCTTATTACTCCTAACATTAATTGCACTAAAACTTCACTTATTTTATTTTCTTTACTTAACTCATAAATGTCATTTGTGTCTAAGTTATATAAATTCTTAATAAAGTTTTTAAGTAAAATTTTCTATCTAAAAGGAATTTCCGATTTGTTTGTTTAACTACTATTATACGGTTACACATATTTTTCTTTGAAATTATTATCTTACTAAATTTTTATACGTTTTATTATAATTTAGTTAAAGAAACATTTTAGTCACCTGAACGGTAAATTTTCTTGAAAGTACGCAATATTCCTAAAATGACTTCGGCAACGTATAAACGATAAATTAAATTTCTAGCGGCAGGGCTTACCAGAAAATTTAAATTACAAATTATACAAGTACTTCACAAATTAAAAAAATAATTAATATAACCATATCGAATAAAACCGAGCCCGCCGAAATGCTAAATCTCTAGATTTTTGCTTTCTTGTCTGATCGCGATGAAATCCCTCCAAATACGTGAACGTCAAGTTATACCAATTAAATTTTATAAAATACCCATTGATTTAAAATATAGAAATTTTAGCTGTTAGTTACGAAAATCTTTGCGGTTTAAAATTTAACCGTTAGATCACGATGAAACTTAAAACGGAGGTCACCGAATACGCAAGAAATATTACAGAATAACTAAAAATACAATCCACCAATGAAAAGACCCCCTTACCTTTCTGGACAGCCACTGCCGGGAGGAAGAAAATGGCGGTCTTGTCGGAAAACTCACTAAATGCCTCGATCGCTTCCGATCGCGCTCGATCGTGCCTGGAACCTTAAGAAATCAACATGTAAGAGTTTTTTAACCATTGAAGGGGTCACGACCAGCAACAACAATATGGATAGCTATGGATTAAATTAAAATGAGAAGAGTAATTTACCGAATGTTCATTGTTTGTTTGAAATCCTTCGTCGTTCGTCGCGGTCATCGCCGATCATTCTCATAATCCTTAAAAACTAGCATGCATTATTAAACATATAAAGAGGGTCACGATTTTCATCCAAGGACAACAAGGAATTGACATGCAAAGTGTTAAAATTTTGAAGAAGACAAAAAGAAATAAGAATCAAGGATCAAAAGTTAAAATTTTACTTTGACGATTAAAATGGTGGCCATGGTTTTGGGGGGGGAAATTGACATGTTGACAATGACCATCTAGGTGACAATTTTTTTTTGATGATAAAATGGAAGCTAATTTGGAGTTGGAACAAGATGAGGTACCACGGGTTTGGTGAAGAATGGAAGAAGAAGAAGAAGTAGTAGTAAGTTTTTGGAGGTGATGAGGTTTGATGGGAGTCATGGGGAATGGAGATGAGATTTGTGGTGGCTATGGGTGGCTGAATAGTGGCTGGATGGAAGGTGTTAGTTGCTGGAAAATGAAAGAATTAAGAGAGGAGAATGTTGGTGGGCTATTGCCGTGAGGAAGAGAGAGAATGATCAAGAGAAATTAGAGGAATGATGATAATTTAGAGTAATTGGATGGAATGAAGGTGTCATGTGCATGGCCTAAGACATGGTGTGATAAAAGAATAGAGTGTTTTGAAGTCTTAGCTTTTTAACTTAGAATTCTAAACGTGAATGGGCAAGGGAAACATGACAATTTTCAATGAATATGTGATATAATACATGGCATGGCATAATACATGTGCACTCTTCATGGATGTACATTATGGTGCATGGTATGGTGACTCTTGTTGCATGAAATCTGATTGGAGGAAAGGGAGGTGGTGGCTGAATGAAGCAAGGGGGTGACACCTGTAACACCCTCGGTTAGATAAGACAAACCCTTCTGTAGGTTCATCCTATTTAACTGAGAGTGTTAACAGTTTTCATAAAAAGTGAATATTTTTATTTTATTTTTATTTTTTTTAAAATAAAAAGATGGCAGATCAGTGGAAGAAATAGTATATAATTCACATAGTCATTCACAAACTGTAAGTAATTGTACTCTTAACAGAATGGGGCACGCAGGCACCCTTAATATTTATACAGTCATCCATGGTCTTATTATTCAACTACGGATATCCTACTTTTAATGAACATTCTCAGTGGGTTCAGCATATTGCTGTTCTTCATACTCGATTCTTGATTTCCTAATTCCTCTGAAAATTGTCAACAGTCAGGGTGAGTATAACCCAAGACCCTGAAGGTTACCCGGTGCGGACATAATCCAGTTAACAGAAAATATCACATAAATCATGCAATTAACATACTTATACTTATAATAAACAAATATTGTCATAGAAATGCATGAGTAGGTTTTATTATGATTTATCTTGATTAAGTCTCATGATGCATGTGGGCCCAATAATTTAATTCATCTTCATCTCATTCTTTGGAATATCTCTATTCCAATCTAGAGCGATCAGGGTCCGCCCAAGCTCCCATAAGGTACAAATGAACTCATTGGTTCTCATCATTGATTTATATATATATTTTTGGGACTTGGATCCCTATGATCATAGTTACACTCCGTCATTTAGTCAAAGTACACTAGAATTGCATCGTCTCACCCGGCTATCAGGCGCGACTCTGATGCCATTGGGTTTCCGTTCCAGTTGTACTCCCAAGATTCTTCTACTGAGATCGAACGTGAGTGTCCTCCACCGTACCAAGTGTATGCTCTAGATTTTCTTCTCCTTTCAAAATATTTTCATGATGCGAAATGCATTCTTTTTATCTTTGATTATTGGGTATTTATGTGATTCCAGTCTCACCATATTTATTCAAAAGTTCTTGAATCCCATCAACCATTCAGATGTTGCAAGACGTTGCATTATCTCATTCGTAAAATATATCGGTTATTTCTTAGTTGAAATTATACTTTGTATAAAGAGTAAAATAATATAATCCTTATTTAATCACTTATAATTAAAACATTAAGGATATATATAACAATAATACTAATTATAATAATAAGAATAACAATAATAATAATATGAATAATATTAATAATAAAAGGAAAAGACCAATAATGATAATTATAATATCTTAATAATTCAAAAAGGATTAAGGAATAGTTTCTGAATGAAAAATCCAAGTGAAAAACGTTAAAACCAAGTTTTCCGAGTAGAATAAGCTAAGTACCGAGTGAAAATGAATTATCCAAGTAAAAATAAATCTATTTCCGAGTAAAAATGAGTTTTCCGATTAAAAACAAGTTATATCCGAGTGGAAATGTTGATATCCAAGCTTTCTGAGTAAAATAGGTTTAATACCGAGTGCAATAAATAAGATTTCGAGTGAAATAAGCATGATTTCAAATAAAATCAGGCTGAGAGGATCTTCTGAGTAAAACAAATCTGAATCTGAGTGAAATCAAACTGAAAGAGTTTTCTCAGTGAAGTTAAAATGCTTTCCGAGTGAAACATAATGAAGAAAGAGTTTTCTGAGTGAAATAATTATTTCCTGAGTAAATTCTGACTAAAAAGGAGTTTTATACGTGAAATGATTATAAATCCGAGTAGAATCACACTGATGAGGTTTTCTGAGTGAAATTAAGGTGTTTACCGAGTGAAATATGTTTCTGTTTGAAGGTTTAAATGAGGTATTTGCATTTTTCAGGTAACCGATCGGGTTGATATAAAACTGGTCGGATTGATGTAAATATCTAAGTGAATTTGTGTATTCTTAAATGATCTGGTTGGTTTGTATAATACCGAGCTCATTATCATAGAATCCGACGTCTGTTTATAACTCCACTGGAATTCACATAATACCCATGATATTTAATATTTTCACTGTCCAGCATTAAACATATTCACTCACTCATTAATATTAATCAATACAGTCAATTTAAACATATTCACTGAATCCTCATGGTCAATAAAAGCAACGCAGTCAATTAAACATGTTCATAACGATATATATACAATTATCACAAATATATAACAATTAAGACATTTAAAATCACACAACTCCGAATCTGTCCTGGAAAGGTGAGGACCCAAGGTACCTTAACCCTTTCCTTTCACTCAGATTTCCCCAGAATACCCGAGAATATACCCCCCTTACCTTTAATGGAGTTGAGGCAGCTTCCTTCATTGTCCCTGCTGCAGTTCCGAGTGGGAGAGGAAGGGAATTGAGAGAGAGGAAGTTGTTTGCACGTAGGAGAAAAAGGAAGAGGAAGAGGGTCTTTACTTTGGTTCTGATAGTTTGGCTTGGAGATGCGTTGGTTTAATAGTGCAGGAGACAAGTGGGAGACAGCTTTTCCCCATGAGTGATGGTTAGGTGAAGATAATGGCAACTTTTGACTCATTTCACTGTCAGATTTGCATTAATAGAAAGGATATATTAATATATATAAAGGGTGCTTCAAGTGGAGTGAAAAGGTTCCACTTTCCCTACGGTTGACTTGTCTGTGACAATTCTTCTTGGATTTATTTGGGACAGGTGGACCAGTCAGCATTAAGAATGAAAGGAAAGTGGCTGCAGTGGTCATCTCGCTCAAGCGAAATCCGAGTCGCTTGAGCGAGGCACAATGATGGCCTGAGCGAAGTGAAGAGAGGAGGGTCAGCAAGGTAAAAATTCCTCCTCGCTCAAGCGAATTCCGACTCGCTTGAGCGAGTCATCCAGTTCTCACTCGGCATTCCCATGAAACCGACTCATCTTTCCCATCATTAACTCGGTAATTCACACCCACACCGACTCCTATCTTGCTTGGCCTTTCACTCAGTATTATATCCCAAATCCGAGTCATTTTTGATGGTTCTCACTCGGTTAAATCATTCCAAGCCTAGTCCTTTCTCACTCGGTAATGTACTTCAAAAACCGACTCCTTTTTATTTCTTTCCTATCATTCAGCCTTCTACTCAGAATTTTCATTCCAAATCCGAACTCTACTCACACTGTTCCACTTGGTAAAACTCATCCACTCACTCGGAATACTTCTCATACCACTCAGTGTATTTAACTTTAACACAATCGGGAATGTACTTCACATTTATCACTTGACATAGACTTACATTTCTCACTCGGAGAATACACTTTCCTTCCCTTGGAAGTTTACTCAGTTCCATACTTCCACTCAGGAAAGCCACACGTAAGATCCACTCGGTAATGAGGGTTTTCCCACTCGAGATCCATAAACCTTCTTCACTCGGGTTATCACCCAATCAAATACCACTCGGTATACATTATTTTATTCACTCGGGTGAGTTAAGTCCCACTCGGACTTGTTCTAAGTCTCACCCACTCAGGATTTAGAATTTCATTCACTTGGTTTAGGTACATCATACACTTAGAATATTTTCCCAATCAAAAACCATTATAACAACTCTTTCCTCAGAGAGGTTCACTGGGATTTTACAACTCAGGAGTATTTAAGTTCTTCCCCACTCAGAAAGAGTCATAAACATAAGCCTCAATCAAAATGATTCTAAGCCTTATATAAATATATTTTCTACTCGGAATGTTATCCCCTTCCTCAATAGGGAGGTCTGACTTGGACAAACTTACTCGGATTGCACTCGAATATATCCTTGGCTGAGTCCCTTTACTCGAAATACTTCAATCAGGGAAATTTCATTCGGAAAAGGTAGCATTTGGCATGGTTTGACTTGGAAACAAGTCATTCAAGGGTGTTTTGACTCGGAATTTTCACCTAGAAGTGGTTCTCTTGAACACACTTCACTCCAAATGTCTCCGAGGCCAAAATTCCACTCGGTAGTATCCCTCTCAGTCATGTTTTACTCGGTCAACATAACTTTACACGGAATTTCATTCCTTCACTCGGAATTTCTCTCTGTCACTCGGAACAGAGCCCTTTTTCACTCGGAATTCGCATAATACCATTAATGGTCCATATAATTTCCATAATTACATATAAAAATGATATTTTTGAGATATCACATCCCATCTACAGGGTATTTATTCACATATTACCACTTACAGACCTTCTAAACTTCAATTTTTACTAAATAAGACTGCTACTAAAAACAGGGATGTTACACTCTCTTCCCCTTTTGGGAATTTTGTCCCGAAATTCATGGTTGGAATAATTGAGAGTACAATCCTCTAATCTTTTCCTCAACTTCCCAAGTAGCGTCTCTATCATTTAACTGACTCCAAACTACTTTGACCAAAGAGATTTCCTTGCCCCTTAACTATTTTAGACGTCGGTTAACAATCTTAACCGGTGATGCTTCAAAGGTAAGATTTTCTTATAGAACAAACTGACCAGGACTTAGAACATGATTAGGGCCTAGTACATATTTGCGGAGTTGGGGAAACATGAAAGACATTATGAAGGTTTGGTAGAGCAATACGGCACACATTGGTTCCTATCTTTTGCAGAATCTGATAGGTTCTATGTATCTAGGACTTAACTTCTTGGTCTTTATAGCTCTTCCTATCCCAGTGGTAGGGGTAACTTCGAGAAATACTTGCTACTAATATACCATTATAAGGCATAATTCCCCAAAATTCATTGTCAAGTCCTAGACTTGTCTAAATCCAATTTACACGTTTGTATTAGGCTTCGGGAATTCCTCTCCCAAAACCAAGATTCTTTAAATCTTAAAATACTAACCACACCTAACAATAACAATACTATGATTCCTTAGCCTTAAGACCTCCAAATCATCACATGAATCATTTAATCATCACTAAAATGTAGTCAAACTCATTATAAGCCTCTTGGTTTCGTCTAAGATCATCATTAATTCAACTATTTCAAAATGGCATACCTATTTATTAACTCAAGTATCTTAATCCATGATCAATTACTTCCTTAATCCACTGTCAATGTCTTGCAACTATCATCATAAACATCAATAGTCTAAATTAATTCCTCCAACTACATACTTACTTATATACACTCCTTTCCCAATCCTCAATAATCAACACCTAATGCCTCAAATATTAATTTCCTTATATATAATCATTCTAGAGTATTCAAAGTCATCAAAACCATCAACTTAGTCAAAATCCTCAACTCACTAAACTTAGGGTTTTTCATCAAAATTCAACGATCATTTCTAATAATCACCGATTTTTTATCATTAACAACACCCATTCACACATTATCATGGGTTTTTACTAAAAATCATTTTTCCTAACATTATTACTCATTTCCTCAAATCCTGGAGTTAGGGTTCCACTAAAATCAAATAATTACCATTAGCAACCATCATTTTCCATCTCAAATTTTAAAATTTTCATATACTACTTCACATCCATCCTAAGACACACATAAGTACATCCCTCCTTTGGGTTTTACATGAAAATGGTTCCTATTCCTAAAACCCATTCACAAGGCACTCTCCTCACCACATAGAAATTCAAAACCTAGTAACAAAAGATTAGAGAATTTTACCTTAAGCTCCAAGCTATCCCAAGCCCTGGTATGTATACGAAAATGAAGAGAGAATAAGGAAATAAGTCATATCTTGTTTCCCGTTTTATAACAAACAGGATCTCTGTTCGGGCTTAATACTAACTTCAAAAATTATTCCGAATATAGATTCGGATTCCCATTAATATTCTTAATAGCCCTGACCAAATGGTATCTCAATCAGAGATACTTGGTCCGATACTCAGATTCTAACCGGGTCTTATTTTACTCTTAAGGTCCTAATAATATTTGACGGATTTTCTGTCGTAGCCCTCATTTGAATTGCGTAAGATGGTTCGGCTGAAAGTTAGCTAGTCCTTGACTCTACCTAGTAGAGATATGGGGTAATTCTTGTTGTTCTATCATCTCCACGATTTGAGTAAGAAGTTCCTCCATGTCATGATCTTTGTTTAAGTGAATCATTAGGAATTTGTTGATGGAATATCAACAAAGAGGTTCTGGGTATATGTTATGTGGAGAATTCCACATAGGAAATCTAGTCTTAGGTGTTTTATGGACTGTTTAATATTTCTATCAGAGTACGTGGAAACTTAATGGTCCACTCCCCAAGTTTAATGAATCGACTATGCTCTGATACCACCTTTTGTAACACCCTCGGTTAGATAAGACAAACCCTTTTGTAGGTTTATTCTATTTAACTGAGAGTGTTAACAGTTTTCATAAAAAGTGAGTATTTTTATTTTATTTTATTTTTTTAAAATAAAAAGATGGCAGATCAGTGGAAGCAAATAATATATAATTCACATAGTCATTCACAAACTGTAAGTAATTGTACTCTTAACAGAATAGGGCACGCAGGCACCCTTAATATTTATACAGTCATCCATGGTCTTATTATTCAACTACGGATATCCTACTTTTAGTGAACATTCTCAGTGGGTTCAGCATATTGCTGTTCTTCATACTCGATTCTTGATTTCCTAATTCCTCTAAAAATTGTCAATAGTAAGGATGAGTATAACCCAAGACCCTGAACGTTACCCAGTGCGGACATAATCCAGTTAACAGAAAATATCACATAAATCATGTAATTAACATACTTATACTTATAATAAACAAATATTGTCATAGAAATGCATGAGTAGGGTTTATTATGATTTATCTTGATTAAGTCTCATGATGCGTGTGGGCCCAATAATTTAATTCATCTTCATCTCATTCTTTGGAATATCTCCATTCCAATCTAGAGCGATCAGGGTCCGCCCAAGCTCCCATAAGGTACAAATGAACTCATTGGTTCTCATCATTGATTTATATATATATTTTTGGGACTTGGATCCCTACGATCATAGTTACACTCCGTCATTTAGTCAAAGTACACTAGAATTGCATCGTCTCACCCGGCTATCAAGCGTGACTCTGATGCCATTGGGTTTCCGTTCCAGTTGTACTCCCAAGATTCTTCAACTGAGATCGAACGTGAGTGTCCTCCACCGTACCAAGTGTATGCTCTAGATTTTCTTCTCCTTTCAAAATATTTTCATGATGCGAAATGCATTCTTTTTATCTTTGATTATTGGGTATTTATGTGATTCCAGTCTCACCATATTTATTCATAAGTTCTTGAATCCCATCAACCATTCAGATGTTGCAAGACGTTGCATTATCTCATTCGTAAAATATATCGGTTATTTCTTAGTTGAAATTATACTTTGTATAAAGAGTAAAATAATATAATCCTTATTTAATCACTTATAATTAAAACATTAAGGATATCTATAACAATAATACTAATTATAATAATAAGAATAACAATAATAATAATATGAATAATATTAATAATAAAAGGAAAAGACCAATAATGATAATTATAATATCTTAATAATTCAAAAAGGATTAAGGAATAGTTTCTGAATGAAAAATCCAAGTGAAAAACGTTAAAACCAAGTTTTCTGAGTAGAATAAGCTAAGTACCGAGTGAAAATGAATTATCCAAGTAAAAAGAAATCTGTTTCCGAGTAAAAATGAGTTTTCCGATTAAAAACAAGTTATATCCGAGTGGAAATATTGATATCCAAGCTTTCTGAGAAAAATAGGTTTAATACCGAGTGCAATAAATAAGATTTCGAGTGAAATAAGCATGATTTCAAATAAAATCAGGCTGAGAGGATCTCGTGAGTAAAACAAATCTGAATCCGAGTGAAATCAAACTGAAAGAGTTTTCTCAGTGAAGTTAAAATGCTTTCCGAGTAAAACATAATGAAGAAAGAGTTTTCTGAGTGAAATAATTATTTCTTGAGTAAATTCTGACTAAAAAGGAGTTTTATACGTGAAATGATTATAAATCCGAGTAGAGTCACACTGATGAGGTTTTCTGAGTGAAATTAAGGTGTTTACCAAGTGAAATATGTTTCTGTTTGAAAGTTTAAACGAGGTATTTGCATTTTTCAGGTAACCGATCGGGTTGATATAAAACTGGTCGGATTGATGTAAATATCTAAGTGAATTTGTGTATTCTTAAATGATCTGGTTGGTTTGTACAATACCGAGCTCATTATCATAGAATCCGACGTCTGTTTATAACTCCACTGGAATTCACATAATACCCATAATATTTAATATTTTCACAGTCCAGCATTAAACATATTCACTCACTCATTAATATTAATCAATACAGTCAATTTAAACATATTCACTGAATCCTCATGGTCAATAAAAGCAACGCAGTCAATTAAACATGTTCATAACGATATATATACAATTATCACAAATATATAACAATTAAGACATTTAAAATCACACAACTCCGAATCTGTCCTGGAAAGGTGAGGACCCAAGGTACCTTAACCCTTTCCTTTCACTCAGATTTCCCCAGAATACCCGAGAATATACCCCCTTACCTTTAATGGAGTTGAGGCAACTTCCTTCATTGTCCCTGCTGCAGTTCCGAGTGGGAGAGGAAGGGAATTGAGAGAGAGGAAGTTGTTTGCACGTAGGAGAAGAAGGAAGAGGAAGAGGGTCTTTACTTTGGTTCTGATAGTTTGGCTTGGAGATGCGTTGGTTTAATAGTGCAGGAGACAAGTGGGAGACAGCTTTTCCCCGTGAGTAATGGTTAGGTGAAGATAATGGCAACTTTTGACTCATTTCACTGTCAGCTTTGCATTAATAGAAAGGATATATTAATATATATATATAAAGGGTGCTTCGAGTGGAGTGAAAAGGTTCCACTTTCCCTGCGGTTGACTTGTCTGTCACAATTCTTCTTGGATTTATTTGGGACAGGTGGACCAGTCAGCATTAGGAATGAAAGGAAAGTAGTTGCAGTGGTCATCTCACCCAAGCGAAATCCGAGTCGTTTGAGCGAGGCACAATGATGGCCTGAGCGAAGTGAAGAGAGGAGGGTCAGTAAGGCAAAAATTCCTCCTCGCTCAAGCGAATTCCGACTCGCTTGAGCGAGTCATCCAGTTCTCACTCGGCATTCCCATGAAACCGACTCATCTTTCCCATCATTAACTCAGTAATTCACACCCACATCGACTCCTATCTTGCTTGGCCTTTCACTCAGTATTATATCCCAAATCCGAGTCATTTCTGATGGTTCTCACTCGGTTAAATCTTTCCAAGCCTAGTCCTTTCTCACTCGGTAATGTACTTTAAAAACCGACTCCTTTTTATTTCTTTCCTATCATTCAGCCTTCTACTCGGAATATTCATTCCAAATCCGAACTCTACTCACACTGTTCCACTTGGTAAAACTCATCCACTCACTCGGAATACTTCTCATACCACTCGGTGTATTTAACTTCAACACAATCGGGAATGTACTTCACATTCATCACTCGGCATAGACTTACATTTCTCACTCGGAGAATACACTTTCCTTCCCTTGGAAGTTTACTCAGTTCCATACTTCCACTCAGGAAAGCCACACGTAAGATCCACTCGGTAATGAGGGTTTTCCCACTCGGGATCCATAAACCTTCTTCACTCGGGTTATCACCCAATCAAATACCACTCGGTATACATTATTTTATTCACTCGGGTGAGTTAAGTCCCACTCGGACTTGTTCTAAGTCTCACCCACTCAGGATTTAGAATTTCATTCACTTGGTTTAGGTACATCATACACTTAGAATATTTTCCCAATCAAAAACCATTATAACAACTCTTTCCTCAGAGAGGTTCACTCGGATTTTACAACTCAGGAGTATTTAAGTTCTTCCCCACTCGGAAAGAGTCATAAACATAAGCCTCAATCAAAATGATTCTAAGCCTTATATATATATATATATTTTCTACTCAGAATGCTATCCCCTTCCTCAATAGGGAGGTCTGACTTGGACAAACTTACTCGGATTGTACTCGAATATATCCTTGGCTGAGTCCCTTTACTCGGAATACTTCAATCAGGGAAATTTCATTCGGAAAAGGTAGCATTTGGCATGGTTTGACTCAGAAACAAGTCATTCAAGGGTGTTTTGACTCGGAATTTTCACCCAGAAGTGGTTCTCTTGAACACACTTCACTCCAAATGTCTCCGAGGCCAAAATTCTACTCGGTAGTATCCCTCTCAGTCATGTTTTACTCGGTCAACATAACTTTACACTCGGAATTTCATTCCTTCACTCAGAATTTCTCTCTGTCACTCGGAACAGAGCCCTTTTTCACTCGGAATTTGCATAATACCATTAATGGTCCATATAATTTCCATAATTACATATAAAAATGATATTTTTGAGATATCACATCCCATCTACAAGGTATTTATTCACTTATTACCACTTACAGACCTTCTAAACTTCAATTTTTACTAAATAAGACTGCTACTAAAAATAGGGATGTTACAACACCTCTCATGGTAGGTGTCAAGGGTTGGTGATGCATGGAAATGGAGTTTTTAGTGCTAGACAAGTGTCTAGTGGGTAGAAGAAAGTGATTGGTTCATGTTTCATGGGAATCTGGTGTGGCACAACCAGAGGCGTTCTCTTGTGTATGGATTTAGGGATCCTTTTGGGCCGAATTTCAAAATTGGCTAAAAATAAAAGTTGTATAACGTTTGGTTCTCTTTAAATCCATAACTAGCACAAAACAAATCCATCAAGAATTGAGTGAGATATGGCCCAAATACGGAACTAGTGCAGGGATGTGTTAGGAAAATTTTGGTGAAGGCCTCATTCAATTTCATGGTCATATGAGAGAGATATGTGGAAAATACTACACCTAGTGCAAGCTATTACTGGAGAAACGTGAATTAATGTAGCGTTTTAAATTCTGGGATTTATGGAGTGGGAATTTGATTTCGATCTCTTCATGAAGTTTTTAGATCTTCCTTTTCTTTTTCGTTTGATATATCATTTGCAAAGATCCAAGTTTTGTAGCCTGAGATATACCCGATTTACGACAGGGTGTTCTAGAAGCTTCTCGGATCAGCTAGGGCCTTCGAAATAAATTCACCATTAATTCTCCCTTAGGAATTTGATTTCATGCCCTTCATGAACATTGTAGATATCTATGATAAGGATCCATAGAAAAATGAACGGAGTGATTCAAGCAACGGAAGAGGGACATACGCAAAGTTTATCGAAGGCTGCCAGCATCGAAACGAAACAGCCAAGGGGTCACAAAGATTTATTAAAGTGTACTAATCTATAACGATTTAGCTTTTGATGTCTTCACGGAAAACGTAGATAATTTTGTTATAGAGATTTTTGACACCAAGGCTTCACAAATTGAAGGTCGTATGAGAAAGTTACGAATTTTGTTCTGAACCATGCGTAGAGAAAAACGTCCAAACGTTGGAATTTTGAGATGAATATACTTAATCTTCGATTTTAGGGTTGACAGAGTAAGAATTGGAGTTTGAGGCTAGAAATGACAATTGAAGATCTTTTTAAAACGAAGAGATTAAGACCAAAATCATTTGATTCTAAGATCGTATGAAAAATCTGGGTCCAAAACACCAAAGGTATTCAGGTCAAGTTTTAAAGCGATTTCTAAGGAAATCAACTTACTGAAAAACAGGGATGATAGAGTCTGAATCAAACTTCGGTCCTTTCAGGAAAAATTTCCAAAACATCAAAATGAGTCATCAGAGACTGACCGTGTCACCATCGGATATTTTGAGGTATATGAACGGTCAAACATAAGAGACGCCAAAGGTTCTGATTGAGCTTATCAGGCTAAGTTAGACACCCTTGATTCTTTGTAGAGAGATTCTAATAGGACTAGTATCCCTACTGGATCACTAGTCTTGGTTCAAACGGTCAGAGTCTGACCTCAAGCTGAGTCCCACAGTTCAAATTCGAGAAACCCGACAATATTTTATTATTAAATATAATTATTAAATAAATAATTTAAAATATCTAATTTCAAAATAAATTATTATAATTATTTATATATTAAATATTGTCGACAGAAAATGATTATCAAATAAATATAATGATAAATTAATTTACACCCAAAATAATCGTCGTTAACGTATTATTTTTCATTAAACAGTATTGTCGAATATAATTTATTATTTTTTTATTTCTACTTTTCTCACTCATTACATTCTCTCGGTATTCTTATCTTTCAGATTAAACTCTACTTCTCTCTATTTTCTCATTCTAAACTGTTCGGGGAACAGGCCGAAGCCTCGAGCTTCTTACTAAAAGCTCAACAGAGTGTCCTCAGACTCCTGAGGGTCTGGTTTCCTATTGTAAAAAATCAGGGCTGGTACAATATCTTTAGAGAATAAGGCCAATTGTTGGCTTTATTTCTTCTAGTAATCACGTAAAGATCAATGTTGTAATTTTTTAGATTGTATCTGACACATAAGCTGACTTGGTTCATCTTTTTTGAAACGCACAGAGTTGTTACATTGAGGTCTTCGAAAAACTATATTGGCTGCTCTGCTGATTTGTCTCTTATCCTTTTTTATGATAAGCACATTCTTCTTGATAAGAGCTTGACTTGCAATGTATCATCAAAGAGTTCCTAGAACATTGTGATTTATACTTTGAAGTAACATTCTTATTAAAAATTCTGGATGCTCAAAAGTTTGAGGTCTGATTGAGTTGATTCATATAACTAAAAATTCTTGAAATAGACTTTTTGGTTAAAGTCTAAATTTTGACTTTTAAAGGATTAGAATTTTGATTTTATGGACTCCCCCTATCACTTGTAACATGTGCACTTAGTATATAATTCCTAAAACACTTAAATAAATAGGTTAGATCATACACCAGCAGACTTCACTTAGTTTAAGTACCTTGATGTATGTTATTAACAAATCTCAGGGTCTGGATATAATAACGTAGTCTGAGGTCTAGTCCAGTAATATTATTAACTTCTTTTTCCAACCAGACTTGTTCTCAACAGGTTTTCTCCCACTAGGTTTCCCTTTAGGGAGAGTTTAACAAGGCACCATAACATCAATACACCAAATTATTCAAAACAAAAATACTATTATAGTTAAGCTTGGTCTCTAACAACAATGATTAATTACACACAGGAACTTTTTCCATTGTTATAGTTAAGTTCTATCTCTCGTGACAACAATTAACCTATTCATGTTTTATGTTAAGTTTGACCTTTAACGACGATGATTAACTACATACTTTTTTTTACTGTTATAAGCCTAATCTCTCATGACAACGATTAACTTATTCATGCTTTATGTTAAGTTCAGTCTTTACTGATAATGATTAACTAAACACAATATCTGATGTTATTGTTAAACTTAGTCTCTTATGACAACAATTAACTTGTTCATATTTTACAATAAGTTTGGTCTCTAACAATGATGATTAACTTAACAAAATGTTCGTTGTTATAGCTAAGCTTGGTCTCTCATAACTACTTACCTTATCATAGAGTTTACATTATTAACTTATTCATAATTCATCAGTTATTAAAGTTAAGATCAGGTTCTAAACAAACAAGTTGCTTATATCCACAACAATTATCAAAGTTACAATTATGACAATAATGGAAATTGCAATGTTGGTTAACATTAAAAATAGGAATTGTTTAATACAAGAATCATAATTACAAATTCAAGGTCATCTAATATGTCGCCATGATCCTCAAGCTCAACAAGTAGACATAGGTGTGCATCTGAAAAGTCATCATCTAGTCCCTATAGCAACAGTAGGAGTGTCATTTTCATCCAATTATTTGTTAAGTATCTAATCCATCCCCACATAATCCATTCAATCCATCTATTCATAAAATAAAAATATGATGGATTTGATGGATTCGATCTTATTTATTTATTAGATGGATATGGATGGATCCATCATAATTTTAATCCATTGGATTTTACTTTTATTTTTTATTAAAATCCATTGGGTTTTTTTATTTTAAAGTGCCACTTCTTACGTCTTGCGTCGTGCCCCTTACTTGCCTTTTGTTGCTGATGCTACTTCCAGGAAAATCTGATTTTTTTTACAATTTCCTTTTTATGCTTTGTTATTGGTTCTTGTAGTACCTAGTATCCATGTTGGAATCCAATTCAATTTCTTTTGTTATTTCCACTTGAATCCATACAATTAACATTTTTAAGTTCTATTTGGAATTTCGGAGCTAATAGAATCAATATGGAGTACAAATTCTTTGTATTGGGATTGAATGTAAACTCAAATTATTTAAGATTCCAACTCAATCCCTACAGATCATGCCCTAATTTTAAAACCAGAAAAGGTTACTAAACACTCCATTAGTTATGGAAAAACCACAAACAAAAACTACATCTACTTGTAACTAATTGTTATATTCCTCTGAAATTTTTGTTTAGAGAAATTAAATGAAAAAATATGGAGAGAAATTAAAAGAAAAAATTTAGAGAGAAAAGAAAGAAATTAAAGTATAAGAATATAAAGTGAGAAAATAAAGAAAATTAAAAGAAAAAAATGGAGAGTAAAAGAAAAGAAATTAAAATGTAAAAGTATAAAGGGGAAAATAAAAAATGAATTAAAAAAATTGGAGGGTAAAAAAATAAATAAAAAAATATAAAGAGAAATTAAAAGAAAAAGTTTAGAGAAAAAATTAAAGCGTAAGAATATAAAATATAAAGTGAGAAAATAAAAAGAAATTAAAAAAATAACACTATTTTTTAAACGGATGGTTGGATATTCATCCATAAAAAAGATGTTAATGGATGGATTGGGTGGATTTAGTTCGTTAAGGTTATGTATTAGAGGGATATCTCAAGATTTTTCAAATGAATCATAAATGGATTAATGGATGGATTGTGTCCATCAATTAAAATTTAACTCAAATCTTATCCAAACTATCCATTTGGCAACCCTAGTCAATGTCCTCATCAGGTCCATAGGTCGTCATTGCTTAGTATCATAGTCATACGCCAGAAGCTTGTTCTCCACAAAGGTATAGTAGACACCTGTTCCCCTAAGATCAAGATCCACATCGGGATTGTGATAATAGATTTAACGGATAAGAAATTGAAAGTAGTATCAACGATGTCATAATACTTTTCTAACGGCTGCTACCCCTTGGCCTTTTCCTACTCTAACAACTCCGGATAGGGCTTCAATTTGTCAAGCCTAACCTTCATATGTTGGACAATTCCTAAATGAACTTTATGGAATTCCAAATTAAACTTTAGAACCATTACGTTAGATTATTGAATAAAGCGAGGTATTATAAAATTACCTGGATCCATGGACACTGACTGAAGGTTGCAGCGGAATGATTTGTTGGTGCTATGGTCTTCCTCAGCCAAATCATCGGATTCCTCAATAGGACTTGATATTTCTCCTTTGATGGGGCCAAGAAAAGTAGGTTTTTTGATTTGACCTCTTGGGGACCATGACCGCTAGTTGAGTATATACCTGTTACCGTTCCTATTAAACCCTAACGAGCCAAATCTTGGTTTCCATTCATATAAGCCCATATTATTATTGTTGATAGTCTAACGGGCTCACCAATATTAGATCACCTTTACTGAGCCTAATTAAATAGCTAATATAAATTCTATAAATAATATATCAGCCTATATTAATTATTAGAAATTAAAATTTCTAACAATCTACCACTTGCGCTTTATATTCATTTAAGTATTTATATTTATAAAAATTCTTTAGGCGTGCAACTGTATGCTATTTACTTTTAGACTACCCTTAAACAATATGGTCCATCTTATAATACAATAAGGAACCACTGCAGATTTCATCATAATTAGATTTGACTAGACTAAAATGATTACCACAATTGTATGTAGTCGATGACATAGATCAAATATGGATGAGTGGCATGGAAATTACATGCAATGTGATCTTAGGCATGCCTATTTCCAACTAGTCCAAACTTTATTCTTTATAGCGGTCATCACAATATAAGTTTTGCATAAAATAAGCTAAATCAAAATAACAGACATCAACTGAAACATATAAAATAAATGGGACTCCTACTTAAATTAAGATTCTATCAGGAATTACACCTTTATGAGCAATGTGCTCATGAAAAACTTTAAGAACTAGTAAGTGGATCAGCTAGCATAAATTTAGTCCCTATATGTTCTATAGAAATTTGTTTACTTTAAACTCTTTCCTTTACAACCAAAAACTTGATATCGATGAATTTTGACTTGGTTGTACTGCTATTGTTATTGGAATAAAGAACTGTTGAGTTATTATCATAATAGATTTTCAATGGCCTTTCAATGCCATCAACCACACGTAAATCAGTGACAAAATTTCACAGCCATATCCTATGGTTGGACGCCTTAAAATAAGCAATAAACTCTACGGCCATGGTTGAAAAAGCTATAATAATCTGTTTAACAGACTTCCAAGAGATAGCTCCTCCAGCCAACATAAAAATATATCCTGATGTGGAGCGTTCGCTATCTTGACATCCAGCGAAATCAGAGTCAAAGTACCCAATGATCTCCAAATTGTCTGACTTCTGAAAAGTCAGCATATATCCTTTTATTCTCTTCAAGTAGCGCATTACACGCTTTACTGCCTTCCAATGCTGCATCCAGGATTACTTAAGTATCTGCCCCAAACTTCCACTACAAATGCAATATCGGGAAGAGTACAAACATGAGCATAGATAAGACTTCCCACAGCTGAAGCATAGAGAATCTTTTGCATCTTATTCATTTCAAGATCATTATTAAGGCACTATTTGAGGCTAAATTTATCTCCCTTGGCTATCGAGGTATCTCCTGGTTGACAATCTTTCATGTCGAATCTATCCAAAACTTTATCAATATAGCTCTCTTGTTAGAAATTTCTTGGTTTCGTGCAATAAGCCTACATCGCTGCTAGCAAGCAATATATCATCCATATATAACACCAAGAATATATATTTACTCCCACTGAATTTATGATAAACATAATCATCAACTATATTTACCTCAAAACCATATAAGGTAATAACTTAGTGAAATTTATGATACCATTGAAGGGAATCTTGTTTGAGATCATCGATGGATTTCTTTAATTTACATACCCTAGACTTTGAGTCACCAACACAAATTTATGGTTACAACATGTAAATTGTTTCTTCTACATCACCATTTAGAAACGTGGTTTTAACATCCATCTAATGGAGCTCTAGGTCATAATGAGCTACAAGTGCCATAATTGTCCTAAAAGAATCCTTCGAAGACACTAGAGAGAAAGTTTCTTTGTAGTCGATGCCTTCTTTTTGAGTGAAGTCTTTAGCAAATAAACGGGCCTTATATCTCTCAATATTACCCTTTGAATCCCACTTGATTTTAAATATCCATTTGCAACCAATGGGTTTCACACCTTTAGGTAATTCAATAAGATCCCAAACACTATTGTCTTGTGTAGACTTCATCTATCCTTTATAGCATCAATCCACTTTTAAGAGTTAGAACTTTTCATAACTTGATAGAAATCGAGTGGATCATTTTCTGTTAAACCAATACCATCCTCATGTTCTTGAAGGAACACAATATAATCATTTGGAATTGTACTTCTTCTTTCTCTAGTGGATCTCCTTAATGGCACTTCTTGAGGGTGTTAAGCTTACTCTATAGGTTCTTGAGAGAGAACCTCATTGTTGTCTTGTGTTGGGATAATGTCAGGAATAACTCTATTATTGTTATCTATTGCTTGAGTAGATACTGGAATACTAATAGGCACAAGAACTTGATCATGGTTAAAAAATGGTTCATTATTGTCTTGTGAGGAATAACTCCATTATTGTCATATATTACTGGAATAGTAATAAGCATGAGAACTTGATCATTGTTAAAAAATGGTTCATCCTCAAAAACAATATTCCTTATGTTCTCTTCCTTCCCAAACTCAACATCCTCAAGGAATCTCGCATTCCCTGTCTCAAAAATTGATTTAGTAATAGGATTGTAAAATTTATAGCCCCGAGAACGTTAAGGATAGCCAACAAAATAACAGTTAACAGTCCTTGATTCCAGCTTGCTTTCATGTGGTCTAAAAAGATGCGCCTCAGTTGGACAATCCCAAATGTGTAAATGTTTTAAAATTGGCTTTTTACCAGTCTATAGCTCGTAAGGAGTTTTGTTAACTACTTTACTTGGCACCCTATTTAGGATGTAAACTGCGGTCATAAGCACTTCTCCCCATAATGACTCTGGCAAAGAAGAATGACTAATCATACTTCTCACCATATCCTTAAGAGTCTTATTTCTACACTCTGCAACACTATTCATGCTTGGTTTCCTAGGCATAGTATACTGAGGAACAATGCCATATTCCTGTAGGAAAAGCGTAAAAGGCCCTAGACGTTGTTCACCTGATCCATCATATCTACCGTATTATTCACCTCCACGGTCATATTTGATAGCATTAATTTTCTTTCCAAGTTGAAGTTCAACCTCAACTTTAAAAGTTTTGAAAACGTCTAGGGATTGAGACTTCTCATGAATTAAAAATAGGTAGTCGTACCTTGAATAATCATCTATGAACATAATGAAGTATTGTTGTCCACTCAATGGTGTCATAAGGAATGGTCCACAGATATCTGTGTGAATTAATTCTAAAACATCTTTAGCCCTTTCAACACCTAATTTTCCAGAGTTTGTTTGTTTGCACACAACGCATACCTCAAACTTTGATAAGTCTAAGGGTCCAAGAATCTGATCTGACACAAGCCTTAGAATTCTCTATTTAGAGATATGGCCTAAACACTTATACCATAAAGTGGCTGAGTTCTCATTTAATTTACGCTTTATTCCTCGTGAACTAATTTGCAGTATTTCATTACGAGAGGCCATAACATTAAGCATATTAAGATTATCAATCAAACAACCAAAACTAATAATATTTGAAATCCAAATGAAATCTAGTTTTCAACTGTAATCTAAAAGTTCCAATAGCCTCAACTGTAACCTTGTTGCCATCGCCCACATAGATAAACCTTTCGTTATTACTTGGCGGTCGACTCCAAAGGCACCCTACATGGATACGTTAATGTGAGTAGTAGCACCAGAATCTACCCACCAAGTATTATAAGGTACAAAAGCTAAATTAACTTCAGAACAAACAAAAGAGACAAAATTACCTTTCTTTACACGCCACGAGGCGTACTTTGAACACTCTTTCTTCATGTGTCTAGGCTTCTTACAAAAGAAACAATTAGGTTTTTTCTCATCCTTTCTAACTTTCTTTTGTTGAGAAGTCCCTCCTATAGCATCCTTATTGTTCTTTCTCTTTTTATTCTGAGAATTTGAGGCCAAATGAGCACTTTCAGTTTTGTCTCTTTATTGCATTTCTTCTTCTTGCACACAATGAGAAATGAGCTCATTCAAGGTCCATTTATCCTTCTGAGTATTATAACTCACCTTGAACTATCCAAAGTGTGTAGGAAGAGAAATCAAAACTAAATTTATGAGTAAGTCATCAAACAACTCTAACTTTAGTGCTTTTAGTTTTGATGCAAGATTAGACATCTCCATAATGTACTCCCTTATGTTTCTTATTCTTCCTTATGTTTCTTATTCCTTTGTATCTCATAGAGATCAGCTTGGCAAGCAAACTATTTGCATTAGCCTTCTCATTACTGGTGAAATACTTTTCAACAGCATCAAGGAAACCTTTAGCACTCTTAGTCTCAGAAATAAAGCCTCGAAAAAATTTTGCAACAGATCGCTTCATGATTATCAAACACATTTAGTTTGAGTGTTCCCACTTTTCAACCTTATCCTCTTTCAAATTTTCTAGAGTTGGAGTGAGTTTCACAGCCCGAAGTGCCGGATCAAGATCCATGCAGCCAAAAATTATCTCAACTACTTCCTTCCAGACCTTGAAGTTTGTCCTATTAAGTATAAGGATATAATTGATTTAAGTAGACAAGTTAACAACAACTGAAACATATATATATATATACATGATTAAAATAAATAAATAAAATATGTAGATAATTCTCAGATAGACCCATTACAAGATACTGAGCACAAGATTAATTTTTAGTCTTTGGACATACAAATCAACTTGTAAGTGGTACCTTTAATGTAATGATCAAATATTGATAATTGATCATATCAAATAATAGCCTTTCTTTGAACCGACTATTACTCACATGATTTTAACTTTATAATTATCACATATTTATCATCATATGCATGTTATTATTTAGCCAGATTACATCTTCTTTTAAGATGAGTACAAAATGCATAAATAATCTTATGCAAACATCCATTGTAATTTTAATTAAATTAATTTCTATAATAGGGTTGCTTTCGCAATAAATATTATATCAATTAATCTAATTAAAAAAATAATAGTGTTTCCCTTTCTCATATTGGGTGGTTGTTCTAAATTACTAAAAGGCCACTAGAGCTCAGACTCTACCCATGATGTTGACCACAACGATAGGAAGCCTATTAGTTATAGGCACCATGAGGAAGTCAGGCAAAGACCACACTCTAGATGAGGCTCTCACGATGTCAGGCAAAGACAAAAGTCTCAAATAACACCGCTACACAAACTCCCTTAAACTTAAGGTTTATTTAGACCCTTGGATGTAAGGCCCCACTCAAAGTATGTGAAAGGAACACAAATTAATCAACAACTAGTATCTTTTATCTGCATAAATTTTTATTTAAATTAAAGTAACAACCAAATTAAAAATTACCATATTTATATATATAAACTTATTTTAATATTATATATATATATATTTCATAACGGCATGTCAAAAAAAATTGTTCCTTAATATATTAGATTAAAATTCAAAATCATAACGACATTTAATATATATAATATATTCAATATATTACAGTATATTCAAATATGATTAAAATATAACAACATTCATAACAAATTTAATTACGGTGCATTTAATTTTAATTTAATATATTTAATTAAAATAAAATAAAAAAGCACGATAACAACTTGGATCTATCACGGTAACAATCTATCAAAACTATAATATAATAATATTATATTATAATCATATCAAAAGCGTAAATAAAAGGAACGACAACAAATTTATAAAATAATGATATGATTCCTGAGGTAACAAAGTGAAGACATAAGATTTTGATAATGACAAAAGGCATGCAAACTCTAAAAGACATCAATCATGAAGACCAAGATTGGAAGAAAAATGAATCAACAAAAAAACAAGACCAATAACCCAAAGGAATAAAGCAACAAAGTCCAAAAGGTCTTAGCACACGTGTAAGGTTTTAATCAAGTATCAGTATGGTCTTAGGATTAAATTAAAACCTTGATAACATGCATTTGAAAAGCATTTTCATGAAAATAGAAAGCATGTAATCGATTACCAGTTTGGTGTAATCGATTACACACTTAATGTAACACCATCGGTTAACTAGGACAATCCCTTCCACTAGATTATCCTGGTTAACTGAGAGGTTACAAGTTTTAGAAAAATGTGGAAGCTTTTTTTTTATAAGAAAACTTGGTGGAAAGATATACCTTATATACAACATAGTCATATACAATATATAGTCACAACAGTAACTGTACATACTGAAAGTAAAAGGGGCACGCAGGCTTCCATAAATGAAAATAAAATGAACCTAATCTATTCATCCTTGGTCCAAGAAAAGCCTGACTGGTCCTCGATGTGAAGTTTGTGTCCATTCTCACGATGTTTGGAAAAATTTAGCACTAGTGCAAAAAGTGGATATAACAACTGGATATAATCACGGGTTAGAGGGGATCAGTGATAAAAGAATGCACGGTGGCATTTTTGAAATTATAATGTAAGCATATAATCAGGGGCAGTTAACCTCCGTGGATGTAGGTTCAAGGTTAACTATATAATCACGGTTAAACCAACAACCGTGATTGTATCCTTAAATATATAATCATGGGTAATACTTCTAACCGTGGATATATAGTTTAGGTTTCAGGGTTTATAGATTGGGGACTCTATAATCACTGTTGGCTTTATAACCGTGATTATATATTATGGATACGATCACGGTTGTGGGATTAACCGTGGATATAGTCTTTATATTTAACCATAGTTATTGATTTAACCGTGAATATATGTGTAGTATAATCACGGTTGTACGTTTAACAGTGATTATATATATTTTCAGAAACTTCAAAAGCCGCGCCTGATAGCTTTTTTCACTTTCTCCTTCTTCTTTTACGCTGGTTGTCGTCTTCTTCCTTGTCCTCCTCTTTGTCTCGAGTTTGTTCTGTTTGCTGGTCGTAGGCTTCTGTGTTTACTTGCTTCTTCCTTCTTCTTTTGCGTGCTGTCGTCATCTTCGCACCATTGTCTAGTAAGTGCTCCATTGCCCTTCTTCTTCGTTCACTTGTTGGTCTTCTTCGTTGTTATGCTATATCATTGTTTGTGGAAACTTGTCTCTCTGTTTGTGTGTGTTTTCACTTGCGTAGTTAAACCTGAATGAATATTGTCTGTATGTGTGTGTTTTCATTGTTGAAGTTGAACAAAGCTTGTCTCTGTCTCTGGTTATTTGACATTACCTGTATGTTATTAAGTTTGGTTAATTCTGCCTCTATGTTGTTAACTGTTAGTGCTAAGTTACATCTGGTTATTTTACATTGCCTGTGTTGTTAACTGTTATTAAGTTTGGTGAACATTGCCTCTGTGGTGTTAACTGTTACTGCTAATTAAGTTGCATGATTTAATTAGGTTAATTAGATAAGAAACAAGAAACAACTATGATAGATTAGGGAAGTCCTAGGAAAATAAGAATATGGTAGAAATATGTATGTTATGGTAGAAATAAGAAACAACTATAATAGATTAGGGAAGTTCTAGGAAAATGCTTGATTATTAATAAGTTTTATTATGCCTATCATTCTAATTATTTCTCCTTCAGTTCTAGTATATTCAAAGCTTTCTGCCTGATAGGTTCTAGGTCCCATGCCATAACAATATCTAGTTCTCTATTATTTCTTTCTTATCCTTTGGTGTGCATTGAAAATCATGTAGTTTGTATACATATTCAAATAAAAGAAAAAAGCAACCTAAGTGATGGGTATAATACAAAATAGAAAAAACAAGGCAAAATCAAAAGAATAAAACTTAACTTATTATAATAATATATTATTAAAAACAAGGTCTAACATTTTTTGTTCATATTCCAATACCAAACAAAACTTGAAAATGTCATAATCCTACACCATATCCATAATCCATAAAATAAAAGTTTAAACTTCAAAAGTCTTATAATCTAACACCATAATCCATAATTCATAATCCATAATCCATAATCTATAATCCTACACCATAGTTGTAGTTCAAAATAACACAAATTAAAAACATCATTTAAGCTAAGAGCAAAGTTAAGTAAATTATTACTCATTTTTAAGTATTATTTTTAATCAAAATTGACATTTCACTGTGCAATATATAATGTTATTTTTGTAGCTGTTTGTTGCTCTCATATAATGTTATTTCTGTTGCTGTTGTATGTGTGTGGTTGTCAATGTTGCGAACTCGTAGGCTCATACTAGTCAATTAGTATAAAGTTACTTTGCATGAGTAAACCGTAGTTCCCCGTTTGAGATTCGACATAAATGGTCATTAAATTAATTGATTTCATCGTTTGTGTTGAATCTTGAATTGTCCGTTTAGACAGTTTGGGATGAACAATTGTTTTTATACATCGTTGGTATGTACAAGTTAGGAGTTATTTTAAAATTTGATAAAGTTTTGGTAACTTGCATTTTGTGTTGTTCTCTGGATGCATATTTGGTTGTGGTTGAATTTGATTTGACCGCTCTCATTTTCTGTACTTAGAGACCAATGCAAAATGCTGCCAAAATTTGATCAAATTTTAAAATAACTTCTAACCTATATATATCAATGATGTATAAAAACAATTGTCATCCTGAATAGGTATAGGACCACCACCTTTGTAAGAAAAGTGAGATTGATCATAACACCTTGTAAACACTTGGTATGGATCGAAGTTGGATAACTGTATCACACATAAGTCTAGAGTACGAGGGTAGAGTTGAATCATTTATAGATTTCGTAGTGAGGAATGTTGAGAAGGTGAATGGAAGGTATTTTTTCCCTTGTGTTAAATGCTTGAACCAGCGTCAGCTAGACTTGGAAGAGGTACGAGAACATCTATTGTGTGATGGATTTCTTTGGAGTTATACCCGTTGGATATGGCACGGTGAAGATATGGTGGTGCCAAGTTCCAGCTCTCAAACTGAAAATCGAAGCTCGATGCATGACACCGATGTTGACATGGATGACCGACTTAAGGATATGATCCATGATGTAGGGGTAGAAGGTTTTAAGAAAGCTCATGTATATACGACTTTGTGTGAGGATTCTGAGCAGCCGTTGTATCCAAACTACGTCAATTTCACAACGTTATCAGCAGTTTTACGATTGTTTAATTTGAACGCCATAAATGGGTGGACAGATAAAAGTTTCACTGACTTACTGAAGTTGTTGAAAGAAATGCTCCCAGCTGGAAACACCTTGCCGAATCGTAACTATGAGGCCAAACAGGTGTTGTTTCCTATAGGTTTAGAGTATGAGAAAATACATGCATGCCTAAATGATTGTGTATTATTCCGGATGAGTATGAAATACTGCATCGATGTCCTGGGTGTGGGGTGTCACGGTATAAGAAGAAAGAGGCTGATTCTGATGAGGTATGTACTAAAGGGTCTCCTATAAAGGTGTTATGGTATCTACCCATAGTTCCAAGACTAAAGCGTCTGTTTGCCAATACAGATGATGCAAAACTTATGAGATGACATGCTGATGAAAGGCTTGTCGATGGACTACTTAGGCATCCGGCCGATGGATTACAGCGGAAAAAAATGGATACGATTTTTCTGGATTTTATCCATGAACCAACAAATGTTAGGCTTGTACTAGCCACAGACGGCATGAACCCGTTTGGGAACCTAAGCACAAACCATAGTTCATGGCCTGTTTTATTGTTCGTTTACAACTTGTTGCCATGGCTATGCATGAAATAGAAATATATTATGTTATCAATGATGATTTTTGGTCCACGACAACCAGGCAACGACATTGATGTATATCTGACTCCATTAGTTGAAGACCTCAAAGTGTTGTGGGAAGACGGGGTTGATGTGTTTGACGGGTTTGTGGGGTAATCATTCAAATTGTGTGCCATGCTATTTTGCACGATCAATGACTTTCCAGCGTGTGGTAACATATCTAGGTACAACGTGAAGGGTCATAAAGCTTGTCCTGTATGTGAGGAGGGAACTAGTTCTGTGCGGCTGCACCATGGTAGGAAAAATGTTTATCTTCGACATAGAAGGTTTCTTAAAGTGAATCATCCATTTCGTAGGTTAAAGAAGTCGTTCAACGGTGCACAAGATTTTGAAATGGCTCCTCCACCACTATCTGGTTGCCAAACATATGAAAAGGTGAAAGACGTCAACATGTTGTTTGGCAAGTGTGAAAGACAATCCACTGCACAAAACCACTGGAAGAAAAAGTCAATATTTTTTATCCTACCGTATTGGAGGAAGCTTGATGTAAGATACTGCATTGATGTAATGCATGTGGAGAAAAATGTATGCGACAGTTTGGTTGGAACACTCTTAAACATACCCAGGAAGACTAAGGATGGCCTAAATTCACGTATGAACTTGGAGTTGATGGGTATACGTCAGGATTTGCATCCACAATCAAAGGGCAAAAGAACATATTTGCCCCCAGTATGTCATACGTTGTCTAGAAAAGAAAAGCAAATTCTGTGTGAATCGTTACGTAGTGTGAAAGTTCCGTCTGGTTATGGCTCAAACATCAACACTTGTGTTTCCATAAAAGATTCGAAGTTAGTTGGGTTGAAGTCTCACGATTGTCATATGTTGATGCAATAGTTTCTACCTATCGCCATTCATGACATTCTTCCTTAAAATGTGAGAAATGTCATAACAAGACTGTGTTTGTTTTTCAATGCCATATGTTGCAAAGTAATCGTCCCTGATGCATTGGACATCACTTATACTATATCAGCTTGAAATGCATTTTTTGCCTTCTTTTTTTGACATAATGGTCCACTTAAACATCCATTTGGTGAGAGAGATCTGTTTGTGTGGTCCAGTGTTCCTGCTGTGGATGTATCCCGTTGAGCAATATATGAAGATATTGAAAGGGTATATGAAGAATCAACGTCGTCCTAAAGCTTCGATTATGGAAAGGTATATTGTAGAGGAAGCTATTGAGTTTTGCACTGATTATATGTTGCATGCTGAAAGCATTGGTATTCCAAAGACTCGTCATGATGGGCGATTGGATGGGAAAGGTACGATTGGTAAAAAAATGAAGAGCATGCCATATGATGATATTCTCCAAGCGCACTTGTCTATTTTGAACAACACGGACGACGTGCAACCATATCTAACCACTCACAAAGAGCTAGTCAAGAGAAACAACCCTAGAATGACTAAAAAGTGGGTGTTGAATGAACACAACAAGACATTCATACAGTGGTTCCAAATGACCATTCTGAAAGATACATATGCTTCTATGACATTACCACGACTGGCACAGGGCCCGAACTTTAATGTCTTCACATTTTATGGGTATGACATAAATAACTATTCATTTTATACAAGAACACAGGATGAAAAGACTACAAATCAAAATAGTGGAGTTATGGTTGTGGCTCAGTCAATGCATTTCTCAACTTCAAAGAACAACAACCCTGTCATGGCCGACCAGTGTTACTTTGGTGTGATTGAAGATATAAGGGAAGTCGATTACAGTCCTTTCACCATTCCTGTGTTTAAATGCAAATGGGTTGACAATAAAAACGGTGTCAAAACTGATGATTTTGGATTTATATTGGTGGACCTCAACAAGATAGGTGATAAGGAGGAACCATTCATTATGGCAACACAAGTGAAGCAAGTCTTTTATGTTACTGACCCAGCTAACAAAAGGTGGTCAATTGTTATCCAAGGTAGACACAACATTGGAGACCCCAGCCTTAATATTATGGAAATTTCATCCGCCACAACACTTATTTCGTCATCTATCATGGAACATGACATAGATGATGTAGTTGCCAGTCATCACGACCACCATGAAGGCTTATGGGAAAATATACGATCTTCATAGGGTATAAATGATTGTATTGAACGTCATGTTAATGAATCATTGTATTAAATATTATATTAATTATTCATTGTATTAATCATGTTACAAGTACTATGTATTGACATTTTGTTTTTCCTTGTTTGGATAGATACTCATGGCTGACCAGGATCCACCTGCTAGGTCGGACTCACAGGTTATAGGTTCCTCTACATGAAAGAGTAAAGGTGTTACCCGGATGCAGGATATTGCACTCAGGCATTATCGGGGAGAGAGGTTGTGTGTTGACATGGATGTCAACACTGGTAGATTTGGTGGACCAGATGGCTTAAAGTTCAATAGTTACTTAGGAGTCGTGGCACGTACGAAGGTGCCTATTATTATCCCTGACTGGGATAATGTCGAGGAGGTCGTGAAGAACCATATCTGGAGTGATATTTTGGTAAGTTAAATATGTTATATTAATTATTTTAATGTATTATTTCATGTAATTCATATACTGACTATTTCCCCCTTGTAGGACTCTTGGGATATACCAGCACATGACATACTGAGGAGGAAGATCCTCAGTATTATTACTGAGAGATGGAGGTCATTCAAGTCCTCACTCACCAGGAGATATGTAAGGACTTTAAATTCTTAATCAACAGTTTACCTATTGTATTCTTAATTTTTACTTCACCTTATTTTAACTGTGAATTGTAGGTATATATTCGGGGAGGAGCGAGGACAGTTCCCTAGAGAGAAATATATCTTCATTGATTGGGAGACTTGGGATGCCTTCGTTGCATCTAGGCATACCGACTAGTGGAAGGTACATTGGTATTTAGCATGATTAAATCATTTATAATTTAAACGTAACTCTAACACATTTTCTTTCTTGTTGCAGGACGTACGAGAGAAGGTACAACGCATCAGGAAGCTGACCAGATTGTTGCGTGGGGGTTACCGACTATTGGAAGAGCGCATGGCCCAGGAGAAGGCCAGTCAGTGTCAGGCTAGCCAACCTGACACCGGTGTTGTGGATCCCCCTTTCCCACCTGTACACCATGAGAAATGGAAGCAGGCCAGGGTCAAGAAGAGTGGGGAATACACTTCCTCACACACTCAAGAGGTCGCCTCACGAATAGTAAGTATCTGCCATATAACGTTTTCTAATTTTTGGTTTACACAAAACCTTGAACATTAACTTATTTAGTTTCAGGATTTCTTGGTTGAGCAATCAACCCAAGGCTATTTCATAGCCCATGGTAGGTAGGACATCTTGACCACCGCCATCGGCAGGCCAGAGCACCTAAGAAGGGTGCGTGTTATTGGTCGAGGTCACGGTAAGTTGGAAATGATACTATCCTTTCATTTTGTTTTCTATTAATCAATTATAGTTTAATCATTCACATTTTACAGGCCTCTAGAGCTATTATGGTGCTCCCGACCTTGTGCCCTCCGTTGAGGAGTTAGTGGAGCAGAAGGTTAAGTCGAGGGTGGCTGTTGTGAAGGCTGAGTATCAGGAAGAGATTACAAAGCTACAACAAGAGATGGCCCGATTCAAGGAGGAGATGAAGGCCTCACTCATCCATCACTAAAAGCCTACTACACCAGCTGCCGACCCACAGGTTGGATTCCTTATAGTATTTAACTTGAAGTTGTTTGTAATTTGTTTCTTTCATTGTTGGATAACTTCTGCTTGATGTGTAAATATGTAGGTACGGGGGGTTAGTACTAAGTGGTAGTGCACTGCACCTGACCCTGATGATGATGGGGTCGAGCCTGCGGATACCCATCAATGTGACATGTTCATTAATGGGTCGGAGGAGCCAGTTGCCACTAGCATGGTCTACAACTTAGGCCCTATGGTTCACCATCAATCATTACCTGATGGTATGTCCAGGGTCTCTGTTGTGCTCGTCCTCAAGGAAGATTGATGCGGACATAGTCTGTAAATAATTTCAATTGTACTCAAAATAGTTTAGGTTTATTGTTGGGTCACTTTTGGGCCTTGTACATCATTTTGGGCCTTGTAGTTGGCCATATTTCCTAGATTAGTTGCTTTGGGCCTAAGGAAGAGTAGGAAGCCCAAGTTTCCTAGCTTGGCCACCACTCCACCTTGCCTATATAAGGATTACGTCTCCATGTATTTCCACACCATTAGTTTTGAATGAAATTTACACTTTGTGAAATTTGAGTGCAAACTTTCTCCTTTAGGTTAGATAAAGTCTAACCTTTTTCAAGCTCTTATCACTGGTGACCATCCCTAGAGTGGTGAGTAGAGACTTATCCAAGTTATTGGTGGTGTCTTCTTCATCATCTTCCATCTCTTCCATCAACCTCCAACCATCTTCCATGTTTCCATGCTTCCGACCATTCTTGTTAGGTTCAGGGTAACCTTTTCCCTACCAACTTGAAGAAAGATAACTAGATCCTCCCCCATCCTATATCAAGGATGCTGTTGTGCCGGTGGTAACTCCAAAGGTGAAGACCGTCGGTCAGGCGGTGGGACACTTTCTTATGTGGCCCAACAGACTCTTGTCGGTTGCTTCTACACAGGTATAAACCTGAAACACTAACTAATTTTGTTATATTGTTAATTATGGTAAAAACTATGATGGTTTTAATTGTTCAACAGGAAGAAGGACCGGCATTGAAGAAGCCATACCCCGTTGACAATCCGATCCAGATGCTATGGTAGGTCGGGGCTGAGCTAGGAGAGGACGCTCTTCAGGTCCCATGGCAGCCACTGGTGTTCAGCCGTCTAAGTTCACTACCGATTTACATTACACGGAGTAACTTGTGTGAGATTATGATGGGGTCGATGATGCTGAACATATCCATCATTCAGTTGTGGAAGCTGTACGTATATCATTTTATGTCCAATTATTTCATTATACAAGTTATTTGTCGCTAACCGTATCTAAACTTGTTTAGGTTTCTGCATAAAATCTGTATGGATTTGGGTTTCAATGGAACTTATGGTTTCTTAGAGCCCCCTTTTATACAGAGCAAAGGAACAGCAAGGAGGACACCCAGGCATACATCCAGAATTGGATGTATGAGTCTAGGAAAGGTGTATACCTGGCCCCGTATCATAAAGGGTGAGATTCTATTCCATAATTATTTTCCATTAATTTATGCATTTTGAAGTCTCACTTATCACTGGTAACTGCAGCGCTCATTGGACGCTCTTGGTGATCTGTCCCTGGGATTCAGTGGCTTTATACTTTGATTCTATGCACGGGACTGTTCCACAAGACCTCTGGACCATAGTAGACACGTAAGTTAATCCCTTAAAAATAAGTACAAATTCGATTACATCATTTTTGGTCTTGTACGATTCTAACTTATCTTGTATTTTATTTTGAAGTAGGGCGGTCGTTGGATATAGTCGACTGCATAGAAGTAAGTCCACCGGAAGAAAAATTGTGTGGGTACACCCAAAAGTAAGTCAATCAAATTCATTCAAATCTTTATTATATTTTGAAAACTTGAATTCATTTATTCTATATTTTATGTCCATTGTAGTCTTATAGGCAGGACGGTAGCTACGAGTGTGGCTATTACGTCATGCACACCATGCTAACTATCGTCCAAGAACATTTAGTAGATGGATGGACAAATATAAGTCTCATCACTTGCACTAGTTTTCTACCAATTTCATCAAATTCATGTAATAAATATAACTTTTGTTGTAATTGTTTTGTGCATTGTTTGCAGTACTTTCAGGACCTGTCATACTTCCCCAAGACACATATAGATAATGTTAGAAAACAATGGGCCACATACTTCATTGAAGTGAGGAAAGGACTTAGATAGATATAGGATTTTTATTCTCTTATATATGTATCTAGTATAGGATTTAGGGTTTAGATTTTATTAGGTTACATTCATCTCAACTGTATATAGTTTCATTTTCTAGGTTGTTATGAATTGATAGCAAATTAATGTTATATATATACATACCATTTTTTTTATATATTGGTGCTGGATATGCTGGGATATACTGTATATTGTGTTGGTTGTCTGATTGCAGGTTTGGGAAACAATAAAACAGAGTGCACATTAAAAAAACCACATTATTTAATCATGGTTATTACCATAACCGTGATTATAGACCATCTTTATTCACAGTTGCTACCATAATCGTGATTATGAATAGTCTGTAAATGCACGTTTTATGACCACTTGTAATCACGGTTATGGTTGGCAACTATGATTAAATAGGTTCTTATTTAATCACAGTTACAAACAACTGTAATTAAATAAGATTTACAACCACGGTTGTCAACCGTGATTAAAATACCTCATCTACTATCACTGCTGCAACAACCACGGTTCATTAACCGTGATTAAAGGCCAATTTTAATAGCGATTATACCCATTTTTCCCACTAGTATAGCATAAGGGTGAGTCTTCACGTCCACAATAATCGGGAAGGTGTCTTATTAACACCTACTCACATACAACATAATTAATCTAGGATCGAGTCCTTCCCACTCTCTTGGGGGTCCCTAAGGTATGTTCTAAGTTATCTCACCATCCTTGATCTCAGTTGACCATTCCCATTTTCCTATTCACCTCCCAGAATTACTAAGATCTATACAATCATATTCAAATTACAAGCAATCACAATCTCAATACAATGATGTAATGCATCAGTTCATTTTGTTATTTCCAATCTTTTATTAGTCATCATGATGCATGTAGGCCCATCTCCTCTTCATCATTCCCAACACAATACATATCTTAGTCTAGCCTTATCCTTCTTGTCCACTAAAGCGACTGGAGCTCTCCTCGTTCTAGTTTTCACAAATGGGTAAGGACACACAGCCCTATCATCAAAATGGCCAATCACATATCTCATCAGAATGGGCACTCAATGGCCATAGAAACCCCTACCTTTCATCGGAGTATATCAGAGTTTTCCACGGGCTGTCCGGTGACGGGCGTGAATCCGAGCCATTGGAGTTCCCGCCTCTGATATACTCCCTAGACTGCCCTCGGGTACGGAAGGCATATTCTTCAGTGTACCCCTCACTGTTATGCTCTAGGGAGTTTATCGTCCATCACCTTTATTCTCCATGTATGATGCATACAACACACAATTTCTTTTACTAGTCATCGGTAGGGTCCTTTCAATGACTCCCTTTTATTTCTAACGTCAGGTCTATTTCAATTAATTCTTTCTTTGTTTTCTCAAAATTCCTCAATCCATAATGGTCTTACCGACACTTAGAAATGAAACGATATCTCATATTTCTGGAAAATCACGGGGTATATTGGCATTACAACACTCATCATCACATCGGATCCAATTTCATCTCATCACATCATTTTCGTAATTTATTCATCTCAGGATCCCTACCGAGACATTTCTTTATTTATTCTTTTATTATTTATTCCAACATATTCATTCAATGCATCATACAAGTTCCATTCGTTCATCACTTAATTCATTTCATCACATATGTACATTACATAACTAACACGCATATATCCATCTACACAATCATTTACAGTCACACATTTAATCATATTAGCCAATTACGGGTACCACGTTGCATGTAGTATCCATTGTACTAAGAAACCATTACACAATAATAATTAGGCACACCACATACTATACATATCAGTATCCATCATTTACTACGTCTTAACAAGTTATCGCATATTTAACGTTACTAAAGTTTTACTTATATAGGCAACTAGATGCAAGCTCTCACATTATATCCTTATTGTGTATCTAGTTCACGTCATTAGCATTCCCTTAATTTAGTGCTTTATATAACTTTCAATTATTCTTTAATTAGGTATGATTATCTCTTTACTCAATTAATCTCCTAAGGTCCAATTATGAACCCTTTAGTCATCGTCAAACAGTTTCACTGTTGATTTTCCTTACTGATCCAACTATATTTTATTAGCTGAAAGACCCACTTCCTTGGTCACTAAAAGAGTCACTAAATCTTTATGTATAATTATCAATTTAGTAATGTTCTTTTGAGATTCATGACTACTTATCTTTTTGTACCTTTTTCTTTATTCCCCTTATTAACTAATTTGCTTCCTTAGTTACATCTCTTAAATTTTACTTCTTATCGTGTTGATTTATTACTTAAGAACTTAGATATCACTCTAACCACTATGATATGAACTTGGTCATTTTATTCCTTAGTCACTAAAGGTTGTCATCTAATTTTATTCCACTTCTTGTTATTACTTAGTTCAAGTCCAAATTTTGAATCTTCATCTATAGCTTAAATATTTATTTTATGTATATCATGTCCTGACATTACGTCTACTTAGTCAATTATTACTTAATTACTAAAAGTCCCCATTTAATTAATAGGTCTTGTCCCTTTTTATTATAAGTCTAAGTCCAAAAATCTTTTCTTATTTAGCTAATTAATATTTCTAGGTATAAAAACTCCTTTATTTCTTTTCTCCTACTTTCTAATGGTTACCTAGGTTTCTAACTCCTAGCATCATTTTCTTTTATTAGAATTCCAAATTTTAGATCTATTTTATTTAGGTGCATGACCTTTTCCCTAATTAATTTATTAAGATCCTTTCCTATAACTTACTCCAAGTTAGACTCTAGCTATCCATTTCTTTTATTCTTAGCCTATTTAAGCCATTAAAATATTTAACCCCAAATATTCATTTCCTACTCAAATTTCTTTTGCCAAATTCATCTCATTTAATCTAGTTCCTGAAGTCACTTTTTATTCTACTTCAAGTGGTCACAAAAGTGGTCACTAAAATTGGTCACTAATTTTTCTAAATCCGAATATCCATTTCTTTGTTATGCATCAAAATTTCTTTTTTTTTGTTTTCTTAGCTTATAAAACTTATTAAAATCCTATTTTAAAATTCTTCTTAGTTGGTCACTAAATTTGGTCACTAAAATTTGTCACATTTATTTTCTAAGTTTTAGCATGCCTTACCTTCCAAAAATTTCTGTTTATTCTTAGTTTACAAAACCTATTGGGCCTAACTTTGTCATTTGTCGATAAACCTCTTTTATGTAAAATTTTCCACTTCTCAAAATCAATTAATTTATCTAATCATCTTTCATAAGACTTTATAATGTTAAAAACAATTCCACTTTTTAAAACTTAATGAGATAAAACGTCGGAACCGTCCGGTCGGTAAATTTTCTTAAAAAGCGTAGCGTCGTCCAAATACTCCCGGTGATACGTGGCGATAATTTAATTCCTAATAGCGGGCTTACTGGAAACAAATTATAAATTATATATCATTACTGTAAAATTTAAATAATAATAATAATACAACCAAATCGAATAAAACCGAGCCCGCCTAAACACTAAAATTCTTAAATTTTTTGTTACGACGAGTACATGAACGTCAAGTTATGCCAATTAAATTTAGAAAATACCAATTAATTTAAAAATGTAATAATTTTAGCCGTCGATTACCAAAAATTTTGCGGTTTAAAATATAACTGTCAGATCACGATGAAATTTGAAACGGTGGTTCTCGAAACGAGGCAATTTAAAACACAATCAAATGAGGCAAAGCCCCCTCTTACATTGCCGGACAGTCGTTTCCCGGAGGAAGAAAATGGTGGTTTCACCAAAAATTTACCAAACATTCTGAAACGCTTACCGATCGTCGTCGATGGTCCTAGATCCTAAGATAAAAACATACAGCCCAAGATTGGAAGAAAAAGTCACGGCTAGCAAAGGGAAGTAATAGGACAGCCATAGATTTAATTAGAGTTGAAGAAGTTTGTTACCGAAGGTTCACCGTTTGTTTGAAATCCCTCACCATTTGCAGCTAATTGCCGCCAATCGTTCTCGTAATCCTTAAGAGAAAGTGACATGCACAAGATTTACCAACATGGTCATGGTTTTGGGTCTCCAAAACAACAAGGAAAAGGCTAAAAATGCATGCATGGAAATGGAAAAACTTAGAGAAAAATAGAAGTGAGAGTTTCAAGAGTAAAAGATTCAAAACTTTAGCTTTCTTGCCAAGGGAAGTTCATGGTTTTGGATAGCCAAGGCAAGGAGTTTGGAGCTGCCTTTTAGAGGCTAGATCTTGTAGAAAACTAAGAGAAAATTAGTGATGGGTGGGAGAAGAAGTACACTCTAGAAGGTGGAAGGATGAAGAAGAAAATGGTGGTGTTTGGTGGTGTGTTTGGCCTTGAGAAGTAGGAAGAGTGGTGGTTGTTTTGGGTGTCCAAAGGAGAAGAGGAAGTGGCTAATTTTCTTGGTGAGAAAGAAAAGAAAATGAAGAGGATTATGGGTTGTTGCTGGCCGTGAGAAAAAGAGAGTGTTTGGAGAAAATGGTTAAGTCAAACTTAGAGGTAATGAAGGTGATTTACTAAGTGATTGGATGGTAATTATTTATGGCTCATGCATGTGTAGAAAAATAAGGTTACTTTGCTTTGTAATGGAATGTATATAATGTGAATAGAGTGGGCAGATTATGAGTATTAATGTGGATGCAAGGTATGGTTAAGGCATGGTATATGGTAGAGCATGACATGGTCATAGGACATGATGTGGTAACATAGCACATGGGTCTCCTTGTGAGAAAAGCTGATGATGCTTGTTGAAGAAGTAGTTAACCATGAGTTAACACATAGGGGGCAGGTGGTAGGCTGTAGAAATGCATGAAGGAAGGCGTCAAGGAGAGAAAGACATGTGTGCCTTAAGTGGTGGAAGTTAATTAGCTTATGTTGCATAAAGGTTGAGGTGGCATATTTAGGGGTGTCATCTTTATTGGGCTTTTAAGGGCTAATGCAGGCTAAATTAGGAAAAGCACCTTGCATAAGAATTGTAGGTCTTTTTCTTGTCTTTAAATTGATATATGGAACAAAATATTTCATTGAGAAATCAATGAGATATGGCCCATTTACTAAAATAGTGTAAGTTTATGAAGGGATTGATGTTTCTTACAAAGATTAATTTTCTAGGCAACATTGGTGAAGAATTTGACTTTGTTCCCTTCATCAAAGTTATAGGGAATTGAGTTAAAAAAATTTTAGCAAAAGAATCGTTCAATTTCATGGTGATACGAGGGTGAAACGTGAAAAGTACTAAACATAGTGCAAGCTGCCACTAGGAAAACGTAAATCAGTATGGTACTTTAAATTATGGGATTTATAAAGTAAGAATTGGTTTTTAAGCCCTTCATGATGTTTGTAGATTTTATTTTTCTCTTCAATTTGATATATCATTTATGACAATCCAAGTTTGGTAGCTCGAGATATACCTGATTTACGACAGGGTGTTCTAGGAGCTTCCCGGATCAGCTACGTCTTTGGAAATAAATTCACCATTAATTCTCCTTTGAGAATTTGGTTTTGTGCCCTTCATGAACATTGTAGAGGTCTATGATACAGATCCATAGAAAAAAGAACAGAGTGATTCAAGCATCAGATAAAGAAGATATATAAATTCTTAATGAAGGCTGCCAATATGATGATGAAACAGCTAAAGGGTTGCAAAGATCTATTAAACTGTATCGACCTAGAAGGTTTTGGCCTTCAATTTCTACATAAAAAATGTATATAATTTTATTACAGAGAGTTTGACACCAAGTTTGCATGAATCGAAGGTCATATGAAAGAGTTATGATTTTTTTGTGAACCATGTGCAGGGTAAAACGTCCAAACGTTGGAATTTTGAGGCAAACATAATTAATCTTTGATTTTGAGGTTGACAGAGTAAGAATCGGAGTTCAGGGCTGGACAAAGATTGGAGATCTTTTCAAAAAGAAGAGATGAAGACCAAAATCATTCGATTCCAAGATTGTATGCAAATTTAGGTCCAAATCACTGAAGGTATTCGATTCGAGTTTGAAAACGATTTGTGAAGAAACCAATTTATGGAAAAACGAGGGTGATAGAGTCTGAACCGGGTTCCGGCCTCTTCAGGAAAAGTTCCTAAAATGTCGAAACGAGACACTAGAGACTGACCGTGCCACCATCGGATATCCCAAGGTATATGAACGGTTAAACATAGAAGACGTTAAAGGTTCTGACTGAGCTGATTAGGCCAAGTCAGATACCCTTGATTCTTCACGGAGGGGTCCTAACAGGACTAGTTTCCTTACTAGATCACTAGTCTCGCATCGAACGGTTAGAGTCTGACCTCAGACTGGGTCCCATAGTTCAAATTCGAGGAATCGAGCAATATTTTATTATTAAATATAATTCTCAAATAAATAAACAATTTAAAATATATAATTTTAAAATAAATTATTATAATTATTTATCTATTAAGTATGGTTGACAGAAAATAATTATCAACTGATATAATTATAAACTAATTAGTACCCAAAATAATCATCATTAACGTATTATTTTTAATTAAACAGTATTGTCAAAAGTTATTTATTATTTTCTTATTTCTGCTTCTCTCACTCGTTACATTCTCTCGGTATTCTTATATTTCATGTCAAGCTCCGCTTATCCCTATTGTTCTCATTCTAAACTGCTCAAGGAACATGCCAAAGCCTCAAGCTTCTTACCAAAAGCTCAACAGAGTATCCTCAAAGTCCTAAGGGTTTGGTTTCCTATTCTCAAAAATCAAGGTTGTTACACTTAACCGTTGGGTTAAAAGTGAATTTTAAATAAATATGATTAAAATTTAAAATGCTGTAATCGATTACAGGAATATGGTAATCTCGATTACCACAACATTAGAATGCATGAAAAGTTGCATTTCTTCATGGATACTTGCATGGAAAGTCATGTTCTTCATCCAAACTTTTAAATGAACATATCTATTTGAAAAGGCATCTTTCAAACATCAAAAGCCATTTTTTCATCAATCAAATGCATCTCTTCAATCGCTATAAATAGGGAAAGCATTAATCATTTCACTTCATGGATTTGGAAAAACATTTTGACATCCTTATAATCCATCACTTGAATACTCATTAATATTCAAAGGTCATTCATATACTTGAGTATTACCATTAGAAAAGCTTCAAGTTGTTCTATCCACTCTTTGAGAGAGTTGTAATATTCTTGTATTATCTTGGGTGAAATATCCCAAAAGGGAAAAGTCTAGGGTGATCCTTAGTAGTGTATCTTGGGTGAGGTATCCCAAGGGGATTAAGTCTAGGGTGAGGCATCCCTAACAGTGTAAGTCAAGGGTGAGCCTCTTGCAATGTCGAAGGATCCACATAAGGGTGTGGTATCCCGGAGGTATAGGAGTGCTTTGTTGTTGTAACTTATGAAAGTTATAGTGGAAATCTCAAGGGTTGCTTGAGGACTGAACGTAGCCAAGTGTTGGCCAAACCAGTATAAAATCTGTATTTGCAATCTCTAACCCTTAACTTTTTATATTCTAAGTTTTTGTTTCAATCAATTGTCATTGCATACTAAAACGTTTACAAAAAGAACTTCTTAGAGGCCACTTGGGTAACATAAAGTGGTATTATTATATTATAAAATTTATTAACATAAAACCTATGAATTCACGTAGCAAATGCATGTTATTATATTACATTAACCATATAATTAAGAAAAGTTGGATCCATTGAAAGATAAATGCAGTGTGTTCACATGAAGCATATTAATAGGAAACATTAATATAATCGCAACATGTTATAAAAAATATATAAATCATACAAGTATATTATAAAAAAACCCAAAAATTAATTAAGTAAAATCCAAATTGTTCATAAGAGGATAAATCAATCAAGCTTAAAATCCAATAATCTAACAATAAGGTGGCTCTGATACCACTTGTTGGATAATTCCCAAATGAACTTTATGGAATTCCAAATTAAACTTAAAAACCATTACGTTAGATTATTGAATAAAGCGGAGCATTATAAAATTACCTGGATCCATGGACGTTGACTGAAGGTTGCAGCGGAATGGTTTGTTGGTGCTATGTCTTCCTCAGCCAAATCACCGAATTCCTCAATAAGACTTGATATTTCTCCTTTGATGGGGTAGAAAAAGTAGGCTTTTTGATTTGACCTCTCAGGGACCATGACCACTGGTTGATTATATACCTGTTAAGGTTCCCATTAAACCCTAACTGGCCAAATCCAAGTTTCCATTTATATAAGCCCATATCATTATTATTGATAGTCTAACGGGCTCACCAATATCAGATCACCTTTATTGAGCTAAGTTAAATAGCTAATATAAATTTTATAAATAATGTATCAGCCCATATTAATTATTAGAAATTAAAATTTCTAACATCATATCCATGTTCTTCTTCTTTAGGTTGGAGATGATCCCTTTAGCTTTCCTCAACTTCCTCCTAATCACATCAACTGACTTCTTTATTGTCTCTTTTTCACTTGGCGAAGCTTTTTATTAGCCTTCCAAGCTGCAACCAGATTCTTCTTAAATTGTTGAATCTTGTTCAATGTTTTCTTGCTTGGACACTGAGCTCATTTCACTTCTTTCTAAGTTTGGCCTTTTCCTTCATTACATTATGCATTTCAACATAAATATAATATTGTATGCATAACACATGCAAGCACCAACCATAGCCACCTCGTCAACATCGAAAAATTACAGTGGATACAAAAAAAAAAGATTGATATAAGGAGAAAATAACTGAGTCCTTTCTACGAAAGAGCTAATGTGTAAGGGAGTGAAATAGAAAAAGCTATCAAACTCTAGAGGATTAGTCACACCGGCTGGCCCTGGGCAATTTTGTGATCACTAGCTTGAAGGCTAGTTTTGACGACATAAGGATTGGGGTGACTATGTCGTTGGATCTGACTGTCATCATTAACCACACTTTTCCTTATTTAACTGAGGTATGCTCACCAATAACAGCATGAATAACAGGGATGTTAACATCTGATGCCTTTTTTGAAGCATCTGACACAACGTTGTTCTCATTGCTGATGTCATAATTCTAGTTCTTCCCTTGCCTCTTCTTCTCCATCATCACCTTGAAAGTCGTTGACATTTTCTTTTCTAAAAAACAAAGTAGAATAAGTAAGACATATGCATAATTACATTAGAATGTAACAAAAAATAAGGGAAAAGGTTATACCCACATAAACATTTAACTCGTTGACATCAGAATCAATGATGTTTTGGCATTAGAAGGGTTTTCTATCCTGTCCCCCTTTTTATAGCCTCCAACAGGCTGTCCTTAACAGACAAAATTTCTTAACAAAGTTTCCCCTCACTCACATAATAGGCATTAACATTTAATAACCAATGCTTATTCCTCTAGGTCATCTTGAAAGTGGGCTTGCAAACCTCATCCAAACAAGGGAAGTCATACCCTTCATTGGTCTTAATAAGAACGAAGTAATTCTTGTAGTTTTGGGAGAAGGTTTTGGCAAAATCGATATATCTTTTAAATATCTTATAGTTCCAATGAACTTTTAAGGCTACCATTCGAAGGCAGCCCTCAAGCTTAGGATTGTGAAAGATCTAAAAGATATGGAAGAAAAAGGTGACAGTGGCTACAAACACGTAGTAGCGAGCAATTATCTTGAATGACCTCATATAAGCCCAAGTGTTTAGGCTTAATTGACTTGGGGAGACCTTTAAGAAATTCAACACCTTGACCTCAAATGAATTAAAAGGCACCCTGACCTTATAAGGGGCTTCAAATATAACATATATGTTGAAGAAAAATCTGGTCAAAGATGAAACCATTTTTATATATATACCAGATCTCATGAGATTTGTTGATAACTAACATTATGCTTGCTAAGTTGAATAAAGTCATATCTTATTGTTTGATATGGGTATTTAAGCATTTCAGGAAACATAAAGATTAAGCTACAAAAGAAATAGGGAGCCTATACATCAAAAGTCTGAAAGGCTTAATCAAAACATGGACTCTACATTCTAAGACAAAAGAAGAATCAAAGGTCTGGTAATCCACATCAAAATAAATTATCTCGCCTTAGAATACCTCACCAGACCCAGACTTGGAAAACATCATTCAAGCTTCAGAAGATACGACAGCATCAGACCCTGTCTTCTCCCTTTAAATTTTTACAAGTGGTCTGATACATGAAGCATCAATGGTCATAAATCTTCTTCATCAAAGCTTAAAGAAAAGACTCTTGAAAGGAAGATTGACTAAACAGGGTGGATTCTAATCTAGTCTAAAAAGCATATAAGTTTTACCTCTATCATACGCATTCAGAGATTCCTTGAATCTAAGCTTTCCTTTTTGGTGAAACTTATGCTACCTCTACTCCACCTACCACTACACACATCTCAAAGCTCTCAAATTTATATTATGTGAACAGAACATCTCTCTCTGACAACAAAAGCTCTTACTCTTTGTGTAACTCCAACATGAAAGGCTTTTATCCCTTGTACAACAACTATCTCAATGATCATATGGTTGATAGCCTCTCTCTGAGCTTAACAATATGATTCTATATAAACAGAATCAATTTCTTCATCTTATGATAATCTAAGAAATAGAAAGAATACAGTAACAGACCTAGAGCAAGAGTAAAAACACAAAAAAGTATAAAATGGAAAATAGAAAAGGAGAGAAAGATTGAAACAGGCAAAACACACTAAGGAAAGTGTGAATAAAGAAGAAAAAGTATGAACAAATACCAAACGTTCATATTCAAAAGCCCAAGACAAAAATAGGAATTTGCTCAAGAAGGAAAAATTAGACCAAGTAGAATTATCATGAAGAGAAAGGAAGCTTGCTATTTGCATGTCTTCTCTCCAAGAAGCCATAACAACTAGAGATATATCATCAACTCATATCTTTTTACTCTATGAAGAGCATATCATCTCTGGTCATGCTTTAAGGCTCAGTACCTGTTATACTCTTATTTTATATTACACAGGTACTGAGTCTAACAAATGAATAAGTCTTTCTCTTCCTTTATGAACTAACTCATGTAGTGGATCACTTAGCTCAACTAAGTTAGAAGGTTTATTCATTTAATTTGAATTAATTCTTCCAATCCTCTGGTAGTACAGGTCTAGTGTGTTGCCAGACTTTGTTAGTGTGGGAAACATTGTTGGCCTGGAGAAGCTTTTGAAAGAATACTCACGGTTTAAGCTAGGAGTGGCTTGTAAAAGAATACTTAGGTCTGTCCCAGGAGTGGGTGTTATAAAATAATAATCATAGGAATCTAGAAAGGTCTGGTGTATTGAAGCACGGGTTGTGCTAAAGCCAGGAGTGGCTGGAGTCAAGAATACTCAGGGCCAGGAATGGCCAGTGTCAAGAATATTTGAAGTATGAGTTGTGTTTAAGTCAGGAGTGGCTGGAGTCAATAATACTCAACACCTAATGTAAAATGTTTTTACATAATAGAAATCCTTCAGATTTGAAGGTACTCGATGTAGTCTCTGAGTTGGAGGTGAACCAGTATAAATTGCTTGTGTATTGTCTCTTTCTCTTTTACTTCTTACTATCAAAAGTTTGGTGCATTATTATTGTTATACGCGATAGTAAAAGTCTGGAAAAATTACGCTCGCTTAACCAAAGTATCATGCTCTCCATATAAGCAAAAGTTTGGTCCACTGTGAAAAATGCTGTTGTGCTTGAATATCACCTTTTTGGTTCGAAAAAGTGAACAGACTTATTCAACCCCCCCTTCTAAGTCTATTCTTCGAACCATCAATTGGTATCAGAGCATGGCCTCTGGGTTGAACACTCTAATGAGTGTAGAGGAAGAAAGATCTATGAAGAAATCCACTCTGATCAAAGCCAAAAAGGAAGAATCAAGAAGAAGCTGCTCAGAAATTGAAGAATTTAAAAGTCTGAAGGTTATCAAAAGCTCACAGTCATCACAAGAAAAGAAGCGCAAAGTCAAGCCTTTAGGACTTAATTCAAGCACGAAGGTGGACAGAGTCATCAATCAAAAGCTTTAAAAAGCATCTCAACATTGGTTGATCACAAGAACTCAGAAGTCTGGTGAATAAAGATCAAACTTCAGAAGATATCTGATAGACTGACAAAGGAAAGTAAAAACCAAAACAGGTTTTGATTTTCTCTCTCCTTATCTTAAAATTATTATATTCATTGTCTCTTTAAAACTCTCATATGAACTATATCTTATTAAAAAAAAGATTATCAAAATTAGTATGGACTCTTTCAAAAAATTGTCATATGAATATTTGATAAAACCTACCATTTCCTTGCATAAATTTTTAATATAAATTTTGAGCATTTATTTCAAATTTTTAGAAAACTATTCCTAATTATTAGGAACAGCATATGTTTTTGAATATTTCAAAACCGTGTGTACCTTTCCATTTATTGTAAGTTTTTAAATTATTTTGAAACACTCTCTGACTTCTATATCTCTCTTTCTATTTAAACCCTTCATTATTTCCATATATTTCTCACTCAACCTCTTTCTGAATCCCTAAACCTTAAACCCTCTTTTTTCAAAAAAAAACTTTTCTCTTAACCTTCTAAATGGATGCTTTCTAGGCAAATGATATCATTGAATCTGCATATTTCTCTCCCATTCAATTCAAAAATAAAGGGAGAGATGTTATTTCTAAACTGGAAGGCATTGGATGGCCCCACTTCTGCTCTACTGTTTATACTTACTCACCCTCCATGGTAATCGAGTTTTGGACCTCTATCTCTGCCAACAAGGAAGACTTTACAGTAACTGGCATTGTTCAAGAAAGACAGCTCACTTTAACCACTGCCCACATTGTAGTTGTATGCGGTTGTCCTGAGGAAGGAACCCTGTTATCTAAAAATCACATTGGGTTCTTCATTTTTGAAGAAGAAGCTAATCTCTACTTATAGGGTCTGAGTCACCTCCAACTCATCTGGTCAAGGGTCTGCTCCCTAAGGAAAAGTTCCTCCATACCTTAATAAGGCAAGTCTTTTGTCCCAGAAAGAGTGCCCCAGATGTGGTAACAAAGTTGGATAAATTTTGTATGGTAAAGATGATGAAGCAAGAGAAAGCTAGTCTGCGAGATGTAATCATGCGCTATCTGGTATCTTCAATTTGCATAAATCAGAAGAAGATCCCCTATCTTGGTGCTCTTTCCAAAATCTTTGAACTCTATGGGATAGCGGTTCAACGTTCTCCTGATCTGAAGATGTGTGGTGGTCTGGTCACCAAAATCCCCATCTTCTCTGAAATCATCACTCCTCCGAAAGTTCCTCGGCAAGATCAACCTGATATCTCTCTAAAGAATGAATAGGAATCTTCAAGTGATGATTCCTCATCAAGACTGCAAGAGTCTGGTCCCTCCAAAACAAGGTCTGGTTATTCAACACCAATATTAAATACTTCAAATTCAACATCTTTCATTGGTTCCTTTTGAAGAATAACCAGAAGTATGACAAGAATGGGGGAAGCTGGATCCTGCTCCAAGAGTTCAGAATAGAAATAACACCTCTCACCTACTTTCTTGTCTATAACATCCTTTTGCCTTCTTGATTTGTTGATATCAAAAGGGGGAGAAAATAAAGAAATTAGAATAGAAGTCCAAAATTTTTTATTTGGTTTATTTTTATTTGGTTGGTTTATCTAGTTATTAAAAATATTTTTCTTATATAACTTAAAGCATCAATGAAGCACACCTATTTTGATTTGGCATCCTTATGTTGTTATTGCTTTAAATACTTTTTGAATTATTACTCCTATCCAGCTTAATAGGAGTCAATATTCTATTTCACGGAATATCATTCAAGTTAAAAAATTAATGTTTGCTATCAACAAATTGGGGGAGATTGTTGAAGAAAAATCTAGTCGAAGATGAAACCATTTATATATATATACACCAGATCTCATGAGATTTGTTGATAACTAACATTATGCTTGCTAACTTGAATAAAGTCACATCTTATTGTTTGATGTGGGTATTTAAGCGATTCAGGAAACATAAAGATTAAGCTACAAAAGAAAGGGGGAGCCTATGCATCAAAACTCTGAAAGGCTTAATCGTAACATGGACTCTACATTCAAAGACAAAAGAAGAATCAAAGGTCTGGTAATCCGCTTTAAAAGAATCAAAGGCCTGGTAATTCTAAGACCCAGACTTGGAAAACATCATTCAAGCTTCAGAAGATACGAAAGCATCAGACCCTGTCTTCTCCCTTCAAATTTTTACAAGTGGTCTGATACATGAAGCATCAATGGTCATAAATCATCTCTATCAAAGCTTAAAGAAAAGACTCTTGAAAGGAAGATTGACTAAACAGGGTGGATTCTAATCTAGTCTAAAAAGCATATAAGTTTTACTTCTATCATATGCATTCAGAGATTCCTTGAATCCAAGCTTTCCTTTTTAGTGAAACTTATGCTACCTCTACTCCACCTACCACTACACACATCTCAAAGCTCTTAAATTTATATTACGTGAACAGAACATCTCTCTCTGACAACAAAATCTCTTACTCTTTATGCAACTCCAACATGAAAGGCTTTTGTCCCTTGTACAATAACTCTCTCAATGGTCATATGGCTGATAGCCTCTCTCTAAGCTCAATAGGATGATTCTATATAAACAGAATTAATTTCTTTATCTTATGATACTCCAAGAAATAAAGAGAATGCAATAACAAACCTAAAGCAAGAGCAAAACCACAGATAGCATAAAATGGAAAATAGAAAAGGAGAGAAAGATTGTAATGGGCAAAACACACTAAGGAAAGTGTCAATAAATAAGAGAAAGTGTGAAAAAATACCAGACGTTCATATTCAAAGCCTAAGACAAAAATGGGAATCTGCTCAAGAAGAAAAAATCAGACCAAGAAGAATTATCATGAAGAAAAAGCAAGCTCACTTTGTACATGTCTTCTCTCCAAGAAGCCATAACAACCAGAGATATGTCACCAACTCATATCTCTTTACTCTATGAAGAGCATATGATCTCTGGTCATGCTTTAAGACTCAATACCTCTCATACTCTTATTTCATATTACACAGGTACTGAGTCTTATGAATGAATAAGTCATTCTCTTCCTTCACGAACCAACTCATGTAGTTGATCACTTAGCTCAGCTAAGTTAGAAGGCTTATTCATTTAATTTGAATTATTTTTTCCAATCCTCTAGTAGTATAGGTCTGGTACATTTCCAGACTCTATTAGTGTGGGAAACACTATTGGCCTGGAGAAGTTTTTGAAAGAATAGTCAGGGTTTGAGCGAGGAGTGGCTTGTGAAAGAATACTTGGGTCTGCCCCAGGAGCGGGTGCTATAAAATAATACTCATAGGAATCCAGAAGGGTCTGGTGTGTTGAAGCAAGAGTTATGCTTAAGCCAGGAATGGCTGGAGTAAAGAATACTCAGAGCATGGGTTGTGCTTAAGCCAGGAGTGGCTGGAGTGAAGAATACTCAAGGCCAGGAGTGGATGGTGTCAAGAATACTTGAAGCATGAGTTGTGCTTAAGTCAGGAGTGGCTGGAGTCAATAATACTTAACACTTGATGTAAAACGTTTTTACATAGTGGAAATCCTTCAAATTTGAAGGTACTGGATATAGTCTCCAAGTTATAGGTGAACCAGTATAAATTGCTTGTGTATTGTCTCTTTCTCTCTTACTCTTTACTATCAAAAGTTTGGTGCAATATTATTGTTATACTCGATAGTAAAAGTCTAGCAAAATTACGCTCGCTCAACTAAAGTATCACATTTTCTATATAAGCAAAAGTTTGGTCCGCTGTGCAAAATGCTGTTGTGCTTGAATATCACCATTTTGGTTTGAAAAAGTGAACAAACTTATTCAACCCCCCTTCTAAGTCTGCTTTCTGAACCATCAATATAGATGAAGAATGTTGTGGCATCATAAGGATCACAAATCTGTTGTTCATCGTAAGGGATGTCAATCATGATTTTGAATTGAGCAAAAATCATTAAAATGAAACTTTTTTTAATAGAATTTTGAATTTCAATCATGATTATTTAGAATTCTATATATATATATAAAGAAAATATTAAAAGATAATAATTATTAAAATCTTAAAGTTAACAAAGTTAAATTAAAAACCTATTAAATTATTAAGCAATTTTTGTCTACTTGTTCCTCAAAATGCTTTTCCCGAGAATAGACAGTAAAACAGGTGCTCTCATGGTAAGACTAGTCGATATCAAAGTCAAATAGAGAATGGGTTTTCCCATCCTCTAAGTGCACCAAAAGTAGGGATCGAGTAAAGTTTGAACTCATGATTAAGCATTCTGAACCCCATGAGATTTGTTAATAATGCACATCAAGACTCTTAGCTAAAATGAAGTTTGTATTGTTTATTTGTCTAATAATTCTATTGAAGTGTGCCAAGAGTCCATAGAGCTCCATTACAAAAGAAATGGGGAGTCCATAAAAATCAATTTGCTTCTAAAATGGAGAAGTCCATACTCTTTCAAGCTTTACTGGATCAAGTCTCTGTTTGTGTCTTCAGGCCACGAGAAGATTTGTGACTCTTCGAGTTCTTGAAAATGATGTTTCCTTTCCAAAAATCAAGCTGTATGAACTTTCTCATGTCTTCTCTGAAGCTAGCATTAAAGAGGTAATCAATGAAAAAGTTAAAGACTTTCTCATGTGTACCAAGAAAACTGCCTCACATGTCTCAAGGTGTTAGAAAACCTGAACCTGATCAGAACGGATAGCTTAAGGTCAACTGCTATAGAGTGTACGTGCTTTCCTAAAGTACATAAGCAAAAGGGATCTTTTGCTAAAGACTTTCGAAGATGCCCAAATAAGGAAACTTCTCTGAAGCATGTGTCTACACTCATTGAGTACGTAATCCTCAAGAGACCAACACCCTTCAAAGCTAATTAACGGATATTTTTTAGAAGGACTATAAATACAAGAAACTTTAAAATTCAAAGGTGATGAGACATAACTTACGCAGTTACGCTGTTCATTCTGATACTTGAAATCTCTCTTTTAGAAACAAAAGTCTAAGAGACTTTTTCTTAAAGTTTCTAAGTTCTTGTATTCACGACATAAGTCCTCTTTGTAGTTCCGCTTATTGCAGACCGTGACTTATAGTAGTCTGTAACTTAGTGTACCTGTAATCCTTTTATATCTTTGTACGCTAAGTTGTTTGATTATAACTTCAAACACTTTCTCTATTATCACTTGGTACATTCTGGTGTGTTGCTAGAATTTGTTAGTATTGGGTAACATTGTGCCCTGAAGAAGCTTTTGGAGGAATACTTAGGTTTCTAGCCAGGAGTGGCTAGTGTCAAGATATAAACACCACATTTCGTCCTTTGTTTATTTTTATTTTTCATTATTAAAAAATAAGTAATAATTTTTTTTCATTCCCCAATGCCTCTATTTCAGAAAATTCATCCGGAATCAGGAGCCTGTCCCCAACTCCTCCACCTTCTTCATCTTCCTCTCCCCCTCTTCATTCAGACACGATCTTCCTCATGAGACAACACAGAAAGCATAAAGAGCCTCTCCTTTCATCCATCTCTAACAATTCCTTCATCTGATTTATACCTGCAAAAAACCAGAAAATAACAACATTCATCATCTGACTTCATCCTCACCATCAGACCACAAGTCAAAAATAAAAAAGAGACAACCCTTTCATCTCATCTTCATTTTTCTTATCCCGCCGCGAGCCGCCACCCTCTGCTCCTTCCCCTCTCGGTCTCTTCCTCCCCCGTCGGTCCTCTCTCTCTTTATCTTTTTTCTCTCTCTTCCTTCTCTCTCTCTCTCCTTCGTTTTATCTCTCTCTACCGCCCCCTCTTCACTTAACTCTTCCTTTTCTTTTTTTAAAAAAGGGGTTTCAAACCCTAATGGGTCTTTACCTTCTATTTTTTGGTGTTATGCTTCTGGGATTCAGATTTCTGAAGCCCAATCAGGCCAAAGCTCTTTTTTTTTTCTTAAGACAAACAAACAAAAATTTTTGGCCAAAAACAACCAAACAAAAATAAAAAAATATGTTAATTTGTTAAGTGACTTTCGTTTAATGTTAAAACATTTAAACTTTAAATAAATGCTTTTTAAACTGAATAAATGAGTTCTAATTATATTGATTAAAAAGTAAATATTAAAAAATCCTTTTCTTAAAAAAATAATAATAAATTTTATGCAAGACCCAAAATGAAAATCTTAAAACTAAAATATCTTTCCCAAAAATAAACATAAATAGTTTTCTTTTATTATTGATGACTTTAAAAAATATATAAATATTTTTTTTTGAATAAAAATAGATAGTTCTTATTTATGTCAACTCTAAAAATGAAAATATTAAAATCTAAATTCCTTTTTTTCAAAAATAAAAAGTAGATAGTTTTATTCATGATAAATTTTAAAAAAATAAAAATAAAAATATTAAATATGTGTTTCTTTTAGAATAAATATCACGATCTTATAAGCAATGTCGTGCAAAATTACTTTTGCCTACATTTGTGATATAAGACCTTGAAGGTTTGTAAATCTCATATTTTTATTTAAAATAATATTTTCTTTAAAATGAGGTTAATTTATACGCGACGTCTTGTTAATCTAATGTTTTAATATCTTTATTTAAAATAATATTTTCTTTAAAATAAGGTTTATTTAGACGAAACATCTGGTTAATCTTATATTTTTTAATATTTTTATTAGAATATTATTTTCTTTAAAATGAGATTAATTTAGACGCGACGTCTTGTTAATCTCATGTTTTTTAATACTTTTATTAAAAAAATAATATTTTTTAATTAACTTTATTTTTTTATTTCATTAATTTTATTTTAATCTTTAAATTTATGTACAAATTAAGGTTAATTTGGATGAGACGTCCCGTTAACCTTTACTTTTACTCTATTTTACTTTTTTCTTATAGTTGTTGTTTTGTTGAGTTTCTTATTGTCATTGCTTTGTCATTTCTTACTGTTACTGTTTTAATCTTCTACTGTCATTATTTGTTTTCTTACTGTCACTATTTAGTCTTCTATCATTACTGTTTTCTTCTTTCTTACTGTCACTGTTTGGTCAAATTTCTTTCTGTCACTAGTCGGTCTATTTGTGTCTACTTTGTCGTTTTGTATGTTTCTTTTCATAAAAAAAGTTAAAATAATTTCCAGACTATTTTGAAATAAGCGTTATCAATTTGAGGTAACCGTTTTATAACGGACAGTTGTGAGGTGCTAATACCTTCCTCACCTGTAATTCGACTCCCGAACTTAAAATTTCATTTTCATAACAAGTGTTTTAAAAGAGGTTTTTCCCGATATTTTTATCCTAAAAAATATTGGTGACGACTCCCTGTTTTCTTTTCAAAAGGATTTCGAAACCCGTTTTATTTTTAAGGGTCAGCCATCCCGTCACGATCCCGATCGCGACACAAGAATACTTAGGGATAAGCTAGAAGTGGCTAGAGTCAAGAATACTGTTGCATTGGGTTATTGTAGATTGTAAAGGCATTTTATAATAGTGAAAAATCCTTCAGTCTGAAGGGACTAGACGTAGCTTCCGAGTTAGAAGTGGACCAGGATAAATTCCATTATGTGTTTCTCATTTCCTTTTCTCCAGTCTGTTAAATTATATATTTCACTAAAGTAGTCTGTAGAATTTTTAAGAAAAAGAGTTTAAGACTTATTCAACCTCTCCTTTTAAGTCTAACTTTGTACCATCAATTGATATCAGAACTTGTCCTTTTAGGTTGATTACTCTTACGAGTAAAAAGGTACAAGATCCATGACTTTAACTTCTCAAGATCAACTTATTCTAGAAGGGGCATTATCAAATAGACCACCTGCCTTCTTTGGTGAAGATTATTCTTACTGGAAAGACAGGATGGAAATGTTCATAAAGTATACACAGTATGAACTATGGGGAATAATCATAACAGGTGACAATCTAGAGCCTACAGACAAAGAAGGAAATCATACCCCTGAAAATAAATAGTCCATTATAGACAACAACAAGATGGAGTCAAATGCTAAAGCTAGATACCTATTGATTTATGCTTTAAGTAAATAAGAGTACAATAAGGTGTACAACTACAAAACAACAAAGGAAATCTGGTATGCTCTTTAGCGGAGCTATGAAGGTACATCTAATGTTAAGAGGTCTAAGAAAATTCTTGTGACTAAGAAGATAACTTCAAGATGGAACACCATAAGTCTGTAGACCAGATGCTTGGAAGGTTCCAGACTTTCCCCAATGAGCTTAAATTATTGGGATCTACCCACTCTGTAACATCCCGATTTAATAATTAATTGCCGAATGAAAATAAATCATTAAAATAATAATTGCTAAGTGGGGAAAATTATTTATTAATTATAATTGGTTTAATTAATTTAAGTTAAGGAAGCAAAGGCTGATTGAAGGTGATTAGTTGTCAACAGCTGACTAGTTATGTCTATGTGCGTATGACGCGTGTGGGGGCTGCTGCTATGCACGACTTCCCACCCCACTTTTCCCTTCTCTCTGTGCATGGATATATGGGTACACTATTATTCATTCTTCCCTTGAGACTTCTCTTCCTTCTATTTTCTCTTCTTTTCTTCTTCGCTCTTCACTCTTCTTCTCTTCTTCATCTCTTCTTCTTCTTCTTTCTTCTCTCCTCTCTGTTCCCGTGAGCTCGCAACAGTGGTGGCTGAGGATCGGAGTCCTCCTTCCTTACTCGACGAGCCAGAGAGGGTGAGGGTGTGCATTTCCTCTACATGTAACCCGTCTCCTTCCACACTGTTCCTTCCTTGTTCCTTCATTCCCTTCGTCGACCTCCCTCCTTCTTCCTCTCCTTGCTTGAAGCTGCCAAGTCTCAGTGGAGATCTGCGCTGCGGGGAGCTTCAAGATAGTTAGAGTGTTCACAGCGTTGGAATGGAGCTACTCCAGGGAGCGAACCGAGAGTTGAGTGCCTCAGAGACTCGAAAGGCCTCCCCTGCTCTTGCATGCAGATGCACTGGGAGTGACTCAGTGTTCCTCTGGAACCGGGTGTCGTGTTGACCGACTGGAAGCTTTATTCCAGGTAGGGGGTATCTTCTATCTTAAATGCATGGGTTATGAACGGGTTTCGAGAGTTGATGCTTGCTATTCCCGTGTTCTGATTGTGTGTTGTGTTGCATGTGAGTGTGTACTGCCTGGTTGCATGACGAGTGAAAGTTGAGTGTTACATATTGATGGCCTGTGAATGTTGAACGATTGTGTGGAAGGAATGTGTTGAAGTGCTGTTGATGAATACCGTGTGCTTTACGTGATATGCAAGTTGTTATGAGTTCAAAAGGCTGGCTACATGTGATAAAATATGACTTAGTGAATCTGATAATGTACCTCGTCAATTGCATGTGCTGATTGAGTCTGGACAATGTATTTTACCGATTGCATGTGTTATCTGAGTCCTGACATCGCTTAATGTCGATTGTATGTGTGTTGCTTGGGTCCTGATGATGTGTTATACTAGTCGCATGAGATGTATGTGTTGTTAAGTGCTGATAATGCCTAATGCCGATTGCATAGGATACATGTGCTATTTGAGTTCTGATGATGTATAATGCCGACTGCTTGTGATGTATGTAATGCTGAGTGAATGGCTGTATATATGAACTCTATGGTTATGATGAATCCGCGTGTGGCGCATTGGATGCGTTTGTGCTTGGAGCACGTAGTGTGGGACACTACCATCGGTTATTAAAGCGTGGGACACTGTAAATCCTTGAGTTGGACTCAAGGTAGCCCTTGAGTGGGACTCGGGCTGCCTGTGAACACCTCTGTTGGCGCTGAGAGCGTTGGTGTCACCTTGTGGGCAAACGGTTGGGTACCTGTAAAATGGCCAAGCAGCTTGGAGCTAAATTGATAGCTTGGAGCTATGTATAAAAAGGCTGGGAGCCTACATTGCAACGTCAAAAACTGATTACACACGAATGCAGAACCGAGTGAAATGCTCTGTGTATATTGACTGTTGATGTTGTTGGAATTGGTTATGCATGTGATAATGTTAATGAGATGATGAATATACATAACCGAGTGAATTATTCCGTGTGCACATGCTGTGGATGCTGAGTGAAATATGTTCTATGAATGCATGTTAATATTATTGAAAGTTGTGTATATATAGCCGAGTGAGAATTGTTGAATTCTGATTGAGAAATGTTCAATATGTGCATTCCGATTCGTAGGCATTATTATGTCACTGATTGTTGTATGTTAATGTTATTAAATTGATACATGCATAAGGCCGAGTGATAACTGGTGGATTCCGATCGGTAAGAGTCTGATGTGTGTCCTGGTTGATTGGTATTGCTTTGACTTTAATTGTTGCCACGTATAATTGCATATATACATATTGTTGTATAATTGTGGGACAACCTGAGTCAGTACCTATCATTTAATATTTAAGATGCTCACCCCTTACACCATCTTTCAGTGTGTGCAGGTCGGACTCGGAAGGATGTTAGGGCCTCAAGTCCGAGTGTGGTGCACTCTGACTATTGAGTGCTTGTAATGCGTTTATTATGTCCAGTCAGTGTAGCCTTGGCCGGCTCTCTTGTAAAATGATGATTAAATATATTTATTTATAAAGACTGATTTGATAAGTATAGATATGGTGTGTCACTTGTGTAGAACTGTGAATAGCGGTAAAGGTATAATGTTAAGTAATAAGTATTCTGAGTATGTGGTTTCCTGTACATAGGTCGGTAGATTAAATTTGTGGGCGGATTTATATTTCTGGGAACATATATTCATACATATGTGCTTTATGGCGATTTGATTCATCTTTCGACTAGAATGTATTGTTAAATGATTCAAGGGCTGTTGATAAGTGAAATAATGTTAAGCTGATGGTTCCGAGTGAGGACTACTGGGTGGCTTTTCCCGAGTGGAAACCCTGAGTGATCCCCTTCTGAGAGAGGAGTTAGAGTAGTGGTTTAGAGTGGGATGGATCCTAAGTGTAAGGTCTTAGTAATCTGAGTGAATCATGTAAAATCTGGGGGAGTGAGGGTTGGTATGCCGACTGGTTGAGTTTTGAATAAGACCGAGTGGGACATAACTACCTGATTTCCCGAGTGAATGTGTGAATGTATTCCGAATAGTGAATAGGTAATGTGACCCGATTGTGTTAAGGTTGGGATGCGTCGAGTGATGTTTGATTAGGATGTATATTCCGAGTGAGAAAGAGTTCTGGATTTCAAGTGGCAGAATTGGGGAAGTCGTTTCCCGAGTGGTTTATACTTGTGACCTGTATGGATGAAATGAGGAGCTGTGCGGATTCCCGAGTGAGGTATGAGCGTGATGATTTACCGGGTGAACATATGTCCCAAACCTAAGTGAGAAACTACCTTGTACTTGTGTCCGCCCCAGCGAATTAGACTTAGCTCCAGCGAGTGTGCGCGCATGGTAGGCTTCTGGGATATTCGCTTAAGTGAATGGTGCTTCGCCGAGCGAGTGGATGCTGGTGTTGGGCTTCGCTTGAGCCTCTCCTTGTTCCGCTGTTGCATTGTCATATTTTGCTCAGGTGGCGTTAGGCCTCACTTGAGCGAGTCAGCGTTGTCATGGTTTTCACCTAGGCGCTGATATGTTTCGTTGAATCGAATGGGTCGGTTCAAGCCTTGACCCTTCCGTCGATTGTTATGCATATGAATGTTCTTTTATTTTCCCTCGCCTTCCTCTTCTTTTTTATACTGATCGTCCAGTGGCTGTTTTTGTAGAAAATTTTTCCTGTTTTCGGGTCTATTATTTATCAAAATTAAGGTGTTACATTTTGGTATCAGAGCAGACCAAAAGGTCCAAGGCCAAGGTATGCTTACCGAGTGTAAGCGGTTGTATGCATTGTGACCGAGTGGTGATCATCATTGTGATATTAATTTGAGGATAGGAGGTTATTTCCCTCCTGGTCTGATTGATTGTATGCCCTGATTTAATTGGTATTGTATATGTTTGATGGTTTGGTATATGTTGGACTATGAATGGTGTATGCCTGTATCTTGTTTTGGAATTTGAATGTGTGATGGATGAATGGTATATGATGTATATGATTTTCGGTATAAGAGATGTGTTGCAGTTTCCTAAGTTGAAATTTGGGTGTGTAATAAGTATGTAAAGGTGAGGTCGGGTATATGTTAAATTGGGATCGCACCTCAGTGGCTGGTTGAGGGAACCGAGTGAATGGTACTATACCTTATAGTAATATTGGAATGTTGTGGGATACTGGGTAAATAGTGACCCCTTAGGAATCCTAAGTCTAATAATTATTTAACCTTATGTGTTGTTGAACCCGAGTAAAGCAATTGCGTAGTAACTCAGTGAGGCTTGAATGATTATCGTGTGATATGTGAAATGTGTTAGTAGTTGTGTTGTAATTAAGTAAATGTGCATGCAACTCCTAGATTTGTGGTATTTGTTAACTGTTTAGTGATCATGTGACTCTGTCCACGAATGCATGTTGGTAATTCTACGAATGCTGACTGAATGCTTGTAAATAGGAGTGTTACCATTATTGCCGAGTGCGTGAGTTAAAAGGGGATGAATCTTTGAGTTCTGTTTGCAGTTTCATGTTAAAACGTATATGAATGAGAATGCCATGATGATTTCCGAATGCATGATATGTGAGCTGATCTGTTGATTCCATTGTGATGTTGTGTTGAAATGCATGTTGCCTTTGTTATAAAATACCGAGAGGATGTGCTGTAGTATTGTTACTCTATTTGCTGCTGTGAGTTACTATGACAAACGCTTATGATGCTGTGATGAAACCATGAAATTCTGAGTGAATCTATATGTTGTGTTGAAACGGTTGTGACCTATTGATGGCTGCGTGAGACGCACCTGGTAAGCTTGGATGCTTGTATGAAATTGCATTAGAATTGTTTACATGAGACAAAATCACTGTTTAAGTCGGATCCGCATGCATGTGTGTAAGAGCATTGTTATTGAGACTAACATGATTCGCATAGATTGAATGACTTGAGCAAATTCCGACTAGATGATGTTGTATGGGTGAGTCCGACTGAATGAATATGTATGCATTGACGCTGTGGCCGAGTGTAATGTGATGTTATGATTGAGAATGTATGTTATTGTGCAATTTCCGATTGAATATCTGTGTACACGCTTATGATTGGCAGTGAACTCAACGTGAATTACATGAATATGTGGATATAATATTGTGAATGAAATCCTTAACATAGTTGGGAATTGGGTTGGGTAAACCCGATTGGATGAGTACATATGTAATTAATGCAAATGTTGAGTGCAATATATGGTTATGGTTATGGTGCATGCTGTAGTGAACAATGACATAGCCATGAATAATTGGTATGAATCCGACTGAGTGTCTGTATGTACATTAATGCCGTCTCCTAGTCCATGGTGTGTTATGACAGCATGTGTGATTGTGAATTACTTAATCCTGATTGAATTGCATGAACCTGAGTGAGTGACGTTACTGTATAGCTGAGAATTGAGAATTTATCCGAGCCATGGTTTTGTGATGAATAAGATTTAGAGGAAATATTTACTCGGTGTTGGCTAGAAGCCGATTGTTGTATTGCCATCATACTGATTTACAGAAGTGATAAATAATTTTCATGATTGTTGTTGCGTGATGTGCCCTATGTGTTGCATAATGATGAGGTTGATGTAGATGTATTGCTTACAATGTGTGTGTGAACTGCTATTAATTACCGTGTGAAATAGTATTAGCTGAGTGAGTCTGGTCGGAGTGAGGCATGCTGTTCTGAGATGACTCTTCCTGCCATAGGTATTGTGGCAGCGTACACATTGCAGTGACTGTGTAATTATTACAACCCTATAGGAATGAGACGTCATCCTATGAGATGGATGCAGCAATTCATGAGTCGGGCAGGTGAAGTTGTAACTGCTTATGGTGATGGTGAGTCTTTCAGATGGTTCTGAGAGTGATGAGAGTTATATTAAATGAATATTATGTGGTTATGTACCGATTGAGGATAGAGGGTTTGTTCAGCCTTGATGGGTTTGCCTCCGAGAGGATTAGAGGCTGTTGGGTATAGATTGGCTTCTAAGATGATGATTAGTTATTAAAGCAAGAGGGGTGATCAAATCTGTCACTGAAGTGGAGTTTTATAAGGTTAACCGAGTGATACTGTAAGTTAAATGAGGGAAACCAGGATTTTGAGCCAAACTAAATTGTAAGGTGAAGAATTGCTCAGGAAAGGTTAGTATATTCTGAGTGTGTAAGAGTGGAGACAATTCCAAGTGAAGTCCTTGTGAGAAAGAACTACTGAGTGAAAATTATGGTGTTCCGAGTAGAACCTTATAGAGAGGATCATTACTAAGTTAAGGGAATAATGTCCGAGCGTAACATTCTGAGTAGGGTAAGATTCGGGTGATCTGACTCAGAGTGTATCAATTCCGAGTAGAAAGATATCGAGTGTAGAATTCCTAATACCCATGTGATGTCCAACCGAGTGATCCTCCAGGAGAAAAGTTCCTTGATCGGGAAAAAGAGATTCTGAGTGAGTAAGTTCCGAGTAAATGGTCTCCGAGGGGAATGGATATCCGAGTGAAGGATTTAAATGAAGTCGTACCCAGGTCAGTGATTGGGACTGCTGAGCTTGAACTCAGGTTTTGTTTCGGGGTAGGCTCGAATTGCGAGTGAATTTCTGGTAAGTGGAAGGATCTCCGGGTGAGAATTACCCTTGAATCCCGAATGATGTTTTGTGTAAGGGGACCGAGTGAAATTCTCAGGATGAAAGCATGGAATTAGCCAGAAGCATGGGTAGGAATCTAAGATTTCAGAATTTAGTGTAGTGCATATGCGAAGTAAATCCGGGTAAATTGTGCTAATTGAAACACATGGAAAATTCCTTGAGTGTCCCCTTTGGTGTAAGAGAGAGATTTTGTGGTCAGGTTTTGAAAACCCGAGGGTTTGGCTCGAGAGAAATCGGTCGGGAGTGAGTATTTTTGGGAGTCGGTGATGTTGTATGCCGATTAGATTATTCCCAACTGGTTGATTAGCCTCTGTAATGTGTCTCATGTGATACAATTTCGAGTCCGTACTCTGTATGAGTTATGATAGTGCCGAGTGACTCATTTGAATCGGGGAGCCCGATGGTGTAAATACACTGAGCGGTGTCGTAAGTATAGGACCGAGCGGCCAAGAAATTAGGAAGTGCCACTACTTATGATAAATTGGTTGAGTTAAATAAGGGAAATTGTGCGTTATAGAAATTGAATCCCTAAATGTATTAAATTCTATGATGAAGTTGTAATCAGGTAGGGCCTGACCTTTACGTTTTGCCGACTGAAATTGTGGGCGGTCGGTAAACCGCTTGAGTGGTGAATCCTTGCCGAGTGAAATTGTGATCCGGTCGGTGAATACTTGTGGAAGCTCAGTCGTGTGAGTGATTGAGACAGCAATTTTCTAAGTTAATTAATTAAGGGGAGTCACCGACTGAATTTCGAGGACGAAATTCTTTTGAGAGAGGGAGAACTGTAACATCCCGATTTAATAATTAATTGCCGAATGAAAATAAATCCTTAAAATAATAATTGCTAAGTGGGGAAAATTATTTATTAATTATAATTGGTTTAATTAATTTAAGTTAAGGAAGCAAAGGCTGATTGAAGGTGATTAGTTATCAACAGCTGACTAGTTGTGTCTATGTGAGTATGACGCGTGTGGGGGCTGCTGCTGTGCATGACTTCCCACCCCACTTTTCCCTTCTCTCCGTGCATGCATATATGGGTACACTATTATTCATTCGTCCCTTGAGAATTCTCTTCCTTCTGTTTCCTCTTCTTTTCTTCTTCGCTCTTCACTCTTCTTCTCTTCTTCTTCTCTTCTTCTTCTTTCTTCTCTACTCTCTGTTCCCGTAAGCTCACAACAGTGGTGGTTGAGGATCGGAGTCCTCCTTCCTTACTCGACAAGCCAGAGAGGGTGAGGGTGTGCATTTCCTCTGCATGCAACCCATCTCCTTCCACGCTGTTCCTTCCTTGTTTCTTCATTCCCTTCGTCGACCTCCCTCCTTCTTCCTCTCCTTGCTCGAAGCTGCCAAGTCTTAGTGGAGATCTGCGCTGCGGGGAGCTTCAAGATGGTTGGAGTGTTCACAGCGTTAGAATGGAGCTACTCCAGGGAGCGAACCGAGAGCTGAGTGCCTCAGAGACTTGAAAGGCCTCCCCTACTCTTGCATGCAGATGCACTGGGAGTGACTCAGTGTTCCTCTGGAACCGGGTGTCGTGTTGACTGACTGGAAGCTTTATTCCAGGTAGGGGGTATCTTCTATCTTAAATGCATGGGTTATGAACGGGTTTCGAGAGTTGATGCTTGTTGTTCCCGTGTTCTGATTGTGTGTTGTGTTGCATGCGAGTGTGTACTGCCTGGTTGCATGATGAGTGAAAGTTGAGTGTTACATGTTGATGGCCTGTGAATGTTGAACGATTGTGTGGAAGGAATGTGTTGAAGTGCTGTTGATGAATACCGTGTGCTTTACGTGATATGCAAGTTGTTATGAGTTCAAAAGGTTGGCTGCATGTGATGAAATATGACTTAGTGAATCTGATAATGTACCTCGTCAATTGCATGTGCTGATTGAGTCTGGACAATGTATTTTACCGATTGCATGTGTTATCTGAGTCCTGACATAATGCCAATTGCATGTGTGTTGCTTGGGTCCTGATGATGTGTTATACTAATCGCATGAGATGCATGTGTTGTTAAGTGCTAATAATGCCTAATGCCGATTGCATAGGATGCATGTGCTATTTGAGTTCTGATGATGTATAATGCCGACTGCTTGTGATGTATGTAATGCTGAGTGAATGGCTGTGTATATGAACTCTGTGGTTATGATGAATCCGCGTGTGGTGCATTGGATGCCTTTGTGCTTGGAGCACGTAGTGTGGGACACTACCATCGGTTATTAAAGCGTGGGACGCTGTAAATCCTTGAGTTGGACTCAAGGTAGCCCTTGAGTGGGACTCGGGCTGCCTGTGAACACCTCCGTTGGCGCTGAGAGCGTTGGTGTCACCTTGTGGGCAAACGGTTGGGTACCTGTAAAACGGCCAAGCAGCTTGGAGCTGAACTGATAGCTTGGAGCTATGTATAAAAAGGCTGGGAGCCTACATTGCAACGTCAAAAACTAATTACACACGAATGCGGAACCGAGTGAAATGCTCTGTGTATATTGACTGTTGATGTTGTTGGAATTGGTTATGCATGTGATGATGTTAATGAGATGATGAATATACATAACCAAGTGAATTATTTCGTGTGCACATGCTGTGGATGCTGAGTGAAATATGTTCTATGAATGCATGTTAATATTATTGAAAGTTGTGTATATATAGCCGAGTGAGAATTGTTGAATTCTGATTGAGAAATGTTCAATATGTGCATTCCGATTCGTAGGCATTATTATGTCACTGATTGTTGTATGTTAATGTTATTAAATTGATACATGCATAAGGCCGAGTGATAACTGGTGGATTCCGATCGGTAAGAGTCTGATGTGTGTCCTGGTTGATTGGTATTGCTTTGACTTTAATCGTTGCCACGTATAATTGCATATATACATATTGTTGTATAATTGTGGGACAACCTGAGTCAGTACCTATCATTTAATATTTAAGATGCTCACCCCTTACACCATCTTTCAGTGTGTACAGGTCAGACTCGGAAAGGATGTTAGGGCCTCAAGTCCGAGTGTGGTGCACTCTGACTATTGAGTGCTTGTAATGCGTTTATTATGTCCAGTCAGTGTAGCCTTGGCCGGCTCTCTTGTAAAATGACGATTAAATATATTTATTTATAAAGACTGATTTGATAAGTATAGATATGGTGTGTCACTTGTGTAGAACTGTGAATAGCGGTAAAGGTATAATGTTAAGTAATAAGTATTCCGAGTATGTGGTTTCCTGTACATAGGTCGGTAGATTAAATTTGTGGGCAGATTTATATTTCTGGGAACATATATACATACGTATGTGCTTTATGCCGATTTGATGCGTCTTTCGACTAGAATGTATTGTTAAATGATTCGAGGGCTGTTGATGAGTGAAATAATGTTAAGCTGATGGTTCTGAGTGAAGACTACTGGGTGGCTTTTCCCGAGTGGAAACCCTGAGTGATCCCCTTCTGAGAGAGGAGTTAGAGTAGTGGTTTAGAGTGGGATGGATCCTAAGTGTAAGGTCTTAGTAATCCGAGTGAATGATGTAAAATCTGGGGGAGTGAGGGTCGGTATGCCGACTGGTTGAGTTTTGAATAAGACCGAGTGGGACTTAACTACCTGATTTCCCGAGTGAATGTGTGAATGTATTCCGAATAGTGAATAGGTAATGTGACCCGATTGTGTTAAGGTTGGGATGCTGGTGTTGGGCTTCGCTTGAGCCTCTCCTTGTTCCGCTGTTGCATTGTCATATTTCGCTCAGGTGGTGTTGGGCCTCACTTGAGCGAGTCAGTGTTGTCATGGTTTTCACCCAGGCACTGATGTGTTTCGTTGAATCGAATGGGTCTGTTCACGCCGATTGCTATGCATATGAATGTTCTTTTATTTTCCCTCGCCTTCCTCTTCTTTTTTTATGCTGATCGTCTAGTGGCTATTTTTGTGGAAAATTTTTCCTGTTTTCGGGTCTATTATTTATCAAAATTAGGGTGTTACAGCCTTCCTCTTCTTTTTTATGCCGATCGTCCAGTGGCTGTTTTTGTGGAAAAGTATTCCTGTTTTCTGGTCTATTATTTATCAAAATTAGGGTGTTACACCCTCAACTGAAGACATCAACGTAAAAATTCTGGGTTGTTTACCAGAAAAGTTTGATGCAAAGTGTGCCACATTGAAGGAAGCTAAAAACCTCAACACTTTTACTCTGGATGAACTCCTTGGTGTTCTGAGAGTTCATGAGCTGAAGCTTAACCAGAAGGAGGTATCCAAGCCCTCATCCTGAAAGAACATTGCCCTAAAGTCCAAAGAGACTCCCAGAAGAAGCAAGAAGCCAAGAGTTGTAGAATCAACTAGCTCAGATCTTGCAACTAATGAAGAGGATAAGGACACTGATGAAGAATTGGCCTTCATGACTAAAAGATTCCACAAACTTCTGAAGAAAAAGAAAAATGGAAGAGGAAGGTTCAATAGAAGAGAACCTAAAGGTAAAAGTTCATTTAAGTTTAAAACTAACAAATCTGCCATAGAATGTTTCAACTATAGGAAACCAAGACACATGAAAGCTGAATGTCCTCTCCTAAATAAGGATAGGAAGGATAGAAGAGAAAAGAAGAAGCTCTTCAAGAAACAAAAAGGACTCATCACTTGGGATGATGAAGACTCAACTAGCAATAGTGAGTCTAAAGAAGAAACTAAAATTGCTCAGATCTGTCTCATGACTAACACTGATTCTGAATTTGAATCATGTTCAGATGATTCTAAAACAGAAGAGGTAAATCAGTCTGAACTCCAAGACAACTATGAAGCTCTTTTCAAAGTCTTTTCAATTCTTTTGAAAAATTATAAATTGCTGAAAATGAAATAGTCTGAAACTATTTCTTCATATAAAGATAAAATATCTAAACTGAAGAAAAAGGATTTAGACCTAAAACTTCTAAAAGAGCTTGATGAGAAAGAAATGATGAATCTTGAGGAGATACACAAACTTAAAGAGGAAAGTGATTTTCTAAAAATTGAACTTAACAGTTTAGACTCTTGTTGTATCTCACAAGGCAAGGAAATCAAGCCTTTTCAACAGGAAGTAAGTTCACTTACTACAAACCCAGTCAAATTTGTTAATGGAACTGAAAATCTTTATAAACTTATGGGAAGATCGAAAGGAAGTTCCAAAAAGGCTGGTTTGGGTTTTGTTGAAGAAACTGATTCTAGAGTAAAGAATACTCCCTTTACATCCTTTCACTCTAAACTTAAGCATGTCAAGTGCAAATGTTGCAAGAAGCTAGTCATGTTACTAAAGATTGTTTAAAAATGCACTTTGTGCCTGAACATAAATATGCTAAATACAACTATTACAAAAGAACTGGTCATGTGATTCAAGACTATCCAAAGAAAAAAAAAGGAAAAGTGTTGAGACAACTAACTCTACAGGACCCAAAAAGTTCTGGGTACCAAAAATAATGATTGTTCCTATTTCAGATATGCTTGAGAACAAAAGCAAAGCAACTTTTCTGGTATCTATACAGTGGATACTCATATCATATGATGGGCAAAAGATCTATGTTCCTAAACTTGGAACAGTTTGAATGAGGAAAAGTTACTTTTGGAGGAAACTAGTTTGGATGTATCATTGGATTGGTAAAGTTAGTAAAATTCCTTCTCCTATAATTGAGAATGTTTATTTTGTTGAAGGTCTGAAACATAACTTACTAAGCATAAGTCAATTTTACGATAATGGTTATAAAGTTTCTTTTGATAAAGAAAAGTGAACAATCATCAATGCTAATGGAACTACTCTTTTCTCAGCCAACAGACACAACAACCTTTACAAGGTTGATTTGGGTGAGTTAGATAGTTAAAATGTAACTTGTCTCTTCTCTTCGTCTGAAGAAAAGTGGATCTGGCACAAGAAGCTTAGACATGTTAGCACGAAACATATTTCCAAAATCAACAGAAAAGGGTTAGTTAAAGGACTTCCTAGAATTTCATTCAATGGAACTGAACCCTACGAAGCATGTCAAAAGGGGAAACAACATAAATCTTCTTTTAAAAACAAAGATGTTGTTTCAACGTCCAGACCACTTGAGTTGTTGCATTTAGACTTGTTCAGACCATCCCAAATCCAAAGTCTTACTGGAAAAAGATATGGTTCTGTTATTGTCGATGATATAACCAAAATGACATGGGTTTATTTTCCAACCCACAAGGATGAGTCTGCACAAGTATTCAAGATTTTCCTTTTTAACCACTTCTTGCATTTTTGGATTTAATCTCCTAAGTGGTTCTACTGTGGGCCTACTTTCATCTTTTACAGTAATCCTGTGCATACAAAGAGAAGGACTAATTCCTTTGATATCATCCATTGTATAACCTATTACCTTTCTATACAACCTGAAACACCCTTATTTTAATAAATAATTAAAACTCAAAACAGGGGAAATTTTTCCCAAAAATTAGAGTTTACAAAACATTCATAATCTGCCCAAAATAATTAAACTCAAAACAACAAGGAGAAGGAGGGGAATGGAAGGCAAGGAAAATAAAGGCCAAACAAAAGCCATCCAGCGGAAGCCCAACAACGCTCAATCGAACCCAACAGAAACGGCGCTCACTCGCTCAAGCGAGACCCAGCGTCGCTTGAGCGAGACAGCCCAACTCGCTCGGGCGAGCACACCTTCGCTCAAGCGAACCAGCCAAAAGCCTTCCAACAACACACACACGCTAGAGCGAATGCCTCACTTGCTAAAGCGAGAAGCCACACTCGGTATTTCCCATCACTCGGTATCCAGAGTTCCATATATTTTTATCCACAAGGCCACACAATATTACACTCGGGAAATGAGGGGTATCCCACTCAGATTCCATAAAACTTCCTCACTTGGGTTATTTTTCAACCAAACACCACTCGATGTATTTAACTTCAACACAATCGGGAATGTACTTCACATTCATCACTCAGCATAAACTCACATCTCTCACTCGGAGAACACATAGACCTTCCTTCACTCAGAAGGGGTCTCTACAATCATACTCCACTCGGAATATTCAGTCTGAATCCGAGTCTCCACTCACACAGGGTTCCACTCGGTAATCTCACTCCAAAACCGAGTCATCTCAATCAGTCTTTCACTCGGCAATTGATATCTTATTCAATCCGAGAAACCATTAAGTTAAGTCCCACTCGGACTTGATCTAAGTCTCACCCACTCGGAATATGGAACCTCATTCACTCGGATTATACATGTATCACACACTTAGAATATATTCCAATCTCAACCATTACAACAAATTTTCCCTCGGAAGGGATTCACTCGGATTATCCACTCGGGAATACAAACTCTTTCCCACTTAGGTTTACACATATTTTTCACTCGGAATCATTCAAGCCTATTCACTCGGAAAAGGCCACATATTTAGCCTTACTCGGCTCGGCTCCCACAATAATGTTTCTCTCGGAATTCTTTACCTTAACATTATTCCATCCATCAACACTTGTAATTCGATACAATACATGATGACAATGTAAACCATATTTATATAAATAGGCACTCGGATTCCTATACATATATATTTGTATTCATTATACAACACTGACATATGAGCCGACCAAGGCTTAACACTACCTATACACAACATATATATATACAACATAAGCACTCAGCAGTCGGAGTGTACATCACTCGGACTTGGGTCCATCACATCATTTCCGACCGACCTGCACATACTGAAAAATGGTGTAGGGGGTGAGCTTTACATATTAAATAACAGTTACTGACTCGGATTATACCACAGTCCTCAATTATACAAATGCACAATTCAATCAATCATAACACACTGCCATTTAATATAAACAATCACACACATCCTCCGATCGGGATTCACCCAATTTCACTCGGCTATAAGCACAACATCCTGACTATCAATATTTTAATTCATCTACTCGGATTTCACCCCAAATCTTTTCTAAGCACCATCAATAATACTCAACTCCGAGCCTTGCTCAAGGAGTGTTCCTGAGCCTTGCTCAAGGACTTAATCATATTCATCACATGTTTCATCTGATTGCCGATCGATAATAGACGTCCAACGCATTCCAGTGGCGAATCAGATGCATACAGTCTCATTCACTCGGCGTCCAACGCCAATGCACTCGGTATTTGCCTCAAGTCCAACCCAAGGACTTTCATTAAGCATACAATGCTCATGCTCTCAGCATGGCCTCGAGTCCAACTCTGAGGTCTTCAATTATATTAGGATTAATGATAAGTCTTGAAAAGACTTAATTATTCCACTGTTTATTTAACATAAATTACTAAGTATTGTCAAGATAAGAAGAAAATTCCGAGTGAAATCCTACAAATCCGAGCAGAAATTGATAAATCCGAGTGAGACTTCCTGAATCCGACTGAAAAGAGCCCAAATACTGACCAAGCGAGACTTTAAGTAAGCTAACTTAAGAAGACTCCCAAGACACCGACTCCGAAAGAGAACAAGGACTCGAAATATTGCATGAAGAACCCGAGCGCCAACAAGCTAGAGTTAAATTCGCTCAAGCGAAGGTCAAAAATTAGCTCAAGCGAAGTAATCACGCTTGAGCGAGAAAGTCATTCTGTATTACATATTTCCAATTCGCCCAAGCTTCGCCATAACGCTTAAGCGACCAAGCAACACTGTAGTACAATTCCTGAACTCGCCCAAGCGAGAGTTTAATCCGCTCAAGCGAAAACCCAGCAGCTGAAGCGAAAAAGCAGTAACTTAAACCCTATTTCTTCCCTCCAACAACATACACCTGGTGCAATACTGTTTCCGCTTCCATTGCCTTCTTCTCCAACTGCTGCAACCTTAGTCACTTAAGTAGTGAACTGTCAATTAGCTGGTGCTGCGCTGTAAATTAGCTAAGGCTGAGCTGGATCCTGTTAAGAGCTGAGCTGTAATTAGTTGGTTACTCTGTAAACTGTGTAATTAGTTTTAGTCGTTAACTTAAGTTCTCTAAGTTATTAGTTAAGTTAGTTAGTTTAGTTAAGATGCCTATATATATTCATGTACATACTCTGTAAATATGGTGGTGTGTGTGTGGAGACAGAGAATACATAGAACACAATCTTTTTCATTCTAAAACTTTGAACATCTTACTACTTCATTTTCTCTCTCTAAACTCTCTCCTCCATGACGTTCCACAATCCTTCGATGGAACTGAAGTCAATGGAGTTCTAAATCCCTAAGGTTGGGATTGTGAAGGTGAGCAATGGAGTCTTGAAGCTATGAGCAAGTAGATCGACTTCTAGATCTTGAGGCGAACAAGCTGAGGAGTGGAGCAGAATCGCTGGATTGACAAATCCAGAACTGATGAAGAACTTCGCCAGTGAGGAATCATGGTTGAAGCTTAGGTAACTTCCAGCTTTCTAACTAGTTCAGGCCTAATCAATTTAGGTGAATAGTTAGAGTTCAACCTCCAATTTCGCATTAGATTCTTAGGTTAATCGAGCACTTAAGGAATTAAGGTTCATTGCTTAAGGATTAGTCTTTTTCACCTAAGGAATTAAGGAATAACCACAAGCGGATTGTCCTCTAGATTGTGAAGTTCAATTATACTTAATTGCATGTTTCTTGAGGAGATTGTGAGCCGAAGCAATCCTGACCTGTTTTCTATTAATCACTTTACTCATTTCACTTTAACTCTGTTTCTGAAAATACAAAAACAACTATAAAACACTAAAACCATAAAAACCGAATGAACTTCATGTATTTTCTGTTGGTTCAGCTTGTACTAGTCCTAGATTGAGGTACTTACCACAATCCCTGTGGGACGATCAAATACACTACAATTTTAACGACTGGTGCGCTTGCCAAAGTGTAAATCCGAGAGTCACATTTTATTTTACTAAGATTTTTACACCAAATTAATGGCTCAGGATTTCAGCATCAAGTTAATGGCGCCGTTGCTGGGGATTGTTGAGTAATATCAACAATCCTTGGACCGGTACTAGACTGAACCATTTGCTTTTGTTTCTATTTGCAGTCATTACGTATTTTTTTTAGTAGTTATTGTTTTGTGTAGTTGTAGCTGTGAGTTGCATTGTCGTGTAAACAATTGTTGTATGCAGTCAAGGAGCAGAGGAGAACCTTTCTTCTTTGATCCTGACATCGATTTGTTAGAACGTAGATTAAGAAAAGAGAAAAAGCAAAAAGAAGAAAAAGAAATGGAACAGAGGAGAGTTACACTAGGTGACTACTCCAGGCCGAATGAAGAAGGATCGCAAGCTAGCATCCTTAGGCCACCGATTGCAGCTAACAATTTTGAACTAAAACCAGCTTTACTGCAGTTGGTAAGAAATGAACAATTCGGAGGAAGTGAGGTTGAGGATCCAAATTTGCATTTAGCAACTTTCCTCCAAATTTGTGATACAGTAAAAATGAATGGGGTCCCTGAAGAAGCAATCCGACTAAGGTTGTTTCCATTTTCTCTAAGGGACCGAGCAAAAGCCTGGTTGCAGAGTCAACCGAGAGGTAGTATCTCCACCTGGGAGGATTTGCAAAGGAAATTTTTGATTAAATACTTCCCTCCTTCTAAATATGCAAAACTGCGTAATGAAATTATATGTTTCCAGCAAAGAGAAGGTGAGTCCTTGATGGAAGCATGGGATAGGTATAAAGAAAGTCTGAGGAGATGTCCTCATCATCAGATTTCTGATGTACAGTAGGTGACTATTTTCTATAATGGTGTCAGGCCAGCTACCAGAGTCTTGATTGATGCCTCGGCTGGAGGCTCATTAACAACTAAAACGGTAGAAGAAGCTATAGAGCTGATTGATGTGATGGCTTCTAATGAATGTCTGATTAGTGAGAGGAACCAAGTCCCTAGGAGAGGAATATTAGAATTAGAAGCACAAGATGCCTATCTGGCTCAGAGCAAACTGATGACTCGGGCTTTGGAAAAATTAAGCATTCAGATTTCAAAACTCCAAAAGCCGAGTCAAGTTTCTATGATCAGTTGTGATTTTTGTGGTGGAGACCATGAAAATGGAATGTGTGATCCAGTTGTGCCTTCCGAGCAAGTGAATTATATGGGGCAGCAACAGTATCAAAGGAATTATCCTTCTAATTCCTTTAATCCTAATTACAGGAGCCACCCCAATTTTTCCTGGCAGAAAGGTCCACATCTGAATCAGAATATCCCACCGAGTCAACCCACAAATAGACCACAACAACCTTCTCACCCTCCCGTTAAAGAAAAATCCGAACTCGAGAATGTACTTTCTCAGTTTATCCAGGCCACTCAGGCCAGTTTTAAGAATCAGGAAGCATCTATAAGGAATTTAGAAAATCAAGTAGGACAGCTTTCTAAACAATTAGCTGAGAGGCAAGTAGGCAATTTCCCTGGAGATACCGAGGTAAATCTAAGGGAACATTGCAAAGCCATAATTACTAGGAGTGGAAAAATTATTTCTCCATCTCCGGGTCAAGAAATAGGTTCAGAAAAAGGAAAAGAAATAATACAAGAAACCGAGCAGGACAATAAAGATGAAGTAGAAAATAAAAATGAATCAGAAAAAGAAAAAGAAAATAAAGTCCATCAAAAGAAAAAGAAAAAGGTTGATCTGATTCTGGAGGAAGCTTCTAAGCTGACTCCTGAAAAACTGAGGAATGCTCCATTTCCGCACAGGTTTAAAAAGCAAATAGAGGAGCAGAAGTTTGCTAGGTTCTTAGAGGTCTTCAAGAAACTTCACATTAATATCCCTTTTGCTGAGGCATTGCAGGAGATGCCTTCCTATGCAAAATTTTTAAAAGAGCTATTGTCTAAGAAGAGGAAGCTTAGGGGGGATGAAATGATTACTCTCACTCAAGAGTGTAGCGCAATCATTCAAAAGAAACTTCCCCAAAAGCTAGAGGATCCTGGATCTTTCACAATACCGTGTGCAATAGGGGATATTCATGTAGGAAGTGCTCTCTGTGATCTAGGAGCCAGTATAAATCTGATGCCTCTATCTTTGATGAAAAAACTGGGAATTAATGACTTGCAACCGACTCGCATGTCCTTGCAGTTAGCTGACAGGTCCATTAAATATCCCCAAGGGATGCTGGAAGACTTGCTAGTAAAAGTTGATAAATTTATCTTTCCAGCAGACTTCATAGTGTTGGATATGGAAGCTGACCGAGAGATCCTTTTGATCTTAGGTAGACCCTTCCTAGCTACTGGCAGAGCGTTGATTGATGTGGAAAAAGGTGAACTCATGCTGAGAGTTCAGGAGGAGCAAGTAATTTTCAATGTCTTCAATTCCATGAAACATCTGACTGAACGGATGGATTGCCTAATGATTGAAGAGGTTGAAAATTACCAGACTCCCTTACTGCTAAAAACTAAGGAAGAGGCTTTACAAACTTTTTTAGAGGATGATTTTGACTCCGAGACTGAGTCAATTGACTCTCACTCAGAAATACTGGACCTACTGGAAGTTTTGGAAGTAGGTGATTTCGAAAAGAACAATGATTTGGAAAATACTGAAGCTGAGAAGGGAAAGGAATTTTCAGAAGAAAAATGTGATTTAAAACCTTTACCTTCTCATCTGAAATATGTTTTCCTGAGAGGAAATGACACTCATCCTGTCATTATTAATGCCGACTTAAAAGAAGAGGATGAGAATAAACTAGTTGGGGTATTAAAGGCTCATGAATCTGCCATTGGCTGGAACATTTCTGACTTGAAGGGAATCAGTCCATCCTTTTGTATGCACAAAATCCTGATGGAGGATGACTATTCCCCTGTTGTACAGCCATAACGCAGATTGAACACCATTATGAAGGAAGCAGTGAGAAAGGAAGTGGTCAAGCTCCTTGATGCGGGAATCATTTACCCGATCTCGGACAGCACTTGGATTAGCCCAGTCCAAGTGGTACCCAAGAAGGGAGGAATGACGACTGTAAGAAATGACCAGGGTGAAATCATTGCCACTCGGCCAACTACAGGCTAGAGGATGTGCATTGATTACAGAAGGCTGAATAACTCTACTCGGAAAGACCATTTCCCCCTTCCGTTTGTTGATCAAATGCTTGAGAGGTTATCAGGACATGAGTACTATTATTTTCTTGATGGGTACTCGGGTTATAACCAAATTGTGGTTGACCCGAAGGATCAAGAAAAGACTACCTTCACATGTCCCTATGGAATTTTTGCATACAGGCACATGCCGTTCGGCTTGTGCAACGCTCCAGCAACCTTCCAAAGGTGCATGCTGGCAATTTTTGGGGATATGGTGGAAAAATTTAATGAAGTATTCATGGATGACTTCTCGGTATTTGGGAGCAATTTTGACACATGCCTCAGCAACTTAGCTAAGGTGCTGATGAGATGTCAAGAGACCAATCTCATTCTTAACTGGGAGAAATGCCATTTTATGGTTAAGGAAGGGATAGTCCTTGGCCATAGGATCTCTGCTGAGGGCATGCAGGTGGACTGAGCAAAAATTGAAATTATTGAAAAACTTCCTCCTCCGATCAACATGAAAGGAGTAAGGAGTTTTCTAGGATGTGCTGGGTTCTATAGAAGGTTCATAAAAGATTTTTCAAAAATAGCTAAGCCTTTGACCGATTTGCTTGTGAAAGATCAGGTGTTTGCATTTAATGAAAATTGTGTCAAGGCATTTGAAAAATTGAAACAAAGTTTGACTTCAGCTCCGATCCTTGCATCACCCGACTGGTCTTTTGATAAGTGCTTATTTTATGATTAAATTCATGACTCAATTGGACTCACTTTCTAAATAACTTAACTAATTTAATACATAATTGATCATGATTTTTATTAATAATGAATTGTGTAAAGAAGCTTGAATTGTCATAATATTTGAAGAAAGATGACAAAAGTCCTGAAGAAATCAAGAAGCAACAGCACAAGACAAGAAGGACGCTTGAATGCAACAGGATCCACGCTTAAGCGTAAAACAGAGAAAACAAAGAAGCATCAGGATCATCTCACGCTCAAGCGTGGGAAGGAGCCGCTTGAGCGTTAGCCCGACCCCGCTTGAGCGTGGCTTGAGCGTAGAATATATTTGTTGAAATAAAAGAGATTGCTTAAGCATAACCTTGGGCGCGGATCAAAAGGGAGCTAGTAGCATCAGACCCCCCCACGCTTGAGCGTGAGAAAGGGACGCTTGAGCGTGTGTCCAAGCGCGCCTGAGCGTGGAGCAAGCGTGGAAACTAGCATACTAAATTGGAAGGCCACGCTTAAAGCGTGGTTAAGGAAGCTCAAGCGCAAGACAACCAGTGAACATCAGTACCCTTCACGCTTGAGCGTGACCACTAAGCTCAAGCGTGACTCATGTAGTATGGGATTTCTAATTTAATATTCACCAATGGTGCGATGCCAACTCACCCACATTCATCTGTTTCTACAAGTCTCTGAAAGATGCTGCATGGGTTCTACGCAAGTGGGAAAGGGAAGCTGAACCTTGACTCCTATAAATCAAGCTGCAAACAACACCATGAGGACCATCATCAGATTCATCCCCTGTATTTCATTCACAATCCAAACTTTCCATTATTTTCTGTATTCATTCTTTTGATGGTGAAAGTGCAAGGCATGAGTAACTAATCTCCCTTATGGGATTGGCTGTAATCCATTCAACACTAAAGTAATGCTGCTGTAAGTTTTTATTTGGTAATGAGATTTGATAAGTTGTTGTATTTCTTTCTGCGTTTAATGCCTGAAAATACTTGATCACTATTTTCTTGTTCTGAGTTTTCTCAAGTATGCTGGGAAGTGACTTTTGAAAGCAGAACCTGAGGCAAATACTTATTGTGAGTAGGTAGCCAGGGATGGCGTCTAACGCAATAAACGTCAAAACAATCGATCGATAATGCTGGGATGATTTCAAAGTGACTGAGGGATCAGCGGTTTGAAGTCATTCTTATGAATTTTATAGTCGAGGGATCGATACAAATGACTTTGATTGTGACGTAGAATTTATCTTTTCAATTTACTTAAATGAAAACTTATGCAGCTTACAGAGGTGAAGATGTGATGAAGCCAATCCCTGTTTCACAAAACTGATTTCTCCAAAACCATTCACTGTTATTTTTTGCAACTTTTACTCTCTGTTATTTACTGTCTTCTTGATCAACATCATTTATAACAAAACAAAAACCAAACCATTCTGCCAAATCAATTCAAGACTAAGATTTTCATTCTTACACCTCCTCAGTGGAACGATATCTATACTGTATTACAACCTCTGTGTTTAAACTTGGCACATCCATTCCATTGAGTTCATATTATACAAACTTGATTCTCTTTCAGTGAACTCTTCATTCCCAAATATCTCAGATACACATTATCATCTTTACCGTTTGAATTGATGTGTGATGCAAGTGACTTTGCAATCGGAGCTGTACTGGGTCAGAAAAAAGAGAAATTAACTCATGTGATCTATTATGCTAGTAAAGTGTTAAATGAAAATCAAATACATTACACCACGACTGAAAAAGAAATGCTTGCTGTGGTGTATGCATTTGATAAATTTCGTGCATACTTGATTGGTGCCAAAGTCATCGTATATACAGACCACTCGGTAATCAAGTATTTACTAGCTAAAAAAGAGTCTAAACCGAGACTAATTAGATGGGTTCTCTTACTCCAAGAGTTTGACTTATAAATACGAGACAAAAAAGGAGTAGAGAACTCAGTTGCAGACCAATTGTCTCGTCTGGAAGTTGAGTTGGATTCTGTCTTGATAAAAGAAGAATTTCCAGACGAAAAGTTGATGGCCATTATAACTGGGCCATGGTACGCTGACATGGCAAACTTTAAAAGTGCCTCAGTGGTACCTGATGGTTGGACATCCCAAATGAGAAAAAAATTCTTTCATGATAGTAAGGCTTTTCTTTGGGATGATCCATTTTTGTTTAAAATAGGCATAGATGGAGTAATCAGGCGCTGTGTGCCTGAATCCGAGCAGGAAAGGCTCTTGTGGCACTGCCACGATTCTTATTACGGAGGTCATCATGGTGCCTCCTGTACCGTAGCAAAGGTGTTGCAGAGTGGCTTTTACTGGCCAACTATCTTTCAGGATTCCAAAGAATATGTAAAAAGGTGTGATAAATGTCAGAGGAGCGGAGGTCTCTCTGCAAAAGCTGGCATGCCTTTGACAAATATTCTAATTGTGGAACTATTTGACGTTTGGGGTATCGACTTCATGGGACCCTTCCCTAAGTCGTTCTCCAACGAATACATTCTTGTTGCTGTGGACTATGTCTCCAAATGGGTGGAGGCAATTCCGACCCGAACCAATGATGCACAGGTTGTGCTTAGGTTCATCAAGAAGAATATTTTCTCTAGGTTTGGAGTTCCGAGAGTAATCATTAGTGATGGGGGTTCACATTTTTGCAATAAGATAATGGAAAAAGCCCTGCGTCACTATGAGGTTTTACATAAGATATCAACTCCTTACCATCCACAGACTTGTGGACAAGTCGAACTGTCCAATAGAGAAATCAAGAGAATTTTAGAAAAAGTGGTCGGAAAATCCAGAAAAGATTGGTCGGTAAAATTAGATGATGCATTGTGGGCTTACCAAACAACTTTTAAAACTCCGATTGGTATGTCCCCGTATCAATTAGTGTATGGTAAGGCATGCCATCTCCCTGTGGAGTTGGAACACAAAGCGTGGTGGGCCACAAAGCTATTAAATTTGGACTGTGACCAATCTCAGGAGGAAAGAGTTTTGAAACTCCATGAATTAGAGGAGTTCCGACTCAACGCTTATCAAAGTGCCTCCATTTATAAGGAGAAAACAAAGAAATGGCATGATAAGCGAATTAATAAGAAAGAGTTTCAGAAGGACGACCAGGTTTTGTTATTCAATTCCCGACTAAAACTCTTCCCTGGAAAACTTAGATCCAAGTGGTCCGGGCCTTTTACTGTAAATGAGGTTTTTCCTCATGGTGCAGTCGAACTGAAAGATCCGACTACCGATCGGATTTTCAAGATGAATGGCCAGCGACTCAAACTCTACTTTGGAGGAGAGTTTGATAGGCAGAAAACCTCCTTGTTACTGAAGCCATCTTCTTAGATACAATAAGGTCAAGCTAGTGACCTTAAAGAAGCGCTCTAGGGAGGCAGCCCTATGTTCCGATCGTTTTGTTTAGAACTTTGAATCAAAATGAATAAAAAGAAGAAAAACTAAAAAAAACTAAATAAATAAAGTTTATAAAGTTGAAGAAGGAAATTCGAGCTAGATTCTTCTATTTTCGCTCAGGCGAAGCACGTGTAGCTTAGGCGAGACACTGCTGGGTGTTGTTTCACAGTTAAGCAAGAAATTACTGAGTCTTGAGTAAAAATAGTGCACTCGGATAACTGTTACTTAATTCTTAATCCTTCTTCCCGGCTGAACTTCACTCTGCATTTTTCAATAAATTTCTGCGAATAAAAAGGAAGACTTGGAAGGATTTCTGATCGTTGATGTAATGAACGGGTCAGATAGTGAAAAGTGACTTATTTCAGTCGGCTTTTCATCACTCGGATTCCTCACTCATCACAATCAGTACTGTATCCATTAGTCTCATTTGCACGCGGCCTTTCATTCTTTCATCCACTCGGCTTTCTCTAGTAGTCGGTTTCTTCCACTAGGATCCCTCATTCCTCACTCAGTTTCTTTCATTTATGAGTCACTCGTCCTTCTTTTCATATATTTTGTTGTCCACCCTCACCCGTCACTCATTCCCATACTTTATCTCTTCCTCTCAGTCGTTAATTCATTCATTCGTGCTTTCAATCCACTTGAGTTCTTCCTCAGTTTCATCACCCGATCTCTCTGTATGTGTTGGTTGTTCATCCAGCCTTTCATTCACTCATTCTCTTGTCTACTCAGTTTGTCACTCAATCGGCTTCTTCTTCATCCATTCGGTATTCCGATTCACTCGGACCCCTATGCAGTCATTCTTATATTCACTCATTTTTTTTACTCAGTCGCTCCATATCATTCTGACTTTCGTTGTTCACCTCATTTTTCACTCGGTCTTCATTCCACTCGGTCACTCTATTTCACTCATTCTTCATACCCCCAGTTAGTCTTTCACTCGTCTTTATTTTCTCATTCTTCATCCATTCGGTATAACTTGTACTTGTCTATCCCATTCGGTCTTCATTCCACTCGGTCAGTTTATTTCATTCGTTCTCCATTCACTCGGTCATTTTTCCATTCTTCCATTCATCACTGATTCACCCGATCTTTTTCACTCATTATTTCATGAATGCTTCGCCTTCCGTTCTTTTTCTTTTTCAGCCACTCAGTATATACATCCATTCAGTTTCTACTGTAGTGGTTCTTTTATCCACTCAGGTTATCCCCTTCTTCGTCTATCTTTCACTCATGTTTGTTCGCCCGGTCGGTCAGCCATTCTTTCCTGTTCTTTCACTTGTTTTTCTATTTGTCCGACCTCTCGCTGTTTGTTCATTCATTTTTTTTTTACTTTTACCCGGTTTAATCCACTCGGTATTCATTTACTCGTCGTTTCATTCCACTTATTTTCTTTCTCAGTTTTCTCACGCTGTACTTTTCGTTTTCATCTACTCGTGTTTCATTCGCGATTGTCACTCAATTTACTCAGTATTTCCAGTCACTCAATTTCCTGTCATCTCGTTTTTCATTCCACTAGTTTCATTATTCACTCGGCCCCTCGCTGTATTCGTTTTGTTTACTCGGCCTTTCATTTACTCGGTATTTCATTCATTCCATTTTCCACTTTTGTCATTTTTGTTCTTCGCCCGAACTCTCATTGTCATTCACTCATTCTTCATATCTCAGATCTATATCACTCAGTTCCCTCCACTCGTTCTTTTTTTCACTCAGCCTTACTCTCAGTCGTTCTTTCGTTCACGCACTTTTCTGTTCACTCGTATCTCACGACGGTTGTTCACTCGTCCATTCACTGTAACACTCGATTCTCATACACTTATCTTCATTCATTCATTCTTTCACTCATTCTGTGACCCATTCGGTATTCATTCACTCAATACCCTTTTCATTCAGTGTTTTATTCACTTTTTCTCACTCACTCATCACTCAGTTCCTCATTCACTAGGTTTCTCGCTAGTTCACTCGGTTCCTTCATTTACTCATCTCCTTCATCGATCGGTATACTCTTTACTCATCTCCACTCGGAATATTCTCATTCGTTCTCCTCTTTCATTTTTGATCCACTCGTCTTTGTCATTCACCATCAATCTACTCGTCCGTCTTCCACTCGTTCACTCTAGTTTCCGTTCCTCACCCGTCATTCAGCTTTTCAGTTATGCATTCATTCTTTCCCTTTCATTTACTCGGACTTTTGTTTTGTTCACCTCATTCGTCGATCAACTATTCATTCACTTCTCACTCGCTCATCATCTGACCAGTATTATCTACTCGGTATTCATATACTTGTTGTTTCACTCCACGTATTTTACTTTCCTCGGGTTTCGTATGTTGTAGTTTCCTTCTTCATTCCTTCGTTTTTCATTCGTGACTGTCACTTTTGTATTTTCAGTACCCAGTTTTCTGAGCTTTCATTCACCCACTATTCATTCACTCGGGTTTTCATCCTTTTAGTTGTAGTTAAATTCTTTCATTTATTTGACCAATTCCTTCCTCGGGGGTATTCATTCGGTGGTTCGTTATTCATTTTTTCATTTATTCTTCCACTGGCTTATGTGTTTACTCGTCTCATTCATCCAGTCAGTATAGCTTTCACTCATTGACTCAGAACCTCTTTCTTTCAATTCACTTCGATTTGTTTGACTTTTATTATCTCTACCTCCCTCAGCCACTCGTTCTTCATTTCTCAGATTTTTATCACTCGGTACCTGTCTCCCTTCTCACTCGGTTATCATCCTTTCAACCTTTTTACTCTTTTCCCTCATTATTCATTTATTCGGTATTCCTTCATTCATTCATACTTCGATTCCTTTCTTTTATTATTCCTTTCTTTTATTCACTCGTATTTCATTACAATGGTTCACTCATTTCTCATACGCTCTCTTTCATTTATTTAAATTTTCATTTCATTTGTCCGTTTTGTCTTATCGTCTGTTCATTTATCCATCTTCCATTCTCCTATGTCCATTTGGCATCACATTGGTATCATCCCACTCTTCCTCGATCTTCTACCCCTCTAGTAATTGAGTATTCTAAAAAAAATAAAAAATAAATAAAATAAAAAAAATAAAATAATAAAAAATAAAAAAATCTAATATATATATAGAATAAATAAATAAAATAATAAACATAATAATAATAATAATAATAGTAATACATTTAATAAAGTAATAATTAAAGCTGACCGCATTTACGCGTTTCTTGAAAATTGAATTCAACATTATAAAAGAGAAACCCTTTCAGCTTCCAACCCTCAGTACCTATACTGAACTTAGGCTGAAGACGAAAAGACACTTTCTGGTTTCTAAGAAAGGTATTACCTTTTCACTTCTTTCTGGTTATTATCTTCTTGTTTCATTGTTATTGTTTTCCACTGTCATAAGCCATGCATCTCACAATTTGGTTTGCTGTTTTTCTGTTGGATTTCTGTTCTTATTTTTGTTTAATTAGGTTGTTTATCATCGTTGTTTTAACATTCATCATGAAAAGAAGATCACAAAGACTTCTGCAGAAACCTAGACCCAACTTTGCAGAAGGAAGTATGCGAAGGAAACAAATAGACAACGAAAGAGAAGTGGCAACCATCACTATATCTGATTCGTCTGTCCATGTCCCTAGTCGAAGTCAGGAGCAAAGGGATGTATCTCCTCTGGTTCAAAGGATTGTATCTCCTGCGAGTGAGGAAAATGAGTCACCAGAGGTTGAAAGTGTTAAGGCTTTTGAAAACTGTGCTGTGAAGTTTAAAGCCACAGAACCAGAACGTCCCAAGCAATCTGTAGGAGCTGGTCCTTCTTCTTCTTCTTCTGACATTCTTTTAGTGTTACAGGAATTACAGGTTGTGAAGAAGATGCAACTTGAAATTTATGATCGGGTCTCGAACCACGATCAGATGCTCAGAAAGATTGCCACGAAATTGAGGGTTGAACAGTCAGCAGAAATGGGAGCCCCACCTGATAGAGATGCGTGGTTAGCTTCCATTGGATTCACGATTCCCTCCCAGCAGGACAAAGACGATGAAGATCAGAATGTTTAAGCAGTTGTTCCACGTTTTTATGATGTTTCCTATGTATTTCATTTGATGTTATTGTAACTGCTTTCTGAACAGTAAACTTGTTTCTATTTTTAATTATGTAATGAAAATTTAATTTCTGTTAATTTGTTGATTTATTCGGTTTTTCATATGTATTGGTAAACTCCATGAGTCCCAATCCGATTACGCGCTTCCCAGCACTGCCACTCAGGTAAAAGGGAAGTATTCTAGTACCCCGACTCCTTATTTGATTTTCCGATTCTTTATTTGATAAAATATGTTAATTATATTTAATTTCAAATCCATCTTAATAATTTGAAGTTTGCTGATTCGTTAAGCTGTAGTCGGATATATTAATTAATCGGTTTTTGCTTAAATCATGATCTCTGCCCATAACTATTCTTCATCATTAATTAAATTGTTTACTCGGCATGCTAGTTAGCAATCTAGATGTATGATCTTACATTAAGTTTGGGGACAAGATTGGCTGATTAAATGTTATAATCATATGAGCTTTTGAGCCTGTTTTATCTTTTTCCGAGTGAACTTGCATGCTAGTTAGTGAGACAGAATTTGCCTCAGTGCTTGCTAATTGTCGTATGCTAACCAATCGGAAATGATGAAGGCCTTCTTTGTTAATTTAGCCAGGGCCGAAAATAGCCTTCCTAATCTATTAAATTATCCTTTGACCTAATGATTATGTTTGATCCTGAAACCTTTTATTCGTTTTATATACCTAACATTACAAGCCTAGTTATCCAAGAAAAACCTAACTAGAGTACCCTCGATGTTCCACTGGTGAATTACTCGGTTTTGCTTATTGCTAGGGACTAGCAATCTCTAAGTTTGGGGATGAAGAGTATGCCTAACAGTAATTAAAGACACACTCCGACCTTGATTATGGATAAAAATCTTGAAAAATAAAAGGAAGAAAGGCAAAGCCGAGAGAAAAATGAACAAAGTTCAGAAAAGAAAAAGAGGTGCAAAGCACCACAAGAAAAAAAATTCGATCAGAAAAGGAAAGGAGAAGTCCGAAGGACTGAAAGAAAAAGAAAGTGCAAAACAACACGAGTTATTAAGTAGCATTCAGTCAGAAAAGTAAAGAGAGTTATTAGTAGAGGCAATTAAGTTAGAATTGAGGCAAAGCATCAGTGGACACATCTTGTAACCTATCTATGACTCGGAAAAACAATAATTGAGCCTGTAGCCGAGCCCCATTATAAGCTTAAAAAGCCCTTACTGATCCGATTGAGTAGGCATATTTCATGATGTTTAGAACTGTTGCAAGCCTATGTTGATCTAACTAGTATGCAGGTGATGAGTGCATTCTATTTACCCTATACACCGAGAGAAGAGTTAAACACCGACCAGTGAGGAAAGCATCAGCAGCTTGTCTCCCAAAGGAGGTGTAAGTTTTTATACTTTTAGAAATTGCGAGAAGAAAGCATGATCGGTATTCAATAATTATAGTATGAATTAAGTTAAGGAAAGGTTGATTGTGTTGATCAATTGCTGATTGTTAATTAATCTGAATATTTGCTTGAGGACAAGCAAAGTTTTAAGTTTGGGGATATGATAAGTCTTGAAAAGACTTAATTATTCCACTGTTTATTTAACATAAATTACTAAGTATTGTCTAGTTTTGATATTATTATTTAATAATTTGTTAATAATTCATGTTTTAGTTATTTATTTCAAAAGTATGTTATCTATGTAAGAAACCGATTGAAAATTTTAATTAAATAAGGAATTTTGAAGTATTTACAAATTTACTAAGCAGCCAGCGTATAATTGCTAGGCAAGTAGCTGTTTATTGGTGCAGGAACAGGGCGGACTCAAGATAAGAAGAAAATTCCGAGTGAAATCCTACAAATCCGAGCAGAAATTGATAAATCCGAGTGAGACTTCCTGAATCCGACTGAAAAGAGCCCAAATACTGACCAAGCGAGACTTCAAGTAAGCTAACTTAAGAAGACTCCCAAGACACCGACTCCGAAAGAGAACAAGGACTCGGAATATTGCATGAAGAACCCGAGCGCCAACTGTAGAATACCGATTAAATAATCAACTCGCTCAAGCTAGAGTTAAATTCGCTCAAGCGAAGGTCAAAAATTAGCTCAAGCGAAGCAATCACGCTTGAGCGAGAAAGTCATTCTGTATTACATATTTCCAATTCGCCCAAGCTTCGCCATAACGCTTAAGCGACTAAGCAACACTGTAGTACAATTCCCGAACTCGCCCAAGCGAGAGTTTAATCCGCTCAAGCGAAAACCCAGCAGCTGAAGCGAAAAAGCAGTAACTTAAACCCTGTTTCTTCCCTCCAACAACATACACCTGGTGTAATACTGTTTCCGCTTCCATTGCCTTCTTCTCCAACTGCTGCAACCTTAGTAACTTAAGTAGTGAACTGTCAATTAGCTGGTGCTGCGCTGTAAATTAGCTAAGGCTGAGCTGGATCCTGTTAAGAGCTGAGCTATAATTAGTTGGTTACTCTATAAACTGTGTAATTAGTTTTAGTCGTTAACTTAAGTTCTCTAAGTTATTAGTTAAGTTAGTTAGTTTAGTTAAGATGCCTATATATATTCATGTACATACTCTGTAAATATGGTGGTGTGTGTGTGGAGACAGAGAATACATAGAACACAATCTTTTTCATTCTAAAACTTCGAACATCTTACTACTTCATTTTCTCTCTCTAAACTCTCTCCTCCATGACGTTCCACAATCCTTCGATGGAACTGAAGTCAATGGAGTTCTAAATCCTTAAGGTTGGGATTGTGAAGGTGAGCAATGGAGTCTTGAAGCTGTGAGCAAGTAGATCGACTTCTAGATCTTGAGGCGAACAAGCTGAGGAGTGGAGCAGAATCGCTGGATTGACAAATCCAGAACTGATGAAGAACTTCGCCAGTGAGGAATCATGGTTGAAGCTTAGGTAACTTCCAGCTTTCTAACTAGTTCAGGCCTAATCAATTTAGGTGAATAGTTAGAGTTCAACCTCCAATTTCGCATTAGATTCTTAGGTTAATCGAGCACTTAAGGAATTAAGGTTCATTGCTTAAGGATTAGTGTTTTTCACCTAAGGAATTAGGGAATAACCACAAGCGGATTGTCCTTTAGATTGTGAAGTTCGATTATACTTAATTGCATGTTTCTTGAGGAGATTGTGAGCCGAAGCAATCCTGACCTGTTTTCTATTAATCACTTTACTCATTTCACTTTAACTCTGTTTCTGAAAATACAAAAACAACTATAAAACACTAAAACCATAAAAACCGAATGAACTTCATGTATTTTCTGTTGGTTCAGCTTGTACTAGTCCTAGATTGAGGTACTTACCATAATCCCTGTGGGACGATCAAATACACTACAATTTTAACGACTGGTGCGCTTGCCAAAGTGTAAATCCGAGAGTCACATTTTATTTTACTAAGATTTTTACACCAAATTAATGGCTCAGGATTTCAGCATCAATTAATCTATGAATCCTCATCATACACACGTATTCATCCGATTGCCAACTCGGTAATTAGTGTTCAACATTATATGCACTCGGTATTTCCACAGCGAATCAGATGACTCAGCTTATATCTCATCCACTCGGCAATCACCATGCCATCCACTCGGATTACACTCTACCACAAGCATTTCATGCTTTCCCATATAAAGCCCACTAGGCATTAACACAACAGTCCCCCTTCCTATGCACTCAGTGTACACAAATTCAATATCAAGCATCACATGCCTTTTAAATACACAATTTCACAAGGCGACCCATACATAACCATACAATGCACTCGGCATTAACATAATATGCATCTCAAGCATCTTAACATAATCATCACTATAAACATCAACACATATTACATGGACGGAATTCAACAACATCAAGCAATACATATTCATCATGCATGTCCCAGCTACTACTCACTCGGAAATCAACCAAACAACACATATTGAATACCACCTATCACAATACAAGAATTTCACCCGGAAAACCCGTCCATAAACCATACATTTAAGATGCAAAGCCCCCTTACCTGGAATGACGTTCCAGAAGTCACATGGGCCACTCGGCCCAGCCATAACAGCTCTCTGCTCGGTATTCAAACCATAGGAAGAGCCAACACAGCTTCCTCCCGAACAGATCAGCTACCAAGGCACACAACCATGCCAAGCCTCCAAGGCACCACAGACCTCACTCGGCCCAGTAGAGGTTCCCAAACGCTGCTCCACACTTGAACAGCAACCACCAAGCACGTCTCACAACTGTTCTACACTCGAACAGCACCGTCCTCACCACCATGGAGGACAACCAAGCTTCCATGCACCATCCATGCCTTCTTCCTCACAACAGCACAGTCTCAAAACAGTGGACCATCTTCCACAACCGAGGCACCCACACGCAACTGCAGGCCCCCAACCGAGCCACAAACAGCCCCATCAATGGAGGAAGAAGAAGGACTAGCAAGAAGGAGAAGCACCATGGAATAGAGGAGAAACCCAGCCTCCAAAACACACAGCCATGCTGTCTCCCATCACCACGATGTTCCTCACACAGCCACACCAATCCCCTCGGTTTAACACAGTTCGTGAGTGGAAGAAGAAGATGAAGGGAAAAACGAAGATGAGGCAGCAGGGGAGGAGGAAGTAAGAGCTTCATAGAGTTTTAGAGAGAAGGAGGAGTGTTTCTCTCCTCTATCTGAAAAGCCACCCACGAGGAAATAAAGAAGTGAGAAGAAATGTGAAGCTGAAGCCTTATCACCACCCACTCCCTATCAGCGTCCCACTCTCCCAACAGCTATCATATCCATATTTAATGCAGTCCATCAACCATCAAGTCACCACCAGGAGCCGTCCCATCCAATTAAAGCCATCAACCATCAACGTGGGGACCACGCGGGAAGGAAGGGAAGAGAGAGAGAACCGAAGCTTCTTCATAACCACCAAAGGCACCTTGGTCACATGCTATCATTATTATTATTATTATTCAATCAATTAACTTAAATGGGCAATTGTTTTCAACCAACCATTAACTTAATCAATCCATAACCCTTAATCCTGAATTTAACCTCACTCGGTAATTAATTAAAAATCGGGATGTTACACTTCTCCCCACCTTTAAGGAATTTCGTCCTCGAAATTCAAGCACAACATACCCCAATAAACAGCTCGGCATATCACTGCATGCCACACAAAACAGTTACATACCAATGCTTCCCAAGCATTCACCGACCAGTTAATTCCAATCGGCACAATTTCACCTCTCAAGTGGTTTACCGATCGCACCACAAGAAATTCCGAGACATCACACTTAACACCTTCCACTCGGAAATGTCACAACCGACTCGGAAATCACCCATTCGGGTATTCACTGCTCGGAAACATTCTAACTCGAGCAGTACATAAAATTCAAGGCTTTACTTCGCCTCAGAAAACTTCACACCACTCAGCAATTCTTTCTTCCAGAAAGATTCCACTCGGAATTACATTCCTCTCATTCACCCATCCACATTTTGATACATTAATATTTACTGCACACTCAATACACTCTCATCTTTGCTTGGAGCAGTCTGATAGTCTCAAGCCATCACCATAAGCAGCTACAGTCTCACTTGCCCGACCTATGAACTGCTGCATCCAACTTATAGGATGATGCCTTATTCCTATAGGGTCACAACAATTGCATAAAGTCACTGCAAGATGCACACTACCACAATACCTATGGCATGTAGAGTCATACCGAAACAGCATCCTCACAATCTTTTCACTCATACCGACCAAAGTCACTCAGATAATGCTGATCTACATGAGAATTAATGGCAATTCCCATAATTTTATAAGCAATGTTCCTATACCAATATCATCACTACGCACCAACTAGGGTGCATCACATGTCAACAGTCAGCAAACATCACTTATTATCACTGTAAAATGCACATTATCAATAGTTTTCCGATCCATACAGGGCATACATCCAGCCCATACACCTATTCTAGTGTAAATCTCATGGTAATAATCATCAAGTGCTAACCACATTGACCCTAAAATGACATAATGGCAATCAATTTTTAGCCCAGACCGAGTAAAAATTTCTTCTTTAATCTTATTCATCACAAAATCATGGTCAATCAGCCAATCAATCTCTCAATTCATCATTCATCACTAGCTATCAATTAATTAAAGCCTAGGGAATTCATCAAATTCTCTTTGATATACCACTCGGTTTACAATATGATTTTCAACCATAAAAATAGGTTTCTACATTGGTAACTCTCTTCACTAAGCATAAACACAGTCCACCAGTCGGATATACAATCATCATAATATTATTTCCATTATCACCATATCCAGTACCAAGGTGTACTCGGATTTCAACTTTACCATTTGGTATTTGCATTTCCTCTTACAATAATTCAAGCCTCAGAATCATTATACAATCATTTCACTCGGCCTTCAACAATCGGCTTCCAGCCCATACCGAATAATGTCTCTTCATTGGATCTCATCCATCTTAAAACCATAATCCGACAATTTATCAATCATTCGTTTCATCTCACATCACCGACCACAGCTCAATTTAAGCCTAACTGATTTACCGAGCGTAAACACATTCCACCAATTGGTCAAATTATCATTATAATATGATTTCTAATACCACCATAATTAATACCCAAGCATACTCAAATTTCAACCTTAAGACACTTCAAACCTCAACAATTTGTTATACCATTACTTGACTCAACAATCCATAAGGTCAATCAGATTATTCGACTCGAAATTCCAAGGGTTACCGAGTACCCCCACAACATCCAATTATCACCGAGTCAAAATCAACATAGAGTCTAGTTCCACAAGGTCTAACAGTATAAGATCATACAGAATCCGATCGGGTTACTACACCTTATGGGTCATAATTCAACCATCCAATCACTCGGCTTTCAACCACAAGACCGAGTCTAACCCAATCCTCAGGTACCTAATCACATCAACTTCTCACCCAGTTTTCTAATCTCTCATATATCTATTTCAATAGTATCCAATCATACTTGATCACGCCCAATCAATTGGGTTACCCCACCTAGTGGTCCAACATCAACTAATCATTCACTCGGTTTTCACACCTCAGAAACCGAGACACAATCCCAATTTAACATATACCTGATTTCACATTTATTCATTCATCACATAATCAGATTTCCAACCTAGAAACCTACAACCAATCAATTACATCAAATACCATATAGGATTCACGTGCCAAGGTATAAAACATCCTTTAAAAATGGCACAACCAATCACAGAATTTAAATTCAACTCACTAGGGAATTCCTTTAATAGTATTCACTCAGCCAACTCAACATATGAGTTCTAATCCATTCAACAAACATGACTCGGCCATGAACCATTAACATGGCATACACAAGAGTCCTAGCCAATTAATCCGACCTCTATCTGTATAAAAGGGGATCTCAACATATACCATTTCATCTCCTTTCCAGTCAACCCAGGCTTAGAACAACCTCAAGTATTTTGTGAACAATAGAATCAGGGTAGTAACAACTCTATCCCTAATCAACATTACATCAGTAGTACCTCAATACTACCCCCAGCAAACACATAGGCATATAGCCATACAAACCATGCATAGCATGCATCAAATCCAACAAAATTCTATAAGCAATAATGACAATCGGTCATATTGCACAAAACCGCCCACACACAGTAGGCAAACCTTGTCCATAGACCTTTTGGTCTGCTCTAATACCAAAATGAAACACCCTTATTTTAATAAATAATTAAAACTCAAAACAGGGGAAATTTTTCCCAAAAATTAGAGTTTACAAAACATTCATAATCTGCCCAAAATAATTAAACCGGGCATAACAAGGAGAAGGAGGGGAATGGAAGGCAAGGAAAATAAAGGCCAAACAAAAGCCATCCAGCGGAAGCCCAACAACGCTCAAGCGAACCCAATAGAAACGGCGCTCACTCGCTCAAGCGAGACCCAACGTCGCTTGAGCGAGACAGCCCAACTCGCTCGGGCGAGCACACCTTCGCTCAAGCGAACCAGCCAAAAGCCTTCCAACAACACACACACGCTAGAGCGAATGCCTCACTTGCTAAAGTGAGAAGCCACACTCGGTATTTCCCATCACTTGGTATCCAGAGTTCCATATATTTTTATCCACAAGGCCACACAATATTCCACTGGGGAAATGAGGGGTATCCCACTCAGATTCCGTAAAACTTCCTCACTCGGGTTATTTTCCAACCAAACACCACTCGATGTATTTAACTTCAACACAATCGGGAATGTACTTCACATTCATCACTCAGCATAAACTCACATCTCTCACTCGGAGAACACATAGACCTTCCTTCACTCAGAAAGGGTCTCTACAATCATACTCTACTCGGAATATTCAGTCTGAATCCGAGTCTCCACTCACACAGGGTTCCACTCGGTAATCTTACTCCAAAACCGAGTCATCTCAATCAGTCTTTCACTCGACAATTGATATCTTATTCAATCGGAGAAACCATTAAGTTAAGTCCCACTCGGACTTGATCTAAGTCTCACCCACTCGGAATATGGAACCTCATTCACTCGGATTATACATGTATCACACACTTAGAATATATTCCAATCTCAACCATTACAACAAATCTTCCCTCGAAAGGGATTCACTCGAGTTATCCACTCGGAAATACAAACTCTTTCCCACTCGGGTTTACATATATTTTTCACTCGGAATCATTCAAGCCTATTCACTCGGAAAAGGCCACATATTTAGCCTCACTCGGCTCGGCTCCCACAATAATGTTTCTCTCGGAATTCTTTACCTTAACATTATTCCATCCATCAACACTTATAATTCGATACAATACATGATGACAATGTAAACCATATTTATATAAATAGGCACTCGGATTCCTATACATATATATTTGTATTCATTATACAACACTAACATATGAGCCGGCCAAGGCTTAACACTGCCTATACACAACATATATATATATACAACATAAGCACTCAGCAGTCGGAGTGCACATCACTCGGACATGGGTCCATCACAGCATTTCTGACCGACCTGCACATACTGAAAAATGGTGTAGGGGGTGAGCTTTACATATTAAATGACAGTTACTGACACGGATTATACCACAATCCTTAATTATACAAATGCACAATTCAATTAATCATAACACACTGCCATTTAATATAAACAATTACACACATCCTCCGATCGGGATTCACCCAATTTCACTCGGCTATAAGCACAACATCCTGACTATCAATATTTTAATTCATCTACTCGGATTTCACCCTAAATCTTTTCTAAGCACCATCAATAATACTCAACTCCGAGCCTTGCTCAAAGAGTATGCCTAAGCCTTGCTCAAGGACTTAATCATATTCATCACATGTTTCATCTGATTACCGATCAGTAATAGACGTCCAACGTATTCCAGTGGCGAATCGGATGCATAGAGTCTCATTCACTCGGCGTCCAACGCCAATGCACTCGGCATTTGCCTCGAGTCCAACCCAAGGACTTTCATCAAGCATACAATGCTCATGCTCTCAGTATGGCCTCGAGTCCAACTCTGAGGTCTTCAATTATATTAGGATTAATCTATGAATCCTCATCATACACACGTATTCATCCGATTGCCCACTCGGTAATTAGCGTTCAACATTATATGCACTCGGCATTTCCACAGCGAATCAGATGACTCAGCTTATATCTCATCCACTCGGCAATCACCATGCCATCCACTCGGATTACACTCTACCACAAGCATTTCATGCTTTCCCATATAAAGCCCACTCGGCATTAACACAACAGTCCCCCTTCCTATGTACTCAGCATACACAAATTCAATATCAAGCATCACATGCCTTTTAAATACACAATTTCACACAGGGACCCATACATAACCATACAATGCACTCGGCATTAACATAATATGCATCTCAAGCATCTTAACATAATCATCACCATAAACATCAACACATATTACATGGACGGAATTCAATAACATCAAGCAATACATATTCATCATGCATGTCCGGGCTACTACTCACTCAAAAATCAACCAAACAACACATATTGAATACCACCCATCACAATACAAGAATTTCACCCGGAAAACCCATCCATAAACCATACACTTGAGATGCAAAGCCCCCTTACCTGGAATGACGTTCCAGAAGTCACATGGGCCACTCGGCCCAGCCACAGCAGCTCTCTGCTCAGCATTCAAACCATAGGAAGAGCCAACACAGCTTCTTACCGAACAGATCAGCTACCAAGGCACACAACCATGCCAAGCCTCCAAGGCACCACAGACCTTACTCGGCCCAATAGAGGTTCCCAAACGCTGCTCCACACTTGAACAGCAACCACCAAGCACGTCTCACAGCTGTTCTACACTCGAACAGCACCGTCCTCACCACCATGGAGGACAACCAAGCTTCCATGCACCATCCATGCCTTCTTCCTCACAACAGCACAGTCTCAAAACAGTGGACCATCTTCCACAACCGAGGCACCCACACGCAGCTGCAGGCCCCTAACCGAGCCACAAACAGCCCCATCAATGGAGGAAGAAGAAGGACCAGCAAGAAGGAGAAGCACCAGGGAACAGAGGAGAAACCCAGCCTCCAAAACACACAGCCATGTTGTCTCCCATCACCACGCTGTTCCTCACACAGCCACACCGATCCCCTCGGTTTAACACAGTTCGTGAGTGGAAGAAGAAGATGAAGGGAAAGACGAAGATGAGGCAGCAGGGGAGGAGGAAGTAAGAGCTTCATAGAGTTTTAGAGAGAAGGAGGAGTGTTTCTCTCCTCCATCTGAAAAGCCACCCACGAGGAAATAAAGAAGTGAGAAAAAATGTGAAGCTGAAGCCTTATCACCACCCACTCCCCATCAGCGTCCCACTCTCCCAACAGCTATCATATCCACATTTAATGCAGTCCATCAACCATCAAGTCACCACCAGCAGCCGTCCCATCCAATTAAAGCCATCAACCATCAACGTGGGGACCACGCGGGAAGGAAGGGAAGAGAGAGAGAACCGAAGCTTCTTCATAACCACCAAAGGCACCTTGGTCACATGCTATTATTATTATTATTATTATTCAATCAATTAACTTAAATGGGCAATTATTTTCAACCAACCATTAACTTAATCAATCCATAACCCTTAATCCTGAATTTAACCTCACTCGATAATTAATTAAAATCGGGATGTTACACAACCTAAGTTGTTTTAAAAGTTTTTCAGTTTCACATGGATTCAATTCAGCATTAACAATCACAGGATATGTGGAATTAGGACCAAGAAACTCATACCTTAAAGAAGCTGGTAAAGGTTTTAATTCCACATTGGGGCTTACCACTTTGTCACACATGACCTCAGTATCATGTTTTAGTGGGGCCTCAGAGCAATCAGATGTTTCTGTCAGCTCAATCATGAAAACAGTTTTAAGTGGGTCATTAGGAAGGGTTGCTTCCTTTACCACTCGTTCAACAAAATCCACACTACAGCAAACATCATTAAAAGGTTTTTCTAAAACATTTTTCAAGTTAAAATCAACCTTTTGATCTCCAACAGTTAGAGACAACTTACCATTCTTGACATCGATCACAGCACCTGCAGTTGCTAAAAATGGTCTGCCTAAAATAATAGGAATCAAAGAATCTTCGTCCATTTTAAGCACAACAAAGTCAGCAGGTATAAAATTTTAATAGGAACATCCTCTAAAATTCCTACAGGATATTTTACAGATCTATCAGCCAATTACAAAGACATCCTAGTAGGTTTCAGCTCACCCAATCCTAACTTTTCAGCAACAGATAATGGCATTAAACTCACACTCGCTCCTAAATCACATAATGCTTTATCTATATTCATGTCACCAATCATACAAGGAATAGAGAAACTACCTAGATCTTGGAGCTTGGGTGGGAGCTTTCTTTGAATTAGAACACTGCACTCTTCAATAAGTGCAACTGTACCATCTTCCTCCAGTCTTCTTTTGTTGGGCAAAATGTCCTTCAGGAACTTTGCATATGTGGGCATTTGCTGCAAAGCATCTGTGAAGGGAATATTGATATATAATTTTTTTAAAACATCAAGAAACTTACCAAATTATTTGTCCAAATTTGTGTTTGAATATGACTACAGGTTCAAGGATTTTGATAATGACAAAGGACTCTTGAAGAAATTCTTGCAAAAACAAAGACTTAGAATCAAACCCAGAAAAACTGTGCAGCTAATCGATTAGGGAGCCCAATCTAATCGATTAGGCAACTTCTATTTTGAATTAAAAGCATCAGGAACATAAGCTAATCGATTAGATGGAGTATGCTAATCGATTACCAAGATACTGGAATGACACTAATCGATTACCCAAATGACATAATCGATTACCAACATCAACAATTGAATTAAATGCATCAGGTACATATGATAATCGATTACAGGACTTTAGCCAATTGATTACCAAGCTACTGGAACGACAATAATCGATCACACATGGGTGCTAATCGATTACCAAAATCAAGAACTGAATTAAATGCATCAGGGGTTATAGCTAATCGATTACAGGCCAAGATCTAATCGATTACAATCATTCTGACTTGAAGCTAATCGATTACACAGAAAGGGCTAATCGATTACAACACGAACTGGACTGAAAAATTCAAAGTGTAATCGATTACAGCTAGATGCGCAATCAATTACGATGGTGGGAAAACACATTATAGTGGGAAGACAACTTATTTCTTCACTATTTCTCAGATGCCCACTACATGCAACGGCTAGGAACTTCTGCAGCTCATCCATGGCTCTATAAATGTAAGGAAAACACAAGCACAAGAAACAAAACAAGAAGCAATCATTCCTTACCGTCATTTGTGCTTAGTGAGTTTATTCTTGTGTATACTCTGAAATTTCAAGCCTAGAACTTGTATATCCTCTCATCTTGAGAGTTAGAATTTGTGTGAGCTTTCACTTGTACATCTACTTTATTAAGAGAGTTATTTGCTTGTAAACACTACACCAAACACAAAGGTTTTCACTCTAGGTTGAGTGGTCACAAAGGTTGGGGTTCAACCTTTGGGTATTGAGAGTTTGAGAGATTGGGTGGGTTGCTCTTGTGCTAGTGAGGATTGAGTTCTTGAGTGTGAGATACTAGGAAGCTGCAATTGCTCATAGCTTGTAATCTCTAAACTTCAATAGTGGAAATCCTTCAAGTGGGTTGCTTGAAGGCGAGACATACACCGGGGTTGGTGGAACTCATTAAATTGGTTTGCAAGCTCTTCTCCCTTACTCTTTTACATTCATATACTGCACTTAATTGATTTGTATTGATTGATTGTGGTTTGGATACTTAAGCTTGCTTGAATTAGTTAACTTTGAACATTGCATACCAAGTGTTTAATAAATTGTCTCAGCCATATTTACCTCTTGCATTGCATTGTCTTTTGCATTATACTTGACTTCACTTGCATTATTTCTAAACTTGTGATAAAAGAACTAATTTCAAAGGCATTCCAAGTAAAGTTTTAAAAACTCAATTCACCCCCCCTCTTGAGTATTGAGGCCACTTGAATAACAAGTGGTATCAGAGCTTGACTCTTGGTAGATCAAGCTTAACAGCTTCAAGAGATAAAGATGGCCTCATGTTCTCTAAACTTTTTTCCCGAGGGTGGCGCCATAAATAGACCTCCCGCTTTCAATGGGGAAGGCTATGCTTTTTAGAAGGAAAGAATGAAAATCTTCATTCAATCTTTTGATTTAAGAATTTGGAATGCAATTGAAAATGGTCTTTACACGCCAATGCATACTATTGATAATAAAAATATTGAAAAACCTATGGACGAATGGACTAGTGATGAAGAGAAGAAAGTGCAATACGGCTATAAAGCTAAAAATCTCATCACTATGGCATTAGGTCCTGATGAATTTTTTAGAATAATGACTTGTAATTCTGCTAAGGAAATGTGGGATACCCTTCGAGTGACTCATGAAGGAACTAGCGATGTAAGGACTCTAAGATTAGTACTTTAACCAGTCAATATGAAAGTTTTAGAATGAATTCCAGTGAAACTATTTTAGAACTTCAAAAGAGATTCACTTTGATTATTAATCATCTTATTACACTTGGTAAATCTTATACTAACGAGGAACTTATCCACAAAGTTCTAAAAAGTCTTACTAGGGAATGGCAACCTCTTGTTACGGCCATTAAGCAATCTCCCAACATAAATGATATGTCTCTTGCCACTTTGTTTGGTAAACTCCAAGAACAAGAACAGGAATTGAAAGACTTGAAACAAGCGGAGGAAGAAGAAAAAGTCTCTAAGAAGAAAGGCCTAGCTCTCAAGGCCACCTCCACACATAAAGAAGAATCTTGTAGTGACCTTGATGATGAGGAGGAATTTGGATTGTTTGTGAAGAGATTCGGAAAGTTCATGAAGAACAAACGATTCCAAAAGAATTTCAAACCTCAAGGTAAGAGACCTATTCCCAATGAATCATCTTCTTCACCTAATTGTTTTGAATATGGCAAGAAAGGGCACTTCAAGGCAGATTGCCCAAATCTCAAGAAGAAAGGCAAGGAGAAAAGAGGAAGAAGAAGAGCTTACATCGCATAGGATGAAAATGATGTAAGTAGCTCCGATGATTCAGACAATGAAGAAGCAAATCTTTGTCTAATGGCCAAACACTCTGAAAAGGAAAATGAGGTAAGTCTCCATGACCTAGATAAAGAAGAATTGCTTGATGCTTTTAATGAATTGTATGATAAATTTACAAAAGTCTCTAATAGGCTTAAATTGTCTAGAAAAACAAGCGATACTCTAGAAATACATCTTATGGAAGTTTGCAAAGAAAATGAATGTTTAAAAGAAGAGTTATAAAATGTCCAAGCATGCTCTAAGAGTAAACCTTGTGAATTTGCTAAGAAATGCATCGATCTAGAAGAGAAGGTCCTAGACTTAAACAAGAACTTAGAGAGATTCACTAATGGTAGGGATAATTTAGATGCACTTCTTGGAAAACAACGTTGCATGTTTAATAAAACCGGATTAGGATATAATCAAGGATCACATGCTAGAAAGAAAGAAAAACATTACAAAAGTTTCTTTGTACCACCTAGTAAATCATCTACACCTTTCATGAAATGTAACTATTGTGGCTTCAAAGGACATAATGCATCTAATTGTAATGTTAGAAAGCTAGGACCAAAGGTTGTGAGAAAAGCATGGGTTCCTAAAGGAACATTACCATAAGCTAACATTAAAGGACCCAACATACAATGGGTACCTAGTTCTCTAAATTAATCTTATTTTGTAGGTATGCTTCAAGGCAAGCAACACCCATTGGTATTTGGATAGTGGGTGTTCAAAACACATGACGGGAGACAAAAGCAACTTCATATCATTCACTCCATGAAATAAGGGATTCGTTACTTATGGAGACAACACGAAGGGAAGAATACTAGGAATCGGAAATGTCGGTAAAAACTCTTCCACTTCTATAAACGATGTATTATATGTTGAAGGACTTAAACATAACTTGCTTAGCATTAGTCAATTATGTGACAAAGGCTATAAAATTGTTTTTGAATCAAATGGTTGCATAATTGAAAATAAGCTAAACAAAGAAATAAAATTCATTGGTCAAAGAGTTGATAATATTTATATGATTAATCTTGATTGCCTTGCTTCAAATGATGTGCAATGCTTCATAACTAAAGAGGATGAATCATGGCTATGGCATAGAAGAATTGCTCACATTCATATAGACCATTTGAATAAACTCGTTTCAAAAGATTTAGTAATTGGTTTACCAAAATTGAAATTTGAAAATAAATTCTGTGACGCATGTCAAAAGGGAAAACAAGTAAAGGTTTCTTTTTAAGCCAAAAATGTTGTTTCAAAAAATAGACCTTTATAGCTTTTACATATGGATTTATTTGGACCTTCAAAAATTAAGAGTTTTAATGGAAATTATTATGGTCTTGTGATTGTGGATGATTATTCTAGATATACATGGACTCTGTTTCTTACTCATAAACATGAAGCATATCATGCATTTAAGAAACTTGCCAAGATCATCCAAAACGAACAAAATTTGAAAATAGCATCCATTCGAACTGATCATGGGGGAGAATTTGAAAACCAATATTTTGAAAAGTTTTGTGAAAAATTTGGCATTGATCATAATTTTTCGGCTCCAAGAACTCCACAACAAAATGGAGTAGTTGAAAGGAAAAATCGATCTTTGGTGGAGCTCGCAAGAACTATGATAAGTGAAAGTAACATTTCAAAACATTTTTGGGCCGATGCGGTAAATACTGCGTGCCATGTTATGAACCGATGTTTGATAAGGCCTATATTAAAGAAAATCCCCTATGAACTTTATAAAGGAAGAAAACCAAATATTTCTTATTTTCACATATTTGGATGCAAATGTTTTGTGTTAAACAATGGAAAGAATTCACACTGTAAGACTTATCTGATCTTATAAATTGTAAAAATGTTTTCATTTTTATTTTCGAACAAATTGAATTCGTAATCTTTTTAGGACATTATTCAAATTAAAGTTAAAAATCTTATCAAAAACTTACAGCAGCTTGCCAAACAAAAGCTAAGAGAAAAAAGAGTAAAGGTATTACTGGCATAAAATCTACAATTGGATTCAAAAAAGCATAAGCTTCGGGCAATTTCGCCGAGAAAAAACTACTTGAATAAAGGGCAGATTGAATACAAATACAGACCAAAGTAGAGATATTAAGCATAACAAACATTTTGTTCTTTAAGAAAATAAATTTGATTTTTGCTTTTTTATTATTAAATTAGAATTTTTATTTTTATTGTATTTTTTATTGTATTATATATATAATTAATCTCGGCAAATTTGATGCAAAAACTGATGAAGCAATATTCTTAGGTTATTCATCTACTAGTAAAGCATATCGACTCTTTAAAAAATGAACATGTACAATTGAAGAATCTATACATGTCAAATTTGATGAACTTAACCAAAATTCTCCGAGAAAAGAAATTGATGATCTTGTAGGTACCTTCCAAGAGATGAACTTGGAAGATGAAGGAGATACAACACAAAATGAAGAACCTCAACAAAAGGAATGGATCACCTTAAAGAATCACCCCTTTGACAATATCATAGGTGAAATAACAAAAGGTGTAAGTACTCGAAACGCTATTAGAAATACATATAATCATTCAGCCTTTGTATCACAAATAGAACCCAAATGCATTGATGAAGCTATTATTGATGAACATTGGATGTTGGCCATGCAAGAAGAATTAAATCAATTTGAAAGAAATGAAGTTTGGGAACTAGTGCCAAGACCCAATGATCACCAAATAATAGGAACAAAATGGGTGTTTAGGAATAAACTAGATGAGAATGGCATAATTACTAGGAATAAAGCTAGGCTAGTAGCCAAGGGTTATAATCAAGAAGAAGGCATTGATTATGAAGAAACATATGCACCCGTAGCTAGGTTAGAAGCCATTAGACTATTATTAGCCTTTGCATGCTGTAGGGACTTTAAATTGTACCAAATGGATGTCAAGAGTGCTTTCTTGAATGGCTATATTCAAGAGGAAGTGTATGTTGATCAACCTCTAGGTTTTGAAAATTATCAATTTCCAAATCATGTTTTCAAACTAAAGAAAGCCTTGTCTGGTATAAAACAAGCTCCAAGAGCTTGGTATGAAAGATTGAGCAAATTCCTTTTAGAAAACAACTTTGAAAGAGGCAAGGTTGACACAATATTATTCATAAAGCACAAAAAGAATGACATACTATTAGTGCAAGTATATGTTGATGATATAATTTTTGGTGCTACTAATGAGTCAATGTGCAAGGAGTTTGCTAAGTTAATGCAGGAAGAATTTGAGATGTCCATGATGGGGGAACTTACTTTCTTCCTTGGACTACAAATCAAGCAAACTAATGAAGGCACATTCATTAGTCAATCAAAGTACTACAAGGAATTGCTTAAGAAATTCAATATGGATAAGGCAAATGACATTGCCACACCTATGGGCACTTCATGTTATTTGGACAAGGATGAGAAGGGTAAGGACGTTGAACTCACAAAATTTAGAGGTATGATTGGATCCTTACTTTACTTAACCGCTAGTAGACCGGATATCATGTTTGCTGTTTGTATGTGTGCAAGATATCAAGCATGTCCAAAAGAATCACACCTAACTACAGTGAAAAGAATAATGAAATATCTTGTTGGAACTCAAAATGTTGGTTTATGGTACCCCAAAAGGGTTGAATGCACTTTAGTAGGATATTCTGATTCAGATTTTGCAGGATGCAAACTTGATAGAAAAAGCACTAGTGGAACATGTCACTTGCTTGGTAGTTCTCTTGTCTCTTGGCATAGCAAGAAACAAGTAAGTGTTGCACTATCCACAGCTGAGGTAGAATATGTTGCTGCTGGTAGTTGTTGTACTCAAATCCTTTGGATGAGACAACAACTTCTAGACTTTGGAGTTATGTTAGATCATGTGCCTCTTAAATGCGATAATACTAGTGCTATCAATATTTCAAAGAATCCTATAATGCATTCAAGAACTAAACATATTGAGATTCGGCATCATTTCATTAGGGATCATGTATTAAAGGGTGATTGTGTGCTTGAACATGTTGAAACCTCTAAGCAATTAGCAGATATATTCACCAAACCCTTGGCTAAAGACCAATTCATTCACATTAGAAGAGAGTTAGGAATTCTTGATATAACCAATTGTGTTTGAATGATGAATGATTTTGATAAATTTCTTGATTCTGATTATGTTTCATTAAGTTAGTAATATTCTAAGGAATAACTCATTAGACTTCCAGCCCTCTGAATCAAAAACTACAAAATCTGAGCCTTTTAAGCCAACTAATCGATAACCATTTGACATCTAATCGATTAGCAAGCTTCTGTTGTATGCATAATCGATTACCTCTTGGCCCCTAATCGATTACAAAGCCTCTGTTTCAGGTCCAAAACGCTTTATCTTTCCACTAATCGATTAGAAGCCTCTCTCAATCGATTAGGACGATTCTGTTTCTTCACTAATCGATTAGTCAATGTCCCTAATCAATTACCCACTGTACAAAACGATTCAAATTCCCCAGAAACAGTGAGCTAATCGATTACCTATGCCTTGTAATCGATTAGCATCGGTTCTGCAATAGTCAAACGCAGGTTCCCAAGGTCTGCTCGACTTCCTCCCTCATTAAGCTCACTTCACTCCTTTCTAAACCTAATTTTTTTCCCTATATAAACCCACCTACTCACCCTCTCATCTCACACTACCTTCTTCTCCTTCAACTCTCTCAAAAGTTCTCAAGAACTCTCTCATTCTCCTCTCATCTTCTTTGCCTCTCTTACCATGTCTTCCTCCCACACCGTCAAAAGAGCAAGGTCCTCCATGGCCCAAGCTAACAACCCCCTAGACTTCTCTAGGTTCTTCTCTTCTCCTAGAGACCTACAAAATTTTGTCAAAAATTTTTCTGAGAAGGCCATAATCTCTCCCCACTTCATCAATGAGGAAATCTTCAACCACCCAAGCTTCACCTTCACCCAACTCCTTCACCACTATGAACTTTTTCCTTTTCTCACCCTCAAGGAAGAGTTTTACTATCCTGAGCTTGTTCGAGTCTTCTATTGTAACCTAAGGTTGGTTAATGGGTTGCTTGAGTCCAAGGTTAAGAATGTGACCATAAAACTAACAGATGCTCAATTGGCACATATTTCCCTTCTTCCACTAAACGATGCTGAGTTTGCTGGAGAAGAACCTGAGGATGAATCGACATTCAATCCCATTGCCGCACGTCAATCGCTATGGAAAGCTAACCACCCAAGGAGCAACCACAAATTGGTAGGTCACCTTACCATGAACAACCGTCTTCACTTTTTTCTGGTGAAAATTTTGTTTCCTCGTGGTGGGAATTATACGTTGGTAGAAGAGGATGATGTTCTCCTAATGTGGGAAATGCACAACCACAAGGAGATTAACTGGGTTCAAATGCTCAAGCTTCACATGCGCCAAGCCAAAAACCAACAAAAGCTCCCCTATGCCATCTTGCTTACCAAACTTTTCAAAGATGTAGGAGTTGATTTGGCTGGTGAGTTATCTGAAAAAGTGCCTCCCAAAGCCTGTATTGGCACTCATCACCTCACCAAAATGGGCATCGTTTTTCTACACGGAGCATGGTATTCAAGGATGGAAGGCTATCATGCCAACATTCCCTTTGAAGCTCCTGCTGTTGATGAGCCAGTCCCCCCTCCTCCTGAACCACAAGCTGCACCGGAAGCCCCAGCTGATCCATTTCCATCTCTCTACACTCACCTTGACCGTCGCTTCGACCCCATTGAAAACTCTCTTCAAGAGTTTTCCATGACTGAGCAGCAGCATTATGAGATGATGCAACAGCGCTGTGATGATCTGTCTCACCAAATTTCCGAGCTTAGATTTTTCAAACCGGATAACTAGATCCGTTTTTCATGTTTTGATGTGCTTTCTGCTTTTCTTTAATTCTGCATAAGTTTTATTATTTCGTTTGATGTACTTCCCTTAGTTTGAATTCAATAAAAATTTGTCTTTCATTATATGCCTTATTTGCTTAATTCTTTTTGATGATTCCAAAGGGGGAGAAGAAATATTTGTTCATATAATTGTTCATCTATTTTGACTGCTAAAAATAGTTATGCTAAATGATTAATTATCTCTAAACGGTTAAATTTTTTTTAAAGTGGTTAATAGATTCCTAAAGATAGGGGGAGATTTATTTGCTTAAGAGATAAAAGAGATAATGTTTAAATACAAAATCTGATAACATTTTAGAGATAACATGCACATTCTGAAAATCTGGTTAAGAGATAAGAGATCATGCAGAATTCAAATGTTTTTGTAGAGATAAAATTAGAGATAATCTTGTTGTTTAAACTAACAACCCTCAAGAGATGAACATGGTTGTCATCATCAAAAAGGGGGAGAATGTGTTTGAATATGACTACAGGTTCAAGGATTTTGATAATGACAAAGGACTCTTGAAAAAATTCTTGCAAAAACAAAGACTTAGAATCAGACCCAGAAAAACTACGCAGCTAATCGATTAGGGAGCCCAAGCTAATCGATTAGGCAACTTCTGTTTTGAATTAAAAGCATCAGGAACATAAGCTAATCGATTAGATGGAGTATGCTAATCGATTACCAAGATACTAGAATGACACTAATCGATTACCCAAATGACATAATCGATTACCAACATCAAAAATTAAATTAAATGCATCAGGTACATATGATAATCGATTACAGGACTTCAGCCAATCAATTACCAAGCTACTGGAATGACAATAATTGATTACACATGGGTGCTAATCGATTACCAAAATCAAGAACTAAATTAAATGCATCAGGGGTTATAGCTAATCGATTACAGGCCAAGATCTAATCGATTACAATCATTCTGACTTGAAGCTAATCGATTACACAGAAAGGGCTAATCGATTACAGCATGAACTGGACTGAAAAATTCGAAGTGTAATCGATTACAGCTAGATGTGCAATCGATTACGATAGTGGGAAAACATATTTTAGTGGGAAGACAGCTCATTTCTTCACTATTTCTCAGATGCCCACTACATGCAATGGCTAGGAGCTTCTGCAGCTCATCCATGGCTCTATAAATGCAAGGAAAACACAAGCACAAGAAACAAAACAAGAAGCAATCATTCCTTACCGTCATTTGTGCTTAGTGAGTTTATTCTTGTGTATACTCTGAAATTTAAAGCCTAGAACTTGTATATCCTCTCATCTTGAGAGTTAGAATTTGTGTGAGCTTTCACTTGTACATCTACTCTATTAAGAGAGTTATTTGCTTGTAAACACTACACCAAACACAAAGGTTTTCACTCTAGGTTGAGTGGTCACAAAGGTTGGGGTTCAACCTTTGGGTATTGAGAGTTTGAGAGATTGGGTGGGTTGCCCTTGTGCTAGTGAGGATTGAGTTCTTGAGTGTGGGACACTAGGAAGCTGCAATTGCTCATAGCTTGTAATCTCTAAACTTCAATAGTGGAAATCCTTCAAGTGGGTTGCTTAAAGGCGAGACGTACACCGGGGTTGGTGGAACTCGTTAAATTGGTTTGCAAGCTCTTCTCCCTTACTCTTTTATATTCATATACTGCACTTAATTGATTTGTGTTGATTGATTGTGGTTTGGATACTTAAGCTTGCTTGAATTAGTTGACTTTGAACATTGCATCCCAAGTGTTTGATAAATTGTCTCAGCCATATCTACCTCTTGTTTTGCATTGTCTTTTGCATTATACTTGACTTCACTTGTATTATTTCTAAACTTGTGATAAAAGAACTAATTTCAAAGGCATTCCAAGTAAAGTTTTAAAAACTCAATTCACCCCCCCTCTTGAGTATTGAGGCCACTTGAATAACAAATTTTGCTTTAGCCAAGCGCTGAGGAAATGGAATGGGAGGTTGATATGGCTTAACCTCTTCCTTCTTTTCTTGTGGTTTCTCTTCTTCAATCACTGGATGAGATGAAGATTCATCCACTTTTTTTCCTCCTTTGCAGTCTTGACAACTGGCCCATCATATTGAGTACCACTCCTAAGAGTGACAGCCATGGTTTGGTTAGATGGTCCAGCCTCTGGTTTTTCAGGAAATGTTCCTGGTGCTCTTTGAGAGTAGGAGGCTTGTTGGGCAATTTGATTTTCCAGTATTTTGTTATGGGTGGCAAGAGAGTCCACTTTTAAAGCCAAGTTTTTTATTGCATCAGAGAATTCATCATTTTGTTTAAGTTGAGTAGCTACAAATGTTTCCATCAAGGATTCTAACTTTGATTTTTATGGAATATAGGTTCCTTGTTGAGGTTTGTAGTTACTTTGATTACCTTGGAATTGAGGTGGCCTATTTTGGAAGCCAGGTGGACCTTGTGGAGGTCTGTAGTTACCTTGATAATTTCCACCATAGTTTCCAATAGCATCCACCTGATGCATTTCTTGTTCTTGATTAAGGGTCATTGCTAAATGGCAGTTTGTAGCTCCATGTCCTGAAACACCACAAACTTCACAAACAATATTAGTAGCACCACCCTATTTTATCAAGTTTTAATGTTAATGCTTCAACTTTGGCAGAAAGTAGGGAAAGAGCATCAACAGAGTACTTACCTGGTGTTTTAACAGGTAATCCTCTCTCAGAGTTTCACTCGTGAGTGTTTTGAGCTATTTCCTCAATCAAGTTCTCAGCTTCATCAACATTTTTACTCATGAAGGCTCCTCCAGCTGCAACATCTAAAGAGATCTTTTGTGTGGAAGTTAGTCCATTATAGAAAATATGGATTGTCAACCACCTTTCTATCCCATGGTGAAGACATTCTCTTAGCAACTCCCTGTATCTTTCCCAGGCTTCATATAAGGATTCATCATCTTTTTGTGAAAAATTTATGATTTGTTTTCTCAGCACATCAGTTTTGTTCCTTGGGTACCATTTATTGATAAAAGCACTGGACAATTGTTCCCAAGTCGTGATGGATCCTTCAGGAAGAGAGTATAACCACGCCCTCGCTTTGTCTCTTAAAGAGAAAGGGAAGAGTCTCAAGCGAATGGCATCATTGGTGGCTCCGTTCATTTTCAGGGTGTCACAGTATTCAAGAAAAATTTGAAGGTGAAGATTTGGATCTTCAGAGGGTAATCCTCCAAATTGGTTCTGTTGAACCATAGAGAGTAGTGAAGGCTTCAATTCAAAATTGTTAGCCTCCACTGTGGGTCTAAGGATGCTAGATCCTCTTCCATTTGTACTTGGAGCGACAAAATCTCTTAAGGCTCTGTTTTGGTCTGCCATTTGTTTTTCTTTTTCTTGTTTTTCTTATTTTTGTTGTTTTCTTAAAGCTCTAAGGGTACGTTCTACCTCAGGGTCAAATCCTAAGTTTAGATTGACACTACGGCTTCGTCTCATAAAAAGAAAATAAATGACAAATAAAACAAATAATCACAAAAATAAAACAACAGATACACAAAATAAAGAACAAAATACAAGATTACAAACAAAATAAAAATAAAGATAAAAATAAAAATAAAAATATTAACAAGTATGATCTAATCGAATTTCAATATTGCCGATATTTGAGGGACAACAGTCCCCGGTAACGGCGCCAAAAACTTGACAGGGCCCGCAAGCGCACGGGTTATGTCGCGTAATATAAAAGATTATCGTTCTCCACAGGGACTGTGTTCAAAGTACCAGCATATTGAAATTTAATTATCCACACAATTGATTTTTAATGTTTTTGTAAAATAAAGCACAAAATTAAGTTGCTCAGAATATGAATAAGTAAACAAAATTTTCTAGACACTTAAAAATCAGAGTTGAGAGTATCTTGGGATTTTGGGGAATCAAGACTCTATTTTATGTTAATGAATTTTAACTTTTCATAAATAAGAATCAAATTAAGTTTTCCAAGGCGGATTTTCCTTAAGCTAATTAATATGTTCCTCTTGGAATCCTATTAATGTACCTAACCTATGGAAAGCGCTGCTTAATCCTTAGAAAAGGCCCATTATTGTTTTGTGAAAATCCCTTATTTATTCCCCAAAAGATTTTGATTACTTTCACAGTTTTACCGAGGTCATAAAAAGTATTTCAAAAACTTAGGCTTAGTTCAAAAACTTTCCAGTAACAATAAATCTCTCGATTCTATTAATTACTTAAACTTACTAATATACCCGCAAGTATACAGTTTTATCACTTAGGTTCTTGTTAGGAATTACTAAGAGCATTGAGCATTTTTTGAACTAAATGGAAAACAGAAATTTATTTAATTTAAAGTCAAAATAACATTATCATAAAATATTATCACACTCCCTTCATCCCAAGATAATTAATTTAGTTACTCATGAAATAATTCAAATTCATATATATAATGGAAAAATAAAACATACAAGTCATGGAAAAAATAAAGACTTACGGGTTTCTCCAAAAGCTCAGAATAATTTTACCACTGTATTTCCTTGTTGCAATATTCCTCCACCAATTACAAATTGGAATACTTACTTTTACAATTCACAGCTCTTAAAATAAAAGAAAGAAAAAGAAAATAAAAAGAGAAAGAAAACGAAGAAAAAAGAAAAGAAAAGGAAAAGAAAACGAGAAAGAAAACGAGAAAGAAATGAACGGAGAAGGAAACGAAGAAAGGAAAGAAAAGAGAAAGGAAAAAAAAGAATGAGAATTGAATTAAAGTGATGTTGTCCGTGATGCTGTTTTTGGCTTCAGACCTCCCCATATTTATAGAAATGGGGAACGGTGGCTAGTGGGGCTTTTTTATTATTTTCTTGTTGGCCGCCCCACGAGATCAGCTTGGATACAGCCTGGATGGTGTGGTGAAACAGCTTGGATGGTGACAACTATAGGGAGCGGCGGCTAGCTCTTTTGTTTTATTATCAGCCGCCTCCTCATAAGTCAAGGATCCACTTGGATAGTGGAAATCCAAGTCAGCATAGGCAATCGATGGAAATATGGAGTCGGTTTTCCTTCTGACTCAGATTTAGTGCCTCAGTCGGTATCCACCCATAGTGGGAAATAATCCGAGTGGAAAAGGTGCTCTTCGTACATAAAAGACTGAGTGGCATTCATCAAGAGCATTGTTCATTCGGTGTTGCTTTGCTCGGTGTTGCTTTGCTGGACGGTGTTGAGAGGAGCCAGTGTGCATTTGGATGGAGTTGGTGTTGTGGCTGTGAAGAGAGCTGGACGACCAAAGCAATTCTGATTGAAACATTCAATCGGAACCAATTAAAAAGTGACTTAGAACCAATTGAAAAGTGATTCACTCAGAACTTATTGAAGAGTGACTCGGAACCGATTGAAAAGTGATTCACTCGAAACTGATTGAAGAGTGACTCAAAAATGATTGAAACATTCATTCGGAACCGATTGAAAAATGATTCACTCGGCACAGGTTCATGCCCTCCTTCTTTCCCATATGACCCACTCAAGATCGGGAAGTTTTCATTCAAACGGCATCCTCAAAATGTTTCACTCGGCTAAGTCTCTGGAATTGAACCACTCGGAGAAACCTTGCTCGGATTTGCTTGGGAGTAATTCAGTCGACCCTTCCTTCACTCCTTGAAATAATCCACTCAGACACATTCATTTGGACACATTCACTCGGAAGTCCGACTTGTTTCTCACTCATAATTGCCTCAATCGTCAAGCAGCCCATTCGGTTGTATTCACTCGGGAGTCAGCTTTTCCTTTCACTCAGAAATTTAGAACTTGAGAAACTATGGAATCTGGCCGATAGATGCTTTTCCCAGGTCCGAGCTTTGCTTTACTCGAAAATGCAACTCTCTGCTCCAACTCACTCGGAAGTGCCTTCCTCGGAGACTTCTTCACTCGGGCTTAATTTAAAACTTGAGAGTCTGCCCGAAAGAGACTCATTCCCGGTCGGACTCTTTTCCTTGTTTGATAAGAAACTTTCTCTGAATGCCATCTTCTCCGAATGATACCACTTAGAGACCTCCTTATTCAACAGGTGTTTATTTAGTGGCTTCTTTTGCTCGGACAATAGTCTTTGAGACTGTCCACTCGGAGATAATTTTGCCCAGAAGAAGCAGTTGTTCCCTAAATCAGACCTGCTTCAATCAGTAATTCTTTCACTTGGACAATAGCTTTGGGCAGTCCCTTTTTTACTCAGAGTAGTTGCAGTCAGGAAGGTTCCACTCAGATTTACCTCCAACCGGGATATATTCCTTCAAGGTCAGCCATTTTTCACTCGGAATATCTTTGATAGGGAATCTTCCACTCGGATTTACCTCTAACTGGGAAGTATTCCACTCGGCAATGCTCCATTCTGAGTCTTCCTACTCAGATTTGATCATTTTTGAGTCATCCTACTTAGATTTCATCATTCTGAGTCGGAATTCAACATAAAAAGAGAGTTCTTTCCACTTTGGGCTTGTTCTTCTTGTTTCTTTATCATTTTATGGTCATTTTTCTCTTGTTATTGACCCTTTTATTACCTTAATTTCTGCAAAATAACATACCCAAGTAGAATATAGTGGAAAGAAAGCAAAAATCACAATAAATAAAGGAAATACAGTGCATAATGATTAAAATCCTAAGCAAACTAGATCTAATTTATTGTGTTATAAAGCACTTATCACCTGTTAACCTTTACTTTTACTCTGTTTTACTTTTTTCTTATAGTTGTTGTTTTGTTGAGTTTCTTATTGTCATTGCTTTATCATTTCTTACTGTTATTATTTTAATCTTCTACTGTCATTATTTGTTTTCTTACTGTCACTATTTAGTCTTCTATCATTACTGTTTTCTTCTTTCTTACTGTCACTGTTTGGTCAAATTTCTTACTGTCACTAGTCGGTCTGTTTGTGTCTACTTTGTCGTTTTGCATGTTTTTTTTCATAAAAGAAGTTAAAATAATTTCTAGACTATTTTGAAATAAGCATTATCAATTTGAGGTAACCGTTTTATAACGGACAGTTGTGAGGTGCTAATACCTTCCTCATCTGTAATTTGACTCCCGAACTTAGAATTTCATTTTCATAACTAGTGTTTTAAAAGAGGTTTTTCCCGATATTTTTATCCTAAAAAATATTGGTGACGACTCCCTGTTTTCTTTTCGAAAGGATTTCAAAACCCGTTTTATTTTTAAGGGTCGGTCATCCCGTCGCGATCCCGATCGCGACACAAGAATACTTAGGGATAAGCTAGAAGTGGCTAGAGTCAAGAATACTGTTGCATTGGGTTGTTGTAGATTGTAAAGGCATTTTATAATAGTGAAAAATCCTTTGGTCTGAAGGGACTAGACGTAGCTTCTGAGTCAGAAGTGGACCAGGATAAATTCCATTGTGTGTTTCTCATTTCCTTTTCTCTAGTCTGTTAAATTATATATTTCACTAAAGTAGTCTGTAGAATTTTTAAGAAAAAGAGTTTAAGACTTATTCAACCTCTCCTTTTAAGTCTAACTTTGTACCATCAATTGGTATCAGAACTTGTCCTTTTAGGTTGATTACTCTTACGAGTAAAAAGGTACAAGATCCATGACTTCAACTTCTCAAGATCAACTCATTCTAGAAGGGGCATTATCAAATAGACCACCTGCCTTCTTTGGTGAAGATTATTCTTACTGGAAAGACAGGATGGAAATGTTCATAAAGTATACACAGTATAAACTATGGGGAATAATCATAACAGGTGATAATCTAGAGCCTACAAACAAAGAAGGAAATCATACCCCTAAAAATAAATAGTCCATTATAGACAACAAGAAGATGGAGTCAAATGCTAAAGCTAGATACCTATTGATTTATACTTTAAGTAAATCAGAGTACAATAAGGTGTACAGCAACAAAACAGCAAAGGAAATCCGGTATGCTCTTCAGCACAGCTATGAAGGTACATCTAATGTTAAGAGGTCTAAGAAAATTCTTGTGACTAAGAAGATAACTTCAAGATGGAACACCATAAGTCTATAGACCAGATGCTTGGGAGGTTCCAGACTTTCCCCAATGAGCTTAAATCATTGGGATCTACCCCCTCAACTGAAGACATCGGTTGTTTACCAGAAAAGTTTGATACAAAGTGTGCCACATTGAAGGAAGCTAAAAACCTCAACACTTTTACTCTGGATGAACTCCTTGGTGTTCTGAGAGTTCATGAGCTGAAGCTTAACCAGAAGGAGGTATCCAAGCCCTCATCCTCAAAGAACATTGCCCTAAAGTCCAAACAGACTCCCAGAAGAAGCAAGGAGCCAAGAGTTGAAGAATCAACTAGCTCAGATCTTGCAACTAATGAAGAGGATAAGGACACTGATGAAGAACTGGCCTTTATGACTAAAAGATTCCACAAACTTCTGAAGAAAAAGAAAAATGGAAGAGGAAGGTTCAATAGAAGAGAACCTAAAGGTAAAAGTTCATTTAAGTTTAAAACTAACAAATCTGCCATAGACTGTTTCAACTATAGGAAACCAAGACACATGAAAGCTGAATGTCCTCTCCTAAATAAGGATACGAAGGACAGAAGAGAAAAGAAGAAGCTCTTCAAGAAACAAAAAGGACTCATCACTTGGGATGATGAAGACTCAACTAGCTCTAGTGAGTCTAAAGAAGAAACTAAAATTACTCAGATCTGTCTCATGGATAACACTGACTCTGAATTTGAATCATGTTCAGATGATTCTGAAACAGAAGAGGTAAATCAATCTGAACTCCAAGACAACTATGAAGCTCTTTTCAAAGTCTTTTCAATTCTTTTGAAAAATTATAAATTGCTGAAAATGAAATAGTCTGAAACTATTTCTTCATATAAAGATAAAATATCTAAACTGAAGAAAAAGGATTTAGACCTAAAACTTCTAAAAGAGCTTGATGAGAAAGAAATGATGAATCTTGAGGAGATACACAAACTTAAAGAGGAAAGTGATTTTCTAAAAATTGAACTTAACAGTTTAGACTCTTGTTGTATCTCACAAGGCAAGGAAATCAAGCCTCTTCAACAGGAAGTAAGTTCACTTACTACAAACCCAGCCAAATTTGTTAATGGAACTGAAAATCTTTATAAACTTATGGGAAGATCGAAAGAAAGTTCCAAAAAGGATGGTTTGGGTTTTGTTGAAGAAACTGATTCTAGAGTAAAGAATACTCCCTCTACATCCTTTCACTCTAAACTTAAGCATGTCAAGTGCAAATGTTGCAAGAAGCTAGTCATGTTACTAAAGATTGTTTAAAAATGCACTTTGTGCCTGAACATAAACATGCTAAATACAACTATTACAAAAGAACTGGTCATGTGATTCAAGACTATCCAAAGAAAAAAAAGGAAAAGTGTTGAGACAACTAACTCTACAGGACCCAAAAAGTTCTGGGTACCAAAAATAATGATTGTTCCTATTTCAGATATGCTTGAGAACAAAAGCAAAGCAACTTTTCTGGTATCTATACAGTGGATGCTCATATCATATGATGGGCAAAAGATCTATGTTCCTAAACTTGGAACAGTTTGAATGAGGAAAAGTTACTTTTGGAGGAAACTAGTTTGGACGTATCATTTGATTGGTAAAGTTAGTAAAATTCCTTCTCCTATAATTGAGAATGTTTCTTTTGTTGAAGGTCTGAAACATAACTTACTGAGCATAAGTCAATTTTACGATAGTGGTTATAAAGTTTCTTTTGATAAAGAAAAGTGAACAATCATCAATGCTAATGGAACTACTCTTTTCTCATCCAACAAACACAACAACCTTTACAAGGTTGATTTGGGTGAGTTGGATAGTTAAAATGTAACTTGTCTCTTCTCTTCGTTTGAAGAAAAGTGGATCTGGCACAAGAAGCTTGGACATGTTAGCACGAAACATATTTCCAAAATCAACAGAAAAGGGTTAGTTAAAGGACTTCCTAGAATTTCATTCAATGGAACTCAACCCTACGAAGCATGTCAAAAGGGGAAACAACATAAATCTTCTTTTAAAAACAAAGCTGTTGTTTCAACGTCCAGACCACTTGAGTTGTTGCATTTAGACTTGTTCAGACCATTCCAAATCCAAAGTCTTGCTGGAAAAAGATATGGTTTTGTTATTGTCGATGATATAACCAGAATGGCATGGGTTTATTTTCCAACCCACAAGGATGAGTCTGCACAAGTATTCAAGATTTTCTGTAAGAAAATTCAGTCTGAAAAAGGAATCTGTGTTGGTACAATAAGAAGTGATCATGGTAGAGAATTTGAAAAAGAAAATTTTAAAAAATTTTATAACAAAACTGGCATCTCTCACCTATTTTCTTCTCCAAGAACACCTCAACAGAATGGTGTTGTGGAAATGAAAAACAGAAGTCTATTGGAAATGTCTGGAACAATGCTTTGTGAAAATGATTTGCTAAAATATTTTTGGGCTGAAGCCATAAGCACTTCTTGTTATATTCAGAATAGAGTCTTTATCAGACTAACACTGAATCAGACTCCCTATGAATTGTGGAAGGGAAGAAAACCTAACATCTCATATTTTCATCCATTTGCATGTACATGCTATATCCTAAACATAAGAGATTAACTTGGAAAGTTTGACTCAAAGTATGATAAAGGTATTTTCATGGGTTATTCAAAAACATCAAAGTCTTACAAAGTCTTCAATACAAGAACTCAAACTATTGAAGAATCAATGCATATGAGATTTGATGATCTAACAAAGACTGGCAAGAAATTGGCAGATCTAGATGGTGATGATGCAGGTATCATGCAATCTGAAGAACAACCTAGACCTTCAGACTCTGTTGCTCCTTAACAACAAGAACTAGATCAATAAACAGTATCTGAAGAAGAGAAACCAAAAGATTAGAAATTCAAGGCTTATCATCCTTTAAACCTCATTATTAGAGATCAAACTGAAGGAGTCCGAACCAGATCAAGGATCTAGAACCAATCATCAATGACACTAGTTTCAGAATTTGAACCTAAGACGATTGGGGAAGCTTTAGAGGATCCAGATTGGATCATTGCCATGCAAAAAAAATTAAACCAGTTTGAAAGAAACAAAGTTTGGACCCTGGTTCCAAGACCAAAGAACTAGAGCATCATTGGAACAAGATGAGTGTTCAGAATCAAACTGGATGAAGATGGAAAAGTCATAAGAAATAAGGCAAGGCTTGTGGCATAAGGCTACAACCAACAAGAAGGTATAAACTTTACTGAAACCTTTGCTCCTAGAGCTAGAAATTAAATTATATCAGATGGATGTTAAAAACTCTTTTCTAAATGATTTTATTGAAGAAGTTTTTGTAAAACAACCTCCTAGCTTTGAAGACAAATCTTTAGAAAATCATGTGTTTAAATTTAGTAAAGCACTGTATAGTCTAAAACAAGCACCGAGAGCTTGGTATGATCAACTCAATTCTTTTCTCAAATCAAAAGGCTTTATTAGAGGAAATATTGATACAACTTTATTTAGAAAAGGTTCAAATAAACACTTTATTATAGTACAAAATTATGTAGATGACATTCTATTTAGTGCTACAAAAGAAATCCTGTGTAAAGATTTTACAAAAACTATGCAGGCTGAATTTGAGATGAGCATGATGGGTGAACTCAAATTCTTTCTTGGTCTGCAGATTAAAGAGACTGATGATGGAATTTTTATTCATCAATAGAGGTACACGAAATAGTTACTCATAAAATTTAAAATGGCTTATGTCAAACCTATGATACTTTAATGCATCCAAATTGCACTGTAAGTAAAGATGAATCTGGCATATAAGTTGATCAGACTCTGTATTGAGGAATGATTAGATCATTGTTGTATTTAACATCCAGCAGACTAGATACACTATTTAGCGTGTGCGTATATGCAAGATATTAAATAGACCCCAAGGATTCACACCTATCTGCAGTGAAGAGGATTCTAAGGTATCTTGTAGGTATCACTAACCTTGGGTTATTCTATAAGAGAACAGACTCTTTTTCTCTTCATGGTTTTTGTGATGCAAACTTTACAGGTGATAAAACAAATAGAAAAAGCACAAGTGGTGGATATCACTTTCTAAGAACTAGCTTAATTTCCTAGAGCACCAAGAAGCAGAATTCCATATCTCACTCCACAACTGAAGCAGAATACTTGCCTGCAACCAGCTGTTGTTCACAACTCCTATGGATGAAGTACTAGCTAGAGGATTATTCAATTAAGGAAGAAGAAATTCTAGTGTTCTATGACAACATTAGTGCTATAAATCTATCAAAGAATAAAATCCAGCACTCAAAGGCAAAGCATATCAAAGTGAAGTATCATTTCATACGTGACTATGTTGGTATCTAGAGTCTCAACTTCTTTATCTTTTTCTTAGATCTAAATTTTTATAGTTTTCATTTTGAATTTTAAGTGCTAGATCTGAATTCCTCTTATTCTCTACTTCAATTTCCATATATCATATGCTTAAAAACTCAAACAATTATAAAAGTTATGCTTACTTGAAGTTTTAGATCTACAACTTTTGGCTTGGAATTTTGAGAAGTGCCTTCACAAAAATTCTTAATGCACTTATTTTGGACTTAACCTTAAATTTTCATAAAAAGTTGAGCAAAAAAAAATTTAGTCAAAGTTGTTGACCTTAGATGCCTTATACTTCAAGTAACCTCTCTTTTCTTGTGTTTTCTTAACTTTTTCTTGCATATTTGTTTGACTCATTTCTTTGACTTTAAGTGGATTTTCAATTCTAGACTGCACCTAAACTGTGTGGAATTTTAATGCCTCTTAGGTGTTTGTTTGAATGATTAAGTGTTTCCTAGTTTTCTTAGGTATTGTCATAGGCATTGGAGCTTGTTTCTTGTGTTTCTAGGCTTTTTGTTTGGTTTTGCTTTTATGTGTTGTGGCTGGAATCTAAGGTGCTTTAAAGTCATCATTTAAAGTACCTAACAAGCTCCTAGAGTCATGTGGATCACCTCTCTTCAAGGTGACATTTGTGCCTTGTTAATTGTAGGGTGTTAGCATTCCTTTAGGTTGAGTTTTCTAGTTTAATTTTCAATTTTCCAACAGTTGTATCTTGATCTTTGCATGTTGTTTTTGTACTTGTTTTAATGTCTTTTGATGCATAAAAAATTTCCTTCCGTTGCCTCTTTCAATTGGAAGTAGATGCTTGCTTTACACTTTGTGTAGTTTGCCATTGTATGCCTTCTTTTGTGCACTATTTTGGACCAATTGCCAAATATGTTTTGCTGCAGTAAAATACATTAAAAACAGAGAAAAAGGCTTAGAAAAACATAGGAAAAAAGTCAAAAAGTTCATTGGCCATTTATTCCTATATTTGTTTAGGCCTTTTCCTTACAAAAAAGAGTGAAAAAAGTGATGGAAAAACATGGTATAGCAAAAAAGAAAAAAATTTCAGCAGCTATATTTTCTCTTGTGCAGTAGCTTTTTGTGTTCATTTAGTGCCTAATTGTCCATTGGTTTGAGGCAAACTCATTTGGAAAACTATACAAAGTTTTTGGTGAAGTTTAAGCATTCTAGAGTTTCTAGTTTGCATTTCTTTGTGTGCTTCCTTTTTTATTGCATTTATTTTCTTGTTTGTCTTTTGTTACATTCTAAGTTTGTCATATTATTGTTACTTTTGTGTGCCTTCTTTCATTTTGTCCATTTTTTGCTTGTCACATTCTAGTTTGTCACATAACATTCTCCTTGGTTTAGCTTCCAAATTTACTTTTCTTGCTTGTCTTTTTGTCTCTAGTTTGTCATTTGAGTATTTCTCTTCATTGGCTTTCTTGAGACTAACGCTTTGTAAGTCATTGCCATTTTCGGTAGCATCTTGAGGGGATTGAGATTTGACCATTAGAATTGATCTAGTGCATTCTATCACTATAGAGAGAAGTGGACCTTGAGTGCAAACACTTGAGAGCTTAGAGTGTAAACACCATTATATTTTCTTTCTCTTATCTTTTTGCTAACCATTACTTTGAGTTTCCAAGTGTCTCTTTTATAGCTTGGTGGATCATTTTTGTGGACTTGAAGTACCTTAGATGACTTTTGTATTGGAGAGCAATTTTTGTAATAAATTAGGACCTATTTCTTTTGCTTTGTATTTTTTTCCCTTGTATTTTGGGATTTTATATTTTAATACTTTGTTAAGTCCTTGTATTTATACTTTAGAGACTTTGGACTTTAATTTCCTTTTGATTAGTTGATTAGGAGTAATTTGCGCTTAGTTTATTCTTATGCTTCCGACTAGTGTAAGTGCGGTTTGATATCCTAGGCCTAGTTTACATTTTTGCACTATTCGACTAGTTTTCTTTAATTGCTTTCTAGTTAGCATAAGTGTGCTCTTGCATGCTAGGTTTAGTTTAAATTTTTGCACAATGACTAGTTCTCGTCTAAAAGCTTTCCTTTTATTTTCTTGATCGTTTTGTGTGTTAATTTTTCTTTCTAGGTTAAAATCAATTGAGTGAAATGACTAGTATCACATCACTAGCATCCTTACATTATAACATGTCTTCATCTAGTGAGAGAGGTAGAGATGCAACCCCCCCACACATGAGAAAAATCTTAGAACAACTTAATAACATGGCAAGTAGGCTAGATAACATAGAAAATAGGGAAGGTAGAGAAAGAACCACTAGGAATCATAGGAACTGTAGACATAGACAACATGATGATACTAGTGAGGTTGATCATAGGAATCTTAGAAATAGACACAATGATGATCATAGTGATGATGGCCATAGGCATGATAGGAGACATGGTAGAAATCATGAGGAGGGTGGCTTGAGAGAGGTCAAGCTAGAGGTCCCATCCTTCCATGGTAAGAGTGATGTTGAGGCCTATCTTGATTGGGAAATGAGAGTTGAGCAACTCTTCACATCCCATGAAACAAAAAATGAGAAAAAGGTTAGGATTGCCACCCTTAGCTTTCAAAACTATGCATTAGTTTGGTGGACACAAATCCTAAAAGAAAGAAAAAGAGACCATCTCCCACCTACTAATGAAGGGATGATCTTAAGGTCTTACTTAGGAAAAGGTATGTACCCTCCTATTATAGGGGTGAACTATTGGGCAAGCTCAATAGACTTACCCAAGGGTCTAAAAATGTGGAGGACTATTATAAGGACTTAGAGATGACTATGATTAGCGCTAATGTTGAGGAGATGAAGAAATCCTCATGCATAGGTTTTTACATGGCCTTAATCATGATATTGGAAAGAGAATGGAACTTCTACCTCATGTGGACATTGAGGAGCTTCTCCATCAATGCATAAGAGTAGAAGCTCAATGTTAGTCCTCAAATTTACAATAAATCCTTTAATAAAAATTTCATAAAAAATAATAAAAATTAGTTTAATTTGTTAGAAAATTAGGTTTTAAATTCAATAAATAGATATTGTTAGAAATAATCTGCCCTTGATCAATTTTCTCTAGTTTTGCAGTGAAAAAGTAAAGAATTTAAGAGAAAATTGAAGATCTGGAGAAGCTGACGCGTAGCATCAACACCACGCGTAGCGTGGGTACTTTTGATACTGATACTACGTGTCACAGCCACGCTTAGCGTCAGAGCTACGTGGACTTCACGGCCAAGCTAGCCAAGCACTCACTTAGTGACCCATTATTGGCCACTCCACTCTACATAAATGGCCAAATCGAAAGTGGAGACAGGTCCATATGGCAATGCATAATTGAATAAAATATTCCAAGGTGGCCACTATCAGCTGCGTTTAATGGAGGCTCAGTCAAGGGACTGACGCGTAGCGTCAGCACCCTTCCTCAGCCCTATAAATAGGGCCATCCAACACCATTCTAAGCATCCAATTCTTTACATTCAGAGTTCTTTTCTCTCTTCTATACTCGAGTTTTGAGTATTTCTTTGTGAGTTTGTAGTTCTAGAATAGTTTTCTAGATACTTGAGAGTGATGTGGTGTATTGTGATCGTTGTATCGTGAAGTTTCCATCGTCTTCGTCATGTCAACCTCTGTAAGTGTTATTTTTACTTTCACCATGTGTAACTAATCTGTTTATGTTGGAATTGGTGAACTAATCTAATGAGTATAATGTTGTGAATTCGACCTCTGCATGTTTATGATTCAAGTCCATGTTAGTATTTCAATCTTTTATTAATATGAACGTCAAACGGGAGAATGATTTTCATGTGTATTGAAACTTGTTTTATTAGTGTGAATATCAAACGGGAGAATGATTATTCATGACGTATTGAAACTTGTTTTAACAAAAGTAAAAGTTAGAATACCCTTGGTATCTCAATTCTATAGGGGTTGTTAACCATTGTTGCCATAAGGCCAGGACTTAATGCAAGTTTTTACTGAGAAAGCTCACGAGGGATCGGACTTTACGGTGAATTCTTAGAATTTATATCATGAGGAATCGGTTATAATGAATTTAAGCTACAATGACATAAAACTTGATGATTAAATATGCATGTCTTGAGTTCCTCATTGTTATTCTAGATTAGGGATCCAATTTCCAACATAATTTGTCTATCTCTGTTTATCTCAAGTATCTTACCTATTCTAGATTGCAACTCAATTTTTTAGATAGATTTTTATTTTCTTTTTTTATCTCATGAACAATTCAACCATGCTATCCTGTGAATACTGTATAAATTGTATATAAATCATTCTTTTGTCTATAATTTTCTTTACATTTACCATAGTGACTAGGAAATTACTGTTGTTATTTGACTTTCAATCCCAGTGGAACGATATCTAAATTTTGAAAACTACAAACAATTGGTGCGCTTGCCAATTAATGACCCGGTAGTAAACAAAAACAACCATTATTACCGGGCCAACAAGTTTTCTGGCGCCGTTGCCGGGGATTGAATTGATTCAGTAAAACAATAAATTTTTAATTACCGTGGTCAATATTTTTTTACCTTAGTAAATTTTTAATTTTGTTATTTGTTTATTTACTTTTTCTTATCATTGTTACACTAACTTTCTTTGTCTAGTTTGTGTATGCAAACTCGATCTACTGCAGGAAAAATTTATTTTGATCCTGAGATAGAAAAGTTTGTAAAGAAAATCAAGTCTTTGAAATCTAAAACACAAACTAGTTCTTCTTCTATTTCTAAAAATCTTGAAAATTCAAATATGGCTGCTGAAAGGAGAACATTGGGACAGTTTGCTGCTATTAATGGTCCACCCTAAGTTTCGGGAATGTTTCAAGGACCTGTTGTGCCAGTGGAGATTAAACCTGCTACTTTAAATATTATTCAAAATAATCAATTTGCTGGTTTAAATCATGAAGAACCATATGAACATTTAACTATTTTTTATGAGTTATGCAGCATAATTGGTTTTGAACCCAATCAAGAAGAATCTGCTTATATGAGATTATTTCCTTTTACATTGATTGGTAAAGCTAAAGAATGGTTTAAATCTTACCCACCGGGTAGTTTTACAAACTGGTCCGATGTTGAAAGAAAATTTTTGGAAAGATTTTATTCTCCTTCAAAATATTTTGAAGCCATGACAGCCATACACACTTTTTCTCAAAATAATGATGAATCATTAGGAGAAACATGGGAACGATTCAAGGCACTCTTGAGAAAGTGTCCAAACCACAACCTGAATGATGCCAAAAAGGTAAGAATCATTTACCATAGGTTATTACCTCAGTTCAAGATGATGTTAGATCCTTGTGCAGGTGGTTCTTTAATGAACAAGACCGTGGAAGAAGCTATTGAGATATTGGAATCAATGACTATTATTGACCGACAAGCAAAACATGAAAGAGGTAATGTACAAAGGAAGCCAGGTATACTCGAATTGGGAGTGAATGATGCAGTATTGGCTCAGCAAAAATTGCTGACCCAACAAATTGGAGCTATGAGTAAGCAATTGGAGAAACTTCAAATTACTCAAGTAACATCACCACCCCCTGCTCAATTGAAACAATCTATGCATTGCATGAGTGAACAACCATGTGGTTATTGTGCCCCTGACAGAAGTGAGCAAGAGCAAGCCAATTTTCTGAACCATCAAAGAATACCATTGAGTAACTTTCCTTTTAATTATGGTAATTCTTTTCCTAACAATTTTCAACAGGGATGGCAGAATCAGAATTCTGGCTGGAGACAAGATGCTGGACCTTCCAACCGACCTCCTAACAATCAATTTAAGCCACAACAATCACAAATGCAAGATTGACAAGGATTGAGGAATCTATCCAACAGTTATTGCAATTTATGGAAACAAATAAAGCTGCCAGGAAAGCATCAAATTTGCAAATGGGTCAGTTAGCAAAAGAAATAGCTGAATTGAAAAATTCTGGGTTTACTGCAAACACCCAAAACCCAAGGGAACAATGTAATGTTGTTTCTTCTGGAAATTGTAAAGTTGTGAAAATTGATTATAAAGAAAAAAAGAAAGCAGAAGAAGAAAAAGAAAGGGAAAAAAGTGAAAAAAAATGAAAAAAATGAAAAAGGAAAAAATATGCAAGAGCCTGTAAATGATGAGCAAGAAACAAACTGTACTACCATCATAACCCAGAAAAATGTAAAGATCCAGGGAGTTTCACCATTCCTGTAACCATTGGAAAAATCAATATCAGGAATACTTTGTTAGATTTAGGGGGTAACATCAATCTTATACCCCTAGATTTAATTAAGCGCATTGGTGAATTCGAGCTAAAAGAAGCTAAGACAGACTTACAGTTTGCGGATCGCTCTATCAAGAAACCTATGGGGATTATGGAAAATGTATTGGTAAAGGTTGATAAGTACCACTTCAGAGTTGACTTTGTGGTACTGGATATGAAAGAGGATACTGAGATCCCCCTGATCCTAGGAAGACCTTTTATGAAGACTACAAAGATAAAGGTAGATATCGATCAAAGTATGGTTGCAGTCAAAGTTTATGAAAAAGAGGTAAGCTTCAGTGCTCATGAACATCTTAGGACAAATGATGAGGAAAAAGTTTACCCTTCAACCGAACCAGGTATATCTCTTCCCAATCAATTAAATTATTGTAAGCTAACTGAATGCTTAAGTGGTGAAAAACAAGAAATCAAGCATCGCAGAAGAAGAAGGAGGAAGAAACAGACAGGTGATTCCTCAACGAAAATTGAGAAACCACCTAATTAATCAGAGGTAATGTCTGGCTGGAGACATTAAACCTAGCGCTCAATGAGAGGCAACCCATTCTGTTATTTGTTATTTTTAATTTATTTTCATAAAAAAAAGGTTTAAATAAATCAATCAAATTTTTGTTAGTAAGTTAATTTATACACTTAAATTTTTTACATAATAAAACCAATTTTGTAAAATCAATTATTGATTCTTTGGAAACTTAGGAATTTTGATAAATTTAATTACGATAAGTTTATTAACTATCAAGCTAAATTTCAATAACCCGGTGAGCTGAGAGATCTTTTAAACACTTAAGGGTTTAATCGACATAACTTCATTTGAATTGATTTTGCTTTAATCTTTGATTTATGTTGTTGTACAGAGAATTCAGGAAAATGATCAAGGCATATTTATTGGTGAAAAGAAACCTTGGGCCAAACAGCTTACCTTGGTAAAAATTATTTTATCCTTTGCAAGCCAATATTGAGCCTGAGAATAAATTCTTTGGTACCCTTAAACCTAAAATAGTTTTTAACCATTTCCTATACTTGATTGATTAAAAGAGCAATTGAAATAAATATTTTTAGTGTTCTTACAAAAATAAGGAGTGAAAAAGATAAGCAACTTGATTCTTTTCAAAATACAAGAAAATAAAATATGAAAAAGAAAAATCAAAAATAGTGAAAAGAATCAAGTTAGGGGTATTTATTTTCATCAATAAAAGAAAATGAGAGTTTGGGGCCAAGAGAAAGCCTAAAAATATAATAAAAAAAAAGCTCTTTTATGATTTCAGGTTTTTGAATACCAAGAAAAACCATTGATTCTTGTAAGCCAAGCCTCATTACAACCCGTGAAAAGACCTTGTGATTTCTGAATTAACTCTGTATGATTAACCATTGATTAGATGACAATCAAAATTAAATTCGTTTGATTTTGTGATTGATTGAGTGAAACAAGTTACCCTTTGCATAGAGATAAACACTTGTGAGGTAAGCCTGAAATTTTGCTTGATTTGTTAATAAAATATTGTAAAAAATTTATCATTAAACCTTTGTTACATTAGATACCAATTTTTGATTATTACAAAATAGTTAAATTGTGAAATTACTTTTTGTAGTAAATTCTCAGACTAACTCAAAAATTTGATTTCAAATTTTTATTTTTTCTTATTTTTCTCTCTTGCTCGAGGACGAGCAATGTCTCAAGTTGGGGGTATTTATTAGTCCTCAATTTTACAATAAATCCTTTAATAAAAATTTCATAAAAATAATAAAAATTAGTTTAATTTGTTAGAAAATTAGGTTTTAAATTCAATAAATAGATGTTGTTGGAAATAACATGCCCTTGATCAATTTTCTCTAGTTTTGCAGTGAAAAAGTAAAGAATTTAAGAGAAAATTGAAGATCTGGAGAAGCTGACGTGTAGCATCAACACCACGTGTAGCGTGGGTACTTTTGATACTGACGCTACACGTCACAGCCACGCCTAGCGTCAGAGCTGCGTGGACTCCACGGCCAAGCTGGCCAAGCACTCACTTAGTGACCCATTATTGGCCACTCCAATCTGCACAAATGGCCAAATCGAAAGTGGAGACAGGTCCATATGGCAATGCATGATTGAATAAAATATTCCAAGGTGGCCACTATCAGCTGCGTTTAATGGAGGCTCAGTCAGGGGACTGACACGTAGCGTCAGCACCCTTCCTCAGCCCTATAAATAGGGCCATCCAACATCATTCTAAGCATCCAATTCTCTATATTCAGAGTTCTTTTCTCTCTTTTATACTCGAGTTTTGAGTATTTCTTTGTGAGTTTGTAGTTCTAGAATGGTTTTCTAGATACTTGAGAGTGTTGTGGTGTATTGTGATCGTTGTATCGTGAAGTTTCCATCGTCTTCATAATGTCAACCTCTGTAAGTGTTGTTTTTACTTTCACCATGTGTAACTAATCTGTTTATGTTGGAATTGGTGAACTAATCTATTGAGTATAATGTTGTGAATTCGACCTCTGCATGTTTATGATTCAAGTCCATGTTAGTATTTCAATCTTTTATTAATATGAACGTCAAACGGGAGAATGATTTTCATGTGTATTGAAACTTGTTTTATTAGTGTGAATGTCAAACGGGAGAATGATTATTCATGCCGTATTGAAACTTGTTTTAACGAAAGTAAAAGTTGGAATACCCTTGGTATCTCAATTCTATAGGGGTTGTTAACCATTGTTGCCATAAGGCCAGGACTTAATGCAAGTTTTTACTGAGAAAGCTCACGAGGGATCGGACTTTACGGTGAATTCTTAGAATTTATATCACAAGGAATTGGTTATAATGAATTTAAGTTGTAATGACATGAAACTTGATGATTAAATATGCATGTCTTGAGTTCCTCATTGTTATTCTAGATTATGGATCCAATTTCCAATATAATTTGTCTATCTCTGTTTATCTCAAGTATCTTACCTATTCTAGATTGCAACTCAATTTTTTTAGATAGATTTTTATTTTCTTTTTTTATCTCATGAACAATTCAACCATGCTATCCTGTGAATACTGTATAAATTGTATATAAATCATTCTTTTGTCTATAATTTTCTTTACATTTACAATAGTGACTAGGAAATTACTATTGTTATTGGACTTTCAATCCCAGTGGAACGATATCTAAATTTTGAAAACTACAAACGATTGGTGCGCTTGTCAATTAATGACCCGGTAGTAAACAAAAACAACCATTATTACCGGGCCAACACTCAACTCATGGATGGAGCTTCCTACTAAAATAGAGAGTTCAAACCTTATAGATCTAGGTGGAAGGGTAAGGAAGACTCCACCACAAAATAGGGTATTCATGCTAAGAAGGGTAAGGAGCATGAAGTGGGCACTTCAACTCCTAAGATCAAGATTGAGGTTCATATGGATCACACCCCTACAAGACCTTCTAGAAATAATGCTTCTAGGAATAACAACTCTTCATCCCAACCCAACTCTTCAAGAACAAGTTCAATCAAATGTTTTAAATTTTAGGAAGAGGTCACATAGCCTCTCAATGCCCAACAAAAAATGTTATGATTTTAAAAGGCATTGGTCATTATTCAAGCTATGAAGAAGCATCTTCTTCACACTCTAGTGATAGCTCTAATAGTGATTCCTATGAGAGTGAACATGTTCTTAGAGATGAAGGTGAATTTTTTATGATTAGAAGACTTCTAGGAAGTCATATAAGGGATAATGACACTACACAATGAGAGAACATCTTTTACACAAGATGTTACATTAAAGAAAAACTTTGTTCTCTCATTGTGGATAGTGGGAGTTGTGCCAATGTGGCTAGCCAAAGGCTAGTTCACAAACTTGGTTATCCACTAATAGATCACCCTAAACCTTACAAACTACGATCGCTTAATGAAAAAGGTGAAATGTTAGTGAACAAACAAGTTCTTCTTTCTCTTGCTATAGGCACATACCATGATCAAATATGGTGTGATGTGGTTCCCATGGAAGCCACTCATGTGCTATTGGGTTGACCATGGCAATATGATAAAAAGGTCACCCATGAGGGGTTTACTAACACCCTCACCTTTGTACATAATAATAAAAAGTTTATCTTGCATCCCTTGTCTCCCAAACAAGTTTTGGAAAACCAACTTCAAATGAAGTTGAAAAGGGATAGGGAGGTTGGGCCTTCCACCTCCCCTCCTAAAACTCAAAACTAAAAAAATAATAAAAAACAAATCACTAAACAAGATAAGGGTAAAAGGATCCTCACCTTTGAAGATCCCAAGAGGCACTCTTCTTTCTTTGCCTCTAAGCATGATTTGAAGCAAGCCTTACTTCTTCACAAACCTTTCTACATGCTTTGCCCTACTACCTCTTCTTCTAGCTCTCCTGGCCCTTCTATCACACCCATCCCTTACACTTCCCACTCCTTAGTAGGCTCTTCTTCTCATATGCCGAAGGGATTGCAAAATCTTCTTCTAGAGTTTGAGGATATCTTTCCTAAAGACCTTCCTCAAGGGCTTCTACCTCTTAGGGGTATAGAAAACCAAATAGATCTTATACCTGGGGCTAGCTTACCTAATAGGCCTGCATATAGGTGGAACCCCAAGGAGAGCCTAGAAATAGAGAAACAAATTGGAGACCTACATTCCAAAGGTTGGATTAGGGAGGGTCTTAGTCCGTGTGTTGTACCAATTCTTTTAATTCCTAAGAAAGATGGTTCTTGGAGGTTATACATTGATTGTAGAGCAATCAACATCACCATCAAGTATAGGCATCCTATACCTAGACTTAATGATATATTGGATGAGATATGCGGCTCTACCATATTCTCTAAGATTGACCTTAAAAGTGGCTATCACTAAATAATAATCAAGGAAAGGGATGAATAGGAAGCTACTTTTAAGATCAAGCTTGGATTATATGAGTGGTTGGTTATGCCTTTTGGTTTGACCAATGCACCTAGTACCTTTATGCGCCTCATGAATCATGTTTTGAGGGACTTCATAGGCCACTTTGTTGTTATCTATTTTGATGACATACTTGTTTACTCAAAGTCTATGGACTCTCACCTTACCCACCTTAGACATGCTTTACTTGCCTTAAGAGCAAACTAACTTTTTGATAACTTTGAAAAATGCTCTTTTGATTTGGATCACATAGTCTTCTTAGGATTTGTAGTAAGCTCCAAGGGGTCCAAGTTGACCAAGATAAGGTAAAAGCAATTAGTGCTTGGCCTACCCCCAAGAGTGTGCATGACATTAGAAGCTTCCATGGCTTAGCTAGCTTTTATAGGAGGTTTGTAAAGGACTTTTCTAATTTGGCATCTCCCCTTAGTGACTTGCTTAAGAAAAATGTTCCTTTTCTTTGGAGGCCAAAGCAAGAAAAGGCTTTTCAAGACCTTAAGTATAGACTCACTCATGCTCCCATTCTTGCTCTCCCAAACTTTTAAAAAAATTTTGAGCTTAAATGTAATGCTTTTAATGTTGTCATAGGTGTGGTTTTGCTTCAAGAGGGACACCCTAATGCTTTTTTTAGTGAAAAGCTTAATGGGGCTTACCTTAGTTACCCTACCTATGACAAAAAGTTCTTTGCTTCGATTAGGGCCCTTCAAACTTAGGAACACTACTTAATTCCTAAGGATTTTGTCATTCATAGTGACCACGAGTCACTTAAGTATATGAAGGGCCAACATAAGCTTAACAAAACGCATGCTAAGTGGGTTGAGTATTTGGAACAATTCCCTTATAATATCAAGCACCATAGTGGTAAAGCTAATGTTGTAGTTGATGCCTTATCAAGAAGGCACACCCTCCTTTCTTCCTTGGGTGTTACTCTTCATGGTCTTGATGAAATAAAAGAATTGTATCCAAATGACTTTGACTTTTCTAATGCCTACCACTCTTGTGGTTATTCTCTTGCATTTAGTGGATTCCATAAGTTAGATGGCTTTCTCTTAAAAGCCAATAAGCTATGCATTCCTAGGGGGTCCATTAGAGATTTTTTACTTCATGATGGGGTACTTTAGGAGGGATAAGACTTTATCTACCCTTAGTGAACATTTTTATTGGCCCCATATGAAACGTGATGTGTAAAGACTTTGCTCTAGGTGCTTTGCATGTAAAAAGGCCAAATCTAAGGTTTCACCTCATGGCCTTTACACTCCTTTGCCTATTCCTACTTCCCCTTGGGTAGACATTAGTATGGACTTTATCCTTGGGTTACCTAGGACCCAAAAGGGAATGGACTCTATCTTTGTGGTGGTTGATAGATTTAGTAAGATAGCTCACTTTATCCCTTGCCATAAGGTTAATGATGTAAGCCATATTGCTAAACTATTCTTTAAAGAGATAGTTCGCTTACATGGGATCCCTAGAACTATTGTTAGTGATACGGATACCAAGTTCCTCAGCCATTTCTAGAGGACTCTTTGGGCCAGGCTAGGAAATAAACTTGTCTTTTCTACCACCTGTCATCCACAAACAGATGGCCAAATTGAGGTTGTTAACAAGACTCTTTCTACTCTTCTACGAGTCCTTGTTAAAAAGAATGTTAAATCTTAGGATGAATGTCTACCACATGTTGAGTTTTCTTATAATAGGGTAGTTCACTCCATCATCAAGCATAGTCCTTTTGAGACTATGTATGGTTTTAACCCTCTCACTCATTTAAATCTTTTTCCTCTAGAGGTTTTTGATGACATCCTTCATATGGATAGTGAGGCAAAGGAATCTTTTGTTAGAAAACTTCATGAAGAGGTTAAACATCATATACAAAAGAAAAATGAACATTATGCTAGATGTATGAATAAGAAAAAAAAGAGGTTATCTTAGATGTTGGGGATTGGGTTTGGCTTCACCTAAGAAAGGAACGTTTTCCTAACCTTAGGAAGTCCAAGCTTAACCTTAGAGGTGATAGTCCTTTTCAGGTCATTAGGAGAATTAATAATAATGCATATGTACTTGAGCTGCCTGGTGAGTATGGGGTCAGTGCTACTTTTAATATCTCTGATCTTACCCCTTGTTTTGTAGATGATCTGGATCAGGTTGCCTCGGATTTAAGGACAAATCCTTTTTAGGAGGGGGAGCATGACATGGCCATTACCCAAGAAGGAGCCATACACCCTATATAGCCTTTGGAGGTTGCCTTAGATGCTTTCAAGGGCCCTATGACTAGGTCAAGGGCCAAGAGAGCAAGAGAAGGCCTCCAAAATCATTTAGCTTCTTCCATGGATATTTTGAGTAGGCCCAATCCCAAGGAGGAGATCTTGAAGACCCTTACCCTTTTCTCTTGCTCTATAGAAGAGTAATGGGCTTGGTGTTGATGTTTGGGCCTCTTTCTTTGGGCCATACATATCTTGTAAATATTTTCTATTCTTTACGTTTCTAGTTATATTAGGATTTTATTTTAGGAATTAGTTTAGGCTTTGCATAGCCATTAGTCTTGGGCCACTTTTGGGCTTTGTGCTTTGTCCTTTTAGCATTTGGGCTTGTATTGGGCAATTTTTAGTAGGTTTTAGGATTGGGCATTAGGAATTAATCCAAGGCCCATGGTTACATTAGGTGACCGAATTTCCTACAGAGCTATATAAGCTCATCTCCTTTGTTAATCTCTCATAAGTTGAATGTTAAGCATAGTTAGAGTGAGAAACTCTCCTTTCTCTCTAGCAAGTAGAAGCATTAGCTCCTTTCTCTTAGGTCTTATCTTTTGGACTCTCTCCCAAGGTGGTGACTAACATTTCCTTATCTCGCTAACCTTTAGAGAGTGGTGGTTACACTATCCACACTTGCCTCTCCATCTCCTTTCATTTCTATCAATTTCCTACACTAGATCTAGGCTACTTCACCTTAAATTCTTTCATTTTCCTTTCAAGAATAATTCGGCCAACACCTTATTCCACTCTAAATCCGTGAGCTTCCATCTCCTCTTGAAGGATTTTTCTTGGATCTAAAGAGACTAAAGAAGATCCATCTCCATGTTTCTCCAAGGCACTTTTGCCTACAACACCAGTGCTATAAATCTATCAAAGAATCCAATCCAACACTCAAAGGCAAAGCATATCAAAGCGAAATATCACTTCATACATGACTACGTTCAAAAAGGCATTTTGGATCTATAACATGTGGATACAGACCATCAATGGGTAGATATTCTCACTAAGCCTCTAGTAGAAGCAAGGTTTACATTTATCAAGTATAGTCTAAACATGTATAATGTTAAATGATTGAAGTGTCTGTACATTTACAATCTACATGCTTTGTAACTTAGAATTATTCTTTACTATATTATCTGTTATTCTGAGAGGCGTAGTCTATACCCCGTCTTTAAATTCTTTTCATATTCATTTAATTTCTTTTATAACATATGGCACCTTTTTATTGCTTGAAGTGTAACCATTTTTTGAAAATTGTTTTTCTCTCCATTATGCCACATTGCCTATAAATGTGTTTCACTCTTACTTGTCTTTTCGAACTTCACTCCAAAACCTATTTTTGCCCTAAAACCTTTTCAAAATCCCTTTTATCTTCTAAAAACCTCGTTTTCTCTAAAATGGCTGGAATCAACTACTCAGTAAAGGAAATGATTGAGTCACTGGTGTTCAATGTTGCTCAATATCAAGTCGAAGGTCGTGATGTTACTATTAAAGTTGAAGGAATTAGTTAGAGTAACTTCTTCTTGGACCCAGAAACTTTCTCACCATCTGTCGCTCTCAAATTCTGGAGAACAGTTTCATATAACAAACATAAATTCATCTTGGTTGGCTCTCTGTGTGGGAAGCAGATTGAAATCTCAAAGGATCTATTGGTTATAGTTTTACGTTATAACCTTGGTGGAACAGTGTACTCTGATGATTTTAAGTTTACAGAAGTCTTTAGTTTCATAATAAATGATATTCTGTATAGGAAGGCATGTCCAGGAAAGCTGTCATCTAGAAATCTATTGCCAAAAGAGAAGATGTTACATGTTCTGATACATCAGGTCTTCTACCCCAGAAAATCTACTAAAGATACAGTATCTAAGCTAGATAAATTATGTATGTATTATATGATGATGAAGGAACCAGTCAACTTGGCAAACATTCTGCTCACTTACATGACTACATTTGTAGTGAAGAAATAGAAGAAAATCCCTTACCCAACTGTATTGATGAAGATCTTCAAGTTGGAGAATATGAGTCTTGAAAATGTTATAGACTAGATGATCAGTAGTCCCTTGACTACTAAGCTACCAATCTTCTCTCCCGTATTAGACAAGTTTGTTGTTGCGATTATAGTGACGAAAAAGGCCCCTCTGAAGAAGAAGGTCAAGATTGAGCCTGTAGAAGAAGCATGTCAAGCCATGAAGGCTAAGGTTAAGAAAATATTTGTGTTGTCAAAACAAAAGAAGTCTGGATCCTCTCTTTTGAAGAAGTCTACTAAAGAACAATTTATTGAACCCTTCGATGTGTCTGATGACAATGTTCCCATTGGAGATGTTTTAAAGAAAAAACAATCTTCTCGTGAACTTGCTAAGGTATAAACTGCTGGAAAAGCAAAATCCACTTCTTCCACATCTTCTTCAACAAGCACCTACAATACTATTCAGTCAAGCTCAAAGATTATGTAAAGATCCTATCCAAGAAGAGATACATCCATTTCATCCAATACTACTATGACAAGTTTCCAGATGAAGATGTATCTAAATGGATGAAATATGATTGGGTTAATTTATACAATATCAATTATGATATGTACAAGAAGGACAAATATCAGTGGAATGCCTTGAAGGGTAACGGCAAGCAGAAAAAGAAAAAGACTTCTGAAGGTTCCCAAGTTCAGAAGAATAAGCAGTAGAAGTCATCTGTAACTCTTACTTAACCTACTATAAAAGCACAGGAATAGATCCCTGATGCTCATCCTACTCAAGCATCTGAAGTATTTTCACCACCTCTATCTCCTTCTCCACCTAAGATAACTTCACCCCTACCCGAGACTCCCTCACCTAAGTCTACACCCAAATCCCCTTCTCCTAAACCTCTTTCTCCTATTCCTTCTGTTACCCAGCTCGAAGCACCACCTGAAACCCAACCTGAACCCTAACTTAAAACTCCCTCACCTGAGCCTCAACCTAAAACCTAATCCTCACCTCAAACTAACCCCACCCATAAGTCTGTATCTCCTAAATCCATAAAAGTCAAACACACTGCCTCCAAACCAAAATCTAAACCCAAGTCCAAATCCAAATAGTCTACCTCCAAACCTAAAAAGTCCTCTCGACCATCTGGCCTAGCTTTCATCCCTACCTATAACTTTCCTAGACCCTAAACACTACCTTTACTTTTACCCCTCACACTAAATTTTACCAACTTCTCATTTCACCCCTAGTCCCTCACCGTAGAAAATTTCCCATTATCCATGACGTACCCGACAGACCTTTCCCTGAGAAGGTTCAAATCATCAAACAAACATTTATGGGTAGGACTAGCATCCATATCACTGATTGGTCAAGAACTCATGCCCTCATTACCCTTGATGTTTCCCTCTCCCATCCAACATTATATTTTGAAAACCTCTTAGCCTTCATCAGTTCTTTACAGAATCAACAGGCTGCACAACAAGAAGCTGAAACCATGTGTTTTCGGTCTCCAAGTTAATTAAGCCTTCTGTGATGATTTTGATTAGTCTAGATTGCGTGATGCCCAAGCCCCAAAAGATAATCACTAACAAGCTAAAAGGGAAAGTCTGGTACTCTACACCCTTTGGTCCAGACTGGTGGGAATATGAACCAAAGTAATTACCTAATGATCTTCAACAGGTTCTTCTTCAAGATCAATCCCCAAATAATGTTACTCGTGGCTTACTATGGGGACATCATTGTTGGGCATGTGATTGAGCATGGAGCACATCTTCTGCTCATCCCTCAGGACTGTTGACAGATATTCATAATTTTTGAAATCGGGCAAGTAGGATGTCAAAGGCTCATCCATCCTTCTGTGATGCTTCTTCCACCATTATCTCATCCACAAACTATGCCTCATCCATTATTTTGGTTGACGCCCCTTATTTATTTTCTCATTGACTGCGTTTTCTAATTTTAGTATCTGTTTCTGCATCTCTTCTCATTTCAGCTTTAGCCACTCAATGTGTTCCAACCTCCGCTCCTAAGATTAGTATGTCTTAGTGATAACCCTTATTTGTTGATTACAAAAGGGAGAGAATATTTTGGAGAATAGTCTAAGTTTCAAATAGTATAATTTTATTTTTTTTCTTTTTCTTTGAGTCTGTAACACATCTTGTGTTCACAAATAAAAGTGTTCAATTTCTATGTCTTTAGACTTATTAACGATCCATTGCTTTAACTCCCTTAAAGTCTGTTGCATATGTTTAACTTGATTATCTTTTGCAAAATTAGAAAGAATTTGAAACTTATACCTTGAATGAATAATTTTATGTGTTGGGAATTTAATGTTTCAATTCTTCACTTGATACAAAATTCATTCTATCTTCGAGATTTAATGTTTGTTATCAATAAATAAGGGGATATTGTTAGAGTAAAGTCTGAACTCATGATTGACCAGTCTGAACCCCATGAGATTTATTAATAATGCACATCAAGACTCTCAACTAAAATGAAGTCTGTATTATTTGTTTGTTTAACAATTCTGTTGAAGTATGCCAGGAGTCCGTAAAGCTCTATTTGCAAAAGAAAGGGGGAAATGGGGAGTCTGTAAAAATTAATTCACTTCTAAAATGAAGAAGTCCGCACTCTTTCAAGCTTTACTAGATCAAGTCTCTTTTTGTGTCTTCAGGCCACCAAAAGATCTGTGACTTTTTGAGTTCTTGAAAAGGATCTTTCCTTTCCAAAAATGAAGCTGCATGAACTTTCTCATGTCTTCTTTGAAGCTAGCATTAAAGAGGCAATCAATGGAATAATTGAAAACTTTCTCATTTGTATCAAGAAAATTGCCTCACATGTTTCAAGGTGTTAGAAAAGTTGAACCTGATCAGAACAAATAGCCTAAGGTCAACTGTTATAGAGTGTACGTGCTTTCCTAAAGTACATAAGCAAAAAGGATCTTTTGTTGATGACTTTCGAAGTTGCCCAAATATGAAAACTTCTCTAAAACATGTGTCTGCACTCACTGATAGCGCAATCCTCAAGAGACCAACACCTTTCAAAGCTGACCAACAGATATTTTTTAGAATGACTATATATACAAGAAACTTCATAATTCAAAGGTAACGAGACATAACTTACGCAGTTACGTTGTTCATTCTGATACATGAATAATCTCTTTTAGAAACCAAAGTCTGAGAGACTTTTTCTTAAAGTTTCTAAGTTCTTGTATTCACGACATAAGTCCTCTTTGTAGTTCTTCTTAGTGCATATTGTGAATTATAGTAGTCTATAGCTCAGTGTACCTTGTAATCATTTCATATCTTTGTACGCTGAGTTATTTGATTATAACTTCAAACACTTTCTCTATTATCACTTGGTACATTTTAGTGTGTTGCTAGAATCTGTTAGTGTTGGGAAACACTATGCCTTAAAGAGGCTTTGGAAGAATACTTGGGTTTATCGCCAGGAGTGGCTAGTGTGAAGAATACTTGGGGATAAGCCAGAAGTGGCTGGAGTTAAGAATATTGTTGCCTTGGGTTGGTACAGATTGTAAAGACATTTTACAATAGTGAAAAACCCTTCGGTCTTAAGGGACTAGACATAGCTTCTGAGTTGGAAGTGAACCATGATAAATTTCGCTATGTGTTTCTCATTTCCTTTTCTCTAGTCTGTTAAAATTACATATTTCACTAAAGCGATTTGTAGAATTTTTCACAAAAAGAGTTGAAGACTTATTCAACCCCCCTTTTAAGTCTAACTCTATACCATCACTTCCTTTATACATTTCCCTCAACTAGGATAAACTACTTTGTTAGTGCTCAAACTAGTTCCCTATGCAAACACCTTCATGTACATCCTTATTCCCCTTAGGTTGTAAGTCTACAAAAGCATTGATAGATATCATCTTGTGTCTTGAATCGCCTGTGGATAGAATAATATGAGTCCCTGGAAGGACCTTCAACCTGCCAACCCCGAATGAGTTAGAACTCTAAGGACATATCTTGCTACACAGCCAACACTACCCTAGATAGCTAAAGGTATAAGGTTAGGTACCCCAGACAACGATGTCTATAGTGACCCTGGACCAACTCTACAAGATCCATCATTGCCATCACTATTCAGCTCTATGAGCACGACCATTTAAAAGAAACAAGAGCTAAAGAGAGGAGGGCTAGAAGATACCTCGAATAAAGCCTCATAAAGGAAGGAAATGAAGTGCTAGATGAGAAAATGACACGAACATTAGAGAATACGTTAAAGAGAAAGAAGATTTAGGAAACAAGGAAGATAGTGAGAGGGTTCATTATGTATTTATGGGAGATCTTGAGTGGAGGCATTTTTGGCTTTTTAGCGGCATAGTAACCACATAGCATGAATAGGTGTAATTGCTTCTATATTCAAAGCCATTAAGCATGTGATGTCACTTGTTCGTATTAACATAAGCAATTATGATGAAAGATGAAGAGTTTCCAACTGATGAGCTTTAAAATTCGGTATATGAATTTCAAAACTAAGCACCAAAAGTAGCCAGATGCCGACAAATATGCAAAGCTCAATGTAGGTAAGGGAAACACTCTAATGTCGAATACTTTATATCCTACACCGAATTTAGGGGCATATGATCCGAACTTGATACATCCGTGTACATGCATTAAGGTTAGTACACCAACCCTAGACATAGGCCGCCCTAGAAGGTATGTGGTATGTGTTTCCAAAATGCCCTAGTCCAAAGAATCCAAGGAGCATATCACCAACCTCTGGACTCATATATCTAATATGTCTCATCACTAACACCCGTTGATAGGTCCTAAAAAGGTCATTGTCATACTTGACAACCACCCATGACTATAAGTACCCGCATATTTATAAAGCAGACTATAACTCTTACCTACCTATCTAACTTCAATTATTGCTCTGACATTCATAAGTGTTTTATAACACAATAAATTAGATCTAGTTTGCTTAGGATTTTAATCATTATACACTGTATTTCCTTAATTTTTGTGATTTTCACTTTTTTTCCACTATATTCTACTTGGGTATTTTATTTTACAGAAATTAAGATAATACAAAGGTCAATAACAAGAGAAAAATAACCATCAAATGATAAAGAATCAAGAAGAACAAGCCTAAGTGGAAATAATTCTCTTTTTATACTAAATTCCGACTCAAAATGATAAGATCCGAGTAAGATGACTTAGAAATGATAAAATCCGAGTAAGATGACTCAGAATGGAGCATTGCCAAGTGGAATATGTCTTAGTTGGAGGTAAATCCGAGTGGAAGCTTCCCTGTCAAAGCCATTCCGAGTGAAAAATGGCTGACCTTGAAGGAATATGTCCCGGTTGGAGGTGAATCTCAGTGGAAGCTCCCCGACTGCAACTAATCTGAGTGAAAAAAGGGACTGCCCAAAGCTATTGTCCAAGTGAAAGGATTGCTGATTGAAGTGAATCTGATTGGGAAACAAGTATTTTTCTGGGCAAAACTGTCTCTGAGTGGAGGACTCCCGAGTGAGTTGATTCCGAGCAGAAGAAGCCACTGAATGAACACCTATTGAATAAGGAGGTCTCTGAGTAGTGTCATTCAGAGAAGATGGCATTCTCAAGCAAAGAATAGGTCATTTTCGAGTAGTTTGTTTCGAAGAAAATGTCTTATCAAGCAAGGAAAAGAGTCCGACCGGGAATGAGTCTCTTTCGGGCAGACTCTCAAGTTTCAAACTAAGCCCGAGTGAGATGTCTCTAAGGAAGACTTCTGAGTGAGTTGGGGCAGAAAGTTGTATTTCCAAGCAAAGCAAAGCTCGGACATGTGAAGAGCTTCTATCGGCCAGATTCCAGAAGTCTCTCAAGTTCCAAATTTCTGAGTGAAAAGCAAGGCCGACTCCCGAGTGAAAACAACCGAATGGGTTGATTGACGATTGAGGCCATTTCTGAGTGAGAAGCAAGTCGGACATCCGAGTGAATGTATCCGAGTGGATCATTTCAAGGAGTAAAGAAAGGGTTGACTGAATTATTCCCAAGAAAATCCGAGCAAGGTTTCTCCGAGTGGTTCATTTCCAGAGACAAAGCCGAGTGAATCACTTTTCAATCGGTTCCGAATGAATGTTTCAATCGGTTCCGAGTCACTCTTTAATCGGTTCCGATTGAATGTTTTGCTTTGCTCTTCCAGTTCCTACCAACACCGTCCAGATCTTCTCAACACCGGCTCCTCAGCTGCAACACCGGCTCCATCCAACCAATACCGACCAGCTCCTTACAGCAACAACACCGTCCAGTTCCTCTCCACAACGTCCAGCAAAGCAACACCGAGCAAAGCTTTCACTTGGTCTTTTGTGTACGAACAGCACCTTTTCCACTCGGATTATTTCCCACTGTGGGTGGATACCGACTGAGGCACTAAAACCGAGTCAGAAGGAGAAAACCGACTCCATAATTCTACTGAATGCCCATGCTGACTTGGATTTTCACTATCTAAGTGGATCCTTGACTTATGAGGGGGTGGCTGACAACAAAACAAAAGGGAAAATAATAAAAGATTTTCCACTAGCCACTGATCCCTATAATTGCTAAGGTCCAGGCTGTTTCTCCATCACATGCACCGAAAGTTTCCAACTTACAACGCGTTTTCTTAGCTGGCTTCCTCCCTTCCTTTGCCTATAAAAGGAGAAGCAATCCAAGCAGAAATCATGATGAACAGCATCACTTCAATTCATTTTTGTACTTTAAATTCCTTTTCTTTCCTTTCTCTCTTTCGTTCTCTTCCTTTTTTTCGTTCCTCTTTTCTTTCTTTCTTTTCTTCGTTTCTGTTTTTGTTCCATTTTCTTTTCTCGTTTTCTTTTCCTTTTCTTTTCTTCTTTTTTTTGTTTTCTTTCTCTTTTCTTTCTCTTTTTCGTTTTTCTTTCTCTGTCCCATTTCTCTTTTATTTTCTTTTCTTTTTTTTATTTTAAGAGTTGTGAATTGTAAAAGTGAATGTTCTAATTTGTAATTGGAGGAATATTGCAACAAGGAAATACAGTGGTAAATTATTCTGAGCTTTTGGAGAAACCCATAAGTCTTTATTTTTACCATGACTTGTATGTTTTATTTTTCCATTATTTATATGAATTTGAATTATTTCATGAGTAACTAAATTAATTATCTTGGGATAAAGGGGGTATGATAATATTTTATATTAATGTTATTTTGACTTTAAATTAAATAAATTTCTGTTTTCCATTTAGTTCAAAAAATGCTCAATGCTCTTAGTAATTCCTAACAAGAACCTAAGTGATAAAACTGTATACTTGCGGGTATATTAGTAAGTTTAAGTAATTAATAGAATCGAGAGATTTATTGTTACTGGAAAGTTTTTGAACTAAGCCTAAGTTTTTGAAATACTTTTTGTGACCTCGGTAAAACCGTGAAAGTAATCAAAATCTTTTGGGGAATTTTAAAAAAGGGATTTTCACAAACGATAATGGGTTTTTTCTAAGGATTAAGCAGCGCTTTCCATAGGTTAGGTACATTAATAGGATTCCGAGAGGAACATATTAATTAACTTAAGGAAAATTCACCTTGGAAAACTTAATTTGATTCTTATTTATGAAAAGTTAAAATTCATTAACATAAAATAGAGTCTTGATCCCCCGAAATCCCAAGATACTCTCAACTCTGATTTTTAAGTGTCAAGTAAATTTTGTTTCTAAATTTATTTTTAATTTGTGTTTTATTTTACAAAAACATAAAAATCAATCGTGTGGATAATTAAATTTCAATATGCTGGTACTTTGAACACAGTCCCTATGGAGAACGATAATCTTTTATATTACGCGACATAACCCGTGCACTTGCGGGCCCTGTCAAGTTTTTGGCGCCGTTGCCGGGGAACTGTTGTCCCTCAAATATCGGCAATATTGAAATTCGATTAGATCATACTTGTTAATATTATTTTTATTTTTTGTTTTGTTTGTTTCTTTCCTTTTTTATATTTTTTCTGTATTTTTATTTTTACTTATTTTTATTCTGTTTGTTATTTTGTATTTTGTTCTTTATTTTGTGTATCTGTTGTTGTTTTATTTTTTGTGATTATTTGTTTTATTTGCCATTTATTTTCTTTTTATGCGACGAAGCCGTAGTGTCGATCTAAATTTAGGATTTGACCCTGAGATAGAATGTACCCTTAGAGCTTTAAGAAAATAACAAAAACAACAAAAACAATAAAAAGAAAAACAAATGGCAGACCAACATAGACCCTTAAGAGATTTTGCCGCTCCAAGTACAAATGGAAGAGGATCTAGCATCCTTAGACCCATAGTGGAGGCTAACAATTTTGAATTGAAGCCTTCATTACTCTCAATGGTTCAACAGAACCAATTCGGAGAATTACCCTCTGAAGATCCAAATCTCCATCTTCAAATCTTTCTTGAATACTATGATACCCTGAAAATGAACGGAGCCACCAATGATGCCATTCGCTTAAGACTCTTCCCTTTCTCTTTAAGAGATAAAGCGAGGGTGTGGTTATACTCTCTTCCTGAAGGATCCATCACGACTTGGGAACAATTGTCCAGTGCTTTTATCAATAAATGGTACCCAAGGAACAAGACTGATGTGCTAAGAAAACAAATCATAAATTTTTCACAAAAAGATGATGAATCCTTATATGAAGCCTGGGAGAGATACAGGGAGATGCTAAGAGAATGTCCTCACCATGGGATAGAAAGGTAGTTGACAATCCATATTTTCTATAATGGACTAACTTCCACACAAAAGATCTCTTTAGATGCTGCAGCTGGAGGAGCCTTCATGAGTAAAAATGTTGATGAAGCTGAGAACCTGATTAAGGAAATAGCTCAAAACACTCACCAGTGGAACTCTGAGAGAGGATTACCTACTAAAACACCAGGTAAGTACTCTGTTGATGCTCTTTCCCTACTTTCTACCAAAGTTGAAGCATTAACATTAAAACTTGATAAAATAGGGTCAACAGGTGCTACTAATATTGTTTGTGAAGTTTGTGGTGTTTCAGGACATGGAGCTACAAACTGCCATTTAGCAATGACCCCTAATCAAGAACAAGAAATGCATCAGGTGGATGCTATTGGAAACTATAGTGGAAATTTTCAAAATAACTATAGACCTTCACAAGGTCCACCTGGCTTCCAAAATAGGCCACCTCAATTCCAAGGTAATCAAAGTAACTACAACCCTCAACAAGGACCCTACATTCCACAGAAATCAAAACTAGAGTCCTTAATGGAGACATTTGTAGCTACTCAACAGAAGCAGAATGATGAGTTCTCCAATGCAATAAAGACCTTAGCTTCAAAAGTGGACTCTCTTGCCACCCATAACAAAATACTAGAGAATCAAGTTGCCCAACAAGCCTCCCACTCTCAAAGAGCGCCAGGAATATTTCCTGGGAAACTTGAGGCTGGACCTTCCAACCATGCCAAGGCTATCACTCTTAGGAGTGGTACTCAATATGATGGTCTAGTTGGCAAGACTGAGGAGAAAAAGAAATTAGATGAGTCTCTATCTCACCCGATGAATAAGGAAGAAAAACCACAAGAAAAGAAAGAAGAGGTTAAGCCATATCAACCTCCTATTCTATTTCCTCAGCGCCTGGCTAGAGCAAAATTGGACAAACAATTTGGTAAGTTTCTTGATGTTTTAAAGAAATTGTATGTCAATATTCCCTTCATAGATGTTTTACAGCAAATGCCTATCTATGCGAAGTTCTTGAAGGATATTTTGTCCAACAAAAGAAAGCTGGAAGAAGATAGTACAGTGGCACTTACTGAAGAGTGTAGTGCTTTAATTCAAAAGAAGCTTCCACCCAAGCTCCAAGATCCAGGTAGTTTCTCTATCCCATGTATGATTGGTAACATGACAATAGATAGGGCGTTATGTGATTTAGGAGCTAGTGTTAGTTTGATGCCTTTATCTATTTTTGAAAAATTAGGATTGGGTGAATTAAAACCTACTAGGATGTGTTTACAATTGGCTGATAGGTCCATTAAGTATCCTATAGATATCTTAGAGGATGTTCCTATTAAGGTAGAAAAAATTTTTATCCCTCCTGATTTTGTTGTGCTAGAGATGGATGAGGATTCTATGATCCCCATTATATTAGGCAGGCCTTTTTTAGCCACTGCAGGTGCTGTGATCGATGTCAAGAATGGTAAGTTATCTCTGACTATAGGAGACCAAAAGGTTGATTTTAATTTGAAAGATGTTTTGATAAAACCTTCTCATGATAATGTTTGCTGTAAAATTGAAATTGTTGACCAAGTGGTGAAGGATGAAACTCTTCTTAATGACCCACTTGAATCTATTTTTCTGAATAAGTTTGCAGGAACATCAAAAAGTAGTGAAGGTAACATACCACTGAGACATGACACTGAGGTCAAGGTGAGCCCAAATGTTGAACTTAAATCTTTACCTTCCATACTAAGGTATGAGTTTCTAGGCCCTAATCGATTCTTGACTATGATTGAGAGATAGAGTCTGGCTAAAGACGTTAAACTTAGCACTTGTGGGGAGGTAACCCCATGTCTTTATTTTTATTTTTAAATAAAATAAAAAAAACAACACCAACTATGTCGAATGCTGGTTTGGGGTTACTACAGGTAAGTTTTCTTATCCTTTTATCATCCATTTTAACATTGAGGACAATGTCAAATTCTGGTTTGGGGTGGTAGATAAGAAAACTTAACTATTTTGTTTACGTTGTGTGATTGTTATATTTTTCATGCATGTGTGTTTTCCTTGTTTTGTTTGTAATCTTGTAATTTACCATGATTATATGATAAATTTACTTTGAACACAAGGCTAAAGTATCTAAGGACCCCAAAATTTTGAGTAAAATTTTCAAAATTTGATTGTTTAAATGCCAAATCAATGTCTAAATGAACTTTATGTGATTAAAATTTTCTTTGAAAAGACTTTCCATGGTTAGACTTGAGCCAAAATGGGTTATTTATCAAACAAATTTTCAAACCCATATTTTTTTGATTGAGTGAATCTCATAGTCATTAATATTCTAGAACTTGTTTTTCAACAGATTCAAAATGGTTTTTGATTATATGTCTTAGGATGATAAAGGCACAATTAGGCCTTATTCTTAAGCCTCAAAATTTTTACATAATTTGACCCCTAGTTGCCCCTTTTGAGCCTCAAAGTGAAAATTTTTCTTTGAAGCCTTTCATTAACTGATATTCTCTTAATGGTGAAAAAGTTAGAAATTTAGTGGAGCAAAGAAATAAAAAAGGACTTAAGAAAAATATGTATAGGATGCAAAGAAAAGCAAGAAAAAAGAAAAAGAAAATCAAAAGGATGATATTGAATGAATTCTAAAAAAGTCCATAAAAGTTCAAAAATTTGCTCTATTAAATTTATGATGGTAATTTGAATCATTCATGACTATTAAAGCTCTTTTGTATTCCATTTTTCTTGAAATTCCTACCTTGACAATACAACCCAAGGCCACGTTACAACCTTTGAAAGACCTTTAGACTTTGACATATTTTCTATCTTAACTGTGGAGTTTCTGGTTTATTAACAAGCTTATGGTAATATTTTTTGACTATGATGATCTGAGTGATACATAAACCATGAAACACTTTGAGTGAAAATTAAGAGAAAAGAGTATCATCTGTCTTGATAATGAAAATTGATTCACATAAGAAAATTAATATTGGCATTTGAATAAATCTTTTTCTCTATTTTGGATTCCTTAGTTTGCTGAGCTTAGTGTTTTTTGTATCTTATCATGTGAATATGGTAATTGCTTAAGGACAAGCAATGTTTTGGTTTGGGGTATTTTGATAAGTGTTTTATAACACAATAAATTAGATCTAGTTTGCTTAGGATTTTAATCATTATGCACTGTATTTCCTTAATTTTTGTGATTTTTGCTTTCTTTCCACTATATTCTACTTAGATATTTTATTTTGCAGAAATTAAGATAATACAAGGGTCAATAACAAGAGAAAAACGACCATCAAATGATAAAGAATCAAGAAGAACAAGCCTAAGTGGAAAGAATTCTCTTTTTATACTAAATTTCGACTCAAAATGATAAAATCCGAGTAAGATGACCCAGAAATGATAAAATCCGAGTAAGATGACTCAGAATGGAGCGTTGCCGAGTGGAATATGTCTCGGTTGGAGGTAAATCCGAGTGGAAGCTTCCCTGTCAAAGAAATTCCGAGTGAAAAATGGCTGACCTTGAAGGAATATGTCCCGGTTGGAGGTGAATCCGAGTGGAAGCTCCCCGACTGCAACTAATCTGAGTAAAAAAAGGGACTGCCCAAAGCTATTGTCTGAGTGAAAGGATTGCTGATTGAAGCGAATCTGATTGGGGAACAAGTGTTTTTCTGGGCAAAACTGTCTTCGAGTGGAGGACTCCCGAGTGAGTTGATTCCGAGCAGAAGAAGCCACTGAATGAACACCTGTTGAATAAGGAGGTCTCCGAGTGGTGTTATTCAGAGAAGATGGCATTCTCAAGCAAAGAACAGGTCCTTTTCGAGTAGTTTGTTTCAGAGAAAATGTCTTATCAAGCAAGGAAAAGAGTCCGACCGGGAATGAGTCTCTTTCGGGCAGACTCTCAAGTTTCAAACTAAGCCCGAGTGAGATGTCTCCAAGGAAGACTTCTAAGTGAGTTGGGGTAGAAAGTTGTATTTCCGAGCAAGCAAAGCTCGGACATGTGAAGAGCTTCTATCGGCCAGATTCCAGAAGTCTCTCAAGTTCCAAATTTCTGAGTGAAAAGCAAGGCCGACTCCCGAGTGAAAACAACCGAATGGGTTGATTGACGATTGAGGCCATTCTGAGTGAGAAGCAAGTCGGACTTCAAAGTGAATGTATCCGAGTGGATCATTTCAAGGAGTGAAGAAAGGGTCGACTGAATTATTCCCAAGCAAATCCGAGCAAGGTTTCTCCGAGTGGTTCATTTCCAGAGACATAACCGAGTGAATCACTTTTCAATCGGTTGCGAATGAATGTTTCAATCGGTTTCGAGTCACTATTTAATCGGTTCCGATTGAATGTTTTGCTTTGCTCGTCCAGTTCCTACCAACACCGTCCAGATCTTCTCAACACCGGCTCCATCCAACCCCTCAGCTGCAACACCGGCTCCATCCAACCAATACCGACCAGCTCCTCACAGCAACAACACCATCCAGTTCCTCTCCACAACGTCCAGCAAAGCAACACTGAGCAAAGCTCTCACTCGGACTTTTGTGTACGAACAGCACCTTTTCCACTCGGATTATTTCCCACTATGGGTGGATACTGACTGAGGCACTAAAACTGAGTCAGAAGGAGAAAACCGACTCCATATTTCCACCGAATGCCCATGCTGACTTGGATTTTCACTATCGAAGTGGATCCTTGACTTATGAGGGGGCGGCTGACAACAAAACAAAAGGGAAAATAATAAAAGATTTTCCACTAGCCACCGATCCCTATAATTGCTAAGGTTCAGGCTGTTTCTCCATCTCATGCACCGAAAGTTTCCAACTTGCAACGCGTTTTCTTAGCTGGCTTCCTCCCTTCCTTTGCCTATAAAAGGAGAAGCAATCCAAGCAGAAATCATGACGGACAGCATTACTTCAATTCATTTTTGTACTTTAAATTCCTTTTCTTTCCTTTCTCTCTTTCGTTCTCTTCCTTTTTTTTCGTTCCTCTTTTCTTTCTTTCTTTTCTTCGTTTCTGTTTTTGTTCCATTTTCTTTTCTCGTTTTCTTTTCCTTTTCTTTTCTTCTTTTTTTCGTTTTCTTTCTCTTTTCTTTCTCTTTTTCATTTTTCTTTCTCTGTCCCATTTCTCTTTTATTTTCTTTTTCTTTTTTTTTTATTTTAAGAGTTGTGAATTGTAAAAGTGAATGTTCTAATTTGTAATTGATGGAGGAATATTGCAACAAGGAAATACAGTGGTAAATTATTCTGAGCTTTTGGAGAAACCCATAAGTCTTTATTTTTACCATGACTTGTATGTTTTATTTTTCCATTATTTATATGAATTTGAATTATTTCATGAGTAACTAAATTAATTATCTTGGGATAAAGGGGGTATGATAATATTTTATATTAATGTTATTTTGACTTTAAATTAAATAAATTTCTGTTTTCCATTTAGTTCAAAAAATGCTCAATGCTCTTAGTAATTCCTAACAAGAACCTAAGTGATAAAACTGTATACTTGCGGGTATATTAGTAAGTTTAAGTAATTAATAGAATTGAGAGATTTATTGTTACTGGAAAGTTTTTGAACTAAGCCGAAGTTTTTGAAATACTTTTTGTGACCTCGGTAAAACCGTGAAAGTAATCAAAATCTTTTGGGGAATTTTAAAAAAGGGATTTTCACAAACAATAATGGGCCTTTTCTAAGGATTAAGCAGCGCTTTCCATAGGTTAGGTACATTAATAGGATTCCGAGAGGAACATATTAATTAGCTTAAGGAAAATTCACCTTGGAAAACTTAATTTGATTCTTATTTATGAAAAGTTAAAATTCATTAACATAAAATAGAGTCTTGATCCCCCGAAATCCCAAGATACTCTCAACTCTGATTTTTAAGTGTCAAGTAAATTTTGTTTCTAAATTTATTTTTAATTTGTGTTTTATTTTACAAAAACATAAAAATCAATCATGTGGATAATTAAATTTCAATATGCTGGTACTTTGAACACAGTCCCTGTGGAGAACGATAATCTTTTATATTACGCTACATAACCTGTGCGCTTGCGGGCCCTGTCAAACATCATCCTTAATGTGTATTGACTTAGGCATCAGAGAAGCCATAAGAGACCTACCCTTTTTCGACCTCTTAGGTTATTTTGCATTTATTGTGATAAGTCTCAAAGAAACTTATTTATTAAGCTTACTTTAAGTTAATATATCATTAATTATTAAGTAATTTAATCTAATTTATTACTATATATTAAAAAATAAGAATTTTGAGAAAATCTTTTAAAATACAATTTACTATTAATTATTGGAGAGATGACTTGAAGAGCAAGAAAAAGAAAGAAAAAGAGTCAAAGCATGGGTGTCGGTACACTGCATTGAGTATAACCACACTAAGCAAAGGAAAAAAAATATGTTCAGCTTTAGTCGGGCGGCATTACCATACTAGAAATTAGTGTTAATATGCCAACATGCACTTGATGAAGATCAAGTGTAACACCTGAAACAACCCGACTTAATAAACCCCAAAACCGAGACCAGGGAAAATTTTTCCAAAATTCACCATGCAGCCGGGTAAAAATAAACCAAACATAAGGCTAGGGAAAGCAAAACCGATCAGAGGAGGAAAGATAAAACCATTCACAAGAAAGCCCAGCGGAAGAACAAAGCTTGAGCGAGCCCATTACAGTGCTCACTCACTCAAGCGAGACCCAAACCCGCTTGAGCGAGACAACCCATCACGCTTGGGCGAAGCACCCATTCTCTTAAGCGAAACCAACTAAAAAGCTTCCATTTATTCACACTCGCTGGAGCGAACCCTTATTCACTGAGGCGAGTAACTCCACTCGGTATTCCTTCACTCGGATTCGGGACCACGTCCACTCGGGAACTGTCCCCATAGGGTCATGCTTCACTCGGCAAATTCATACTTAGCCATATACTTAGTTTATTCAAGAAGCCCACACGCATGCTTCATTTGGAAGCGTCGTTATCTCCACTCGGGAAATGATTCCCTCACCCATCACTCGGGAGATGTAGTCTACTTCACACTAAGGCTCCCCCACTCAGAAATTGAAACATCCTTAATTTAATTACACTTAAACCGAGAACAGGGGAAATTTTTCCCAAAATTTAGAGTTTACAAATTATTTAATATCTGCCCAGGTTAATAATTGGAATAGAATTAAAACGGCGTAAGGGCAGAGAAGGCAAAAGCCAACCAGAAGAAAGGAAAACCTTCACAAGAAGGCCCAGCAGAAGTCACAGCTCGAACAACCAGTGTTCACTCACTCAAGCGTGACCCAGGACGCTTGAGCGAGGCAGCCCACTCGCTCGGGCGGAGTACCATTCGCTTAAGCGAACAACCCAGAAACCTCCCGTGCACACACACTCGCTGGAGAAAATCCTCCATTCGCTGAAGCGAGAAGTCACACTCGGATATCCAAACGCTTGGAATCCCGAGTTCCATTCACTCGGAAATAACCCATCATATCTTACTCCTCTCGGAAGCTTACACAACCCCCTATTTTATTCTGCGAGATCATACAATTCATTTACTCGAAAATGATAGCTAGTTCACTCGGAATCTATGAATTCCCCTTGCCCGGACTATTTCCTCTATCAACACCACCCGGTGTGTTTCAACTTGAGATCACTCGGAGGTACATTACTCATCCTTCACTCGGTACATTATCACTTCTTTCACTCGGGAAATACCTAGATCTTCCTTCACTCGGAAAGGGGGTCACAATACTCATTCGTCACTCGGAACATTCCAGCTAGATCCACACGGCATATGACACTTATTCGCTCGGGGAAAATCATTAAGTCAAGCCCCACTCGGGCTTTATCTAATCTTAACCACTCGGGATGTAGAACCTCATTCACTCGGATTATGTAAATCGTACACTTGGAATTCATCCCAATCTAACCATTACAACAACTCTTCTTCGGAAGAAGGCCCACTCGGGGTTTCCACTCGGAATTATCTAAACCCTTTCCTGCTCGGGATCTACACATATTTTTCACTCGGAATAATCAAGCGTAGCATTACTCGGAAATTCTCCCATTAATCCTACACAGAATAGGTTCACCAAGAGATTTCTCAAAATCCTTTTTAAGTCTTCTCCGCTCGGAAAAGAAGGCCAACACTATAGCTTCGCTCGAAACAGCCCAGACAATAATAATCCACTCGGAATTCATCACCTTAACATTATTTATTCAACATCACTTCACAACCAATACAATGTATATTACTACTATAACCACACACATATGTATATACAGACATACACTCGGATACTTATTATCCCAGCATTATTCATTCACCAATACTCGTTATTCGATGTAATTAACACCATACCCATGTAAAATATATATATATATATACGTGTACTTGTTTACAATTCTGATAGGTATTGCTCATAAACAATAAGTTAGTTATCCTATTACATGAGAGCCGGCCAAGGCTACACTGACCAGACATAATAAATACAATATAAGCACTCAACAGTCGGAGTGCACCTCACTCGGACTTGAGGCCCGATCATCACTTCCGAGTCCAACCTGCACATGCTGGAAAATGGTGTAGGGGTGAGCTTTCACATATAAAACGATAGCTATTGACTCGGGTTATACCTCAATCCTCAATTATACAATTTACATGGCTCAATCCACAATAATATATATACACGGCCAATTAATATAGAGTCACACAACATCACCCAATCAGAAACTACACCATGACATACATCCTCAATCATAACATCATATTGCATTCGGCAACAGCATCAATACATGCATATTCATTCAGTCGGAATTCACTCATATCATTCAATCCATACAAATCATAATAATCTCAATAACAATGCTCATACACTCATGCATGCGAATCCGACTTAAATAGTGATTTCAGTGCAGATTCCTTCCCGGCCCCTCGTCCACTAGCCCTTTCCGTGTGGCACCGGTCACCCCGTGACGTCTCGAGACCCAGCTCTAGCTCCATCGGCTACCACGGATCCTCATGGAACTAGCCAGGAATCTGACTGAAAATCATCTTATACAACTCCAGATGCGACCCCCCCATCCACTAGCCCTTTCCGTGTGGTCCCGGTCACCCCGTGACGTCTCGAGACCCAGCTCTAGCTCCGTCGGCTACCACAGGTCCTCATGGAACTGGTCAGGAATTTGGGAGTCATCTCATATATGTAATCTCATGCAATTCCACAACAAGCATCCAAGGTAACCATATTACAGCACATCCACTCGACATTGTTAACGGAGTCAGCATGCATTTCAACACAACATTCAAAATGGAAATCACGATTAATTCACATCTCATGCATTCGGGAATAATGGTAACACACACATGTGTTCACTCAGCAGTCTCATGTTTCAACAACATGCATCACAGAAATATTAACAAGCACTCAAGGACGGAGTTACACAACCCTCAACCATTCATAGATACCACCAATCCGGGAGTTGCATGCACAATCGCTCATTCACAACACATTGATCTACACCTTTCACACAACATATCACATTAAAGCAAGCACCCGAGACCCGGTCATAAACCATACACTTGACATGCAAAGCGCCCCCTACCTGCTGTCGGGGTTCAGAGACTCCTCAAGTTGCAATGCTGACCGATCACCCTTCTGTTACTCCTCCTCCACCAGCCTTCGAACTCAGCGTTGATCCTGGGCCAGAGTTGCTCTTTCCTCCAACGGGTTCGTCTCCCCCACGGCTCCAAGGCACTTCCCAGCACAACCTTCCAACTGGGACACTAACAGCTCCAAGTGGAAGAAGAAGGAGGGGGGAAAAGGCGACAGAGAGGAAGAAGAGGACAGGGAGTGGAACAGAGCCGCGTTGATGTTCCTCCCAGAAGCTCTCAACTCTCTCACTGTTCGACGCGAATGAGAGTGAAGAAGAGAAAATAGGGAAAGGAGAGACCAGACGCACGCACAAGAAGAGCTGTCCAGCGTGAATTAATGAAGGAAAGAGAGAGCTGAAGTTGTCTTATACCCTTAGGGACACATGCGTCCTTTCGCCTGGAATTATTATTATTATTATCATTATTTATTCAATCATTTTCTAACCAATCAGCAATTAGTTTAATTATTCATTAATCCCAATTCTGCAGTTAACCCTTAATTAATGGCTTAGTCTCAATCGGTAATTAAATTAAAAATTGGGATGTTACAGTTCTCCCCCTCTCAAAAGAATTTCGTCCTCGAAATTCAAACACATACTTAGTCTCAATGAACCACTCGAAAAATCACTGTCATACTACAATAAGCAATTACACTTCTATGCACCTCAAGTATTCATCCATTGCTTAAATTCCAGTCGGTATAATTGGCTTCCAAAGCAATTTACTGACCGCTCCACCCAGAAAACGGAGACATCATTCTTAACACATTTCCACTCGGAAGTGTCATCATTGACTCGGAATAACATTCCTTTCTTTGACTCAGACTACCTCAACAAACATATCGGAATACCACAGTCATGCTCCGACTGCAACTCTTCATTTCTCAACGTTTCCGACTGCTTCGCAATTTCTAATTAGCATAAATAAAACAACTCTTCATAGTCTTCATTACATTCGGGATTCCATTTCCCACGTAGTTACCCCCATTCAACTCTGCCAGTTCACCCTAGCCATTGGCACTTTCCAGTTCTTTGGCCGCTCGGCCTTACGCTCTCAACACCGATCGGCGTATTTACATCATCGGGTTCTCTGACTCAATGAGTCACTCGGCACGACCATGAACTCACACAAAGCATAGGCTCGACATTGTGTCACATGGGACATATTCTAGATGTTATTCATCCAGTTGAGGAGAATCTAGTCGGTAAACAACATTACCAATTCCCACCAATACTCACTTCCGACCGATTCATCTCAGATTAAACCCTCAGATTTTCAAAATCTGACCACAAAATTTCTTTCTTAATCAAAATGAACACTCAAACAAGTTCCCATATGCTTCAATTAGCACAACTTGCCTGGATTTACCTCGTACAGGCACCACACTCGGTTCTAACATCTCAGATTCCTAACCATTCCTTCGGCTAACTTCATGCCTATAACCCAAGAATGTCACTCGGCCCTCTCACTCAAAATATCAATTGGGGTTTTAAGGGCAGTTCTCATCCGGAAATCCTTCCACTTGCAAAATTTACTCGTAATTCAAGCCTACCTCGAAACCAACCTGAGTTCATGCCCAGCAGTCCCAATCGCTGACCTGAGTACGATTTCAAATAAATCCTTCTCTTGGATATCTACTCCCGTTGGAGACCCTTCACTCGGAAACTTTCTATTTACCTAATTTCCACTCAGAATACAGGCCTACTCCAATATACATCTGAGTTCAAACTCAGCAGCTCAACATCACCCGAACACAGCTATGAATAAGTTTACCGCTCGGTATCTACTTTCCCCCCTTGGGTAATTCACTCGAAAACTTGCACACTCGAAGTTCCATTTTCCGACCAGAAGTACTTTTCTCCTGGATAGAGATCACTTGGTGGAACATCACACGGGTATTAGGAATTCCACACTTGATACCTTTCCACTCAGAACCGCTCCACACGGTACCATCCACTCGGAAGTGGTACACTCCGAGACACTTCACCCGAAATTCACACGACTCAGATATTTCACTTTGATTTTGCCTAACACAGAAGTGCCATTCGGACACAGCTCCTTATTGATGACCAAAACGATGTTTCACTCGGAACATCATAATTTTCACTCAGCAATTCTTTCTCCCAGAAGGATTTCACTCGGAACTATCTCTACTTTCACACACTCGGAATATACTAATCTTTCCCGAGCAAATCCTCACCTTATAATTTATCTTGGCTCAAGATCCTGGTCCCCTTGTTAAACTTACAGTATCACTCGGTTAACCTTATAAAACTCCAATTCCAGTGACAGGCTTGATCACCCATCTATTTCAATAACTACCATCATTCCAGTAGTCAATTCATACCCAATAATCTCTGATCCTCCCGGAGGTAAACACATCAAGGTTAAACAAACCCCTTATCCATATTTTGATACATAACCACCTATTATTCACTTAATACAACTCTCATGTTCACTCAGAACAGCCTGATAGACTCACCATCACCATATGCAGCTACAAGCTCACCTGCCCGACTCATGAATTGCTACATCCAACTTATAGGATGACGTCTCATTCCTATAGGGTTACAACAATTACATAGTCACTGCAACGTGTATGCTGCCACAATACCCATGGTATGAAGAGTCATCTCAAAACAGCATGCCTCACACTGACTAGACTCACGCAACTAATACTAATTCACACGGAAATTAATGGCAATTCACACACACATTGTAATCAATACATCTACATCAACATCATCATTATGCACCACGTAGGGTATATCACGTAACAGCAATCATAAAAATCATTGATCACTTCTGTAAAACAGTACAATGGTAATATTCTTCCGGCCTATACAGGACATATACCTCATCATAAAATGGCATATCAACAATCGGCTTTTCAGCCCATACCGAATAAATACCTCTTTTCTTTAAAATCTCATTCATCACCAACCATGACCCCACAGCCTTATAATCCCTCATTTCATCGCTCGTCACAGGTCACCAATCAATTTTAAGCCTAATGATTCATCGAGCATAAACACAATCCAGTGGGGTACAATCATCATAATCATTACTCTCAGTACTAAAAGTACTCGGGTTTCAACCCTACCATCACTATCAATCAGGTATCCCATTTACTATCTACACTTCACCTTAAGACAATTCAGCTTCAATAATTCAATATACCATTACATACTCGGCTCATAATCCATAAGGTCAGTCAGATTATCCGACTCGGAATTTCTAGTGGTTACCTAGTACACCCACAACATCCAGTTGCCACCGAGCCCAGATCACCATAGCGTCTAATTCCACAAGGTCTGACTATATAAGATCACATTAAATCCAATCGGTTTTCTACACATTATAGGTCACAATTCAATCAATAATTCACTCGGTTGTCAACCATAACACCGAATCTAACCCAAATCACCACACAATAAAATCATCACACAATGGTAATTCAAGCCTCAATGAGTTACTACGTAATTGCTTTACTCGGGCTCAACAACTCACAAGATTAATAAATTATCAGACTTAGAATTCCTAAGGGGTCACCATTTACCCATCGTAGGTCACACCCAAAATATCCTAATATTATAAAGCCTAATACCATCCACTCAGTTTTCACACACCAAAACTGAGACAGTATTCAAATCAAACAGGTATTCTATTTCACATTCATCCATTTATGATCATGCCCAATTAACTGGGTCACCATACCTAGTGGTCCAGTATCTAATCCATCATTCACTCGGTTTTTTCAATCACCACCGAGACACAATCCCAATTTAACATATACCCGATCTCACCTTTACTCACTTATCACACACCCAGAGGTTCAACTTAGGAAACTGAAACACATCACTTATACTATATATCGTATACATCATATGTCATTCATTCATCACATACTCAAATTTCCCAATTTAGCAATCTGCAACCAATCATTTACATCATATACCATATAGGATTCACGCGCCAAGGGTATAAAACATCCTTTAAAAATGGCATAACCAATCACAGAATTTAAATTCAACCCACTAAAGGATTCCTTCAATATTATTCACTCAACTAACTCAACATATGAGTTCTAATCCATTTAATCAATATGTCTCAACTACGAGCCACTATCATGGCTTACCAAGAGATCAAATCAATTAATCAGTTTTAATATACCTGAAGGTTTCAACGCCTTTCCTTCTATTTCCTCTCTCATTCAACCCTACACTTAGAACAATTCTTATTCAATAAATGGCCGAACCAGGGTAGTAACAATCCTCTACCCCCAAATCAACATCCCCACAGTAGTACCCCTTACTACCGTCCACAACAAAACACAGAAGCATAGAATCATACAAATCATGATTAATCATGTATCAAATTCAACAAAATACTATAGGCAATGATGCCAATCGGTCATATTACACACAACCGCCCACTCACAGTAGGCAAACCTTGGCCATGGACCTTTTAGTCTGCTCTGATACCAAATTGAAACATCCTTAATTTAATTACACTAAAACCGAGACCAGGGGAAATTTTTCCCAAAATTTAGAGTTTACAAATCATTCAATATCTGCCCGGGTTAATAATTGGAATAGAATTAAAACGGCGTAAGGACAGAGAAGGCAAAAGCCGACCAAAAGAAAGGAAAACCTTCACAAGAAGGCCCAGCAGAAGTCACAGCTCGAACAACCAGTGTTCACTCGCTAAAGCGAGACCCAGGACGCTTGAGCGAGGCAGCCCACTCGCTCGGGCGGAGTACCATTCGCTTAAGCGAACAACCCAGAAACCTTTCGTGCACACACACTCACTGGAGAAAATCCTCCATTCGCTGAAGCGAGAAGTCACACTCGGATATCCAAATGCTCGAAATCCCAAGTTCCATTCACTCGGAAACAACCCATCATATCTTACTCCTCTCGGAAGCTTACACAACCCCCTATTTTATTCCGTGAGATCATACAATTCATTTACTCAGAAAATGATAGCTAGTTCACTCGGAATCTATAAATTCCCCTTGCCCGGACTATTTCCTCTATCAACACCACCCGATGTGTTTCAACCTGAGATCACTCGGAGGTACATTACTCATCCTTTACTCGGCACATTATCACTTCTTTCACTCGGGAAATACCTAGATCTTCCTTCACTCGGAAGGGGGGTCACAATACTCGTTCGTCACTCGAAACATTCCAGCTAGATCCACACGGCATATGACACTTATTCGCTCGAGGAAAATCATTAAGTCAAGCCCCACTCGGGCTTTATCTAATCTTAACCACTCGGGATGTAGAACCTCATTCACTCGGATTATGTAAATCGTACACTTGGAATTCATCCCAATCTAACCATTACAACAACTCTTCTTCGGAAGAGGGCCCACTCGGGGTTTCCACTCGGAATTATCTAAACCCTTTCCCGCTCGGGATCTACACATATTTTTCACTCGGAATAATCAAGCCTAGCATTACTCGGAAATTTTCCCATTAATCCTACACAGAATAGGTTCACCAAGAGATTTCTCAGAATCCTTTTTAAGTCTTCTCCGCTCGGAAAAGAAGGCCAACACTATAGTTTCGCTTGGAACGGCCCAGACAATAATAATCCACTCGGAATTCATCACCTTAACATTATTTATTCAACATCACTTCATAACCAATACAATGTATATTACTACTATAACCACACACATATGTACATACAGACATATACTCGGATACTTATTATCCCAGCATTATTCATTCACCAACACTCGTTATTCGATGTAATTAACACCATACCCATGTAAAATATATATATATATATATATACGTGTACTTGTTTACAATTCTGATAGGTATTGCTCATAAACAATAAGTTAGTTATCCTATTACATGAGAGCCGACCAAGGCTACACTGACCAGACATAATAAATACAATATAAGCACTCAACAGTCGGAGTACACCTCACTCGGACTTGAGGCCCGATCATCACTTCCGAGTCGAACCTGCACATTCTGGAAAATGGTGTAGGGGTGAGCTTTCACATATAAAATGATAGCTATTGACTCGGATTATACCTCAATCCTTAATTATACAATTTACATGGCTCAATCCACAATAATATATATACACGGCCAATTAATATATAGTCACACAACATCACCCAATCAGAAACTGCACCATGACATACATCCTCAATCATAACATCATATTGCATTCGGCAACAGCATCAATACATGCATATTCATTCAGTCGGAATTCACTCATATCATTCAATCCATGCAAATCATAATAATCTCAATAACAATGCTCATACACTCATGCATGCGAATCTGACTTAAACAGTGATTTCAGTGCAGATTCCTTCCCGGCCCCTCGTCCACTAGCCCTTTCCGTGTGGCACTGGTCACCCCGTGACGTCTCGAGACCCAGCTCTAGCTCCATCGGCTAACAGGATCCTCATGGAACTAGCCAGGAATCTGACTGAAAATCATCTTATACGACTCCAGATGCCTTTCCGACCCCCCCTCCCCGTCCACTAGCCCTTTCTGTGTGGTCCCGGTCACCCCGTGACGTCTCGAGACCCAGCTCTAGCTCCATCGGCTACCACGGGTCCTCATAGAACTGGTCAGGAATCTGGGAGTCATCTCATATATGCAATCTCATGCAATTCCACAACAAGCATCCAAGGTAACCACATTACAGCACATCCACTCGACATTGTTAACGGAGTCAGCATGCATTTCAACACAACATTCAAAATGGAAATCACGTATCAATTCACATCTCATGCATTCGGGAATAATGGTAACGCACACATGTGTTCACTCAGCAGTCTCATGTTTCAACAACATGCATCACAGAAATATTAACAAGCACTCAAGGACGGAGTTACACAACCCTCAACCATTCATAGATACCACCAATCCGGGAGTTGCATGCACAATCGCTCATTCACAACACATCGATCTACACCTTTCACACAACATATCACATTAAAGCAAGCACCCGGGACCCGGTCATAAACCATACACTTGACATGTAAAGCGCCCCCTACCTGCTGTCTGGGTTCAGAGACTCCTCAAGTTACAATGCTGACCGATCGCCCTTCTGTTACTCCTCCTCCACCAGCCTTCAAACTCAGCGTTGATCCTGGGCCAGAGTTGCTCTTTCCTCCAACGGGTTCGTCTCCCCCACGGCTCCAAGGCACTTCCCAGCATAGCCTTCCAACTGGGACACTAACAGCTCCAAGTGGAAGAAGAAGGAGGGGGAAGAAGGCGACGGAGAGGAAGAAGAGGACAAGGAGTGGAACAGAGCCGCGTTGATCTTCCTCCCAGAAGCTCTCGACTCTCTCACTGTTCGACGCGAATGAGAGTGAAGAAGAGAAAACAGGGAAAGGAGAGACCAGACGCACGCACAAGAAGAGCTGTCCAGCGTGAATTAATGAAGGAAAGAGAGAGCTGAAGTTGTCTTATACCCTTAGGGACACATGTGTCCTTTCGCCTGGCATTATTATTATTATTATCATTATTTATTCAATCATTTTCTAACCAATCAGCAATTAGTTTAATTATTCATTAATCCCAATTCTGCAGTTAACCCTTAATTAATGGCTTAGTCTCAATCGGTAATTAAATTAAAAATTGGGATGTTACAAAAATGCTCTAACTCCTCGCCACTCGGGATACATACTAACTCCTCTACATACGGAAGACTAAAATCCACCCCGTATCATCCAGATCTTACTCCCTCTAATAAGTTCACCACTACAGGCTTTACTCGGAGTCGTATTGCCAATTCAACCATCAGGGGAAACATTCACTCGGTTGACTTCCACTCAGAAACATCAAAATACCCTTCAATCGGAAGATTGCATCTAAGAAATCTCTCGCTTCATAACATATTGACCAACGTACACGAAAATGATTTTAATGGGCATATTCCACTCGGAGTTGGTCCAACCTCTCTTCATTCGGAAAAAAGTCACTCATCACGCCTTACACAGGATTAACTTAGCTCTTATTTACTCAGAATCATGCGGCTCCATATGCTTAGCAGAATGCAACGTATACCACCTGGACATTCATACACGTCACAAGATGAACACACGGTATTATATATATATAAGAATATTTACATGCACATGATCGTACTCTCAACCCGAGAGAGTTCAGTTCTGATATAGTTAGACAAAGGACCAAAATAAGAGCTGGCCAAGGCTATGACAAAACCTTATATACTGCATATACATATATATATATACATTTCCACAGTACACAAGCACTCCACACGGTATGTAGCTCCTCCATCATTCACCGTCTCGTGTGATGTCCATTCAAATATAGCCACAGTAGGGGTGAGTATCTTAAATATTAAATGATAGATACTGACTCGGATTATTCCTCAATCATGTAATAGTAAATATGTATATATATATATAGCAACAATCAACAACATACACTGTGCCATTCAATCGGAACACTCACAAGGCATCTTTCAATCAGAATCTACCTAGTTATCACTCGGCTATATGCACATATTCTTCTCAATAACACTAACACATATACATACAACCGCGTCACAATCAGCATCAATCGCACATGTACACAGATTCATTCAATCGGATCCGACTCGCATATTATCGGTTTTTATCATTGCAACGTAGGCTCTCAGCCTTTTATTCAGCTCCCAGCTGACTCGGCCGTTTTACTGGTACCAAACTGTTTGCCTTCATTTGTAACACAAACACTCTCAGCGTCAACGGCAGTGTTACGGGCAGCCCTGAGTCCCACTCAGCCGGCTTGCCTTGAGTCCCACTCAAGGTCTTTAACAGCATCTCATGCATTTAATAACCGATTCAAATGGTAGTGTCACACACTACATGCTCTCGGTATTCTTATCACTGCATCTCATGCAAGGTATTTTCATTGGATTACGAACAGAATCAACAATTCACTTCCACACTATTAACTCATGCACTTTGTGACGTCTCGTGTAATTTTTCGAATAAATTTTTCGCGTTTTTGAAAGATCAATTTAAAATTCGTAAATTAAACTCAAAGTTCACATAAAATTCGATAATTATGGAATATTATCATGCATACTAGTCGTGATTAATAAAATTCATGAAATATTTGCATAGCGGAAACGATTTAGAAGTAACAGTACATAGTACGTAATATTTATTACAACCCATTAAATTAAAGTAGAAATCAAAGTCCAAGCAATATATCATATAGTCATCAATCATGGCATCACTCTTCGTTCTGCATGGCATTCACTGTAAAAATTGATGTAAGAGTGAGACAGAATATAGAATAAGTATAAAATAGATAAAATTGCACAAACACAATCAACAAATCATAATGATATGATGGATATGCCAGACGAGTTCATTTATATATAATGAGTCTTTAATTAGCCAATGATGTCATGCTGGATCCATTTGGTTTAGTGGGAATACTGCAGTAAAAAGTCTCAAAAAGACTCCAGTAGGAATTAGCATAACCATGAATCCCTACACTTTCATGGCTCCTGCGAAATTAAGTGCACAAGTAGGAATTAGCATAACCATGAATCCCTACACTTTCCTGGCTCCTGCACAAATAAATATACCAGTAGGAATTTGCATAACCATGGATCCCTACACTTCCATGGTTCTTGTGAAAATAGGGCTTAAACTCATCATAGAGTAACCCCCCACCAGGGTAGGCAATCATGGAACCCCTAAATTCCATGGTGCGTCCAAATGCTTATGATGCATGAATGCCTTTAATTCTTATTACCATTTAACATACCATGATATCCACATTTCCAAAACCTCTTGGATAATACAAGTCCTCAAGGGACACAATACACATAATAATTCACAAAATCATGGATTTACTGTTTCAACCACATATGTCAATAACCACAAGGCATTCATGTACATATAAATTAATTTTGTTATTCATAATTATTCACCACCACAATATACAAACTGTATGATACTCAACAGCATTCATAATAATTCATAATCACTCAAGAATCCAATAATAAATCATTACCCATAGAGAAAATATCATTTTTATCCATAATAACCATTATAAGCAAATTTCAGCATTTCCAAACAGCGACATACGTTAGTAAAACAGTCATAACATGAGCAAATCAAATCCTTTTTATGTAATTCCACTTTCTATAGCTTAATAACATAAATATCTACAACTTTAATGAAGACCATAAATTCAAATTCTAAACAGAACCATCACGTATTCACAGAATACAAACTGCCTCAAAGAGGATTTTTAAAACGTACACAGATTAGTATTTTTAACGTTTCTGGAGATACAAAAACAATTTTGTCATGAAACCAGTTCTAAATTATTCTTAACACAAATATCTACAACTTTCATGAATATCATAAATTCAAATTCTAAGCAGAAATACCATTTATCCACAAAATACAACACTGCCTCCAGATGAGCTTTCAAAACGTACATATATTAGTATTTTCAACGTTTCTGGAGTTATAAAAATATTTTTGACATGAGACTAGTCCTAAATTACTATTAACATAATTATCTACAACTTTCATGAAGACACCAACCACTAATTCACACCACAAAATTCCCAGTTTTGAAAATAAGATTCGGATTTCATAGTTAACAGATTTACAGCTTGTACATACTTTAGTATTTTAGGCATAACTCAAGCTACAAAAATCATTTTGACTTGAAACCACTTTCTATAGATCCATAACATAAATACCTACAACTTTTGTGAAGACATCAAAGGCTGATTATGCTTGTAAAATTCCCAGAATATCAATATATACACAGAACATAGCTTAAACATTTCACTCGGTCATGCTGTAGTATTTTGGCTATAACTTTTACTATACATATTCAAATTAATTGATTCAGGTTTCAAACAAAAAGATCTACAACTTTCATGAAGAAGTCAGAGTCAAAATCACACGTATTCAATCTCAAAACTGAGCAACAAGATATGCAAATAAAACTGGAATCCTAGGACAGCATACAATTCTACCCATTTCATAAATATTCACAACCCTGTCCCCTCTTACCTTAATGGAGTTGAGGCAGCTTCCCTTCACTGTCCTTGCTTCAGTTCCGAGTGAGAGGGAAAAGGAAAAAGAGAGAGAAGGCTTGTACGAAGAGAAAATGATAAAAGGGTGTGTCTGTTGCTAAGTTTCGTGTGTGTGTATGTTCTAAGAGTTGTAGTATTGGGTTAATAATGAGAGAGTAAGTGGCAGACATTGAATGGAGGATTAGTTGAGAATTAGTGGAACCTTTTGACCCCTTTCCACCGTCAACTTTGCATGATAGAAGAGAAGATATATTAATATATATAAAAGGTGCTTCGAGTGGAGTGAAAAGGTGCACTTTCCCTGCAGTTGACTTGTTCCCTTTTGGATTTATATGGACAAGTGGGCCGGTCACTAGCAGGAACGAAGGAAATAGAGTTACAGGGTCTTCTCGCTCAAGCGAAAACCAACTCGCTTGAGCGAGGCACAAGGCTCGCTTGAGCGTGGTTCCTTCACGCTTGGGTCAGCAAGGCAAAATTCCACCTCGCTCAAGCGAAATCCGACTCGCTTGAGCGAGTCATCCAATCCTCGCTCGGAATTCATCTGAAACCGACTCAGATACTCGGTTTCTCACTCGGTAAAATCTCTCCAGACCGAGTACTTTCTCACTCGGGGTCCCATCGGTAAAACCTTCTAAAACCGACTTCCACCTAATTGAATACCCACTCAGAAATGTTTCTCCTTAACATACTCGGTTTCACTTGTGTTCCTGTGCTACTACCGATTCCTCTCATCTTTTGTCTTTCACTCGGCTAATGTTTCTAAAACCGACTTATCTTGTTCGGTTTTCCACTTTGTAACATCAATACAAAACCGACTCCTCTCTTTCTGTCCTCACTCGTGATTGTTTCTTCTTGAAATATCTAGTCGGATTTCTCTTCCCTCGGTCGGATTTCTTCTAGACTCAGTCGGATTCTCTTCACTCGGACTCACTCAGGATTTCCATTCGGCAAACAATCTATTCTTATTTATTTCTCACTCAACTAAATCATCCCTTAGCCGACTTAACATCAAATCAATTTTCACTCAGGATTTCATAACACCCTACTCACTCGGAAATGGTATCCATGTTCATTCGGAACATATATAGTTTTTACTCAGAATAATTATAACATCCTTCATTCGGAAATCAACACTCAGGAGTATTAAAGTCTTTCTCTACTCGGTTCACTCGGTTTAGACCAACTTCTTCAACTACATTTCCAATCAAAACCCATTAAGGCCATCACCTCTCGGAAAAGGACCCACACATACGAGTCTCACTCGGAAATGGCTCTGTGCATACTACAATTCACTCGGAACGGGCTCCCACTACCATTTTCCATTCGGTATCTATTCACTTAGTATTTATTCATTTATCACCACTCATATTCAAGCCAAGTAATGCCTTAACCACACAATATATATATATAACCACTCGGAATCCTTAACTTAATCACTATTTCTTCCATCAATACTTCCCAAATAATTTTGACAACACATTTTAGTCGGTAGGAAGCATCAAATCAACATAAAACACTTATATGTATTCATTCACTCGGATTTATTTCATACTTAACCACTCGGAATACAGGTTGCCTTTTATACTCGGACTAGTTACTTCTTAATCAATCGGAATATACTTACAACATTGTTCACAACTTTCCTCGAAAAAGGCCCACTCGGATTTTACCACTCAAGCATTTAAGTCCTTCCCCAAAATACATTTCATTCAGAATCCTTTCAGGTCTTTCACCACTCGGAAAAAGAGTAACAGACATAAGCCTCACTCGGAAATATCTCTGCCCTATATATTCCACTCGGGATGAGCTCCCATTACTCTATATTCCACTCGGAATTGCATATTTGGGGTCATGCCCCTTAGGACAGGTTATACTGGACTCAGATATGCCCTTACTCGGAACTCTACTGCTCAAAACACCACACTCGAAGATCTTTCTACCCGGAATGCTATTCCCTTCCTCACTAGGGAGGTCTTCACTTGGACAAACTTACTCGGATTGCACTCGAATATATCCCTGACTGAGTCTCTTCACTCGAAATACTACAATTAGAGAAGTTTTATTCGGAAAAGGAAGCATTTGGCAAGGTTTGACTCGAAAACGAGTCATTGAAGGGTGTTTTACTCAGAATTTTCACCCAAAAGTGGTTCTCTTGAACACACTTCACTCCAAATATCTTTAGGGTCAGAATTTCACTCGGTAGTAACCCTCTCGATTAGGTTTTATTCGGAAAATATAACCTTACACTCGGAATTTCATCCTTCACTCGGAATTTCTAATCCTTCACTCGGAATTTATCTCTGTCACTCGGAATTTTCCTTTTTCACTCGGAATTCTTCTTTGTCACTCGGAATTTTCATTCTTCACTCAGAACAGGGTGCCTTTTTCACTCAGACAGTCCTTTCTAAGGCATGTTCACTCGAAAAATGAATCTTATCATTAAAGGTCTATGTAAATCCTATAATTATACCCAAAAATAAAATTTTTGAAGTATTATATACCATCCATGGAGTTTTTTATTCATTGATTAACACTTATAGACCTTCTATACCTCATTTTACAAAATGGGACTATTATTAAAAATAGGATGTTACACACTTCATGCACCACATATATTTACCACACACGGAATGAACATACAAACACAGATTTCACACACACGGCCTTTTACTCAACAATACATGCATCACATGTAATCGGTATAAGACATTATCAGAACTCAATAAGTTAATCTTTCCTTACATGAAGTCAGCATTTAGATTCATAGTAACTTGCATGTCACATAAATCACATGGTAATCATCAACAATATTTTAACACATTCTCCTCATGCAATCATTCAACACTCTCAAGATTATTAACATGCATTTCATGGACGGAATTAGACATGTATTCTCAACTCCTAGTCATCATACATCCGGGCATCATATATCCTTTACGCAATCAAACACATCTATCAACACATTTTAAATCACCAGAATCAACAAGTCATTAACACCCGGAACCCGTCCATAACCCATGCATTTAAGATATAAGATAACCCCCTACCAACTAAAGAGACTCCTAAAAGTTCCTCTGTTTTGGCGTTGGTCCGCTGTCCTGTTTGCTTCGTCCACCACTCTCACTCGTTCAGTCCCCCTCGAACACAGTCGCACCCTTTAATCAGCTTAGGAACAGGAAGCTGTTCTTCTTCCACTTTGACTATTGTCCTTCACCAACAGAGGGGAACTTCGGATCCTCTGCAACACCGCTGTCGCGAGTTTACAAAAACAGGGAACAGAGGAGAAGAAGAACGAAGAAGAAGAGAAGTAGGAGAGGAGGAAGGTTTCGAGGAGATTAAAGTGAATGGACAGCAGTGAGGGCTCTTGAACATATACCTGAAGAAATGAGGAGAGTGGGATGGGAGAACGTGAAGTTGGCAGCTTCTCACGTGTCACCCATCATAATCAATCAGCAATCAACTTCTTAAGTTAAAATTAATCACAATTAATAAGTAATTCATACTTTGCAATTATTTTTAGTTTAGTGGCTTAATCTCATTCGGTAGTTAATTTTTAAATCGAGATGTTACAATTCTCCCCCTCTCAAAGAATTTTGTCCTCGAAATTCAAACGGTAACTTACCTTAGATAAACAACTCAGGATACTGCTGCCTCATGGCATCCTCGCGTTCCCAGGTATAAGAAGTACACATGTTTTGTTGCCACGCTACTTCGACCAGTTATACATCCTTGCTCCTCAAGCGTTTTACCGACTGGTCCACAATTTTAGTCGGTACAGCCACTGTGGTCAAATCCTCTTTGATCTCCACTTTATCATCCAGCATTTTATGAGTGGAATCGGGTAGATACTTCCTTAGTTGAGACACATGAAACACGTTATGCAATCGGGATAGGTGAGTTGGTAATGCTATCCAGTATGCCACAGAACCGACCCGCTCCAATACTTCATAGGGTCCAATGTATCGGGGGTTCAACTTCCTACTCTTCAAGGCTTGTCCGACTCCTTTACTCAGTGAAATCTTTAGGAACACCCTATCACCGACCAAAAACTCAAGTGGCTTAGTCCATTTATCATGATAGCTTTTCTGCCTGTCCTGAGACGCCTTCATCTTTTCCCTAATTACTTGGATCTGTTTTGAAGTCTGTTTCACAATTTCTTGCCCCAACAGTAAACTTTCGCCAGTTTCCGACCAACAGAGTGGGGTTCGGCATTTCCAACCATACAGTGCTTCATAGGGTGCCATGCCAATGCTGTTGTGGTGGCTATTATTATATGTAAATTCGATCAGAGGGAGGTACTGCTCCCAACTACCACCATGCTCCAACACACACGCCCTCAGTAAGTCCTCCAAACTTTGTATCATTCACTCGGATTGCCCATCCGACTGGGGATGGTAGGCGGAACTTAGCCAAAGCTTCATGCCTAATTCCTGGTGTAGGCTTGTCCAAAACCGAGACGTGAATCTAGGATCCCTGTCCGACACGATAGAAGTCGGCACACCATGCAATCAGACAATTTCTCGGATATAGATCTGGGCTAACTTTTGTAATGGGTATCTCATGTTCACAGGCAGAAAGTGTGCACTCTTCATCAACCGGTCTACAATGACCCAAATGGCATCATAGCCCGCTCGGGTTCTAGGCAATCCCATTACAAAGTCCATGGCAATTGAGTCCCATTTCCATACGGGGATTTCAAGGGGTTGCAACGCACCACACGGTTTCTGGTCTTCGACCTTCGACTTCTAACAGGTAACACACCGAGCCACATATTCCGCTACATTTCTCTTTAATCCGGGCCACCAGAATTGCAGTCTTAGATCGTGGTACATCTTCGTAGTGCCCGGGTGAATACTTAGCAGGCTCTTGTGAGCTTTATCAAGCACCATCCTTCTTAATTCTTCTTCACCCGGCACATATATCCTACCCTTCACTCGGAAAATTCCATCCGATCCCTCGGTCAGAGACAAGTCCTTACCTTTGGCCTGAGTCTCCTTCATCTCAGCCAAGTAGGGATCTGACTTCTGCTGCTCAAATACCAGTTTCAGGAACTAATTGGCAATCTTCAACATACCGAGCGTTATCTTCCAGGACGAAGGGATGTCAATATGCAAATTCATGTCTCGGAATTGCTCCAGTAACTCCACCTCCTTCACCATCATCACTGCCACATGGAGGGATTTCCGACTCAATGCGTCGGCTACAATGTTCGCCTTACCCGGATGATACTTCAATTCGAAGTCGTAGTCTTTCAAAAACTCTGTCCATCTCCTCTGCCTCATGTTTAGCTCTTTCTGGTCGAATAAATATTTGAGGCTCTTGTAGTCGCTGTACACCTCGAATTTGGAACCGTACAAATAATGCCTCTATATCTTTAATACGAAGACCACAGCTGCCAATTCCAAGTCATGGGTCGGATAATGCTGCTTGTGCGGCCTCAATTATCGAGAGGCATAAGCTATCACTCGGTCCTTCTGCATTAGTACGCACCCCAGGCCGAGTCCCGACGCATCACAGTATACCACGAAGCTCTCTTGCAAATTTGGCAATGCCAACACTGGAGCGGTTGTCAACTTAGTCTTTAACTCTCAGAAACTGCTCTCACACTCTGAACTCCACATGAAAGGGACATTTTTCCGAGTAAACTTGGTCAGTGGCAATGCAAGCTTAGAAAAACCCTCAATAAACCTTCTATAGTAGCCAGCTAGACCCATGAAGCTTCTTATTTTTGAGACCGACTTGGGTCTCTCCCATGCTATTACAGCTGCTACCTTTGAAGGATCTACCGAGACGCCTTCCTTGGAAATTACATGCCCGAGAAAGTGGATCTTATCCATTCGGAAATCACACTTCAAAAGTTTTGTAAATAGCTGTTTCTCCTTCAATATTTGAAGTACCAAATGGAGGTGTTCCTCATGCTCCTCAGGGGTCTTGGAATAGACCAGATATCATCAATAAAAACGACCACGAATCGGTCTAAGTATGGGTAGAAGATGTTGTTCATGTAATTCATGAATACAGCAGGGGAGTTTGTCACACCAAACGGCATTACTACATACTCGTAGTGGCCGTACCGGGTCCTGAAGGCAGTCAAAGGAATATCTGAGTCCTTCACCCGGATCTGGTGGTATCCCGATCGTAAATTGATTTTCGAGAAGACTGAAGTACCACGCAGTTGGTCAATTAAGTCGTCAATCCTAGACAACGGGTACCGGTTCTTAATCGTAAGCTTGTTTAGCTGTCGGTAGTCTATACATAACCTCATGCTGCCGTCCTTCTTCTTAACAAGTAACACCGGTGTGCCCCATGGTGATACACTCGGTCGAATGAACTGTTTGCCGAGTAACTCATCCACTTGCTTTTTCAACTCAGCCAATTCTGTTGGGGACATCCTATAGGGTGTACTGGAGACCGGCTCAGCTCCAGGAATTAAGTCTATAGAGAATTCAACTTCTCTATTTGGAGGGACACCCGGCACATCCTCCGGAAACACCTCGGGGAATTCACAAACAGTCGGAATATCGTTCACTCGGGCTCTACCCTCTCCCTCAGTTAAACAAAGCATCATAAATAACTGAGCTATACCTTGTACCGTGTAGTCATCACTGATCTGCCTTGGAAAAATTACTCTTTGGTTTCGACAGTCCACCAATACCTTGTTGGCTGAAAGTCAATCCATGCCAAGTACAATGTCGAGATCTTTAAGAGGCACACATACAAGATCGAAGGTAAAACTCCGATTGCCCAACGTAAAGGTTACATCTTTGCACATCATTGATGTCAACACTTTAACACCGGTCGGATTGGCTACCTCCAAAGTTCGATCCATATACACAGTCGGCAACCTCAAACGTCTCACACAATCGTCAGCTATAAAGGAGTGGGTGGCTCCAGAATCAAAAACTACATTAAGTGTATATCTACCGAGTGAGCACTTACTTTGCACCAAGTCATTCGCTTGTGCAGCTTCCTCGGCGTTGATGGCGTAAACTCTCCCAGTAGTCGGTTGGTCGGCATTTCTTCTTCGGTTGTTTGGGGAAAACATCATGTTTCCTCGAGCCCCATTGCCTCTGCCCCCAATCCCACGGCCACCATTTCCACGGCCTCTCCCTCGGAAGCCTCCATGGTGCACATTGGCGTTTGCTTGATGTAGCTGAGGGCAGTCAGGGCGAATGTGCCCTTTCACATTACAATGGTAGCATACTATTTCATCATCGTTGCTGTAATCTCGAGCATAATGGTTTCCTCCACACTTAAAACACTTGCCGTCTCCCATACGATAAGCTAAGCGTCCTCCCTGCTGACTCCGACCCCTAAACCTAGAGAAGGGTCTGCTTCTGCCAGCATTACTTGGTCTCTTAAAGCGAGATTGTTGGGGCCTCAAGGAGGGGTCTGTCTTGCTGCTCTGGCCCGAGTAGGCCTTGTCATCTTCTTTAAAAATTCTGCATTTATTCACCAATACAGGAAAGCTTCTAATTTCCTGGTGCCTGAACACTCTCTTAATGTCTGACCTTAGTCCGCTCTCGAATTTAATGCATTTGGAACTCTCAGTTCCGGGTTGTTGGAAGGGCAGATAAAACAAACACAACTCTTCAAACCTGGCAGCATATTCCTCTACAGACATGGAACCCTGCTTCAATTCCATAAATTCCAATTCTTTCCGACTCCTTACTATGTCGGGGAAATATTTCTCCAGGAAGCACGTCTTAAAATTCTCCCAGACCAGTTGGATGCCAGCGTCAGTCAATCGGTTTTTGGTGATCTTCCACCAATTTTCTGCTTCGTCCCCAGCATGTACACTGTGCACTCGACTTTGTGGGCCTCAGTACAATGAAGGTCCCCAAAAACTCTCCAAATCTTGAATCCACTTGTAAGCTGCTTCGGGATTAAATCCCCCTTGAAACTCACTCGGCTTCCTCTTCAGGAAGCGATCCAATACTTGGTCATCTTTAGTTTGAGGCTGGCTCTGCCTCTCGAATACGTCAACGAAACGCTGGAATGCCGTGGCTATGGCTTCCATGCTATGACGATTCGCCATGACTTATCCTGAAATCAACACCCCTTTCAAGGATAAGTTTACAGAATTACTCACTACCGATCAGATTTCAACCCAACATTCAACAACTATAACACACTATCATACAATTCTTAAATATCATATAATTAATGGGACCAGGATAGGAACAATCTTCTACCCCCAAAACAATACCTCATAGGCATATGGCCACACGAATTATACTCAATTAGGCATCAAAGTCCTCAGATGTTACAAGTAATTTATGACGACCGGTCACAATGTACATCACCGCTCACTAGGAGTAAGCATACCTTGGCCTTATACCTTTTAAGTCCGCTCTGATACCAAAATGAAACAACCCAACTTAATAAACCCCAAAACCGAGACCATGGAAATTTTTCCAAAATTCACCATGTAGCTGGGTAAAAATAAACCAAACATAAGGCTAGGGAAAGCAAAACCGATCAGAGGAGGAAAGATAAAACCATTCACAAGAAAGCCCAGCGGAAGAACAAAGCTTGAGCGAGCCCATTACAGTGCTCACTCGCTCAAGCGAGACCCAAACCCGCTTGAGCGAGACAACCCATCACGCTTGGGCGAAGCACCCATTCGCTTAAGCGAAACCAACTAGAAACCTTCCATTCATTCACACTCGCTAGAGCGAACCCTTATTCGCTGAGGCGAGTAACTCCACTCATTATTCCTTCACTCAGATTCGGGACCACGTCCACTCGAGAACTGTCCCCATAGGGCCATGCTTCACTCGGCAAATTCATACTTAGCCATATACTTAGTTTATTCAAGAATCCCACACGCATGCTTCATTTGGAAGCGTCGTTATCTCCACTCGGGAAATGATTCCCTCACCCATTACTCGGGAGATGTAGTTTACTTCACACTAAGGCTCCCCCACTCGGAAATTCTCTAACTCCTCGCCACTCAGGATACATACTAACTCCTCTACATACGGAAGACTAAAATCCACCCCGTATCATCCAGATCTTACTCCCTCTAATAAGTTCACCACTACAGGCTTTACTCGGAGTCGTATTGCCAATTCAACCATCAGGGGAAACATTCACTCGGTTGACTTCCACTCGGAAACATCAAAATACCCTTCAATCGGAAGATTGCATCTAAGAAATCTCTCGCTTCATAACATATTGACCAACGTACCACGAAAATGATTTTAATGGGCATATTCCACTCAGAGTTGGCCCAACCTCTCTTCATTCGGAAGAAAGTCACTCATCACACCTTACACAGGATTAACTTAGCTCTTATTTACTCAGAATCATGCGGCTCTATATGCTTAGCAGAATGCAACGTATACCACCTGGACATTCACACACGTCACAAGATGAACACACGGTATTATATATATATATAAGAATATTTACATGCACATGATCGTACTCTCAACCCGAGAGAGTTCAGTTCTGATACAGTTAGACAAAGGACTAAAATAAGAGCCGACCAAGGCTATGACAAAACCTTATATACAACATATATATATACATTTCCACAGTACACAATCACTCCACACGGTATGTACCTCCTCCATCATTAACCGTATCATGTGATGTCCACTGAAATATAGCCACAGTAGGGGTGAGTATCTTAAATATTAAATGATAGATACTGACTCGGATTATTCCTCAATCATGCAATAGTAAATATGTATGTATATATATATAGCAACAATCAACAACATACGCTATGCCATTCAATCGGAACACTCACAAGGCATCTTTCAATCGGAATCTACCTAGTTATCACTCGGCTATATGCACATATTCTTCTCAATAACACTAACACATATACATACAATCGCATCACAGTCAGCATCAATCGCACATGTACACAGATTCATTCAATCGGATCCGACTCGCGTATTATCGGTTTTTATCGTTGGAACGTAGGCTCTCAGCCTTTTATTCAGCTCCCAGCTAACTCGGCTGTTTTACTGGTACCAAACCGTTTGCCTTCATTTGTAACACAAACACTCTCAGCGTCAACGGCAGTGTTACGGGAAGCCCTGAGTCCCACTCAGCCGGCTTGCCTTGAGTCCCACTCAAGGTCTTTAACAGCATCTCATGCATTTAATAACCGATTCAAATCGTAGTGTCACACACTACATGCTCTCAGCATTCTTATCACTGCATCTCATGCAAGGTATTTTCATTGGATTACGAACAGAATCAGCAATTCACTTCCACACTATTAACTCATGCACTTCATGCACCACATATATTTACCACACACGGAATGAACATACAGACACAGATTTCACACACACGACCTTTTACTCAACAATACATGCATCACATGCAATCAGTATAAGACATTATCAGAACTCAATAAATTAATCTTTCCTTACATGCAGTCAGCATTTAGATTCATAGTAACCTGCATGTCATATAAATCACATGGTAATCATCAACAATATTTTAACACATTCTCCTCATGCAATTATTCAACACTCTCAAGATTATTAACATGCATTTCATGGACGGAATTATACATGCATTCTCAACTCCTAGTCATCATACATCCGGGCATCACATATCCTTTATGCAATCAAACACACCTATCAACGCATTTTAAATCACCAGAATCAACAAGTCATTAACACCCGGAACCCGTCCATAACCCATGCATTTAAGATATAAGATAACCCCTTACCAACTAAAGAGACTCCTAGAAGTTCCTCTGTTTTGGCGTTGGTCCGCTGTCCTGTTTGCTTCGTCCACCACTCTCACTCGTTCAGTCCCCCTCGAACACAGTCGCACCCTTTAATCAGCTTGGGAACAAGAAGCCGTTCTTCTTCCACTTCGACAATTGTCCTTCACCAACAGAGGGGAACTTCAGATCCTCTACAACTCCACTGTCGCGAGTTTACGAAAACAGGGAACAAAGGAGAAGAAGAACGAAGAAGAAGAGAAGTAGGAGAGGAGGAAGGTTTCGAGGAGATTAGAGTGAATGGACAGCGGTGAGGGCTCTTGAACATATACCCGAAGAAATGAGGAGAGTGGGATGGGAGAACATGAAGTTGGCAGCTTCTCACGTGTCACCCATCATAATCAATCAGCAATCAACTTCTTAAGTTAAAATTAATCACAATTAATAAGTAATTCATACTTTGCAATTATTTTTAGTTTAGTGGCTTAATCTCATTCGGTAGTTAATTTTTAAATCGAGATGTTACAACATCCCTATTTTTATTTTAATTGATTACATAAAGTTTATATTAAAATCTTGATGGAATTTGACCATAGGCCTTTTAAATCTTTCGATCAGTATATTATTTCAGAATTTATAAAAAAAATTTCTTAAAAAATTTTATTTAAAAAAAATGAAAATTTTCTTTTGCACCCTCCTAAATTACTATTCACACCACCCCCTTATAATCTGAACGAAATTTTCAATTTTTGCACAGTACTTTAATAATAAAATATTCAAATGCACAATAAATATTTTTGTTATAAATAGAGGGGCGAGGCATCGAGGAAAACGTAAAATTTTGAGAACTTAGTAGTGTTAGGAGGAGAGTACTAAGTAAAGAGAGAAAGATATTTTCCAAAGGAAAAAGGTTCTGCAAAAATTTTGAGGTAATAATAAATTTTTTATATTCTTTGATGATTATGAAGGTTGTTTTTATATCATTTAAAAATCTATTATTATACTGGATATAATATTATTTTAAGTTACTATTCTGAATAGTAAATTATTATGTCAGCAATAAATTACTATTACAAATAGTAAATTACTATTTACTATTACTAATTACCTTTACTATTCATGTTTTACTATTTACTATTACTATTCACGTTTTACTATTTACCATAACTATTCACATTTAACTATTTACTGTTACTATTTATGATTTACTATTTACTATTACTATTCATAATTTACTATTTACCATTACTATTCACAAATTACTATTTACTATTACTATTCATGGTAACTATTTAAATTTATTATTTACTACTTCTTTGTATAATTACTATTTACCATTTCTATTTTAAATAGTAATCTAAATTTTCATCTTATAACTATATTAAAATGAAATTGTTATGTTTTAGAACTCGGAGACGAGGCGCACACAGATTTTCTATAAAGAATCAAGATACAAGAGGTAAAGGGGAGTGAGATTAGAATATAATATGAAAAGACATAAGAATAATGGGAGGAGTCCCCTACTCTTTTTAAATTTAATAATAATATTATTCTAAAAATAATAACTTTTTAACTTAAAATTTATAATAAATTTTAAATTAAGTATCTTGTGTAACTTACTCTGACATACCTATGCAAGGACCTAGACTTTTATAACCTATACGAACTGGACTGAACCTATGCAAAGACGTGGACTATTATGACCTATATGGACTGAACTAAACCTATGTAAGGACTGGATTATATGGACTTATATAGACCTATGTGAGGAATGGACTATAAGGACTCAATCAATTTTATTAATTTAAATAACCATTAAAATTTGAATTATATTTATGAGTGATATTTAATTGATTTAATTTGATTATAATTAATAATGTTTGATTTTGATTGATGATATTTAATTGTGATTGATAATATTAGATTGTGATTGATGATATGTAATTGTGATTGATAATATTTGATTGTGATTGATGATCTTGTGATGTGGAGTTGAGCATATAGCAAGCATGACGGAAAGCTAAAACTCAGTAAGAATTTTCTTACCTTACTCTTTAAATTTTATTCTAAGAGAAAGTATTTTATAATCATTTTAATCTTTTATTCCTTCTTAGAAATTATTTTCATATACTTTACTTTTAATCTTTAGAATAAAAATCTAGTATTTATTTTAGAAAAAGACATTTTATGAGAAATTAATTTATAAAAAGGTTGAAATAATTAATTCTTGAATTAAAGAAAAATTTTAGAGTTTTAAGTATTTTTAGTTAAGGAATTAAGAATTATTCTCTTTTAGTAAAATAAAAATTTTCAAAAGTAAATTATTTTGCTTTTTCCAACCTAATAACTAAAGATATTTGGAAATAATTGAGATTTCTAAATTCGATCTTGCTAAGATTTAATTTGAGAAAGAGTATGTAAAATTTTATATAAGAAAGTTTTGAGATATTTAAGGCTTGGAAACTCAATTTTGGTGAGATTTAAATTTGAAAACTGTACCAAATTTATTTCTATATGACAAAAATTCAAAAAAGAAATTAAGAAAATGTACAGTTTATTGAGATGATATTGTAAACCTTTATGGTATTTAATAATTGAGTTTCTAAAAGTCTTAACCAACTAAATATGCGAGTAGCTCATACATCATGAATCATTAAAGTGAAACAAAATGATATTGTCTAGGGACGAATTATAGAAACTAAGGATACATTAGAGTAGGCTTAATTGCGAGCCTTGAGATGAGAGGGGGTGAAGGGTGCTTCAGGGGACCTAGGGTAGCTCCCTAGTGTCGGGTACTTTCACAATAAAAACCTTCTCAATCTGACTAGTCTCTAAGTGTTTCCATGCCAGTTGAGTTGTTCATGTTATTATTTTCCAGAATTATAGAACAGTATAAACTCCTGGTTGCCCTAGTGCAAATTAAAATTTAAGGGCCCACATATATAGGTAAGTTATGATGAAGATATTGCATAACATTCACGCATTCATAATTGATGGTGTATATGATTGTGATTGATATTATTATATATTAGTTTGTGAAAACCCTCTATTTCTTATGCCCCATTTGGAAATATTATATTCTGTTTCTCACTCATTTCTCCATGTTTTTGTTTCATATGTTTTAAATTAATAGTTCGTACAGAGGGAAGGATCGAAGAATCTTGGCAGTAAATATTGCACGCTCTAGAAAGGGAGCTCGGTATGAATACCGTGGTCCAATGAATAAATAATGTTATTAAGTAATTGCTCTTGGGCCATGGAGTTTCCCTTCTTTCTAATAATGTTTAGTATTTATTTACTTCAGATGAATGTAAAATTACTTTATAAATTTTAATGATATTATGAGGTATTTCAGAAATATTGTATGTAATTTATTCCGATAGTTTCTTTTTAATAATTATATTTTTAGTTAAAAAATTACAAATTTTTTTAGAATTTATTAAGATGTAACATAGGACGTTACAGTATGGTACCAGAGCAGTTAATCTCGTAGGCCTGGGGAAAAGGTCTATCTTGCTTTGTTTGTAAACTCTGTGTAGGTGATAGAAAATAGAATATCTGACTTGGTAGTAACTGTGATTGATGTGACAAGTCTCAGTTACTGTGAAACAGGAAACGATCTTGCTGTAGTTGTAGAACGCTTAATCACTACAATGGGAGCATGTGAAGGTCAAGGTAATGATGCCTTAAGAAGGTTGGATCTGTTCGAAAAACGCAATCTACCTCGTTTCAAGGGAGGATATAACCCTGATGGAGCACAAATCTGGATTCGAGAGATATGGAAGATCTTTTGAGTATTACAATGTACTGAAGCTGATAAAGTGGTCTTCGCTACTTATGCCTTATCTGAGGATGCCGAACATTGGTGGGATAACATGTGTAGACAATTCAAAGTTAACCATGTGCAGATCACCTGGAATCATTTCAAGGATATGTTCCTGGAAAAATACTTTCTAGCTGGTGTTAAAGAGAAAACACAGTTTGAATTCCTGTCGCTGACCCAAGGAAATATGACCGTGGGATAGTACGCATCCAGGTTTGAAGAGCTATCTCGTTTTCATTCTCATTATAATGACGCTACTAATGAAGGTGATCGGTATGCAAAGTTTGTAAACAGATTGCGGCCAAAAATCAAAGAAACTATACGAATATAGGGAATCCGTGAATTTTCTGTATTGGTAAATCACTGCAGGATCTTTGAAGAGGATCATAAGGACAGAATTACCAAAAGCCATGAATCCATTCACAAGGCGGGAGAAATGAGAAGTGGAGGACCTCATCATCACCAAAGAAGAGACTTCAGGAGAAAAAGCCTTACCAATCGTTATTTCATCGGTTTAGAGCAGCATCTATTCATAACAAACCCCAAGCTTTATCTGGAAGCTATTACTCGGCACCTGCATTGGATTTTAAATGCTTTATCTGTGGAGGACCCCATTTAAAAAGGGATTGTCCCAAAAACACTTATATTTGCTTTAAGAGTAACAAACTGGGTCATCGCATCAAGGATTGCCCAGAGATAAAAAGGGAGAACCCTGAAGGTGAAAGTACATCCATAAATACTCAAGGAGGCGTGCACAGTGCAGTTGGAAGGCTGAAGGCGAAAGGAAAGGTTTTTGTAATTATTGGGGAAGAAGAATCTTATTCTGACTCTATGGTGGAAGGTAAGTGTATCATTAATAAGATTCCTTTAACTATTATGTATGACTCAGGTACATCATATTCCTTTATTGCCAATGACTGTGTAGAAAAACTAAAATTACCAGTGATAGAATTTCCATTTGATTTATCTGTTCATACTCCTAGGAATAATCCCATTTTCACTTCTAAATCCTGTTGGGAATGCCCTATTGTCATTGATGGTAGGGACCTTAAGGCTAATCTCTTTTACTTACCCCTTTCTGGCTTAGAAGTTATTATTGGGCTAGGCTGGTTGTCTGACAATCATGTTCTAATAGATTGTCATAATAAAACCATAATGTTTAAAGAACCTATAAATTTGAATCTAGAGGATTCGAGATTTCTAACCGCCAACCAAGCGGGTGCCTCTTTAAAAGGAGGGGCTCAAGGATTCATGTTATTACTTTTAATAAAAGGAGAGCAAGAACCAAAAATCAAAAATCTGTCAGTTGTGTATGAATTTCCTGACGTTTTTCCAAAAGATATCCCTGGTTTAGCCCTAAAAAGAGATGTGGAATTTGCCATTGATCTAGTACCTGAAGTTAGACCCATTTCAATTGCACCATACCGAATATCACCTCTAGAATTGGCACAGTTGAAAAAACAACTTGAAGAGATGATAGAGAAGCAGTTTATACGACCCAGTGTATCCCCCTGGGTGCACCAGTGTTATTGGTTAAGAAAAAAATTGTAGCATAAGGTTGTGTGTAGATTATCGACAACTAAACAAGGTGACGATCAAGAACAAATATCCTCTGCCAAGGATTGACGACTTGATGGATCAACTATGTAGTGCCACGGTGCTCTCCAAAATTGATTTGAGGTCTGAATATCATCAAATAAGGGTGAAGAAGAAAGATATACTGAAAACTGCTTTTAGAACACGCTATGGCCATTACGAATATCTAGTGATCCCTTTTGGTGTAACTAATGTACCAGCCGTATTCATGGATTATATGAATCGGATTTTTCATCCATATCTAGATAAATTTGTAGTGGTGTTCATTGGTGATATACTAGTGTACTCTAAAAGCAGAGAAGAACATGTTGAACACTTGAAGATTATGTTGGAAATTCTGAAAAAGAAACAACTATATGCAAAGCTGTCGCAGTATGAATTCTGGTTGGAAGAGGTGAATTTTTTAGGACATGTAATTAGTCAAGGAGGAATAGTTGTAGACCCTTCCAAGGTGGAAGCAGTTTTGAAATGGGAGAGACCAACCACAATCCTTGAGATTAGAAGTTTCTTGGGCTTGGCTGGATACTATAGGAGATTCATCGAAGGATTTTCAAAGTTAGCATACCCACTGACCAAGCTAACATGGAAATGACAACCTTTTGTATGGATGACACAATGCGAGAATAGTTTCTAAGAGCTGAAAGATCGACTTACTTCTGCGTCAGTGTTAATACTCCTCGATCCATATCGAAGTTTTGAAGTTTACTGTGATGTGTCTAAATAAGGATTAGGAAGTGTACTCATGCAAGACAAGAAGGTTGTAGCTTATGCGTTGCGCCAATTAAGGCAACATGAGATTAACTATCCTACCCATGACTTAGAGTTAGCTGCTGTAATTTTTCCTTAAAGATTTGGAGGCATTATCTATACGGTGTAACATTCAATGTGTTTAGCGATCATAAGAGTCTCAAGTATTTATTTGACCAAAAGGAGTTAAACATGAGGCAAAGGAGATGGATAGAGTTCTTAAAGGACTACGACTTTGAGTTACAATACCATCCGGGAAAAGCGAGCGTAGTAGTTGATGCTTTGAGTCAAAAGTCTCTACATACATCCATAATGATGATTAAAGAGCAGGAATTGATACAGAACTTTAGAGATCTTAACCTAGCAGTAGAGGTTAATAATAACAGCTACAGATTAGGAACGTTGCAAGTGACAAGTGAATTCCTGAGGCAAGTTTTAGAAGCTCAACGAGAGGATGAATTCCTGCAAGAGAAGAAAGAACTCTTGAAACAAGGAAAAGAAGTTGAGTTCAATGTGGGAAATGATCAATTGCTGAGGTATAAGGATTGAGTGTGTATCCCTGACCAAGAGGAGTTGAGGAAAGCAATTCTGGAAGAAGGCCATAAAAGTTATATGAGCATTCATCCTGGAGCTACTAAAATGTATCAAGATTTGAGAAAGTTGTTTTGGTGGCCTGGAATGAAGAAAGCGGTGGCAGAATACGTGGTTGCATGTCTAATTTGCCAGAAGGTTAAAGTGGAACATCAAAAACCCCCTGGAATGCTACAATCAATGGAAATACCAGAATGGAAATGGGATAGCATTACCATGGATTTTGTGAGTTCTTTACCCAAAACTCCATTAGGACATGATTCAATATGGGTAATAGTTGATAGATTAACCAAGTCTGCCCATTTTATTCCCATCAATATTTGTTACCCTATGGAGAAGCTGGCAAAATTATACATCGAGGAGATTATGAGATTGCATGGAATTCCTTCAAGTATCATTTCTGTAACACCCTCGGTTAACTAGGACAATCCCTTCCACTAGATTATCCCGGTCAACTGAGAGGTTACGAGTTTTAGAAAAATGTGGAAGTTTTTTTTTCAAATAACACATCTTAAGCGTATTGACTCCTCGAATCATATATAAATAACCAAATGTGAACCCAATAAAATGACATAACATTTAAACTAAAAAAGTACAAGATAAGTCGTGGTGGCTACTGTCATAACATATATAGATCATTACAAAATACAAGTTTCATCAGGGTCATCCTAAAAACCTATAGGGATACCTCTCTCCCTAAATAAGTACAACAAAATAGCAGAATATCCACTCTAACTCACAAATCTTTGTCACTCGGGGGAGAACCTGGGCGATCTGATCCGAAGATAAGTACTGATGGAGGTGGAAACTCAAATCCTGGTGGAGGTCCCGAACTCGTCAAATGCTGGTCTGATATGGATGAAAGAAGCTGACCGATCCTATCGTTATATGCCTCAAAAGCTTCTCTCAATAAGCCCTTCGTAGCAGGTGATATCTCGTAAAACTGCTTTGTGCCTTCATACAGGTAGGACCTGAATACATGTCTGAGGAATCCACGGGACTAGTCCCACTGTCTTTTGGCAATAAAACCATCCCTCAGGGATAGGGGACGATCCACTGGAGGGGTGAGATCTTCCGTCGGCATATCTGGTATATGCATCCTTAGTGGCTCATCAACCAAGGTAGCAGTAGAAGGAGGAATGGAGCAGGTACCACGTCAAGGAAATTCGAAGGTGATAACTAGACCAATGGCGGGGGAGGATCAACAGGATCTGCCATCTCTACATCAATCAGTACTAGTGCTAGTGTAGGGGTAGGTGCCCGAGTAGGTGCTAGCGCTGGCTCTTTCATTGACTCCTCTTCTGGGTCTTCCTCTTCCTCGGACTCGGTATCTCTATCTGGGGACACAGGAGAGTACACTGGAGATGGGGAGAAGAGTTGACTAGTCGGGGGTTGGGGTAATGGATGGAGGGACAGAATTCCTGAATCGATGGTCGTCTGCCTACCGGCAATCTCATCCAAGTCTGCTACACTCGGTGGAAAATGTGGATCACCATAACGTCTAACAGTACTCTCAATCACCTCCACGTCCTTCTCAAAAGGATGTTCTAGCTCCTGGATAGGAGAAATTTCTGGTGGCGGTGGCGCCTCGAGATGGTCTTCAGAAACCTCGGGAAAGCTGGTGGGCGGGAAGGTCTGAATCCTCTCTCAGTTGTAATCCGAGCGCTTTCCCTATGAGTGTGATAGCGGGTACGGATAGGCGATCTGTAGTAGAGTAAGGGGGAACTTCTCCTCCAAACAAGTAGAGGGTGTCATTCCTGACATCCTCACACAATCAATCCAAACAAATCAGAAAACAAACCAGTTGCACTCAAGGGAGGCCTATTTTTTCTAAGTTGTCTCACAGCTTCCCAACTACCTAGTGTTCCCCACTCATACTCTGATTTCACCATTTACCATTTTTATATTTAGGATAAATCTAACATAACAGTCATTCAACCACAGTATCAATATATCAATGTTATGCGATGCAATGCATGAGTCTTCTCATCATATTTAGACCATTCATTCTCCTCATTAATTCATATGAATACATGTGGGCCCATTCTTATTTCATTATTCATTCTCATCATCATCATCATTCATAGAACCCATCCTGCCCAGGCTGCCCCTGGACACAACGTTTCCGTACTAGAGCGACCGGAGTACACCAAGTCCCCACATCACAACACAGGGTACTCATGGACTCACAGTCCCAATATCATGGATCCAAATACACATCATATCACAATGGGACTTGGCTCTCCACGATCCTAGTGATATTGCTCTGGTTCGAAGTGCACCAGGATTGCATGGTTTTTCCCGGCATCGGGGCGCTACCACCGAGCCATTGGGGGTCCCCTCCCGTTACACTCCCAAGATCTAACCTCAAGGATTGAACCCACATATCCTTCAATGTACCCCTCGCTGCTGGCTCTAGTCCACATCAAATCATATACACATGATGCATGTAACGTACATTCTTTACATTAATTCATTAGTCATTGGTAGGGTCCTTTTAGAGGCTCCATTCTATTCCTAACATCGGGGTTATTCATAAAATCCTTAATTACATAATTTCTCTTCAGTCATTGATCTTTTCGTGTTTACTTAAATCCTAACATAGCTTTCTCGATAATTAGGAATGAAATGAGTCATGATTATCCATACAACCTCAGGGTAACATTGGCACCGTAGTGCCCACCATCACATCGGATCCGATCTAAGTTTCACCATATCACTCTTCACAACTCAATTATTATAGGACCCCTACCAAGACATCTTCTCATTCTTTTCTTACTTACTTCAACATATTCATTCATCTCTTTATTTACTAATCCACATCCATCATATACTTTCATCACACGTTCACCACGTATCTAGCACACATATATACACATTCGTCCACAGTCACATATTTAATCGGGTCATAAAATTTATCAATTAACAAGTGTCGTGTCACACGTAGTATTAAGGAATCATAACACAATAATTATATGATATAGCAGCAACATTCACCATTTAATATGACTTAACAAGCCATCATACAGTTAACGTTACTAGGTGTTTTACTTATATGTGAGTATTCACTTCATTAGCATTCTTTTACTTTGGTTTATCAATTAAGGCATATTATCTCTTAATCTAATTCTTTATGTAACTCTTAGTTATTTATTGATAATTATTAGGTATTATCATCTAACTTATTCTACTTCTTGTTGTTACTTAGTTTAAATCTACATTTTGATTTCTTCTAACATTATTTGCCGTTACAAGTGATTGATACTTTAGAGCTAGTTTTAATTGATTAAGTATACCGTATTCTAAAACTTCACCTCCTTAGTCAATTATTACTAAAAGTTACCATTTCATCAATGAGTCTTGTCCTTTCTACTAAAAATCTAAGATCTAAGTCCTAAAATCTTTTAATTTAACCAAAGAATATTTCTAGGTATGAAACTCTTTTAACTTATTTCTTTCTCTCTCTCTCTCTTTTTTTCTTATTTAATCTAGTAACATGTTTAACCCAAAAATTCCATTTCCTATTCAAATACCTTTTTGTCCAATTCTTTTCATTTATTCAACTCTCTAAAGTCACTTTTTATTTTATTCTAAAATGGTCACAAAAATGGTTGCTAATTTGATTACTAAAACTCTTGAATTCGAATGCTCATTCTAATATGCCTCAAAAATTTCCTTCCATCTCCCTTTCTTTCTCTTAGCAAAATTCATTCGGATACAATTCTCTTTTGCTTACTAAAAAAACTTTCTCAAATGATTTTGTTTTATTTAAATGTCACTTTTCTAATCATCAATTTACTTATTGATAAATTCTTAAAAATTTTATAATAACATAAAGGGGTTACTTTCAAAACTTGGTAAAAATGAAACGTCAAAGTGTTCAGTCGGTGGATTTCCCTTATACGCATAATGTCATTGGAATGATTTTGGTGTTGTGTGGCGTTAACTTGACTTCCTAATAGCGGGGCTTACCAGACGAATATACATACAAATTACATCAAGAATCATGAAAATATATACATTTAATTTATACAACCATATCAAAAGCCAACCGAGCCCGCCTAACGCTAAAATTCGCACTTCCTTCGTTTTAACTCCGATTTCGGTAAAACTCTCCTGATCCCTCGATCATCGAGGCACGCGTTACAAGATTTCATTAAGTACTTCTTTTAATTGATTTTTTTTATTTTTAATATAAAATCTAACCATCGGTTGTCGAAAATTAAGTACCTTAAAATCTAACCGTTGGATCGTGCCGAAACTTGAAACTAACATCGTCGGGTATTAGACTAAGGCAATGGAACATTTCTTAGACACAATTTACCGAAGAGAAACCCCCCTTACCTCATGGTTTCGCTGCTGCCCGGAGGAGAAGTTTGAAGACTTTATCAAAAATTCCACCGATTGGTCCTAACGTACTCCGATCGCCGTCTAGGCCTCCGGATCTCTAGAAAAATAAACATGCATGGCTAAGATAGGGGAAAACAGCCACGGTTTTAGGCACTAATGTAGCATGGAAAACCAAAAATTTTCTAGAGTAAAAATAGAATTTATGCTTCAAGAATTTAAGGGTGATGATCAAGAGAAAGATTCACAAAACGTGCCTAGCACAAGCCCAAGAAGCTCACGATTTTAAGACCTCTTCATGCAGGGGATGAAATGGATTTTTGGCAGCCATGCATGCATTGACTTTGCTATTTGAGGGGCTGGACAGTGAGGATTTCTCACGGTTTGGAATAAGAAGGAGGGAAGAAGTGAAGGCTTT